>OY757311.1:61565934-62775934 GCA_963583905.1 Stenurella melanura
TGGGAGTGATATGTAAGAGTTCAAAAAATTGTTTAGTCAGTGTTTTTAGAAAATGATGCAAAAGAATGTTATATTGTTAACATTGTGGAATAAAAAGAGGCAATAGGCATTCAAAAGATAAATGTATTATAGATTTTTGAACAGAAATAATAAATAAAGTAAGACCTATCAAAAATACACACTTGTGATTAGGTAAATCAAGACTGTCCTGTCCACTACTGGTTTCGGATGTCTATTTCCGTTCTATTTATGTCATCGAAATCGCTGAAGGTTTGGGTACTTCTGGTATTGCTAGTAAACTTAATACTTCGGAAGGTAACGTTGTTGACCTCTTTTGGGGCTATTTTCTAAGTCCTGTGATGAACGGGTCGGATGAAATTAACAGGCAATAAAGAGGATCCTCGTGCGTTAGTTGTCTAGATGATTTTCTAGTGTGGCTTTGCTTGTATTGTTTAAAGTCTTTATTCCTTGACTCCCGAGCTTCTTCTGAGAGTTGGCCGATTGGTAACATCGCAGACTCAACAATTTCTGCTCCATGTATGAAGATTTGGTGCGCAGATGCCGGCATGTAATACCATCCGTAATTGATGACAAATATATTCGCTGTCTCTTTTGCATAGTACAGAGAGTCAGATTTCAATATTTTTGGCCACAATTCTGAAACTCATGGGAACGCCCCAATATCAGCTGGCAATTGCAGGATAAATAATTTAATAAATCCATCGATAAATGGGGGTGGTGGATTTCAGGGGGTGGAAATAGAAATTATTATATGAAGTTGTGAAATTTAGGATTTGAATAGAATATTACTTCCAAATTGAAGGAAAAACTGTAAAGAACTTTCACTGATAAATAGGGCTTGGTTTCTGGTTGTGCAAATCGAAACTTATTGAGAAAATGTGGAAACTTAGGATACTAATAGAATTTCACCTCAACAAGAAAACTTCTAATAATGTATTATTTTACAAAATCAAAGGATTACAATGTTGAAAATAAATTTAATCGTTGATTAATAGTCACTTTCGTAGTTACTTTGTGGTTCACTCTAATTACTTTGGCTTTGAGATGTATGTGACTATTGTGACTCTTCACAATCAGCTGAGATTTCCATTTCTGTATTTATAAAAGGATACCATGAAACCAAAAAAGTATACGGAACAAATCCTCGTTGGTCACAATTCTTTATTGACATTTCTCTTTGGAATTTTCAGGTTTTCTCTCCAAATCTTGAATGAATTAAGTCGCTTGGGTTTATAAGATGGGCTCTAGGATCTGAAAGAAACGCAAAAGAGGAGGTATTATAATGTTTGCCAATTTCATCAGCTTACTTATCTAATATAGGAGTTGAAAAGTATAGGATGGTATACATTAGAGATATTGTGTATTGAGAGTAAATTTCACTTCGAGGTAGTTATTAGTGAACATATTGAGTGAAATATCAATAATAATTATTATTACATTTGAAGTTTAATATTCTTCGCCTGTATTAACGTATTCAAAATGCCTTAACTCAAAACATGGCAGTTATAGGCAGTTGCAATTCACAGGACATGTAATGGATACCTGCATTCAATATCATAAAGAAACTACAATGCGGAAGCTTAGGGAAGTAAAGCGTAACAGAAACGTAAAGTTTCGTTTTCATCAAAATTTACGGCAAAAACCGCTTACTCGATAAAAGGCTATAGCTTAGGTACCAAATGGCAAACAAAATCAATTAACTGCTTACAATAAAGCTCTTACCTTGTTCTGTATCGGACATTGCCGATTTATTCAATTGAAAACAAGAAACAAAAAATTCACTGTTCAAAAAACACTAAGCGGCGATGAAATTTTATTTAGTAATTTTTAGTGCTATCTTCTTCCATGAAGGTTCAATTGTTTCAGTTTTTTCACCCTTCTTAGCTGTCTTCTATTTAGAGTCTTCGTAGCAAAAGAAAATATGTTAGTTTCAATGTTTACCCTTTGACAATGTTTACCCTTTGACATGAAACTCGTTAATGCTAATCTCCCTAATTTTCATGTAAATCTGCCAAAGTTTTGAAATTATGACAACACTGTTGAATTCGTCATTTAGAATTTTTAAGTTTTTTAGCAGCAGCTGCTTCGAAAATATCTAACTATTAATTTAGTGCAAATTCCGACGAAATTTTAGTCTAGTTTGTAGTAGTCCAGGCTGTGTGGCGGATTAGGCATTAGGCGTATCTCTATGGTAAAACTACAATGGAACCACCACCGAACAATAATACCATATAATTGGTAAAAATAAAAATTATTATCACAGAAAGTCACAAGCTATTTACAATACTTTTTACAAGGATTGATGTTTTCTTGGGGTCTAATTTCCATATGTATCTAGGCATTAATATCGCATTTTCGAAGTACTTCTTTGGTCTAATGCGAATTAACATCTTGCATTCACAAAGTATATGTGTCACAGTCCCTGCTGCAGTATTGCAGCATTCATCATTTTCTGCCTTGCCTATATTCTTAAGACGATACCTCAAGTGAAAATGGCCTTTTAGAATGTCTGCCGTCAGCCATAAGTCAGAATTTTCGAGTTCCAGAAGCGTTTTAGCATTTTTTGTCGAATAAGTTATGAACTTTTCGCTATCCGTTGTGCTCCTTAGATAAACCGCAAAACGGTTTCGGGACCAAAGAATGGGTTTTCAGCACCTTCTATTCGCCCGTTGAGTAGCTTTGCTTATGCATTTCTGGATGGCCTGCTGTTAATCTCGGCTACGCCCACACCAACCTTTTCAGCCATCGTTGATCCATTTGGTACGAGATGAGTGACCCTTTCCCCAACACAGTGCTTCGATCCTGCTGCTTTGTCGGCTCTCAATGAGCACATTAAAGGCACAATCGAAGTCTTGCTTGGTTCGCATTGAGCCGGTGGGTTTGGTAAGGAACTCCAATTGAATTAGTTCTAAAATCCTTAAGTTACCGATCTGGTTTGAATGTGAGTACTAAGGGTGCTAAGTGCTGCCATCTTCCTCACGTGCACATATTTAGGAAGTAGGTCTATCATTGCTTCCATAGCTACTGTGGGACTGGAGCATGTTGCCTCTGTAATTACTAAGCAGGCAAGGCGTTGTGGTTTCTGCCACTTGTATGAATTTTTCTGCAGTTCTTGCCACCATGCACGTGACATGTAGGTCACTAGCACCATGGATCTCACAACCGAAATATCCATTGATTACTTTCGGTTCCAGACTCCAAACCTTATTAAACAGCCTGCGACATGTCCAAATTATCTACGATGGCTTTTGAAAGTGTTGTATCTAGCTGTGAGTTCCAGGTAAGTTTTTGATCCAGTATTACACCTAGATATTTGACTTCACTGGAAAAAATTAGTACTGTCCCACTTGAGCTCCCAAATGTAACTTCTTGTGAAAAATGGGACACTAACTGTTTTGTTCGGAAGAGGCCATCCACCGCCATTGACCACATCTAGGGCGATAAAACTCCATTCTGTGGATAGCCGTCAAGGCAATCATCGTGGGAGACTCTTCCGCACGTTTGTACTAATTATTTTGCTTCTTAGCATGAATTGTATCCATTCATTTGTTGGGGACTGCATTCCTCTTTTTTCCGCAGTTCTTTGTATGGATTCATAAGAGGTGCTGTTTAATGTACCCTCTGTATGTCCATGAATACACACAACCACTTCCTTTGTCGCAAATGTCATTTCAGTGCCTTTCACCAGACCGTATAGAGCATTTATTGTTGTTTTGTCGGGTTGATAGATAAATTGTTTTGGATGAAACGATGGGTTTCATTTCTAATACATTGGTGTAATATTTTCTCAATTATTTTGAGAAAAAATAGGTTAAACTAATGGTACGACATGCTTTAGGTCCGTCTGATGGACATCTGTCTTTTTTTTGACTAAACGTCATGTTCCAACTTTGGGCAATATATCCAAGAGGATGGTTTGCTTTAAATATATTTCTCAGATATGGAATGAGCTATTCGATGTCTTGCTGAAGTACGCATTTTCGCAATGGGTGAAAGATTGTTGGGCAGTAATAATATTTCATAGATCATTTGGAAGAATGAGTATCCTCTGGATCAGTCCATCCAAAATTAGCGAGGATGAACCTAATTTTACCACATTTCCAAAGAAATGAAAAGAAACAAGAGGCAATCAAACTAATAAGATAAATAAAGTATATACATACTTACATACCTAAAATAATAATACGACATATTCATGCACAAATAAAACAGCAAATTCTCTGCATTTTTTTTTAGTGAAATTTTCTATATTTTATACTTCTCGCTCTCAATTCTGAATTTGGTTAAATCAGTCTAATTGTCCTGCGTCACTGAGAGTAAATAATGTTTTAATTCAAGTTTTGAGAAGGAGTGGTCTCCGGTTGCTACAGGAAAGTTAAAAGAATCCTTAACACAACAATTATATTGGGGAAATTTTGGTGAAACTGTTCTAAATAGTTTAAAGCTTCTAAAGAAAAATTATTTTAGACAGCTCTGGATGCAAATTCAAAAATTTTTAAAATGCTGCTTGGTGTGCAGACATAGTCGTAACTTAAGAAATAAATAAATACGGGCCTGGGGAATTTTAATTAGTGGACATACATAATTATTAGAGAATAAAATACAACTTCGTAACTTCTTTCATTTAGGAATCATACAGGATCCTATTCTATTCTTTTTGGCGCTCACATTTCAGTTAAAAAGTATGGATAACCATATTTATTTTAATAATAGCATAGCTTCAACCATTTGTAAAAGTATACTTAGGGATTATTAAAAATATCGAACATATGGTGTTGTCAAAAGGACTGTGACGGTGAAATCCAGTTATAACGACATATTCACTCTTATGTATTTGCTTTCAATTATCTAAATTTGTGGTAAATAAACATAAAAATGTTTTGTATTTATTTTGATCATAATATTTATTCTATGCTCTAGAGATAATATCTTTATTGCAAAATAAACAATATTCTGAATAAAATATTTGTTTCATTGTGTGCCATAAAAAATTTCCCACTGACAAAAAGCAAGGAATATGCGGGTCAGGATAATAATTTTTGTATTTATTTTACTAACATACAGGGTGTTTCAGGTATGCGGTCATAAATTTCTAAGGGTGATTCTACATAAAAAATATGAAAGAAAGTTCATATAAACATGGGTCCCGAAATCCCTCCTAAGGGCGCTGTTATCCACTATGAATAAATTCAATCAGGGGTGCACAGAATTGAAAAGGAGGGAGGGACTTACTCCTCCCCCAAAATTTTTAATGTGAATTTTCTGTGATTGTCTCATCGGAATATGATTCCTTGAATACACAAAAAAGGTTGTTTTGTTGCAACGACGTAGGACCAACCTAAAGGAATTTTTCCGATTTTTTGCGTAAACAGAATTTTTTGGAAATGAATAGCGCCCATTTTGAACCTTTAATTTAATTTGTTAATCTTTAAAACCAGTTGAGTCCTTTAATTCAGTATCAATTTGTTATTTTTCCTTAGTTTATTCAAGATAATAATAAATGCAATTTCACTCATTTTGGGTGCCCCCTCAGAGGCACGCAAGTTTATTTAAACTTTTTTCCATATTTTTTTTTATGTAGAATTGTAAATGAACCTCGTATCGTTTGGTCTGAAGGACACGACAAGGATTTTATATAATTTAGGCCGAAGCCGTGTCGCCGCTACGATACTGATCAACTCTACTCACAAGGGATATTCAAGATATCATTCAGACTCCCCAAGACGAAAATAAACAAAATTATACTTACTGTGATTGCTACAATCTGCTCTCTCCATCGAAATCTTATGTCGTGCGGTGCACTTTTAATGAATATATCTTATAATTAGCACTTTCTTAGAAACACTTCTTAATAATTAAGACCGTCGATGGATTCTATGAGTATTCGGACAAGTACACAGACTTGGCTGGGTCAAAGGTGACCCGCGGAAAGTAATTGTCCGACTCACGTCACAGAATCGCACGTCGTTCGCAAATCTTATAATTAGTGGATCAATAAGAAATCGAATTCAAAATATATTCTCATTTATTGAAATAATTCATAAAATGAAAAAATATAAATATTCAATACTTAGCTAATATGTATAAGGCAAACATTAAAGAGCACCACCACTCGGCAAGCCGTTACCTCCCGTAGGAGTGTAACTCATCCAGCGTCGAGAGAACTATGACAATCGACTGTACAAAAAGACTCCCAGTTAATAATATTTGTAAAATGTATTCGAAACTTTTTGAAAATTATTCACTTTGAATTTTGCACTAAAATTATCGAAATGATGGTCAGGATGCTTAGAGAAGCTATCTATATGAGTTCGATGGTTTTCCTACTTTTATAAACGTACTAACGGCATCGAACCCAAATTTAATTTTTTTCCGTCGACTCGCCTTTGAGCGATTAGTATGGCGCTGTCCGCCTGAGCCGGGACAAAAAGCAACTTGGGTTCGTCGAAATCGACCCTCCGACTTTGAATGCTTTGACTATTTTTCTATACGCTTTAGGGGTTTTGTATAAGGATTATGCTCCAACCCTTTGGGGAATATTAAACGAGGATTTTGGTTTTTATTGATTTTTTCCTAAATTTTGACGTTTAAAATAGCTACTCGCTACATCTTGACTGAGGAGTTCTACCTGTGAACCACCAAATTCGTGGTATTTTCGAAAAACCAAATTCGTGGTACTTTCGAAAAATTCCTCTCGAGGAGCGGTTTTCTGCTTTATTTACGTCTCGTTATTGTATTTTTATAAAAATTAATTTTTGAGATTTTCAAAAAATTAAATTCGTTGTACCTCCGAAAAATTTGTTGTGCGGAGAAGTTTTCAGTCTTATGCGATTTTATTCGTTGTACTTTCGAAAAACCAAATTCGTGGCACTTTCGAAAAGTCAAATTCGTTGTACTTTAGAAAAATCTGTTGGACGGAGCAATTTTCCGCCCTGTGTGATTTTATTCGTTGAACTTTCGAAAAATCAAATTCGTGGTACTTTCGAAAAGTTCTTCGGGCGCAGCGGTTTTCCGCTCCGTGCACTTGAAGTCGATTTTTGGAGAACTTTTGAAAATTCGAACGACGGAGCCCAAAGGCGATTGACCGTCGTCCTCGAGATGAAAAAAGTCAATATTTTGGTCATTTTTAGTGAAATATTTTTTTACGTAGATTTTACTTTAATATGATGCCAAAGAAGTCTTTTTACTGGTTTAAATATTATTTTTTCATGGGATTTTTGTCCGAATTTACTTTTATAGTAAATTGGATATTTTTTTCAAATGGATCGTTTTACTTGGTTCAATAACAGAATCACCCCTAGAAATGTATGACGGCATACCCGAAACACCCTGTATATACAGTATCCCCCTAAAGTACCAGCGCGGTAGCTCTACCGGCTAAAGCGTTTGGTCAGATTTTCTATCGTGTACTGGGTTCGATCCCCAGCTCGAACACCGGCAATGTCGGTGGGTAAATTGCTTTTGTCTGTGCTTTTTTAAATGTGTAACCCCCTTCTGGACTCCATATCAACATTTAAAATACTGTCAAGAAACTTCAAGCCATCAATGCAGACATTCCACTAGGACGATGTCTCCCACACATTAATCCAGGCAAATCTGGAGTCACCTTCACAATCTAAATCGTAATAAATGGATCGGAAATCGTGGCCCAATTGAATGGGCTGCTCATTCACTAGATTTGACACGCTTGCAACTTCTGTTTCTGGAGTTGTCTCAAATCTAGTGTTAATTACTCAACCAGAGACATTTTTGTTAAATATGAGTGCACCTAATATGAAGAAGAGAACCCGCTCTCCTGAATTAAGCAATACACATAAAAAATATCTGTTAGACCCAGAAGAGATTATAAAAACAAATGTGTTTTATCTACCACCAGACATTGAAAATAAAATAACCGACCACTCCGAACCAGGTACAAGCAATTCCTCAAAAACAATCGAAAAGTCTAAAATACCGCCAATTTATTTACATAAAGTTAACAATTATCAAGCAATAATTGCTGATATAAAAAATTCAATCAGTGGAGAATTTACAACACAATGCCGAACCAATTCGTTAAAAATTAATGTCACTTCGTCAGAGGATTTTAGAAAACTCACAGCTTATTATGATACAAACGAAGTTAAGTACTATACATATCAAAACCCAGACGACTCAAATATGTCAGTAATTATTCGAAATATTCCTACTTCATTAAGTGAAAAGGAAATTCACGATGAACTCAAACTCAGCTATAATGTTATAAAAGTTGTACGATTACTAAACAAAGAAAAAGTGCCAATCCCAATATGTGCAGTAGACCTTAAAAAAGATGGTAAAGAAAATGACATATTCAGATTAGATCGATTGTTTTATTCCATAATTGAAGTACAACCTAGACGAAAGACTACTAGCATCCCACAATGTACACGCTGTCAACGTTACGGCCACACAAAGAACTATTGCAAATTAGACCCAAGATGTGTTAAGTGCCTGGAACCACACCACTACTCCAAGTGTCCTAAAAAACCTAATGAGGAACCCATATGCGTCAATTGTGGCAAGAATCACGCTGCAAACTACAAAGGATGTCCGTATTATGTCAATATAAAACAACAAAGAATGCAAGTTCAGGAAAATAGAACACAAAATAAAATAGTCAACAATACCAACAACACAAATATGACTACCAGTGAACAGGAGAAAAGCTACGCTAGTGTCTTAATTAGTCCCAGAAAAAATTTCCCTCACCAAAAACAAAAAACACCAACTACCAACCCACCAACAACAGAAAATCCACCTAATCCCACAATTGCTTCTATTAGTCAAATATTAATTGACATAATTACACCGTTCTTTGAAAAAATCAAACAATTTATAACATCATTATTCTCATCATTTTTCAATGGCAAATAGAAATCACATTTTACAAAATCTCACAATCACAAATTGGAATGCAAATGGCCTAAAAAATAAAAGGGCCTCTTTTATTGCCTTTCTCGCCTCGCATAATGTAGACTTAGCTTGTGTTACTGAAACGCATTTCATTAACAACGAAAAGTTTACTATACCTGGTTATAAAATTTACAGACATGATAGAAATGCTCCAATAGCCTCAGGTGGTGTTGCAATCATAATTAAAAAATCCTTAGAGCATCATCAAAATCACACTCCACACCTACAACATATAGAAGCGGTGTCCATTGATATAAAATTATGTAATAATAGTATAAAAATTATCTCTGCTTATCTACAACCAAATCGACGAATAACGGATATAGACATCCAGAATCTGTTTGATGAAGACAGATCAACACTTGTTATCGGTGATCTCAACTCAAAAAATACAGCATGGGGATGCCGTGTCAACAACCCAAATGGAGTCAGGTTACACAACATTTCTATCAACCACGGCATACAAGTAACTGCTCCTGATAGGCCAACTTACTACCCTTATAGAGAAGATCACCAACCTGACATATTAGATATATTATTACAGAAAAAAATTTCAAAACCTATATACTCAGTAGTATACACAGAACTAGATTCCGATCATCTTCCCACTATATATATACATTCACTGAGATACCCGCAATAAACATCCCCGCACCCAGACTTATCAATGGCTACGTAGATTGGGATACATTTAAACTGAATCTAGATTGCTTCCTGAAAGTTCCGCAGTTAAATACACTCAGCGACATAGATACTTCGGTAGAAAACCTAACAAAAGACATAATTAAGGCAGTAAACATGTCAACAGTGAACAAACGAAATTTTCGACAATCTAGTTATTTACATCCACCTGACCGAATAATAGAGTTAATAAGGGAAAAACATAAAGCAAGAAGACTTTGGCAACAAACTAGATTACAAAGGCATAAAGAAAATTTAAATAGACTTACACATCGTGTGAAAAGGGAACTAGATCAATATCGATATATCTCATATCAAAAATATCTAGGAGATATAGAACCTGGAGATGCAACAATGTGGAAGGCTACAAAGAGGATATTAAGACAACCTACAATAATACCACCATTAGAAATCAACAATCGCAAGATTTGTAATGAAAAAGAGAAGTGCCAAGCTTTTTCTATTCATCTAGAAAACACATTTTATTTAAACGATAATAACGATGAATTTACAACAAGAACTACAGAAATGGTTGACAACAATATTCCAGCTAACATTGATGACGATATTATAAACTTCACTAATCCGACAGAAATAAAAAATCACATTAATCAGCTTCCTTTAAAGAAATCACCTGGACACGACTTAATACCTAACATCGTTCTTAAATATCTGACACCTAAGGCACTGTGCATAATTTCCTCTATATTTAACCGTTGCATGACCGTAGGATACTTCCCAACCAAATGGAAACATGCAGAAATTATATTATTTAACAAACCTGGCAAAAACAAAGCGAAACCGGAGAATTACAGACCCATTAGTTTACTCACTACACTATCAAAATTATTTGAAAAAATTCTTTACTCTAGGCTTAACGAATTTTTACAGGAAAATGACATTATACCAAACTGTCAATTTGGATTCAGAACAAGTCATTCTGCAACACATCAGGGGCCCAATTCTCGAAACTAGACGAACCCAATTCGTGCACGAATGGCGTTAAAATTCGCACACGAACGTACTTTTTCTATTCTCGAACTGTCGACTAACACATGAACGAACAGATTCGTGCACGGAAAGTACTCGATCGGTGTTTCGGTGGCGAAAAGCATTTTCGCATATCAGCATAACCTTTAAGTTAATGTCAACCATCAGTCAAACGGCTTTATTTTGGTTGGAAATTGTGTTAGAGTATTCTAATGGCTGCTTTAGATGAGCTGAATCTTTTAATAGCAATTAATAACTTGGCAGAATTCAGAAGGGAATATAATAATCGCGTTTACGATGCCTTTGACATGTCCGATATAAAATTCGTAAGAATTTTTCAACTAAGTAAGGACCTAGCACGGGATCTAATCAATTTACTATCTGAATATTTGATCCAACCAATCAGTTAGAACTCATTAGATTTCAACTTACGTATTTATTTTCTTGCGCGGCACCATTGGTGCACAATCTCCTATTTACAAAGGATGTTTCTGGTCAGAATTCCTCCAAAACACAAAAATAAAATCCCAAAACCGCCTACAACCAAGCAATAATCCTTGTGCAAACCGCAAAACAACAACGAGTATTTTGACTTTGACACTTCTCAACTGTTGCACCACGACCGCAACGAAAAGTTCCCGATTTACACGGTCTGCTATTGGTTGACAAATATCTATAGATATGAACCAAGATACGATGTACGTTATACGGTCGACGAATGTGTTCGCCTCGTGTGTCGCTTTTCGACTATCACTGGAGAATTTGATATTTATAAAAACTGCGTTCGCATGCGAACTAGACTGCATGAGTTGGTTCGTGCACGATCAATTCGTTCGGTATTCGAGAATTGGGCCCCAGATCCTACGAATTTATGAAACAATCGCTAATGGGTTTGAAAGTAAAAAACACACAACAATAGCATTCTTAGATATTGCACAAGCATTTGATAAAGTCTGGATAAAAGGACTTTTATACAAATTAATAACGATTAATACACCCTCATATTTATTAAATATTATTTCTTCATTCGTGACAGATCGAACTTTCTGTGTAAGAATAAACTCCAATATGTCAGAGCCAAAACAAATAAGAGCTGGAATACCACAGGGTTCAATTTTGGGACCAGTTCTCTTTAATATACTCCTACATGATATACCACATCCACCTTCAGCAATTGTAGCAATGTATGCAGATGATACCGCAGTCATAACGCAAGACGATGATATAAACACAGCTGCACAAGTTCTACAAGATGCAATTATATTACTACAGGAATATTTTAGAAAATGGCAAATTAAATTAAATCCGTTAAAATGTGAAACGAAAATATTTACACTAAGAAGACCGCGAGACCCAAACAATATAATAATCAATAATGAAAGAGTACCATGGAATCCCACAGACAGTGCAATAAAATACTTAGGTATTTACTTAGACAGAAGGCTGACCTGGAGCTACCATATTAACAAAAAACTTAACGAAGCGTACGCTCGACTATCAATGTTATATCCTATAATCAACAGAAAATCTTCAATAAAAACCAAGTGTGCCATTCTGATCTACCAATCCATCTTACGACCTCTGATAACATACGGTTGTGTAATCTGGGGAACTACCAGCAAAACGAATATAAAAAAAGTGCAAACTTTCCAAAATAAAATTCTAAGAATTTCTGTAAATGCCCCTTGGTATATGCGCAATTCTCAAATTCACCGCGAACTTGGTGTACCAATGCTAGAAGATTTTATTAAAAATAGTGCCAAACATTTTTTCAATAATATTAATAAATGCGATAGTGCTGTGAACTTACGACTTGGACAAAAAACTCAACACAACAGACTGAAGAAGAGGCTACCACAAGACATATTAATTTCCAATAGTGAATCTGAGTAAGGACCTTTAAAATATGTCATATATATATAATTGTGAAGATTAAATTATCATGAACTCTATAAAAATTAATGTTAGGCTAGTCCAATTAGATTTGTATGTTATGTAATGTCTATTTTAAATGTACCATGTATAACATTAATTTGTTGATCTGGTAATTTTAAAATTAAAAAAAAAAAAAGACATTTTTGTATTTACGGCAGACGATCATGTAGTTTGTTTCTTATATATTAAAATTCATGAAAAACCACGTTGCACAGTTCTGTTCTTGAATTGTAGTGTTACGTCCTTATAGTCCTGGTGCTACCATATGACGAAACGCGTGAGTCCTATCACGCGCCTTTTCACTGAAAACAGTGGGACTTTTAATTTTAGGCCCATTTTGTACTAGATCATTTTAGCGATGGACGAGCTATAGGCTGACAATGAGCGGCAAAAAAGTCGTAAGAGAGAAACACGAGGCCTAATGTGCGTTTTTTTCTAGATATAACTTCATCTGATGTCAAAAGTAACCTAAATACAAAAAGACGCACAAACGAGTCCTGCAGGAGCTCGGAAAATGGGCCCAAAGTCGTCCATAAACTGACTTAGAACATGAAAAGAACACGAGGTATAACAACTTAAAAGTTGAGAAAATATGTTTCTTTTATATACTTTCTAAACTAATTTTTTTGCGCAAGGAGGGCTAAAAAAATATATCACGTTTTATCTCGAAAAAAAAGGAGAAAAACAACTTCTTTTCTGGTTGTTAAAAAAGGTATTTTTCGAATGGCTGCCAAAAGTTTGTTTGTGGTGGGATTGACTTCAAATTTTGACTGTATCACCAGGGGAGTTAGCAAAATAAGAAAGGTTTTTTTTAGAAAACTGGCACGTCAGCACGATTTTTGGTAGAAAGGTGGGTCGGGATATTAATGAAGGTATAGATGTTCCGCTAAAGATTTGGGATGCGCATCATGGTTTGATTTATACATATATACGTTTTTTCGTGTTTTTCGTCAAGAAATTGGAAATATCTCGAAAATGGTTCATTTTGTCAAAAAATATCGAATAGAACGATATCGATTTTCCGCACTGTTTTTCCGCAATTAATGAAAAACCATTATATTTATAATAAAAATGTAACAAAAATCGATTGTCTCGAAATCTATGCATTTTATCAACGAAATTCGATCACGAACATATTTATTGCATTTCTTACGAAAACCTTTCATAAAAATCTAGATCATACAAGATTTTTTTTTTAAATAAAACTACAACAAATGTTTTGTTTATTGTTTTTTAATTTATTTATGAAATGTATGCACTTGTATTACATTTTTTTTTAATTTATCTTAATTTGCAAGTATATTTTATTAATTTGGATTTATATATAATTATATACAATTTGTTTATTAATTACTTTTATAATAAGTGTTATTTATATATTTAAAAAATATGATATATATTGTTTTTATTTATCTTTTTTCGTTTTGACGAAATTTCCTTGTCACTGTTTATTTTGCATCGAAAATTTGTTGTATCGTCTCCGTCATCATCATCGTCATTAAATAATAATTTTTTTCTAATTCTTTGGGACTTCCTGCCACCTGTATTTTTTCTTTTTAACCAAGTCCCAAAGAATTAGAAAAAAATAAGATAATGCCACAAATAACATTTAGACAATATTTAAATAATAATATAATGGTTTTTCATAAACTGGGGAAAAGCGGCGCGGAAAATCGATATCGAAAATCTCGGCACCGTTTAGCTCTTTCACCAAGTTTATCAAACAAATTCCTTGACCGATCAGGTGTATTGGAAGTTGGTGGCTGATTAGGCGTGTCCTCTATCAACTTTTCCAGTTCACTAAATTTAATTTCCTCAGCCAACCGGGAATCATTAGTTTTTAAAAACTTGACTTTAATCCTACAACTTCGTCATATTTCAGAAATCTGACATCTATTTTTTAAATTTTGTCCATTATTGCCTGTTCTAAAGATCCTCTATAATGTTGTACATTAAGATACGTAAGTACATCCTATTATTTTTTACTCTTTGTCAGATTTCATTAACCATACCTCAGAGACTCCGTGGTATAGCATAAGTAACTGAAAAGTAAAATCGTGATTAAAGTAGCAAATCGTAACAGCTTTCTTTCATAAAATGATAAAGTAATAATAGGTAATTACAGTTCTTAAAACGACAAAACTTAAATCAAGATGAATAAAATTGTACAGCTGCAAGAATTTGTAGATATTCAGAAAATTACAAATCCCTACTTTAACATCTCTCTGCTTAGAGCAGTTAATTTTAAATACAAGTTAATTTACAACATATCTTAATATTATTTCACGAGCAACCTAAAATTATAAAGTAAACCATTTTGCTTCAAAAACAGAAGAATGATAATTGAAATAATTTCATCCCCTAGAAATATGAAATTATCGGCTGCACCTCTTCAAAAACCATCATTCACTACATTGACTTTACATTTTTTTCGTAGAATCACAAATCTTATTAAAAAAGTTGCGTAATTTTAAAATAATATTTAATTTTCAACCCCCTTAGAAACCATCTCCTTGCTCCTTAGAATTTCTTTACTATTTTTGGTGTATTCACGGGTACAATATTATCTTGTCTACAAAGTTTCAGAATTTTAAAACTAAATAATTTTTTAAAACCCCCTCAAAAATCACCCATTTAGTGTCAATTTTTTTTCAATATTTTTCCGCTTTTCTAACGAATATTTTCTATTCATTTGCAAATTTGTAGAATTTTGTCCTTCTTGAAAATTGACCACCGTGTGACGACAGTAAACAGAAACAAAACAAATTTAAACCATTACCCACTTATGAAAACACAACGAATTTTAATGTAGATAAAATACGTGATTCAATGGTAATGCAACAACTAATAGATCTTTGTACGTTGATATCGAATTTGACATTTGATTCATTTGATTAAAATGTGTAAATGAAGCAAATAGTATTATTATTATTAGTATTAATAAAAGCTGTCGTGATTAGCCTACACACAATCCAGTCTACAGCAATTTCTGCAGATTGAAACCCGAGAAATTGTGTCGTATACCGTGTATAGGGCTTTTTAAATTTAACTGGGTCAAAATCACTAGAACATATTATTATCTTATGACAAATTATATCTAACCTAATTTTAAAATATTTTATCGATGTTGACAAAATAATGTTGCATGTTGCCTCATCTTTGTTGCCTATACTTTTATTATAAGCATTAATAGATTTTTTCATTGTTACAGAAAGGCTTGTTGAAGATCATGAATATCTGCTGACGGTCTACAGAGATATGAAGAATTTTTCCTTCCACACTCGCTTTAGATTTATATTTAGAAAAGATTTTAGAAAATACGAGTTCTTCCATCATCCACAAGTAAGTATTGGCGTGAAATTAAAACTGAGGGGATCTATTTTTAATTAGCGATATTCTTTTCTTTTTCATTATAATTCACATTGAACAAACATTTATAACAAACACACACCAGACATATTAGACAACACTCCAAGTCAAAGTCTAGGCTATCCGGAAGGAGGTTACACATTTGAAAAAACGCAGACAACATCTGTTATCCATTGATATTCCCTGTCGGATCTGGGAATCGAACCTAATAGACATTGCAACCAAGCGTGGTCGCCACTGACTAACAAATAAAAATTGAATTTGTTTTGGAGATACATTTTTATGATATAGAGCGAATTCGAGACTCTATCGTGCCGTTTTTTTTTTCTGGCGTAGAACCATGTCAAACATAGTAGGTTTTGTTAAGCATGTCACTGGGCATATGAAATCGTATTTCACGACATTTTTTCGTGGTCTGGACCTTTTTAAATAAAAAAAAAGTGAAAATATTGTATTTTAAATAAAATGTGGTTTTTTTTGTTTCCACCGTCATATCTTCAAAACTAATGTTGCTATCGACGTTGTTTTTTTTTTCAATTAAAGTACACAATAGCGCTTTTAACTGTACTAATGGTTTTTACACAGTTCTCATTTTCATTTCCTTAAAAATTAGGAAAACTAGATATTTGAATTTTACGTATTACAATTTTCATCAATCGATAAACTTTTTTATTTTTGAAAATTTTTATACACATACAGTGAAGCAAATGTAGCCCAAACATTAGAAAAGTTTTTGATATAATTATTTTTTTCTCAATGTGAATCGTTTGGCAACAGCGATTTTTTTTAAAGCGCGCTAAATTAGTCATATGTATTATATTGCGGCTCACAATCTAGGTACGTACACCGCGTATGGAAGGTAGGATAAGATGCGTCTAACTAATATACTATTCAAATGTATTGACCCCTCCACCTTAACCACGAATACCTCAAAAACGGAGGAACGGAAAAAAATGAAAAAATGATGTGTCTATTGTAAATCATTCACTGAAATTTGAATAATGTACATTGGACAGTTTTGAAGTGCTGCTAAGTTATATTGAAAAATGTCCTACATTTCAATGAAATCTTGACAATACCAGTTTTAAATCCATTATATATTTGAAAATATGCCTACTATATAAATAATATTTTAGATGCCGATAAGGCATGGTATTTTTTGTACGAGGAAATTTTTTCATAATTTTTTATTCTAAAATTTTGCAGTTATTCTAAAAAAATTGACATCATGTTTATTCGGTTATTTATCAAGGTATTTACAAAAATTTTGATAAAATAGTTAATTATATAAAATGTAAGCATTTTCAGAAAAAAAAATTGGTATATATCAAATATTAATTTAGTTGTCAAGTGCAATAGATAATATTATTGCCCGCGTTCTGCAATATTATCTATTGCACTTGATAACTAAATTAATATTTGATATATACCAATTCTTTTTTCTGAAAATCTTTTAAATACCTTGATAAATAGCCGAATAAACATGAGGTCACGTTTTTGAAAATAACTGCCAAATTTTAGAATAAAAAATTATGAAAGAATTTCTTCGTACAAAAAATGCCGTGCTTTATCGGTATCTAAAATATTATTCATACAGTTGGCATATTTTTCAAGATATAATGAATTTAAAACTGGTATGGTCAAAATTTCCTTAAAAAGTAGGGTTTTTTTCAGTATAACTTAGCAGATCCTCAAAACCGTCCAATGTACTGTATTCAAACTTCAGTGAATAATTTACAACAGACACATAATGAACACATATTTTTTCAAATTTTCTTTGGTCCGCCATTTTTGAGATATTCGCGGTTAAAATGAGGGGTCAATACATTTGAATCGTATATTAGTAGTTTGCGAGATTTAGAGTATACGTATAAATACTTTTAAATAAATGCGATGATGTAGAATATTCGCAATTTAGTTTTCTAAAATAATGGAGTGCATTATTTGTAAGAAAATTGCGCGGGTTGATGACAAATCTGTGGTACCAAGACCTGGATACAAGGTTTGTTGTTACTAATATCTAGTGCTGAAAAAAGACGACATCGCGGAAATATTGTGTCAGAAAAGATAATATTTTAAATGGCGAAATTTAATTAAAATATCATATAGACTGTCGTATAGGTAGAAAAGTTTTGAAAACATGAATGTCTTTTCCAATCATACAGTGCCGCCGCGCCGCGCCGATTTGCAACAGATGCTGCACAGTACTTAATCGAATACGAAATATTAATAATAGATGGAGGATTTGATTTAACAGAAAAAGTAGTTTCACTACATAAACGTCATTCAGAAATGACCAAAAATCTATTTAGCAAACAGGAAGATACCAGGATGGTTTTGCATGCAATGTACGAAACTAAATTTAGCAATCAAATATTGGTGAAGTCAGTTGATATAGATGTATTAGTTTTACTTACTCTCCTTTTTTCGGACTCTGACTTAAATGGAACTAATTTATTTATGCAACTTGGACACGGCACTAGCAGACAATTTTTGTCAATATAGAAGGTAGTGCAAAGTTTATGAACTACAGTTTGTTCTTGTCTTCATTGTTTTACTGGTTGCGACACCACTAATGCTTTTTTAAAATATTTTAAAAATCTGCGTTTGACGTTCTTAAAGAATATTGTTGTTTTTCAAAAATTATCGGAACTGCCATCGCTGTCTAAAGCTTTAAAAATCTTTACAAAATTGATTCTAGTATTGTATAAAAACAAAAATAAACAAATTCAGATATTAAACGACCTAAGGGTCAAATTAGCAACAACAACAAACGGAGCTTCCTTCAACTGAAGGCACCTTTTACCACTCCTTCTTAAATTAAACATATATATTTAAATAGTAGATTTCCTATCTAATACAGTTAGTTAACTATTGCAGGTTTATATATCAACTTAGAATATCGTACAGAAGCAATATGCCAACTACACTTATAAATGCACATGGTTCAGGACGGAATTTAAGTGACGATGTTTGGACAATATTTTCATTAAGTATTTATTGTTCAGATAAAAATTGTGAAAATCGAAAATATGATTGTGTTAAAGAAGGCCTAAAATGTTGTAACGAGTGTAAATGTCGTACTTAATACTGTTATTTAAAGGTTTCGATGAATGTACAGACGAACTAGAATACTTTTAACGCAGGGCCTACGTAACTGAATACTCATTTGTCAATAGAAAAATAGTTGGAAAAAATAAAGTTGATTTATTCCTGCGTCTTGGTTTAATTCAATCAAAAATGTGTAATAACCTACTTATTAGGTAGGTACTTACCTTATAACAATGATTTATATTTACCTGCTTTTAAATATTTTTTACCTTAAAACAACAAAAGGTAGGTTTATACCTTAGGTTCGTATGTACCTATTTTGGAGCTGTTAATAAAAGACCGATTAGTACACATGAACCCAACAACCGTAGTCCGCAGGCGGTAAGCAGTATAATGAGAGCCGGGCGAGCAAGAATGTGTTTTAGCCCGTTTTAAAAAAATTGCTGACTAGATACCATATAACCTGCACATCAAAAATTATGATTCTAAAAACTTTTTCATATATTGTCTTCAATTTGTTCACAGCATGTATATACATATTTTCATAAATAAAAATTTTTCTCGATTGCTGAAAAATACATTCACGAAAATAACAACTTTAAGTTTGCTATTATTTTAACAATTAAAAAAATGTATATTTTATAATCACATTGTACATAGTTAGAAGCGTTATTATGTCTACTTCAATTTAAAAAAAAAATCAGTTCCATAGCACAATTATTTTTAAAGATATAACGGTGGGGACGTTAAAAAACATGTTTCATGGAAAAATCATGTTTTTCCAGTTTTTTCGAAATAAAAAAGTTCCTGACCACCAGAAAATGTCGTGAAAAGTGGTTTCATATACACGATCACCTAATTAAAGAATCGCACCAAGTCTGGTTTGATTCTACGCCAGTTTTTTTTTCTCGGAAACTAAGCGACTGCTTCCCAATTTTACTCGTCTAATACTGGAAGCTGCACTTTTCCCGTTTAAAATAGTTTTTTTATTGGTATCCGAATATTTTTTCAAATATTCTTAAAAGTTTTATGCCAAAACGTATGGAAAATAGCTTATGATCTGAAATTTTTGTAAGGACATATTTTATGTAGAATTTTATGCTCTTTAATTTTCACTTCTTCTATTTTCCGTGTTTTAGTAGTTATTTCCAAAAAACTGATTTTTGGTAGACATTTTGTGTTATGTTGCAATCACAGTAACCTTGAAAACGGTTTTTAATATTTTTCTTCTACTAGCAAAGACCTAGGTATTTCTTTTCACACGACTGCGATCCGATCTTTTGTCTATAGTTGACCTATATCAGAAGATACACTCTCAGCAAATCCTGTGTGTTCACAAGTTAAGCTTTTAAAATCATTATATTTTACTTTAGATTATGATGGTTTCTTTTAATATTGTTCTCGTGGAATATACTTATCTACTTCGCTTTACAGAAAAATGTCAGGAAAATGCGGAAGAATTTACAGAATGCCCAGAAATTTACAAATTCGAATCTGTATTATTTAAATTTTAAACTTAAGATCCACAGCTTATTATGTGAGAATCAGGTGGCTCCTTGTAGTATTTTTCCTGTAGGTTACGAGGGTCAAATCTTTTTTGCGGTACAATGTTGAGAGAAAAGTAAAAATCACAGGAAAAAATACTACAAGAAATCATCAACTCAAGTTTAATACTATACTATAATATATCTTAATAGGTTTCATTTATGTATATTGCAAGTATATCATTTTATTGATTTAATCAGATTTTCCAGGGATTTTTCCGGAAAGCTGAGTGAATTCTCATTTTACTGGATAATTACTACGAGATATAACCACTATAATCTCAAGTTAATAATGCTGGTTCTAAATCTGTTTCACTTGGGAATGACGCAGACTAGATTCTGTGAGTGTTCAAATATTTTCTTAGTTTCTTTCGCATTTTCCTAACATTTTCCTGCAAAAGAGAGTAGACCCTCGTATCCCATGGGGAAAATACTGGAAGAAACCACCTGAATTTCGCGTAGTAAGCTCTGAATCTTAAAAAGTTTAAATTTTGAATATTACAGGCTGGAGTTTGTGAATTTTTAATAATTTTTTTAATGTTTCCGCTTTTTACCGATATTGTTCGGCAAAGCGAAGTAGAGTATCATATTCTATGAGAAAAATACTAAAAGAAACCACCATTATCTATAATAAGATATGATAGTTCTTAAAAGTTTAACTTGTGAATATCTGACATTGTAAATTCTCAAGCATTTTCTTAACTTTTCCACATTTTTTCCGCCATTTTCCATAAAACCGAAAACATCGTCGCATTCTGTGGGAAAAATGCTATAAAATCCGTCTTCATTTTCTGTTACTCAGCTTAGACCAAAATTTGCCACTTTTTAACTTCTTTCTTTATTGGCTGACGACTGCAATACCAAAAAAATGGCTGCCTGATATACATAATAATAATAATAGCGTCCTTATTTTCCAAGTGAAAGAATATATTCAATACAAAACTATTTAATAAGTAAATGGAAAAATAGGCGAAGTTCAGCAATACAAAATACAAAAACTTATAAAATTAAGCTGCTCTTCCACTTAACCTAATTCGCGCATTACATTCAAATGAGAATAAATTAAAAATAATTATTATTATTGAATTGACATCTAAGGGGCTAATTACATTAAATATGTTAATAATTATAAATTAATATTTTTAATTTTTTTCTGAAACAGTTTACATTTATTCCTTTCAAGTTTTCTAGTAGAGATTTATATACTTTGCAAATCTAATACCTACAAGAACGTTCAAATTGTTCTTTCGATGGACAGGTGGGGATAAAAGGCCTTTGAACCTTAAATTAAGGTTGTGTACGAAATTTTATTTTTTCTTCTTCTTTATTAAAATCTTATGATATAAACAAAACACGCTGAATGAAGTAGTTTGCGATTCTCCATGTTCAGCCAACCCGTGTCTTTTAACTTGTGCGATATTCTTTCTCGCCTGCGTATGCCATAAATTAACCTAAGGCAAGAATTTTGAATTTTTTGTATTTTATTTTTGTATGTAGTAGTTAAATTAGGGCCATACAGGCACTCAGCAAAACCTAACAAAGACAAAACCAGGCTTTCACATAATATCACGTTGACTTTTCGAGATAAATAGTGTCTATTCTCATAAATTAGTTTGATCGAATTATGTACTTTTTGTGGTAAGTTTATTTACGTGTTTTTCAAATCGGAGACCACTGTCAATAATAACAGCTAAGTTCTTAGTATAGTCAACTATTTCAAGGTTTTCTTGATCTACGTTTATTTGAACCTGATTTCTAATAAGTTGTCGAGATGTTTTAGGACCAAAAATTAAAGCATTGGATTTGCTGGTTTTAATAGCCGTCTGGTCTTTTGATGCATTTAAAAAAGATTTTAAGTCTTCGTTTATACATTGACAGGCGCCATCAATGTCGGAAGTATTAAATGAATAATATAGCTGAGTATCATCAGCGTATAAATGAATTTGGCAATGTTTTAAACATGAAATAAACTGACTGGTGTATAGGGTAAAAAGTAATGGTCCCAGGATAGAACCTTGTGGTACACCTGACCTCAGTACTAAGACTTCTGAGCAGTTTTGTTCAAAGCAGACTATCTGCTGCTTATTTTGTAAATACTTTTTGAATAAAGTAACTGCTTCATTTATTAGACCTATATGTAATAAAGGTGATACAAGTATTTCGTGATTAAGAGTATCAAACGCCCGACTAAAATCTAGTAAAATTAAAATTGCACATAAACCCTGATCTGATGCTCCTATTATGTCATCAACCACTTGCAAAAGCGCTGTAGTTCAACTGTATCCAGTTCTAATGCCCGATTGTATTTTAGGTAATATTTGTTTGTCCAGTAAATATTCTCTAAGTTGATGTTCCATGATTTTTCAAGTATTTTAGAGGAAGTAGATAGAATACTAATGGCACGTAGGTCTTTAAAATCTTCAGGTTTATTTTTCTTCGGTAATACAGTGGTTACAGCACTTTTCCAAGTGGATGGCAAGCATTTTTTTGTAAACAATACTATATGGGTCAAGTAAGGAATAAGGACAGCATAATTTAATCATTTTTAAATTTACCTTATCACACCCTGTGGCGTTTTTATTTATTTCCATGATTTTATTTAATACTGTAGTTTCATCTTATATTTATTTTGAGAAACAATGTGATTATTTTGACAATTTTCCAACATTAATGAGCACTAGAATTATGTAGCTGATAACTTAAAAATGCTTTCATTTTTCTTTTAATGGCTTGAGATGTGAAATTACGCAGCTGTTTGTAATATAAAAAATCGTTATTATTTGTTCTTTTAAATTTGGCAAGCGCTCTGTCTCTTATGTTTATCATTGTTTTTATGTCAGTCAACCAGGGTGCGAACAGGGTTGGCAAAAATTGTGTTTTTTTATTTTAATCAAAAAACACGTTTTTTTTTATTTAAAACAATTCAATGTGTTTTAAACATGGGTTTTTAATTGTTGAAAAAAAACATGTTTTAAACAATAAAAAATATGTTTTTAAACTTAAAATTTATACGAGCGCGTACATTGTTTATTCTATAAGCCATGCCCATATTGCATCATAACAAGACGAGGACGATACTTGACAACGGCTCGGCCAATTCGGTGTAACAAATACGTCAAGTTGTGCAACAGTGCAATAATTGTTTGGTGATTGGTTATTGACTACACAGGCACATAAAAAAAGTCGAGTTGGAGAAGGCAGACCTAAGTATTCCCATGAATTCTGACCTGCTGAACACGAATCCGATGTCCGTTTGTCCCGATTGGCTCTTGCATTCTTCCTAACCTCAAAAAACACCGTAAGAATGCCCGAAAAAACGAAAATCTGAAAAAAATCAGGGGTACATAGGATGGCAATAGAAATCGAATGGCGCAAACCAGACATCCCTGCGGTCCTTCGTTTTCGAGATAGAGCAGCTCAAAGTCACCGGAAGGAAAAAAATTGTTTTGTTCGCAATTCTCGAGGCTCTATATCGGAAACCAAAAAAGCTATAGAATTCTAGTTTGCGCCATTCGATTTCTCTCGCCATTCTATGTACCTCTGAAATTTTTCAAATTTTTAGCTACACTCTCATTTTCTCGGGCATTCTTACGGTGTTTTTTTTTTGAGGTTAGGAAAAATACAACAGCCAATCGGGCAAAGCGGACATCGGATTCGTGTTCAGCAGGTCAAAATGCATGGGAATACATAGGTCTACCTTCCCGTACTCGACTTTTTTTTTGCTATTAATCGCTTTAAAATTAACACTTAAAAAAATAAATAATAACGGTATATCTTCTATATAATAGTAATATGTTTCGTTCGTTGTACTTATACTACCATATTATTATAACTAGTTGTATTGCATTACATAAAAGTTCATATTTTTTTACTTTATTATTTTTTTTTTACCTTATCAAATACAACGATGTTCCGAAAATTGTCTATCAAACACACTGAAAAAACGCATTGAAAAAAATCATGTTTAAAACAATTGTTTTAAACGTGTTTAAAACAGGTTACTGTGTTTTAAACACTTAAAAAACATTTGTTTAAAACATTTTGTTTTAAAACTGCCAACCCTGGGTGCGAAAGGTTTAGTAAATCTTTGTGTCACAAGAGGTGCAGGTTATCGACAAGAAATTATACTTTTTCGTCAATGTTATTAATATCAAAAATATTTTAAAATCGTATGGCATATAAATCTTGCTCAAATGAAGTATAATTAAATTTTGTATAATCACGATACGTTACCATCCTGGGTTCAGCTTTTCTGCTGTGCACCTTTATCACGCAATATACCTGTTGATGATAGTCAACAACCCCTTTTTCTAGAACAGTGTCTTCATTTACGACTATAATAAGATCTATTAATGTAGAAGTGATGTTAGTGATCCTGGTAGGAGAGTCAATGATTTGATTTAAGCCAAACTCATCTAAAACTGCAAAAAGACTTTGTACATTTAAATTATTAAAGCTGTACACATTAAAATTAAAATCTTCGGAACATATGATATTTTCAGCACAAGGTAGTATTAAACTTAAGATATCCTCAAACTCTGAGCGAAAGAATGCTGGATCCTGGGACGATGGTCTACATACAACGCCAATAGCAATATTTTCATTTTTATTTTTTAAATGAATCCAAAGTTGCTCAATGGAATTATTTTTAAGAGAAATTAGTGGATAAACATTCATCTTTGACGGGAAGCCAAAGAGTCATCTCTTCTGGTATACCTACCTAATCTTCTATGCTCTGACATTGAAAACATTAATGTTTCTTTCGACTCGTTTGAAAAATAAAGTCCGACTTTTCAATTAATGAATTAATTCGCTGTGCAAAATGTTAACTTAAACAATATTTAGAGTCTGTATAAAATACAATTTTGAATCTCGATTTATACTACAAAATACAATAAGAGGTGATGAAAAGCAGAAATAGGTATAAACTGAATTTACATACATTAAACTAATGGTAACTATCGATTAAACACTTGTTTACAATCTACTAATAACTTAATTATATATATTTATTAGTTTATTTATAGACTTCCGACGGCACGACGCACATGGCTTTGTTATTGTTATTATTTGATTCATTGATTCCTAAACAGTAATTTGAGGAATGAAATTTTACTCATGGCGCCATCTTTAGATTTCCTATAGAACTCTATTATTGATTTTCCGTGCTTGGACTGCTTGGAAGTCAAAATAAGAATTATCTTAAAGTGGTAATTACAGATATTGCCATTTTAAGAAAACCCTATTTCTAAGCATGTTCATTAGTTTTGTAGAAAATCGCCGTAATTTTTAATGCAAATGTTATTACAGCAAACTGTATGCAGGTTAAACTGAATCAGTTACCTTCCATGGACTCATATTTATGCCTTTCAGCGACCTTTAGTTTTACCTATTGTGTACCAGATGGCGCCGTTATATTAATTTCTGATTTCAATTCCAGTTAGTGGGTAGATGCATTTCTTGTTCATTTGAATTTTAAATTGTTCTTATTGTATAATAAACGAATATGATTTTAATTAAAGTAGAATAAGTAATGTCATAACATACTATTTGTTAGACAATTAATGAAAAGGATAACTGTAGTAAAACATGAGTTTTATGCTGATTAGAATACTTTAAAGATTTACCAAATTTTAAATAGTTTACAAAATTATAAAAGTAAATCACACTCCATATTCTACTTACTTCTAACTTGCAGTATTGCTGTAAGACATTTTTGGATTTTATTTTAATGTTTTTGATCAAGGTGAGCTAGAAGGCCTGTATAAACATTCTATGGATATGTAGTTGACGAGATTACATGTGTATAGGTATATAATGTTAGCAATTATTTAAAACATGATTTATGGTGTTAAAATGGTCTTCAGAACAAATTTTTGACTACAAATCCTTACAAGTTACGCATATCGATTGTAAAAATATCTTCTAACAAAATAACAAATATAACTAACTCATGCAGTTGTTATTTACGAGTTGCAAACATATAAGTTTAAATATTTTGATGGCAATGCCACGGTAATCTTAGATACAGCTATAGATGATACAAAAATTACGAACTTGATAAATGATGGAATTTATTCCAAATTAAATAAAGATCCTACAAATTATTTAGAAAACAAACTATATAGAGTCTTATTTAAATACATAAACGACTTTACAGATATTGAACGAAAGATGTTAACTTCACATCACAGCAAACCTCATTTCTATGGTTTGCCATAAATTCATAAACCTGACATTCCCTTAAGACCAATTGTGAGTTCGATCAATTAATTCTCCATGTAGTAAACTCTCAAAACATTTATTAGAAATCCTAAATCCATTATCAGGTTCCTCCGAGTCTTATATTAAAAATAGCAAACATGTTTTGGAAAAGCTGTCAGAAAATCATTTTAACAATAATCATCTAATGGTCAGTCTTGATGTAGTAAGTCCATTTACAAATGTTCCTGTAGATAAAACATTAATAATAATTAAAAACAAATTGCAACAAGATGGGAATTTGGCGAATAGAACTGTTAAGCATTGAAACTGTACCTAATGGAATTATTTACACTTTGAATTAAAACAACATACTTTCAATTAAATAATGACTTCTATCAACAAGACTTTGGGATGGCCATGGGTTCTTCATTATCTCCAATATTAAGTAACATTTTCATGGAAAATTTTGAGGAAAGTAATATTAATAATCTAGCTTATAAACCCATTGTATGGTGGAGATATGTAGATGACATTTTTGCTATATGGCCTTATAGTAAAGAATGTTTAAGAATTTTTTTTAAATCAGATTAACGAAAAAGAACCTTCAACTTTTCGAAACTGATTGCGCACACATTCCGTTCCCAATAATATTAGTTATAAAAACATTGATACATTTACGAAATTGTTTAAAAAGCTGTTAGCTACAAATTAGAAACATGTTTCTCTTTGTTTCGAATCCAGAAAAGCAGCACATAGTGCCACCATAAGAGAAATGAATACTATACTACTATATAAACCATAAGGGGTCATCCATAAATGATGTCACGCTTTAATGGGGGAGGGGGGGGGGGTTCTGAGAATTGTGACACTTTGTGACAGGTGAGGAAGGGGAGTTCAAGCAATTGTGACACACAAGAAAATTATTTTGTCTAATATTTTGATCATTTATTATCAGCATCGTTGATATTATTAATATACATACAAGTTATTATGACGTGATAGACGGGGGGGGTCAGGCGAGCGTAACAATGTGTGACATAGGGGGGAGGGGTCAAAAATTGGCAAAAGAAGCATGACATGAACGGCCCCTAAAAAGTATGTATGTGTCGAAAATGTATCGCAACATGTTGCAAACAGCTCCCATTTTGTACATGGGCACAAGCTCACTTTGTTAGAAACGTTTCCAAAAATGTGTTCTTAAATGCTAAAAACAAGACCAAAAAAACGATGAGATATGCATATGTCTTGTAACAGCAATATTATGATTTTATACCTTCACGGGTATCACCAGGAGTATATATATTTGAGTTTTGAACTTCCAAGGCTTTATTGCCTTTTTTTTATGAACAATTTTGTTTTTTGAACAGCGTTTTTTTTATGTAAAAGGGTGAATATCTCAGGTTCTAGAGATCCAATCGAGACAAACTAAAAACTAGAGACCTTTGCAATTAAAATTCCAACAAATTTGCGTTGGTTTATGGTTATTTGACTTCATACATTACGCACAAAATGAAATGAACCGGTTAGGAAGCTTTTTTTTTTTTTTCATTTTAACTCCCAGGGACGTCAAGAGTTCAGATCGGCTTCACACTTCAGAAAATATACCTTTTGCTAAAAGCAAAACACCCTGAGCGCGCCAATATTCTTGACTGTGATTACTGTCTCGGATGATTAGGGGTCGAGCTTGAGCACTTTGCCCCAATCATCGCTGTAGACCTGGACCAGCCTCGGAAGGGGTGGGCCTGTATTTTACGACTGCCCCCCTGCAAATGCAGACGGTGCAGGCGAAGTTAGCAGACCTCCCCCGGTCCTGGCTGTTGGACCCTGCCAGCTGGGTTGTTTCATCTGGCGCTCTTCTGTCTTGGGTTTTTCTCTTCGCTGGCATGTCGGCTCCCGGGAGCGTCTTTCGTCTGTCGTGAGGGGGAACGACTGTTGCCGAACTCTCTCGGAGTTTGGAAGGGTTTGGGGGTATGTGACTAGTCGGAGCCCAGGATGCCAATTGGCATCATGTCATTGTGCTCCGATTTCGTCGGAAGGAATTTTTGGGCTGTGTAGCTCAAGGATTATGTTCGGCCAAGGACGCTTGTTTTAGCGTCGGAGGCCGGCACGGGCTAGGGTAAGGGTACCTAACTGGTTGTTAGCTGGGTACCCCCGGGATCGGGTGATTTGAGTGTTTTGGCCATTCTCCCCTTGCGGCGTGGATTGAAGATCGGGCTGAAAGGAAGGTTAGTTATACTTACCCGTTATCCAGGATCTGGACTTTCAGCCTCTTGTGCCTAGGAGCGTCGTTGGGGTCGTAATCAGTCGCCTTTCTGACCATCGGATTCCCATTCTCCACGACTATCCTCTTCAACTAGGTGGCTGCTTGGTATACCCAGGTAACAGAGGCGTAGGTCAGAATGGGTGCGATGAGGGTCTGTTCCTCAGGTTGTGTTGGCTTTGTCTACCTATCCTTGGATAGAGTAGAGTCCTTCTCGTCCTCGCCTTCTGTACAATCGCTTCCGCGTTCTGTCCACGTCAGGCTTCGATCCATGATAACGTTAAGGCACTTGACGGTATCGTGCCATTGGATGTTGTCGCCGTTCATGGAAACGTGTCCTGTAGGAGTTTGCTTTCTGACTCTCTTGAACAGTATGGCTTTACTCTTCTCCGCGTTGACTTTGACTTTCCACTTGTTGCACCACTCTTCCAGAAGGGATGTTGCTTCCTGGAGGTTGCGGGTGGCAAGTCTTGCGCTCCATGATCTTGCGATGATAGCCGTGTCGTCTGCGTAGAGCGCCAAAGAGGTCCTTGCGGTTCTTGGCATGTCGAAGGTGCAGATAACACTCTGAAATGTTGAAATGTTGGTGCCCAAATATTGAGCCTTGTGAACACAAATGAATTTGTTATCTGAAATTTGAGTTGCCCGCCATTTTGTGCCATTAAGTCCAATGTGGATCATTTCTTTTGAAAAATGTAGATCTGATAGCATTAAAGAAAGAAGTCATTTTGGCCACTTTCTTGGCATTTGTTTATAAATCAAGTGAAAACAAATTGATTTTCTCGGCCATTTTGAAAAAATGTTGGAATAATTTTTATCAGAAAAGAAATAGAATTGAGAGAACTTTAACTTTTAGCATTTTGGTCAATTATTAATTAACAAATGCCTATTTTTGGCTAATATTTGAACTGTATCATTTTGAAACATATTTATTTCATACGAAACGCCCAAAAACAGTTTTAACTTACAAAAACTAGTTTTCAAGCATTTACATTTCATTGTTGTTAATTAGCCTGAATAGCTTTTTAAAAATTTATATGTATATCAAGATTACCTCTCGTTTTGTTGCACGTTACCGGCTTACTTAAGTTGGCAGTTATCGTATGTATTTAGGGGAATTTGATATTCTGCTAACTTCTCTTTATAAAATTATATTTTTCTTGACTAATGTCAAATATTTGTTCTATTCAGAGAAACTCTGTTTCTTTGTGTGTGTATTTACTGCTATTTATCTTTTTACAAGATGCTAAAAGTTAAATATCTCAAGTTCAGATGGACGAAAATTGACTTTTTTTCACCTCTTTTCTTTCACTTTTAATTAAAGTTCTCGCAATTCTCTTTCTTTTCTGATAAAAAAATTTAAAAAATGTTTTCGAAATCGTCGAGAAAATTTATTTGTTGTCATTTGTATTATAAATAAATGCCAATAAAGTGGCCAAAATGTAGTCAGAAAATCCGAATTTGCAATAAAAAATAGGGGTTCCCGTTTAAAAAAATCGAATTTGACCTTGAATGACCTTAACCTTCCCACCCAAAGTCAAAGTGACATATACCGGCGAATTCTCCAACTTTTGTTTGAAACATTTTTTCGCAGTGCTTATTACTTGGGATATTTGAAATTTTCAGGTTAAAAAAATCACAGTAACTATTCTAGAACTTTCCAGCTCTATATAAAAAATAAGTATGTGAATTTCTATAATTTACTGCAAGAAATTGTTTCTTTTGTCTGAAAAATCAAATGAAGGAAAACAACGTAGGTAGGGTAAATACCAGCAGCTGAGCAAAACGGCAGTCTCATACGAATGTACACAATTGATATATTTGCGCTCATGTTTCTGTATAGGTATACGTGAAATGAATATTATTAGAGCAGGTGGTATGGGCGCGGTTTTCGCTGGTGTCAGTTCAGGAGACACTACCGATTATGAAAATTCATGTTACAAGTCGGTGATCAGATCTTTAAAACATTTTTTTTTATAACAAAAGGAAATATTACATTTTTTCCATCAAACACATTTTTGAAATATTTTTTGACTCATTTCAACAAGAAATGTTCACTAACTTCTTTTCGTAAAGTGGATATTTTCAATTTTATTAATTTTTAAAAACTGAAAAATCGCCAATTTCTCTTTTTTGATGCTCTAAAAGTGTAATAAAAAATGTTTTTTTGCAATACATAATTTTTTATAACATCATTGGACCTTGCATATGAATTTCCAAAAAATGGAATTGATGATATTCAGTTTCATACTACATAGCGACTACTTTTCATCGGTGGTTTTTGGAAAATTCAGGTCGAAGAAGAGTTGTTATATGGATTTCAGTATGTAGGTAATTGATGCCCTGAATCATTTTAAGTCAAAACATGCCCATGTGTTCCATTTGAGTTATGACAGTTTAAAAATATAATTGGAATAATTAGGTGTTTTCACTATATGAAAATTAACTTTTTCGATATTATTAAATTGAAGTACTTAATATATTAAAGCATTTCCCTGTATCTAAATAGCAATCCGTCTATTAAATTAATATTTCAACAAATAAATAACACAAGTTAAATATTAGAACGCTACGCGAAACATGCCATTATTGGCGGTGACATTGGTGACGTCATCGCTTACACCAAACAGTAATATCACATGTACGTAGTATATAAACATATCGTTTTAAAGGCTTTTTATACGTTTTTACCTGTGCTTTAATTCGAAATGGCTAATGCAGGATTCGTAAGAGCTACTTCAGGAAATTTACCGGCAATGGATGTGTTCATGATAGCGGAATTTATGAAGAAAGATGAACGTTTCAACATAGCAGCAGTGAGGGGCTCTAAAGCTGCAACATAAGTACTAAACTTTTTTATTCTCTTTGTATTTATCTATTATTACTTTAACGTAGTCTATTGATTCCTATATTATGATTATTGTATATAGTTGCTCAATATAATATACATACAAGGTTGATATTATATAAACATAACCTATAAATGTTGCTCATAAACTTGTAATGTCAACAGGGTTTTAGATAGCTAATTATTCATTATTTTAGATTAATACTCATGCACGATAATGAAGTTTTAAACTTACTTTGCTTACTCAGCTTATATTGAAATGATCCTCATAGCAGAAAAATACTGATGCTGTTGTAGGTGGATCACGTCTAGCGGCTTTAAGTCACTTTATTTTGCGCTTTTTTTGTTTTGGTACTGTCACGAAAACCTTTTCAGGTGCGTTCTTGGGTGTATTTTTGCATCCTGGCACAAAACACCACTTATTTTCCATTATAACACATTAAGGTTTTGCAAAATAATGTGTATTTATAATACACAACCCATGTTTATTTACCAACAATGTAACCTCTGACGTCATCAGTGCCGGACACGGTGACGTACGGTTTCTCGCGGTAAAATTTAAATTCAAATTTAAAAGGGCTTATTTTAAGGAATAAATCGATTGCTTGGGAAAATTCAATTTATTTTAACTATAATTAAGTATTTATTACCTTCACAAACAAAGAGATGTTAAAATTTGTGAAAACACCGAATTGTGGAATACACCCTGCAGAACTAGGTTCAACTGTACGTTTTGACTTTCAGCAGTCTATTACATACACGCTTGAATCGATGACAACTTCTTTCGACATGAATTTTTTAAACACTGTCTAAGAAGAGTGTTCGCTATGAGGTATAAAATTCAAAATCGTCAATTCCATTTTTAGAAGTTCATATGCAAGGTCTAAAGATATAATAAAAAATTATCTATTCTAAAAAACATTTTTTCGTTATACTTTTAGAGCTTCAAAAATCGAGAAATTGGTGATTTTTCAATTTTTAAAAATTAATAACATTGAAAATATCAACTTTACGAAAAAAAGTTTTGGAGCATTTCTTGTTCGAAATCAGTCAAAAAAACAGAACAAAATTTTGTTTGAAAAAATGTAATATTTCCTTTTCTTGTAAACAAAATGGTTTTAAACAATATCAGACCGTCTGGTAACATGAATTGTCGTAATCGATAGTGTCTGCTGAATTGTTTCCAGCAAAAAAACTGTGTACGAAATATATTCGGAACTCATGCGCAGTGGCGGTTTTACCACTGGGCACACTGGGCGAGTGCCCAGGGCGGCAAAATTATAAGGGCGGCAACATTTTTTTCTTTTGAATGTTGCTTTAGTCATTTTTATGATTCCGCTAATGCGACAGTTCCATTGAAACCATAAGCCATATAATAATCGATAGATTAACCGAGGAGCTGCACAGACGAGGTGAAGTTTACAAGAAATCAGATTAACAATTTGGCTTTTGTTGAGAACTTAATATCTATTAGTGACCAAGACATAGGCAAATCAGATGCAACATTAGCAACAAATTTTAGCTAAGATTTAGAAGAGGCCCTACTGCCAGAATGCGCTCAGTTCAAAATTCAACTGAACGATTTGACGAAGAAAAAATCTTTAACAATTCTAGAATTGAGCAAGCTGTTCAGGTCAAACAATTTAGCAGGCGTGTACTGCAATAACCACATATGGCTTCAGAATATTTTTAAGCAAACTCGCTACAAACTGTTCTGGAGATAAGAGTTTCTCGACCTTGCGACGGATAAAGAATTACTTACGGTCCACAATGGTGCAGGAAAGGCTATAAATTCACTAGCAGGATTAAATATTGAAAGTGAAATTTTAGAAACTATGAAAACAGGCGATATAATCAATGATTTTGCTGTGAAAAAAGCAAGAAAAGTTCGTCTTCATCTTGTATATATTTTTTTTAAATTATTTTATTTTTAAAATTTTTGTAATTTTCTTTATTTTTAATAAATAAGTGTTATACAGAAAAGTCATTTTATATACCACCCACCTCTAATGTGTAGTGTCCTTCGTTGTTTTGAAATATACAAGAAGAAAAAGTTTAATAAGTACTCTTTTTTTTGGGAAACATTTTTTGGGTAGTACATATATGTTATATTTTTTAAGAGTAGGGGCGGCATCTTAAAATAGTTCCGGGGCGGCAAGCATGTTAAAACCGCCCCTGCTCATGCGCCCATACCACCTGCTATATATTATTATATTTACCCATGATCTAATTATTTTCTTTTTTTTTTCAGCAATTCTTTCCACCGGGCATGTTGGATATTGAGAATGAAAATAGCGATGAAGTTAATTTGAATCCGTACCACTTAAAGGTAGAGGTAATCTTTCTATATGTAGTGACGTCCCAACAAAATTTATTCGAATTGTGTCAAAATTTATCGTTTCTCTTAGTTTTGGTTTAAATGAAAGGAAATACTAAAGTGGTGTAAAATAGAAACATGCGTCTCAAGATACAACTGACTTCTAATTTTTCTAGCGTGACTTTTAGAAGGATAAATATTAACCCTGCAAATATTTAAAATTGCCCCCTTCGTTTGGTTTCAATACGAAACCTCTGAAGTAGTTTCCACAAACACCAAAATCCTTGAACAAAACGCTCGCTACCATCACTAGATGTGCGTTTCGCCAACCACGTTGACATCATCGGGAGATGGTGCACTTTGTTACACCCTGAATATCAGGAATTTGAAAATATATCGAATCTGTGAAAATAATAACGCACGTACAGTTTATCAGTGTGGTGTAAAAATTTTAAATATATATTTCTAATCATGAAAATTAAAGACCAACAATTTATTGAGTGATATTTAAATTTTTTATATTCTGACTTGGCTGGGCTACAGGGGTGCAATCAAAGATCTAATTTATTATAAGCGACAAACAATAATATTCAGATTTCAGATAAGTGACACCTTCTCGCCTGTACATGTACATTATATACAGTCAACGACCTGCGATTTTTATTTTTCCTGACAAGTGACTAGCATGCGATAAGGCAATTTGCTTTCAATGACATCTACATTAACGTTATTATTATTTTCTCTTTGAAGTTGATTTTTCTACGTTCCTTTGAATAACTTATTTCTTGTGGTACATTGTAAGTGTATTTTTTCTGATGATGTTAGTACTTCCCTATGGCTAATTGCAACCATTTTCGTTTTATAAAAAAACAAGCTAGCCGTTATACTCTTCGCCGATTTACTGCACTTTTTATATAATTGTTGCACATTCTATAATAATAATCTTTATTCAGATAGGAAAATCCTAATATAAAACAAATATATACTCAATACACACAATAAACTAAACAAATAAAATACACAAATATACACATACATATTTCTAAACACACCGTAAACAGTAAAAAACAATAAAAAATGGTTGATTTATATGTGAGATGCAATCAGACAGAATTTCTCAGATAGGTTGCTAATTCATGTTTAAAAATATTTAGTGATCTGCTGTCTTTAATTTTGTTTGGTAAGTTATTATATTCCCGCAGTCCCTTAAAAAATATATTGTTCATTGCTCTAAAATTATTCGTTCTGGAATATGAAGATTGTTCAGAGATCTCGTTATATAACAGTGAATTTCATAATTAAATGTAATAAACTTATTCAAATATGCTGGCATTAAACCCTTTATAGGATACTCTTCGCAGTTATTTTGTGAATAATGTTAGTTTTAGACATTTTTAGTTCAGTTACGAAACATACAAAAATGTAAAAAAAAATATTTTTATTTAAAAAAATTTATAACTTTTTTATTTATCGATCGATTTTGCTCAAAAACAATAGTGTTTTTCTTCTAGCTAACATTAACTTACTGTCCAAATTTCAATATAATCGGACTTTTCGGTCTTAAGTTATCGTGCTTACAAGAAACGCGACGGACGGGCGGACAGACAGACGGGCAGTCAGACGGACAGACAGACGGACGGACGTTTTGAAATATGTTCAGAATTCGATCATCAATACAGTGCTATGAAATTTTTTTCTCTACGAGCAATATTACCAGTTTTAGAAATGTGCCAATCGAATGCAATATACTTTTCGTTTTGTATTTGCGAAGAGTATAATAAGTGTCAAATACAAGAATAAACTTAGAAAAGAGGTTTCCTCAAATAATTCATTAGAAAAATTTATAATAGGGGTTCGACGTGTTGCCCATTTTGATTGACACACGTCTTTATGCAATTTTAATGAGGCCATTTAGTGGAACCATTTCTTCCATCCATTGAAATGAGTAAATAGTATTTAACAGGTCCTTTACTGTAATGTTTTTTTGTACATTTTTTGCCGATTTTGTTATTCGGCAAGCAATAAAACCTCAGTTTGGTATAAATTGTCGTGTACAACGGAGCATTTATCACACTTATCGGTCGTTAGTTACAATTTGTATTGAATTTAAAATATTTGGAATCTTGCAATATGAATTTTAATAAAACAGAACTTGTAGACATGACTTTTGTTTTGGGTGAGTCAGACAGAAATTGTTTACTTGCCAATAGAATTTATCACCAACGTTATTCTGAAAGAATGATTCCTGATGTTTGCAGCTTCCAAAACCTTTTCCGTATATTTATGGAAACTGGAAATGTCGAATATCAAAAAAGTGAAAGAAAAGACGGGTTGCGAACGAAGAAAATGAGTTTTCCGTGGTGCTGGCAACGGTTGAGAATTCCCATGTTAGTTAAAGAGAAGGATAGGTCTGTAGGTCGAATCTTAAAAACAAATAAGTTGAATGCATATCATATTCAAATGCACCAGGAATTATCTGATGACGATTTTCAAAAACGCCTACAATTTTGTAATTGGCCCAGAGGTAAAATGCAAGATGATGTCAACTTCTTCAATAAATAACGTTTTATTCACTGATGAGGCAACTTTTCATAAAAATTGATTTGTTAATAGGCACAATTTCCATTAGTATGCTTTGGAAAATCCTCACTTTTTTATGCAAGTTGATAACCAACACAGAGGGTCTATAAACGTTTGGGGACGAATTATTGGAGAACATGTAATAGGGCCACATTTTCTTGATGACTGGAGCTATTTATCTTCATTTTTTGGAAAACTATCTGCCACAATTATTGGTAAATCTCCCTGAAAGAATTCGAAATAGGATGTGGTTTCAGCAGGATGGTGCTCCACCACATTATTTAAATGCAATTAGAGACCACTTAAATAATACCTTCCCTCATCAATGGATTGAAAAAAATGGACTCACTAAATGGCCTACTAGATCCCTAGATCTTACAAAAATTGATTTCTTTTTGTGAGGCTGCGTGAAGGAAATTGTTTATAGAGACACACCAACAACAGTACAAAATATGAAGGAAAGAATAATAACTGTCTTTAGATCTATCACACCGGCAGTTTTAGAAACAGTGGGAACCTCATTTCAAAAGCGCATAGAGATGTGTGTCAGTCAAAATGGGCAACATGTGGAACATTTATTATAATTTTTTTCTACTGAGTTATTTGAAGAAACTTCTTTTTTTAAGTTTATTTTTGAATTTTGTAATTATTGCTCAATAAAACGAAATTGGTTGCAATTAGCCATAGGGAAGTACTTACAAAAAATGTTCGTTTTTCATTTCTACATCACATCGTTGAAAAATATACAGGGTGTCCCATTTGAAAAAATTGAGAAAATTCAATTTAAAAAGTTCTCAATTAAAAAATAATTTTAGGAAATGAAAATGATTCAAAAACATTAATTACATGTCTCGTAACTGGTATTCACATAGGTTTTTCTTAAAATTCATAATTGTGACTGTAATGATTTGTTTAATATCCATCTGCAGATTGCATTATTTCAATAAAAAAATTTCATTACATCCAAGCGGTTGGGAGATATTCAATGCTAATATAGTAAAGAATAGAGCCTAGAAAGAGGCTTCAGAAAATGTACTGATATACATAGCATTCCATTTTAAAAAAAGGCACTTGGTCCTGTAATTTCGTCTTGGCTCGCCCTGTATGTTCAAAAATAATTTCCAGTTATAGACTTTTTTTATCTAGTTTACTTGCAATTTTTGTTTTAAATTTCTATCTATCGTAGAACTCGAGATATCGAGGTCCGACGCTCTATTGCCCCATCCTGTATAGTATAAGATTCATAATATAATTACTGAATGTGCTTCGGTCGTACTAACCTAGTTACCAAACACGAAAAAATGATTGCACCTCTGGAAAGTAAAAAAACTGCTGAGTTTTGGCAAACGGTATTTTCGAAGTATATTATTTTTTTTAAATATTTACTTCTCTATAGAGGGCGCTTCGTTTAAAACGTTGAATTTTAATTTTCTTAAATATGCCAAGTACTGATTCGAAAAAAAGAAGTTAACATCTTTTTTGAAGAGGAATTAAAAAAAAGTTTTGAATTTCATCACAATTTATATAATATTGAGTAAAATTTTTGGAAAGTATAGAAAATGAATAAAAATTTAAAAGAATGCTATCTTCAATTTTAATTAGGAATCAGAATGTCAAATTTATACCACTTGGAAAAAAGTTAGGTTCACAAAAGATATTTTAATCACCTACTACATTCTTAGATTTTTTTTCGTCATTTAAAAAAAAAGGTCTCTTGCCAGTTTTTCGTAAAGTTGACCGTTTCCGACTTATAAATAATTTAATGTTTGAGAACAACCCAAAAACGGCCATTTTCAAGTTTGAAATATAATATTAAGAAATGAATTCTTTTAGTTTACCAAAATTCTTATACAATCTTTGAACATCCATTAACAAAATCCTGAAGAGTAAATGCAAATTCATTCATTCCAAAGTTTTTTAATTGTTAAATAGACGTGTTTAGCCGGGCACGCGCTCTTCTAATTGTTTAAAATAAGCAAGAAAACCTAAAAAAATTAATTCTGGTCAAAATAATCGATTTTTGTAATTTGTTAAAAAAAAATTAGTTTAAACAAATTACAAAAATCGCATATTTTGACCGCAATGATGTTTAAAAATTGTTTTTGGTTATTTTATACAAAAAAGGTCTCTTGTCATTTTTTCGTAAAGTTGACCGTCTTCGACTTTTAAACAATTGAAAGAGCGCGCGCCCGGCTAAGAACGTCTATTTAAAAATTAAATATTTAAGCTTTAGCATGAAAAAATCTGCACTTACTCATCAGAATTTCGTTAATGAATGTTCTGAGAATGTATAAGAATTTTGGTAAACTTAAAAAATTCATTCGAGCCAAAAAAAGCGACGTTGACAATCTATTTCAAAAAAATTAGTTTGAACAAATCGGGACCAGATTTTCGTCCGGTAAACTCTTGATCCTTATTCAGTGGCATGTCCCGAACGTGAATATGCAAAAATATCTTATGGCACAGTTTTTTCATACGAAGGCGAGGTTTTCGCCTTGTCTAGTTAGAGTTAAATCGGTTGAGCAGATTTTTTTATCGTGTGGTTAGTTTTGAGAAAAACGTCTTTAAAGTTATAATAGCACCAACGTCTTCAAACATCTGAGGCGTTTAAACTCGCATTTATACTCATACACACAAACACTGACTTAGCTATTCACATTCAGTAAAAAACATTTCCAGATTTGTAAGCGTTCAGCAAAGAGCAGTATACGTGCGTGCCGCGCGGTCCTATAACTACTCAATGCTTCTCGAAGCTGTAACCCGAAAAGCACTTTGAAATTTAGACCAGAATTTAAAGGGGATATTCTTAATTAGTGTTACTATCGATTAAGATGACGTGAAAATTTAATGTTTTGGACCCTATAACCAGGTCCTCCCTTAATTTTCTTCACGAAACGCCCTCCATAGAAATGAAAAATTTGGAAAAAACAATATAAGTACTTTGAAACTATCTCGTGCCTAATTTTAGCCGTTCTTTTTTTTCACCGAGGTTAAAACCTTTGGCAACTGAACGATACGAGAAACTATATTACATATACAGTGTATACGCTAACGCCTTCGTAACTCAGTTATTAATAAATCGATCTGTTTCAAACTTTGGTAAGTTGTACAGTTCTTCAAAGTAAATAAAAGCGTATGTACCTATTTAACTCATTCCATAGACGTGCGGATTAGGGGGATGAAAATGAGGTCAATTTCAAGGTAAATCGTGTCAAGATTTTCGTATAAAAAATATCACTATTATTCCAAGAGCCAATGACACCCAAAAGTTTCTTGCATGTAAACTCATAGTCATTCCTATAGGCCGATTCAGAAAGGTATCGGGATACTCTGTTGAACATATTAAAGTGTTTCCTATCAGCGTTTCCTTGTAGTGGGGATTATTTAAAATCTACTTTTTATACAAACCTCAACTGATAGGCATCTCTGAAATATCTTCAAGTGAGGAACTATAAGAATTTCGGTAAAATTGCCCACTTGCTATACAGGAGTGATTCCATGTAAAATTCGAAAGAAAAAAGTAAAAAAATTATGTCATACCCCAACCACTTAAAATTGTCGGATTTATTATCCTCTTACGCCAAATCAAGCGCCCGATCGATAGATTAACTCTGTTTATTTATTCAACATTTTATGCGATCAAGAATCTTTTAAAAAAATGAAAAAAAAGATTTTTTATCGCATAAAATATTGAATAAGTGAACAAAGAGTTAAAACATTTCGAGTAATTCTAGAATTATAAACAGGTACTTTTGTCAAGAATTAATGGCATTTAACCCGAGGTGAAGTTAGAAACAAAGTTTTCACATTTTTTTCTAAAGATTTGAAGTAATAATTAAAATACCATCGCACTTGCCAAAAACGCAAGAAAAATCCATATAAACGAGCCCTATTTAGTGTACTTATTTAAATCTAGTCACCTTTGATTTGATTTGAATTTATTTATTAGATAGTAATGGAAGCTTAAGGTTTTGTAGTTTATTCCTGTCATTATTCAAAAATTGAAAGAAAATATGTATTTTTTTAAATACATTTTTTGCTTGATCTATTCAAAGAGGTTTTAAAAATAGAGCGTAATTAACATTTAAATACCAAAAAAATTGTCACAGGTCTGAAAGAATGTATGTATTTTTTTAAATATATTTTTTGCTTGATCGATGAGAGATTTTAAGAGGTTTCTTTGAAAATCGTGTAAAATAGAGCATAATTTACATTTAAACGCCAAAAAAATTGTCACAGGTCTGTAACTTTTCTTTTTTAAAATTCACGATTCGATAGCTATTTATAGGTTTTCGTGTGGATATGTGCTTTGTGAAATTTTACTTTCGGTGTGACAGTGATCATCATCGGGTGCAAAAAGTGAAAGTTTGTGGAAAAATCTAGGGATACGTAGGAAGCACAGAGAAATCGAATGGCAAACCTCAGGTCGCTATCTCGATCCGTTTTCTATATAGCCTTGGGAAATACGAAAAAATTCCGATTTCAGCGACCTCGAAAACCCCTTACTAGCGTTTTTCCCACTTCATTCTTGTAAATTTTGCACGCATTAACATTCCCTTGAATTTAGCTCACAATAAAATTTATCATTTAATTTTGCAGTAACTGTTTATAATTGCAACAATAAGAAAGCAGCGGCATTTTTGAATGGGTGGACTTTTATACTTTTTTTATAATAATTTAAAAAAAGTTTGGAAACGATACGACCTATTACACGGAATACCGAAGTTAAGCCCGTTTTTTGTCTTATTTTACCTACTGCACTAATAGATTAATGCGAGTTTTCCGAAATTAATATATATTTGACAAGTATCTTGGTAATATATTTATGTTGAATAACTAAAATACAAAAATAACTGAATTAAAATGATTTGAAATTAGTAGACATTGAAGCATCCTATATTATTATTAGGTTCACTTTGACACAGTAGTTGTACAATTTAAAACGTCTACCAAACTTTAGGATTACTAGTAAAATACTAATAATGTGTATATGCTAACAAAATTATTATTTCTTCCCACAATTACCTAATTAGCAATTAAATGTAGTAGACACATGAGAACCAAGAGATGAAGGTTAAATTATACTAGATTAATTAGACAAACCTGATTTTATTTTTCCACAGTAATGACTTAAAATGTATAAAATGTTAAGATATTTCTCATCTTATCTACCTATTCAGCTTTGCCATTGCTGCAAATTGAACTAATTACATCCTCTATTATAATTCGTGTAACTTTATATCAATATCCCTAATAATTACGTTTGATGAAGAAATAATAAATTAATCTACATAAATTATAATACGTGAACAGTTATTATACCTACTCTTCGCAAATATACAACGAAGGGTATATTGCATTTGATGGACACGTTTCTAAAACCGGTAATATCGCTGGTAGAGAAAAAAATTCATATCACTGTGTTGGTGATCGAATTTTTTAACAATATTGATAAATAAAATTTTAAAGTTTAGAAATGATATTGTTGCATTGCGATACCGGCTACTCATAAATTCCAATCATGTTTATAAACTGAAAAGTAAGAAATTTGTCACAAATGATTTACGTCTTAATTCATCTCACAGTAGGCAAGGCCAAGGTCACTGGCTAACATAAACTAGTATTATTTATTTCCGATAAAACTACGAAGAGTATCCTGTAGAATGTGCAATAATTAGTAGTAGTAGTAAAGTAATTTGCATTCGATCGGCACATTTCTAAAACCGGTCATATTGCTCGTAGAGAAAAAATGTTCATATCACTGTGTTGGTGATCGAATTCTGAACAACTTTCAAAATGTCCGTCCGTCTGTCCGTCCGTCCGTCTGTCTATCCGTCCGTCACGTTTCTTGTAAGCACGATAACTTTAGAACGAATAGTCCGATTGTATTGAAATTTGGACAGTAAGTTAGTGCTAACTAGAAAAAGAACCCTGTTTGAACACAATTGATCAATAAATAAAAAAATTATTAATGTTTGAAATGAAAAAAAAAATGTTTTGTAATTAAACAAAAAATGTTTCAAACTAATATCATTTACAAAAAACTGCGAAGAGTATCCTATAGAATGTGCAACAATTATATAACAAATGTAGTAAATAATGGTTAGTTTTAATACAGTAAAATATTGTATACACACTTGTCTTCACACGAAATGGAAATCGGTCAAATCTGAAGAATTCTTAGTTCGCATACTCGCATAATTTCGATAATGGTAGTTTTGTTTATTGTCCTTCATTTCTGTTAACACAGTCCATCGGATTAAATGATCCTTATGTGAAATTTTCTTATGTAGGAGGTAGGTATTTGCTATTCACAAAGTAGTTTAAAAAGTTCTCTACCGTGATATGAATCAAAATGGTGGCAAATTTCAAATTTTTTTATTTTTTCGGAATTAACCTTTTTCCGTGCGTTTCGGCACATAAATTTTAATAAATTTAGGAGAAATAATCGGATTTTAATAAAAGAAACATTTTAAAGGGCAGGAGGGCATATTTTAAAATCAGATAAGTATTTAATCGTAACAGTTGTTCTTGCATTCAAAGACGAATTGAAATTTTTTTGTTTTTAGAGCCTACTCTGTTATATAATTTATATCTTGGAACATACTCATTAATGTAACAGATTCATTTGGTTTTGGTATCTTTATGTCACTTTTCGATATCTTCGTACCTAGTAAAAAACCGCTGCCTAAGGAATCACTACTTCCACATCCAGATTTTGCTTAAGTCTCTTGAACGGAAAACATCTCGACTATATTTGCACTCTAATATGTGGAAATTATTGGTCATGGAATTTCAATAATATTTGAGGTAGATGTCATAAAAAAATTTGAGGTGTTTGTTTCTAGCATATATGAAGTTTCTGGACTCTACCTACTCTTCCCAAACTATGTAAGGCCTTGGCTTCTACTATACACCAAATTTCAACTTTCAGCTTGCTTTATTCATTTTATTTTATTTAAGTACCTCTACTTACCCCCACGCCTTCAACGGAATCGTCTCAAAATATAATCTTGTTCGTCCCAAATTTCAAACGAATTTCTAAAATATATTTTATTAACCCCTTTAATAATGGAGTGGGGGTAGTGGAGGGGTTAAAATATGTTATAAAGTATCTGAGGCCTTGGCTTCTAGCATACATCAAATCTCAAGTTTCTGTACTCTTACTAGCTTGCTTTACTTATTTTCCCATATTTGTCCCTATTTAACCCCAACGCCTCAAGGGAATCATCTCAAAATATAATCTAAATACAGATCTCGTTATAATACATATTATGTTATTAAATTTAAAGTGAAAACCAATTTTATTTTATCAACCCTTTTAACAGTGGAGTGAAAAAATCTGAGGCCTTGACTTCCAGTATATACACTATACAGCAAGCCCCAAGTTTCTGTATTCTTACCAGCTTGCTTTACTTATTTTCATATATTCACCCCTATTAAATCCTCAACGCTTCAACGGAATCCTCTCTAAATATAATCTAATTCCAGGTGTCGTTATAATATATGCATGTACCAAATTTCAAGTGAATATCTCAATTTTATTTCATCAACCCCTTTAAAATGGAGTGGGGGTGGTAGATGAGTTCAAAAATGTTATACAAAAATCTGAGCCATTGTCTTTTAGTATGCACACTAAATTCCAAGTTTATGTACTCCTACCAGCTTGCTTTAGTTATTTTCCAATATTTACCCCTATTTAACCCCCAACCCTTCAACGAAATCATCTCAAATTATAATCAGTTCCAGTTGTTATAATATATACGTGTACCAAATATCAAGTGAATATCTCAATTTTATTTTATCAACCCTTTTATAATGGAGTGGGGGTGGTACGGGGGGGATAGAAATAATATAAAAAAGCTCATCTTCTGGTATGTACACTGAATTTCAAATTTTTGTACTCTTACCAGCTTGCTTTATTTATTTTCGCTTATTTACCCCTAGTTGCCCCCCAATCCTTCACCGGATAAGTTAAAAAAAAAATCCGGTTCCAGATCTCTTAATAGTACATACGTGTATAAAATTTCAAGTTAATGTCTTAAACCGTTCCAGAGATATCGTGCGCACAAGAAAAAGTTACAGACCGACAGACAGAGACCGGCAGACAGACCGACAGACATATTTTTTTCCGCTCAAATTTAGAATCTCGATGTTTCGTGACATTATAAACCTATTTCAACAAAAAATTTTTTTTTACAATTACTATACTTCCACTCCACTATGTTGGTGTGGAAGTAACATGCGAATATTCTGGACAGAATATGAGTTAATCTTACAATTCTTACAGTAGGTATACAAGATTTTGATTTCAAAATGCTTTCAAATGATTAAAAATCAACATTAACATGTTAGAAAAATGCAAATTAAAGCTGAGACCATCTATATTTAATTAGTAACGTCTATATTTTTTTATTATAAACCGCATTCAACAAAAATTTGCAATAGAGTGAAATAGATCCCATAATTTTGATTCTTATTTACGCAAAAATGGTTGTATAAATGAATTTTTTTGCAAGAGCATTTCTTCTGTAGAATTTAGTTGTTTAAACATTGTTACCAACTATTTTTGGGAGTTTGATGCCATTTTGTTTTATATTGCAATTACGATAACAGTGAAAACAATTTTTTGTACTATTCATTACCAAAGACCTACTTCTATACAAAGTTCACAAGGATTATTTTATTCCAGCTTTTGCCACTATTACTTCCACATCCACGTAGAGTGGAAGTATAGTAATCGTAAAATAAATTTCAAAAATTTTTATTGTTGAAATGGGTTTAGAATGTCATGAAACGTCTGTCTGTCGGTCTGTTTGTAACTTTTTTGTCCGCACGTTTTGTCTGGAATGGTTTGAGATATTGACTAATTTTATACACGTATGTATTATAACGAGATCAAGAACTGAATTGTTTTTTGAACTTATCCGGTGAAGGGTTGGGGTGGGGGTTTAATAGGGGTATATAGGAAAAAATATGTAAAGCAAGCTGGTAAGGGTACAGAAACTTGGGATTTGGTGTATATACTAGAAGCCAAGACCTCAGATTGTTTTATAACATTTTTAACCCCTCCACCAACACCGCTCTATTATTAAAAGGGTTGATAAAATAAAATTGAGATTTTCGTTTAAAATTTGATACATGTATGTATTATAACTACATCTATAATTAAATTATAGGTGGTATATAGGGAGTTTAGAAGTTTAATAGTGGTATATAGGGGAAAATAAGTAAAGCAAGCTGGTAAGAATACAGAAACTTGGGATTTGGTGTATATACTAGAAGCCAAGGCCTCAGATTTTTTATAATATTTCCACCCCATCATCATCCCCACTTCATTGTTAAAGGGGTTGATAAAATAAAATTGAGATATTTATTTGAAATTTGGTACACGTAGTGTAATGACGTCTGATTGAGATAATTTCATTTTTAGCGTATAAGTATGCTTGAAACGAACGCCTCAATTTTTTTTATGACGTCGGTCCCAAATGTTATTAAAATTCTATGACCAATTGTTTCCACATACTAGAGTGCATATAAAGTCAAGAAGTATTCCACTAAAGTGATTTGGATGGAAAATCTGGATGTAGAAGTAGTGATTCCTTAGACATCGTTTTTTTTTCTGAGAAATAGCTCATATTGGCAAAACTGCCTTTTAAGCTAACCAAAGACATTTTTGTTTATTTTATAAGTTTTCTTTTGAACAAAATTCAACAGGTATTGAAAACAATGTTTCATTTAAACTGTACTATACTTACGTATCTACTACTAATAAAAATGTATAAAATATGTATTTCGTAATAACTTAGGATACTCTCTCTTATCAACAATTTTTTTTTTATCAGGAAGATGTTGTTTAACAAAAAAATAAATATCGGTTGCTAAAGGGGGCGCACCAGAAAAGGCAGCAGGACCCAAAATTCAGTATTGGGGTAAGATGGGAGGTGGGCGGGGGTAAGTCACTGACAGATGATGTAATGGTGCCATAGTGCACTGAAGGCCAACTGAAAATAATATGTAAGGGTCACAAAATGTCAAGATGTGAATATTAAGAAAAGACGAATTGTAAAAATTATGTTGTCAATTTCTTTAAAGTTTGAAAATGCGCGAATTTGTCTGTTTCCAGTTAAAGTATGTTTAAAATACATTTTTTTTTTACGAGATATATCTTACAGCTTCTGTGAATGCAATTGGACAATTTTTTACTGTTTGCTCTTGTTTTCTTAAAGGGGTTAAAGAGATGGTGTGTAATGATAGAACATACAAATGAATAAGAGGAAATAATTCTATTAAATGAAGCAAATCTTGATTCTGGGGTAATTTGCTCTTATTTATCTGGGTTGTATAAATTGACTATAGTTATGTTATTATTGTATACTAAATTAAGCAAACTAGGACTTTATTTGCAGAATTCTACATTCAACGAATGAAAAGGTTCTAATTAGGGACATAATTGGTTAAATCAAAAATGTATAGTATACCGCTTTCCACTTCCTGTTGTTTTGTATATGTGTACACTAATATGTAGCATATTTTCAGCGATTCGATCACATAGCAACCGATTTTATATTTCCAATGAATGCTCCAGCGCTTCAAACGTAAATTTCAAAAGAGCTTAACATATACTGACTTCGTCACAATTCATTTATTACCTTCATGTAATTTGTTCCCATATTTGAATAATACTATAATGCTACAATAATTTATTGAGATTGAGTAACGTTGTTTGGATATGTTCTATTTAGAAATTATGTTTCTAATTCTAATTAATGTTATATCATTAATCACACTAGATTTATACGATATCGTAACTGAGTTTGTTTTGAGTGTGCATTTAGTTTCAATTTTCCATGTAGTTTGCTTAACATCTAATTTTATGAAATAGTTAGTAATGAATACAAAATCTACATAAATTCGGAACAAAATGCAATTCGCTGAAAAATAAGTCAAAAATTGCAAAAATTCAATGTAGAAAAAATGCAGTTCGTTAATTTATTGAAATTTTTATATATTCTTGAATTAATGTATGATAATCTTCGATTTTTTTTTAAATAAGGTTACGTATAATAAACTGTATTTGTAATATTAATCGATGACACCAAAAACTGTTGCAGAACTCTTCATGTCCAGTTTTTTCTTCAAATGCTAAATTTTGTATTTGTACAGTTAAGAGTCCCTGTTCATCCTCAAGAGCCATGAGCGAAGTAATGGATTTATCTGTAGCTTCCCAATTAGATAACTAACTTAATAGTATTGTCGATTTATTCAAAAAACAATGAGGCTGCAGTTCGACGTCGCCTAACACGTCTGCAGTTATGGACAAATCTGATCGACAATGCTATCATTCTACAGATATTTTGAAATTTGGAAAAATACTAATCCGTGCCTTCGAACTGTGTGTTATCTTATGACAAAATAACGCCTTTAGATTTATCTTCGTTAATCTACTGCTTGTCACAAGAATAATTCCAGCCGCTAACAGGTTCTTGCAGACATTCAGGTCCTTTCCACCATCTAGATTGTAGAAGCATTTTTGCTGAACTACCTCTGTTAGGCAAGTTCGCTGAATTTAGATGACCTGGTATACGTTGCCAACAGCTTAGTGAAGTTAGCTTTCGAATTTCTACTGTGTTTCTAATGAACGCAACCCACAATAATCCATTCTTTGTATTCAAATAATAACAGTAGTCGAATAACTTCAAAAGGACATAGAGCTTTCTTTGAATTAAAAGTATCTATTATAGATTCTGCTAACCTAGCGCCCAACAGTGCAAAATATGGAATAGTCATATCATTGTTGCTGGGGACTACCCAGGATTCTGTTTGAACTTTTATCCTATCTATGGTTTCAACTCGCAGGAAAATGGCAGACCCGTATGCCATTTTTCTTCCATGGCAAAAAATATACAGGCTCCAACTTTCCACATTGGATTCGCGACATAACCATCTGGGAATTCTAACCTCTTGTAGTGAAGTTCAGTTAACTATCTCAAAAAATGTATTCTCCATATCATCATCTACTTCTACGTCTACGAAGTTCATGTTTCTTGCAACAAAATCTTGGCAACATTGCTGTACGGCAGGATATTCCAACAATCGACGCGCCACTGTCAAAATAGACCTCTTTACAATTTTTGGATACAGGTCTTCAACACACTTTAGACTTGGCTTAAGGTTTCTGTCCTCGTAACTTCTAAAAGTGTTGCAGATCAGTATATTCCCAGCGTCAAACTTCGCTTCCCTTTAGAGAACATGTTTGTTGCCTCATCAATAAAAACGTTCAGCTCGCTCACATTAGAAACACTAGTAAAACAATAATTGTTTACGTAAAAGCTTTTATTTAGCTTTGTTGTGGTATCTTTAGCATGAATGACATCTTCGTCTTCAATTCTTTTCATTATTCTACCCGGGATTCTACGTAAGTGATGACCAATCACGGCTCCTAACAAAAAGAGGCTGCAAGATATTCCAAACACAACACTGTCATGGTAATATACTTTCTGCTTATTATTTTCATCACACCACAAAAAAATCGTTCTCCCAATGGGGTATCTGTAGAAATACTGTGTGTATGTCAGCACTAGCCCCTATTTTGACTTGCCTAAACCGAAGTGAAATCGCTGGATTGGTTCAATTAATTTGGCATCCATTTTAAAGCATCTGTTTAGGGATGGGTACAATTTTTCTGCTGCTGATGCATCAAAAACTGGTCTGACCGGAGTTGTACTATGAGTTTTAATCACAACTCTCCTTCTTCAGTTTCTTTGCTCCGACTCCTTTTCAATAAAAGTTATATGGTACTCGTACTTTCCCTCTTCATTGATCTCCATTTACAGCACTAAAGCGTTAGGGATTTAATTAAATAGTAAACTGCCAATTTACACTTTTTTTGTTACCAGGCAACCACTCTTTCGAAAAAAATTACTATAAAATTCAATGCAGTAGTGATTTACATACGATAGTAAACTGCCCAGTCACGCTTTATGCCGTGCGTGTAGCGGCGGGCTAGGGCTATGTACATTTATGTAGTACGAGAGATATGACAACCCAACAGCAAACTTGCTCGACTCGACGGCACGCGGCTATTGATGTATTCCAGCTCTAGTTATTCATTGCCGACTGACATACGCGATGGTGCAATTCTTACTCCCTATACCTAGCCCATCACTACACGCACGGTATTACCAGCCAGTCATGCTCTCAAAAATGTTCTCGATAATATTTTAAGTACTAGTTATATTATACAGTGTGTCCCACTTGAGGACTAGCCACTCCCGTAAAATTTTTATTTATTAACCGATTTTTGTGTTTTATTTTATTATGTAGATTTCGCAAAAAGGGATTAGAAACATGTTCTATTGCTTCCGGAACACAAATTCACGGCCAACAACGAGCATTGTTTAAGCGCGAAATATTGAGAACTACTATTAGGGATTCTTTTTTTAGAATATTAGAACGGATTCTTATTCAGGACCACCTAAATACCTACTGTACAAATTTTTGTCGTGATAGTAATACAGGGTGGCCCAAAGCATTAAAAATAGTTTTTTAAAATAAGGAAGTTTAATGTAAAAGAACACGTTACTTTTGTATCATCTAAATTATTTATTGATAAAATAATTATTATTTATTTCGAAACTTTATAAACAATTAACTACCATAAACCTGTAAAAAAAATTAGATTTAAAATTTTTTAAGAGCCTGAGCGGTTTGTGTTATTAAAGCTTAGTAGGCGTGGAAAACAAAAAATGTTACTTGGAAACTGTCTGACACTGTCATTGTTTAACTTGCATCTTCGTTCTTTGATAAACGACTACAACAACTTAGTTGTTACGTATTATTATAAAGAATAATAATGGCTCGTTATTCTTTACAAGAAAAAGTGTAAAGTGTGTGATTAGTTGGCGGAGGAACACACAAGTTTTCGTGGAGTTGCTGCAGAGTTTAATGAGACATCCTGATCTTAAAATTCACCATAATACAGTTGCCAGTATTAACAGTTTTTTTGATCAAAATGGGACTATAAATGACCTCCCAATCAACACAGAAATCGCGTGGTTCCAGGAAATCAAATAATTCTTGAATATTTTAATCAGAATCCACACTCTAGTATTAGGGAGGCCCGTTTAAATTTAAATGTCCCGAAAAACCGCATTTGGATATGTTTGAATAAAAATGGAAAGAAACCCTTCAAACACAAATTTCTGCATACCCTCGAAGTTGGTGACATGGAAAGAAGAATATAATTCTGTTTGTGGTTGCAAGGCGTGTATTTAGAAAATCCTAATTTTCGCAAAAAAATATTGTATACTGACGAAGCAACCTTCACCACAAACGGCGTTGTATCTTCACAGAATAGTAGAATGTGGTGTGACGAAAATCGACATTAGGTGGTGGAATGCAAGAGACAATATTCCGCTAAGGCGAATGTCTGGTGCGGAATCATCGGCGAAAAAATCATTGGACCTTACTTTTTCAATGAAAATTTGAACGGGGCGGCGCTTTTTAGATTTTTACAAAATGAGGTTAGCAATGATATTGATGAACAACCTCTAGATTATCGGTATAATTTACATCTACAGTTTGATGGAGCAACAATTCATAATGCCGTTATCGTGAGGAATTGGTTAAATTTAAATTTTCCTAATTGTTGGATAGGGCGAAATTAAAACTGAGGTTTATAAATCAGGACCACAAAAAAGGCACGAACTTTGTGATCCCATTAGAGTGGCTTTCCGCAATATCACCAGACAAACCCTGAAGAAACTAATTAATAATAATCGACGGCGAATTGAAAAGTGCATAATGGAAAAAGTGGTCTAATTGATATGTATAAAATTTATTTTCATTTGTAACCAGTAAAAATAATACAAAAGTACTTAACGTGTTCTTTTACTTTAAACTTCGTTATTTAAAAAAAAAACTGTATTTAATGTTTTGGGCCACCCTGTAATACTATCACGACAAAAATTGGTATAGTAGGTATTTAGGTGGCCTTGAATAAGAATCCGTTCTAATATTCTGAAAAAAAAAATCCCTAATAGTAGTTCTCAATATTTCGCACTTAAACAATGCTCGTAGTTGGCCGCGAATTTGAGTTTCGAAAGCAATAGTACATGTTTCTAATTCCTTTTTACGAAATCTACATAATAAAGAAAAAAAACACAAAAATCGGTTCGTAAATAAAAATTTTACGGGGTGGCTAGTCCTTAAGTGGGATACGCTGGACATATATGAAAATATCTTCCTCTTAGTCTACTATGTCGCTATTTCGGCCATTGATGATATTTAACCTGAATTAGAAGTTCAGAATTCGGTCAAAAGTGTACTTTAGTCACTCCGTGGGGTCAAATATTGTGTTAATAAAACTTCACCCCACCAAATGTTATCTTAGTCACAGTTGAAAAACATGAATAGAACTTTAGTATTTTACTTTCAATAAAACCACTTTGTAGACACTCAAAATTCCCTTTCGTATTTTATGAAAATTGGCAGAGACGAGGGACAAAAGAAGGAGCATATTGTTTTAAATTTTAATCCTTGCTTGGTTTTCTGTTATTTGCAGGCCTTGGTATCGGAGGAGGGGCAGTGTCCAATAATATTCTCTCAGGTGTGGGTTCGTGATGAAGATAAGAAACTGTGGAGCAAAACGTACTTGTTACTGAGAGACAAGAAACTTTACGCTTCCTCGAAGGTTCAGGCTATAGCGAAATTTCTGAGGTCACCTAAGAGTAAGGCGATTGCAATGGTAAGTACATTGATTAATTTTATGTTATATCTAAAGTTTCTTATTGTATACACGGTGCTAGAAACTCTCGTCTACTTAGGGGTTAAAAAGAAAATCTAAGATGTACGAAATCAAATTTAACTTTGTTTTATAAAAATTTACACTTTTCAGTGTTACGCGACATTATTTATATTGGAATTAAACTACCCCAGTAACACAAGATATTGAACCAGGGTATGGTCCATATGGATCCAACATATAAATAATGGGCTGTAAGTTGTCTCAATGTTTTGTGTTGCTGGGTAATATTTCCCAAGTAGAACATATTATTAGCTGACACTTCATTTAATGTTATAGACACATTAAACCAAAACGAAAATATTGGGGTGTTATTAATAAATATTAATATTGAAGCCTGGGTATGCCTATGTTGGTGATATGCCCTCGGTCAATATTGATAAAGACATCAATTTTATAACATTGTATGCACTATATCTATCCTTTGTCAATGTCGTTCTTTATAAATCTTAGTAAATCTCAGTAACCGGAGCGAAAAAAAAAAAAAAATTAATCGGAAAAGGCCTGAGTTAAACAAGAAAATTGATTGCAACAAGTGCTTTAGGTTGTAAAATATACAGGGATCACGACTGTACATTGTCTCAGAATTATGAACTTTTATACTCAAGATAATATTCATTGTGAGAGTATATTATTTCGTTGCATCATGTCCATATTGACGTGTATTATAAGTTAATAAAGATTGCAAATATTAACAATATTACTGTATTTTAAGCATACCTTTACCTACAAAAGTGCATGCGTAATTATTAATTATTGTAATAAATAAACCCACGTCATGATGTCTGTGGTTAATGTCATCCTTGAGATATTCCTTTGTAGTCGTGTTTTAAGAACACATGTTAATTATTTTAATTATCTTCCGAGTTAAATGTTGCGCTGTAATTTATTAATAAATGTTCGTGAGGATGGTTCTTTTGGCACGTTAAAACTGAAATTATTTCTGACAAGATGCAGAATGTTCGATGACGATGTTAATTAATTTCAAGTGTCTTGCTTCTAAATATATTGTCGGTTATCGATTAGTGGCCGCTTGCCTTGGCCGGGCAGCTACTAAATATGAAGCTAAACTAAGCTAAGCCAAATTATGCTTTGTAAAGTATTTGTAGGCATGTAAAGTTTGGAAAGTCTATGAACCGATTAAAAGAATTTGATGAATATCTGCGGTGCACATCAGATGTATATTTGTACCCCCTAATATCACAAACGATATATTATTATATAATTGTCTCCATTTGTTTAGTGCACATAAAAAAGGCCATAAAATCCATCCATCAAAATATCTAAGTTGGCGCTATTACCTGCTGGCAAGAGTGCTACAGAGCCGTACTTAAAATTTTTGCGTAATAGAAGGAACAAAACAATACTAGGAATTTAAATATCGTGTTGTTGGTACCAACTTAATGACGTTTCTGGTAAATTAAAAGATATTACTTTGTTTTGCCGTTCTAGTTAGGGGTGATTCGTGTAACTATATCACAGGAGTTAGAAATCTTAATTAAATGAGGTCTGTTTTCGTTTATTTCTTATCTTAATCATACGTTACATTAGCTCCGCTAGCTTTGAGTTTTTTATGTGCATTATAAATATGGAATGAACTGTACAATTTGTTGTGAGAAAAAGCCACTAAACGTCTCAAGCAAAACCAATGATTGGAAGATCAAAACTCAATACAAAAAGAATGAAAAAAAGCCAAATGCCAAACAGAACATGTTAGCCATAGAGCAAGATTTTTTTTAATCGTCTTATTTGTATTAACGTCGCGGAGTTTAGCTAATGCTATTCCACCACTCAACCAGGATACGTACATCAACACAACAACCAACCATTCCCTGCGATATTGCTATCTACCGCAGCTGAGACTCGAACTCAGGATAGATAACAGCGACTAGACATGCTGAGCCACCCAACAGCGGTCCAGCTCACTGCTACCATCTCTGTAACACATTAAAAATACCACTAAACATCTATACCCTGGCCAGGATTCGAGCCCAGGACTCCGTGGTCGCAAGCCAAACGCCTTAGCATTGCGCCACCGAGCTGGCACATTTCAACACGTAACATATACACACATGACAACGCAGGCAAAGCATCAAGCACCGTCGAGATACTATTCATAATCGTCAATAATTTACAGTCGAGCGTCAGTTTGAAGCGAGTATCGCATGCTGTGCTCAAGCGAATTTGAAACCAAGGGTCACACATCACTTTTCATCGGTGACAGTGGATCTAACTGCACCAGCCAAACTCTCGTCAACGGTGGAGCTTCCAACGAATCTGCACGAACTGCTCAAATGCTTCGATGGGTTCAATCAAAAAATTGCAAGAGACAAACTTTAATTTAAAATGTTACGTAAACTTGAATCCGCTATTTTGAATATTTGAAATGCATAGGATTTGAAATCAGCGCCTTTGAGGACCCACCGCAACGTATACAGGTTTTGTCAGTTCTTTCTATATACGAAAAGGTAATCCATATATATTTTTATTTTTCGAGTGTTTGGGTTCCGTGATCACAGTGTTAGGTAATGGGCCCAGATCCTGTCCTCGTTTTCATGATCGATTTCTGTAGAAATCAAATTCGTTTAGAGAATTTCCCTATCACCTCTGGTTTCTGAGATATTCCAGCCCAAATATCCCCAAAAAGGTTCACGTTGTCATTTTTAGGTTAGAAAAGGTGGGCGAGTGGGCATATTTCAATTCAGTGCTTTGAATTACGTAGGAACTGACCTTTGCCCTCAAAATAAGATCCAGGGCCCCAAATTTGTAGGTCTGTGTAATCATTGTGGTTTCTAAAATAAAATATCTTGGTGTGAAAAGAATAAAATGGAATTTAACACTGACACGTGTAAAACGCTAACTTTTTCGAAAAGATAACCAATTATGTAATAACGAGTGTAATAATAACATAAACGGAGTGGGTCGGACTTGTGTTTCATTTACAAGTAATTTTGGTATTAACCAACATTAGTTCAGTTAGCAAAGACGGAAAAGTGCTCAAACCTTGGAAAAAGAAACTAGAGCGACTGGAATTCGGTACACGGTTATTTTCAAAGTATATTACTTAAAATACACAAGTGTTTACATTTCTATAAGGGATGCTTTAGTGAAAAAAGTTAGATTATATTTTAAATATTCCTTTCTTCTTAAATGTCTCGAGAAATATTTATCTAGAAAAAAAAAATTCTTTTTTGAATGTAAAAGATAAAAGGTCCCATGATATTTTTCTGTAGGACAAATAGTTATCGAGTAAAATTGAATTTAATAAGTTATAAGCATAAAATTTGTGAATTTTTTTAAAAATATCTTATTTTTTAACACTTTAACTGCCAGGCGACTTAGATTGATTTTCTCCTAGGCCATTTTTTTCCTTTATAATTCGGACCAAATTGGTATCTGTAATCTATATGAAAACTACTTATTTTACCTGTGCGTTTTACGCGGAGCTCAGTGTAGACGCCATGTACGCCGATATGACGCGCATGGTAGTTAACGTGTTAAATTCAATTAACATATATGTAAGTTAGTAAATTTCATCATAATTTTTATAACTATGAATAAAAATCTTTGGAAACAAAATAAAAAATAAAAAAACAGAAAAGTCTAAAAAATTACATATTTCGTCCAAAATGTTTTAATTCTTCTATTAATCACACGCCTTGAAATGAATAAACATAAGGAAGTAAGATCTGCTGATCAACAGCTTGAAGGTTGGGCCGAAACAGAAAAACGGTCCAGTTATACTTACCCGTTATCCAGGATCTGGAGCTTCGGCCTCTTGTGCCTCGGAGCGTCGTTGGGGTCGTAATTAGTCGCCTGTCTGACCAGCGGATTCCCATGCTCTGCCGCACGGGCGTATAGATTCTTCGCTTTGGACTTCAGTTACCGGGGTATATTCCAGGTCTCTGAAGATGTCGGCGTTTCGGACAAACCATGGTGCATCCACGTCGCACCTAAGTGCGACGTTTTACACAGATTGTATCCTCGTCAGGTGGGTGACTGCTTGGTGTCCCCAGACAACGGAGACGTAGGTCAGAATAGGTGCAATGAGGATCCTGATAAGCGTGAGCTTGTTCCTCAGGTTGAGTTGGCTCTGTCTACCTATCATAGGGTAGAGTCGAGTCCTCCTCGTCCTTGCTTTCTGTATTATAGCTTCCGTGTTCTGTCTCCACGTTCGATCCATGATAACGCCAAGGTACTTGACGATATCGTGCCGTTGGATGTTCTCGCCGTTCAAGTAGACGTGTCCTGTGGGAGTTTTCTTCCTGACTCCCTTGAACGCTTTACTCTCCTCCGCGTTGATTTTGAATTTCCACTTGTTGCACCACTCTTCCAGAAGGGACGCTTCTTCCTGGAGGTTGCGGGTGGCAAATCTTTCACTCCACGATCTTGCGATTATGGCCGTGTCGTCTGGGTAGAGCGCCAAAGATGTTCTCGCGGTTCTTGGCATGTCGGAGGTGTAGATGGTGAACAGGTGGGGAGATAGTACCGATCCCTGTGGTACGCCTGCTTCCATCGGCCTGTAGTTGTCGGCATTCTTCACACGGAGCTGCCTTCGGTGAAGGTAGGATCTCATAAGCTTGACTGTGCCGACAGGGTAACCCATCGACAACAGGAGACCTTCATGCCAAACCCTGTCGAAGGCCTTGGCCACGTCTAAGAAGATCGCTCCTGTGACTTGGCGGTGGTTGAAACCCTCCGTTCACATCGCACACGAAAATTAAATAAAACCATGATTTTAAATGAGAGTGACCAAATCTTTGTAAGTCTTGTAAGCTTTGTAAGTCGATACTGCAGTCGCAATTTTTATAAATACATAGTGGTAGAAAACATAATGTGTTTTATTTAGTTATTTGTGCAAAATGATTAACTACCACAGAGTAACGGCTCCTTCAATCAGTTAAATGGCCTGTTTTTAAATATCTTCTCCTGTAAAAAAGAATTTAACTTTCCTTTTGAGCGATGAATATTTTCCGAGTTATTAAAAAAAACGAAATTTTCAAAATTCAATTTCAAGTGTTTTTCAAGATGTGAACATTTTTATTTTTCAAAAAGTAATACTTAAAATATCATGGGCCAAATTTCAGCCGTTCTAGTTTTTTTTCGAGGTAAACACCTTTTATAACTGGACTACATATAGACGCAAAAAATCGGCAGCTACTGGAAGCGGCTGGAACCTCCCCACCCGGTTGAAATTAGTGATGGGCTGCTAAACAGCAGTCTGCTGCTTTTTAACTGTAATTTGATTCGTAGCAGTAGCAACTGCTACGAGCTCTGATAGTCAATTCAAATGAGCCGTCATGAAATGCCTTTAAATCAAATATATTATTGTGAAATGACCCACCTATATTTATCTAATTTACGACGTCATATGTGTTCACCGCCAAAACGGCAATAGAATTATTTATATTTCATTTAAAACTAGTGACCAATCCTCAATCTCTGAATAATTATAAACACCTAATATATGATGATATTTAATCATGTAACATTTTCAGCAATTATTAATCAAGTTTATAATGAAAAAAGAAAGAAAAAAAACCGCACTGTGATGGGATCGAACCGTCGATCTCTTGATTTGTAAGTCGACGCAAATCAGAATCAAATACATATTTATTAAAAATTAAGAACAATCTGTCCCACCCGAACACCCATGTCCGGAGCCAGCCGAACATCTACAGCGATAAATGCCATAGAACTTGTAAAGCTGGACGGAGTGAGGTCAGGTAGGATTACAAAAAATAATTAACTAATACCAACTCCTTTTACAAATAGTAAATTAAAAGGCTACCCTCGACTAGAACTTCTATTAGTTTGAATATATTCATCGCAAGTATATCGTGAATCATAAATAAAAATATAAAAGTAAAATAGCAGTGCTATTTTTACAGACGGTCTAAATATACATATTTAACAAATTAATGATTCATTTGTTGAATACATGAATTATTAAATGAATTTGGTTTCGATTTCACATTTTTTTCCATCAGGGGTCAAGAAAATCATTAATTTTCAATTGTTCGGCTATGTATATCAATCCAACAATGACATTGTATGAATTATGATGACAATGTACAAAAATATTCTGAAAGTCATAAAAATAAAAGTCGTAATACATCATACTTATAAAAAAATAAATGAAATGATAACAACTTGGACATCAAATTATAAAACGTTCTGGGAACTGGTTAACCCTGCACAACTAACATAGCACATACAATTGTATAGTTAATTAATTTATGCTAATTATTTATGCTCTTAAGGATTGATATATAATTCATTAACATTAAAATAAATAATGTAGAGCAGCGTTTGTCAAACTCTGAGGTGCAATGCCCATAAGGAACGCGTAATATTTTCAGAGGTGGTAAGAAGGGAGAGTAAGTATATGTTATGCTAGCTCCACACGTTGGGCCATCTTGTGGTCGAAACAATTGCCGAAACATTTGTCTAGAAATATACCATCCAGACGTTGGCCGATACCAGCGATACCACAGCTACCGAATTTGGATGAAGTTTACGAAAATACTGATGAAATTGTGACGAACACTTTCTTAAGTCGGTATCACTAAAATAAAAAAAAAGGGTGATTATAAATTGAGTGAAATTGGTTTTTTGAAATTTCCTGTACCGCGCATCGATACGAAATGTACCGAAAAATTATAAATGGAAGGTGTCAAATATGGAGGGCTTGCGTAAATACCCATGATTGAATTATTTCTTAGGATGACCACCCTGTATATTTTTCAATAAAACTATAGTAGGTGTCTTGCTTGCCAAGTGTGTTAACTATATGCCAAATATTATTGCCATCTGTCATATTTTTAGTTCCACATCCACTTGGAGTGGAAGTATAGCAGCGATTACATTTTTTTTTTTGAATTAGGTTTAGAATTTCATGAAGCGTGGAAAATTTAAATTTGAGCAGAATAATTTTTCATCTGTTCTAGTACCTAGTGAAAAAGTTTTCAAATTGTTTTTTTAAAGTAGGTTTAGATTGTTATAAAACGTGGACATTTTAAATTAGAGCAAAAATGTTGTTTTTTTCAATCAGTCTATAGTGTTAAAAAAAAAAATTCTCGTTTTGAAAAAAATATTAGAATGTTGCGACACGTGGAAATTCTAAATGTCAGCGAAAAGCATTTTTTTCATTATCTATTCTCTTTAGACCACCCTGTATATTTTTCTGTGAAAGTCTAGTAGTTATTTAGTTAATGCACAAACGGCCAGACAGACAGACTGACGGAATTGAGAAACCTATATTTTCGTAATGTACATGATTTGAAAATCCGAAGAAATCTTGGATGGTGATTTTTTTCTCGAATACAATACTTCCCTTCGGTACTTATGCGAGGAAAGTAAAAATTGCTGAAAATTGAAAAAAAAAACAAAATTTACCACTACTATAGAGTAGATAATGGAAAACATGGTTTGCTCTCATTTAAAATGTCCACATTTCATGACATTCTAAATAAAAAAATCGAAAATTTGTTTACCACTATAAAACGGATGGTGGGAAAAACTTTTTTTTTTGTTAACATTTTAAATTTCCACGTTTTATGACATTCTAAACTTATTTCAAAAAAAATCTTTTTGCAATAAAAAAAATGTGTTTTTTGTGGACGGGAATTAGTATCTGACTCGAGCACGCCCACAATTCCTTTGATTTGTGTACTATTTACCGACACCGAGGCGATCTCAGGCAAACTTGGCCCATTTGCGGCCAGTCAAGACAAACTTACCTACCACACGTTGGCTGTGGCCGAACTTTACTAGACTTGGCCCAACGTGTGGAGCTAGCATTAGATATAGTCCAATCCCCAGGAGCTTATAGTCTAAGAGCTACTGAACTCGACAGCATACCCAATTTTCACAATGCTGGAAATTTGTTAAAATATTAGTTTAGATCTCCCCAAAGAAGAAATGGCCGGTATGCCTAAAGGAGGTTGGTGAGGTGAGTGCCCAGAAATTTTTGAAAGTGGTTGGCATTTAGCTGATATTTATTTATTTGCCTCTACAAAGCTTGGACTTTCAGATGGCGAGTAGAGTAGAGGTTAAAGAAATACTTCGCGTGCAGGAGGTCCAGTGTTCAAATCTTACATACCGGCAGAAATATGTTCACTTTTTTCTTCCGGCCCAAATCTCTTGCTCGATATTAGACTACCTACATTTCATGTCTACAAATGTTTCTTTGACTTTGATATTTGTTTAATTAAACGGGACAGTTTTGTACTATTTTGAAAACGACGATTATTGATTGAAAATTCATAGTAATAGTCTTGTTATTGTTCTAGTTAGGTAGCCTTATAGTTTTTTTTTAAATCTGTGTACGAAGAGAAAATTTATGGCCAAAAATAATTAATATTTCCATATCGGATGTCTCTCTCTTGGAAATGGCCACCTTAACTTGATTTTTTTCTGATGTGTCAAAGTTAATTCTTCATAATTTGCGAGCTGAATAAACAATATTATTCAGTAGTTTATTTGTTGTTACTCCCACGACCGGAAGAAAAAGACGGCAGAATTTTTATATGTGTAATATTTTTTGAGGAATATTACTAGTCTTTGTTATAAGAAAGTAGGTATCAATAAACAGAATTGTGTTATATTTATAATTGGAATCGTCAGTTACGCAAACTGGTAAAATTGCCCGAGCCACAGCAAGACACGCATAATAAAAATGTCACGAAAATAAAAATAAATAAGTTGTGCTTAATAATAACTTCCAAAACTGATGATATTTCATCACAATGTCGCTGGACCTCATTTTACAGTGGCCTTAACATGAAATATTTCATGTCGCATTTGTTGCCGACGCCTCCAACGCTACAGAATTTTCGATGGCAGGAGTTTTAAACTAAAGATACCAATGATATATTTAAGTTTGAGTTATTTTTATTATTAGAATTTTTTTGCTTTTTTTCTTCGTTTCGGAGTTATTGAAAGTGTAAACCCTTTATTAAAATTTAATAATTTTCTTCTGTTTAGAGCAGCACAAAATGCAATGATTTTATTTTGGAGATCCGCCATATCCTCAATAGGCTCTACGTGAACAGCGTATCTCAAGTGACCCAAAATGAAAAAATCGACAGGGGTCAAATTCGATCACCATGTTGGCCATTGTAGTGGATCATAGTCCCAAATCAACGACTGGGGTACAGTGCATTTAAATAGTCTTATACGATTTGCATATTGTGGTATGAAGCTCCATCCATTTTGTTTCAATCGGCACATATTCTAATAGTTGAGGTAATAATCTTCGAAGAATGTTCCGGTAACGATCACCATTTAAATCTTACCAAAAAATTCATGCGTCTTTCGGAATCAGCTGGCTCTAACTTATGTACTTAAGTTTAATTTTGTAAGAATGGTATTTATGTTGTTTAAGAATTCTTCTGGTAGAACTTACTGAGATGTTTCTCTTTTTTCGCATTTTTAGCTTGCCACACATCTCACTTATACTCGCCGTAAACCAAAGCCATGTCTAGCATTTCTTGTTTCGTATATTGAATCATTTCTTTTCAAAAAAGTGAATCAAATACTAAAAAACTACTTGAAAACAAACCCCAAAATCAAAACTTAGTAATATTTAAGCTTTTGACAACTGTTTTGAGCGTTAAAATTTAGGTTAACAGAATAGTGAAAGCCTATTAGATGAAGACAATTAATTAAATTGGCAAATTTTAATAAAAGGCATGTACACTTTCAATGTTACACAACTCTAAAACGAGCGAAAAAAAAAACAAAGAATTTCTAATAACAAAAAAAACTTAAAATTAAAAGTGCTATTGTCTTTAGTTTTCAAATCCTGCCGTCTAAATTTCTGTTCCGGTCGTCGCGACGCCTAATCCGTTAAAGGAGCCGGCATTTACTTCAAATCAAAATAGAACACTTGACCCCATCAATTGTCTGCCAGTTACAGAAATTTAATACCTCTCTTAGTTTTCGTGTAATCGGCGTTGGGAGTTTTAAGTGGAACACCCTGTATATATAGTTAAAATAATATACGTATTAAAAATCATTGCACTTCTATTATTCACGCAGAAAATTGCTTTTTATTTTATCGCGAATTTTGCGCCCAGAATGAGAAACATGAACAAAATAAAGCTTCAAAAATTTAATAAACACGGAAATATTTTGGTCTAATCGCGCTAAACTTCGTTCTGTATTCTTTGTGCTGCTAGCGATGGCTGGTTGAGATGGAGGAAAATTGGTTGTCATATGAAATGCTCAAATTATAAACGAAACGGCCGTGATCAGTGAGAACGAGAAGGACGGAGAGCGCTTTACTGAGTCCTAGACGAGGACAGAGCAGAAAGAGCTGTAAATCTAATCGGGACATCAGGACGGTATTAGGGAAAAAAGCGGGAGCAAACGACCGTCTGTTTTGATGTATGCAATTCTCAAAAAAGCGTGTCAGCAATTTGTGTTGATTATATGTATTTTTATACTTAACACTATCTTTGTATGTACAAAAATAAATATAAGAATTGCAACGAGAAAAGAAACTAACATTTTTTTAAGTGGTTGCCTTTTATTGCTTATTTAAGCAGTGTAATCCAAACATTTTATAAACTTTCAATTTGTTCTCGTTGCAATTTTCAGATCTACGTGAATTACGATATGCAAAAATCTACATAATGTTATTGATAAATCGAAGTGTAGTGCAACAGTGTTTTTATTACGAATAATCCTTTTATATAATGGAGCGAGGTCATGGTCGGCTGGTTGCTTTATGATTCACGCCAACACAACTTACCGGTATTACTGAGTTATTTATTTATTTTTATGGCGCAATGCATGTTTATAATTTGTGTCCACATCAGTGCAACTTGTAAGGTACATGTCACCCAAGGTTATCTTTCATTACATAAATGTAGTTCTTGAAACATTATACCATCGTCAGCCAGTGAAGTGTGCCAATAGATAAGGTTTATCCTCTTTGACAGGAGTGCGAAATTTTTAAAATCTGTTATGGGAATATTTGAGGTTTTTGGACGGTTTCCATAATTTCAGATTTCTAAAAATTTATAATTAAGGTTACTGATTTTTACAATGGGCTATTTCAGTAGGAATTTTTATTACATCATTGGCGAGTACTCATTGAAATAACTGTACCGTATTTTTTAATATCTTTGCAGTTTTAATTCACGAAAACAAAAAATTTAAAATGTGTGATATTTAGCGCGTCATTGAAACAACGGTTTGGATGACTTTACTACAACTATTTTAGTTTTACGAAGTTGCTGTCTTGACTGCTAATTCCTCACTACTCTATTTATCAGTTGTTATTTTATCAGATGTCAGAAGATTAGGATTGTATTTACCAGCTAAAACATAATGTTTAATAAGTGTTTCGTGCCAGTTGTTCAAATAATAATTAATACCCCGAATAAAATATTTCTCTACCTTCTCAGAGAAGAAAATTGTGGTTTAAAATTGAAAGAGTGTAAGAGAAAGTACTTAAAACTGACTGATTGCCTTTTCTGCTGTGAAGACACAAGTCGACTGTTTTTTGTCACTTCTCAACTTGTCTTAAACAATGCAGCCAACATAGGTAACTTAAATTTACTGTGCAGCCTAAGTTACAGTGACGTCATTGACAAACGTGCAATTGAAATACATTTTATAAATAAATAAGTTTTTCTAAAACTAAGCAAATATTGTTTACGAAACCTAGTGGTGGAATGTTTAAACTTTCAAGTAAATATACTTAGTTTAAGTCTAGAGCACCAACTAAAAAGATCCATTTTTTTTTTAAATAAACCAATCAGCACCAAACCTAACGTAACGAAATTGGAGCGAATATGCAATAACTTCCGTCAAAAATATTTTTTTATTTGTATTATGCTTATAAATACTGGAAAGTTACCACCCAGAATAAAAATAATCTGTCAAAAAAGTGTTAAATTCAAAATGGCTTACTCTACACGTCCGCTCTTTCTGATCAGCGGAAAACCATTTAAAGAAAATCGGTAAATGTATTTATACAGAACGTCCCTCTTTATTTATACATGGTGGGCACTTTAAAAAATTATTAATTAAGCTACGACATATGAGGATAATAATCGGAATGTAGTTATAACTAGTATTACAAAGAAAACCTGGTCAAGGAAATACAGAGTGATCATCCTACAGCAAAAATTAAATATAAAATAAAAGATACCAAATATGGAAGGCTTGCGTAAATACATTTACAAATTTCCGCCATAGTTAAATTATTTTTGAGCATGAACACCCTGTATATTTTTCAATAAAACTATAATTAGCTAATTATAGTTTCTTCCTTGCCAATTGTGTTAACTATGTGTCAAATATTATTGCCATCTCTCATATTATTAGTTGCACATCCACGTAGTGGACTGGTAATATTATAGTACTTAGTTTAGTTAATTTCAAAATTTTTCTTTTTGAAATATGTTTAGAGTGTCATGAAACATGGAGATTTCAAATTCGAGCGAAACAAAATTTTTTTTGATTATCTTCTCTTTAGACAGTTCACCCTGTATATATTCCAGTGAAAGCCTAAATGCGCGTCTCCATTATGGTCGATCGACATTGCCCCACTTGTATATTCGGCTTGGATTCTCTTGAAGTTTCCGACTGGCATAAGCCGAATTGTACGTACCCACTTGCCAACAAATGCCGGGCGGCCATACCGATCGGCAAAGCCGACGATAGTGGAGACGCGCCTTAACCATTTCTTCGATTCCGTCAACTAACTACAAATTTGACTGTTCTCCGTCAAGTAGTTTTCTAGTTAATGCGCTAACAGACAGACAGACTGACGGAATTGAGAAACCGTTATATTCGTAATGTACATGGTCTCAAACGTGCAAATCCGAAGAAATCTCGGAGGCTGATTTTTTCTCGAATACAACACTTCCCTTCGGTATGTGAGGGAAGTAAAAATGATTGAGCTTAAACCATATCGCGAGGAACTTACAGCTTTGGGGTCTTTTGAACTGTTTTAGTTTCTACCATCTGTACTTGCATCGAATGGATTGTATCCGATGGAATTCACAGAGATGTCGGTAACCAGAAAAACCTTATTCAAAATTGAATTACGTCAATAACATGTATGCACATTTGTCAACATTTAAATTCCTCATACTGAGTTTGATCTCTGAAATTTTTCATTTTTTTCCAATCACTCTGTATGCATGTGTAAAGACCTTAGAATCCTCCACAATTTGGTGTTTCCGTCGCTTAAAAAATAAGAAAGTTAGAAACAGTTATCCCATTTTTTGTGAGCTATATTTCAGTAAAAAGAAATTTGAAATCCATAGCCTACTTTATGAGATATATTACAAAAACCTGAAAAATAGGAAAACCACAAACGGTTATAGCTTCCTTATTTGAGGAGATACGAAAAAAGTTAAAGGAATGAAAGTTGACGGCAAAGACAATAAGAATAATAACGTGTAACAAAAAAATCGAAAAATGCAGTTGGCTTTGACATACGCTATTGTGCAAAAATGAAAAATACATATCTCAAAGTAGGCCATGACGCCATTAATTCCGTTATTTTTTTCTCATTCCAACGATATAAAACATGTCACAGAAATTTTAACCGATAGGTCAATATTTAATATTTTACGAATACCACAATTCATATAATTGAATCGTAACAATCAGCTGTGCCATAATAGTAAAAATTCACTTTATAATAATTATAATTCCGTAATTATTTATTACAATTTAATACAAACCAATAAATATCTCATAAATAAAAATACAAGTACAAAACGAACATCCAAAGAAAAAAACGAAAAACTATGTATAACAGTACTACCTACTACTATATTGAAAAAAAATTGTGTGTATTTATTTTTCTAACTACAAATGCTCTGTCTGAGGAATTTTAAGTGGAGCACCCTGTATATCTAGTGGTGTTTTATTGTAATAAAATATAAGTTACAATTTAATTTATAAAAATGTGTATTTATTATGAAAAACTTGTTATAATATTTTATAATTGTAATGAACTTTAGATTTAAGTTAACAGGTTTTGAGGTTTAACATTGATCACAATTTTTAAAAATTCAAATAATTTGTTAGGTTTCAAAACTATATTAGTGACAAGAATGAAAATGCTGATAAGGTGCTACATACTTGTCATTGACATAATCGAGTCTTGTATAGTTCATTAGAATTCCGAGGTAAGTACAGAAAGTCGGAATTAATACGGCTTAAAATGTCCGAAAGCTCTGAGTTTCTCCCGATAAGGTTTTAGCTCAACAATTTGCTACAAATAGATTTCCGCTGATTTGAAATTTCGAAGTGGACGGTTAGGGTTTCCTGGGACAGACCATATTGAAATTGACAAGCTTTCAAGAGATTTTTCTCCTTCTGGGTGGTAGCTGCCCTGTACTTACATGCACAACACAAATACAAATCATGCTTCTGAAGGACGAGTTTGTTGTAATTCACTGCAATTCCATTACATTAGTTTTTGGGTTCAATATTTTGTTTTAAACAAGTCAATTATAAAAATCAGTAAATAAACCAAATAATTTTAAATACTTAAAGATCAATTCATGCCAACATATTTATGTTAAATAAATAATAGTTCAATAAAACTTAAAAACACACTTTAATAGCAAATCGAACTAAAAAGTAAAAAAATGATACAATACAATAATACAATACAATACAAAAAAGCGTGGGGTGCTTATTACTATGGGGTAAATCGACACATACTGCGATTTATCATTTTAATTTGAAAATACTACAATCATTAGAAAAAAACGACATGGCTTTAGGCCTGTTTTTAGATTTATCCAAGGCATATGATTGTGTTGGTCACAAGATCTTATTAAACAAATTAGATAGCTATGGAGTGAAAGGAAATCTACTGCAGTGGTTTCGATCATACCTCTCAAATCGCCGTCAAAGGGTAGTTATTACCAAAGATAATGTCACAAGTAAATCAAATAACCTGTTTATTAGCCTTGGAATCCCCCAAGGAAGTATTCTAGGACCTTTACTTTTTATAATTTTTGTGAATGATCTCACTATAAATATTAACGATAGGAATAATGTTACTTTCATTCAATACGCTGAAGACACTAGTATGTTAGTTGCTGCCCCAAATTTCATGGAAATTCTCACCAGTGCCACCTACTTTTACACTACAGTCTCAGCATGGTTTGCTAATAATAGGTTAATACTCAATAAAACTAAAACTAACGCAATACTATTTAAAACTAAACAGGGAAATTTTGAAACACCCAAGGACATTACTCTTACAGACACAAAAATTGAATTAGTGGAACATACCAAATTTTTAGGAGTCCATATTGATGACAGTCTCAGATGGAATGTACATATTACAAATATTGGAAACAAATTAAATGGAGTTTGTTACAGTCTGAGAATTCTATCAAAATATATAAATTTAACATCTTTAAAGATGGTTTACCATGCTAATTTTGAATCTATAATCCGATACGGAATTATCTTCTATGGACAAAGTACACAAATATATAGGATCTTTACAATACAAAAAAGAGCCCTCCGAAGTATTCTTAAAGTGAACCAAAGAGAGTCGTGCCGGGGAAAATTTAAAGAAAATAAAATGTTAACTGTCACAGGCATATATATTCAAGAGATCCTACTCTTTATGTTTAAAAACAAAAACTCTTTTAATGAATTTTTACCTGCAGAATACTATAATACAAGAAACTTTAATTACGTGTACCCTATACACAGATTGACACTATCAGAGAAAAATGTGCAGTATAGTTGTATAAAGCTTTATAATAAACTTCCACATAATATTAAAATTATTGAGAGCTTTCCTCTTTTTAAAAATAAAATTTTTAGGTTATTAAATTTGGAACCTTATACTATATCAGAGTACCTATGTAATTAAATAGTAAATGTAATACATTGTTTGTAGATATAAATGTAGTATGTAGTGTTTCTGTGCCGACGTTTATTTTACTTAATGTTGCTATTACATGTATAATGTATTTTGTGGCGTTACTTGAAAATAAAAAATGTTTATTATTATTATTTATTATTATTTAATATTTAAACCAATTGATATCAAGCACCCCACGCTTTTTTGTATTGTATTGTATTATTTTTATTTTTTAGTTCGGTTTGCTTAGTTTTTTTAAACTATTATTTATTTTTTAATTTTAAAAATTTGGACCAGATAATTCTAATCGGGAACCTCGATAACCCACAGGTACCGATTTTCAGTCGAACCCAGCGATAATTGATAAAACCTATCCGCCATGTCGACGGCGCCATTTTGAATTTTTAAGTTTTGATGACATATTTGTTTTCTAGTTGTCAAGCCCTTTCCATTGATACCCATATCAAGGGGGTTGTTAATAAAATCATAATCCGCCATCAAGGGAGGTGTAAAGAAAATGATAATCCACCATCTTGGGGCGGCGACATTTTGAACATATTATAAAACAGTATACTATATTGTATTGCCGTCGGACCTACAAACAATTGCCAAGTTTCATGATGATACAACAATAATTAGAAGTGGGTGAAAATTACGTTGAAAGATTCTGTTACATTGATAGATTGATAGATACAGGTGAAGCTAATAAAAGCGTGTTAAAAATGTGTCTTATAATAGTAGTTTATGTCACAAGGACGAAAAATCTAGTCTTGGCAATTCGTAGGAGTTCGAGAAACAGTTTTTCGGACGTGTCATACAATATTTTTTATTCGATTAAATTTAAATTCAATTTTTCACGCCATATCTCGAAAACCAAGGCACGCATCGACCTCATGTTTGCGCCATACGATTTCTTATTTCTTTCTACGTACCCCTGAATTTTTTCAGATTTTTTATAAATTTCGTTTGGCAGAAGTGGCCCTCGAAGCTGGGCCACATCGCTCGAGAAACGAGATCCTCGTACCTCTCACTTTGGCGGCCGATATATCACTTAAAAATCACCGGAAGAATATCGTGCCCCACATCATCGGATTGAAAATTTAATTTGCAATAGATCTAGTACAAAAAAGAGGGGGTCATTTTTGTCTAGAAAAAGTTACAGCGATTTATGTGAAGAGATGTCGAAATCGCTTAAATTATGGGTATTTTGAGGTTATGACAAAATCCTGACGTGATGGAGTTAAATAGACCTCAGATTCGGATTCAACGACCCCAGAAACATATAGTGAGCATGGTCAGATCCCCAGGCCAGAAAAAAAAGTTGTGGCTGTCTTATGAATATCCATGGTACCATCTGGTAACATGGATATTCATAATCGGCACTGTCTCCTGAACTGGTTCCAGTAAAAAAAAACTGTGTTCGACTGGTCTAATAGCAACAGATAGAAATGATGTCATAAAAGACAGTCTATCGACAAATGTTAAAGCGTAACAACAAATAAACTAGTGAATATTGTTTGTTCAGTGGTTTCGATATGAACTATTGTTTTTTTGATATAATTTCGTTACGTTGTTATTGCTACGATGGAAAGGAAAAGTCAAATTTTTGCATTTGTGATGTTTTTTTGGTGGATAAATTGTTACACAAACTTCCATACCAATTTAACGTCTCCATATCAGAATTTAGAGAAAACATTTCTAGGGTATAATGGACGCGACATAAACTAAAGGCAACTTTTATCACCGCCCTATCTAAAATTGAATTTCTGCGTCATAGATAGACTGACCAATTCTTAACATCTCAATGCTTTTAACGTTTACGATTTAGTATTTCATTTAGGTTCTCCAACGAAGCCGTTAACACATTTAAATTGCAGTCGTAAAATTTAACAATAAACAATGCTCACTCGTAAAAGATACATTTTAGTATCGCTTACGATAAGGACAGAATTAAGTAATGACCTGCCAAAGAAACAACAAGCGCATAGCAACAAGGAACTTCATATCAATCACGCTTGGATACAGTGAAATTCATCCTAGAGCATCGAATAATGATTTGATGCAATTGACGCGATCTTTAATTAATGTATTTAAAAGATGATCTAAATGTAGAAATTATTTTTAACGTAATTGGGAATGATGAATTTTTTTAAAGGAAATGTAAAATGTCAATTAACTAATCAACTTTTTTCGAATCTCAAATTTTTTTCATCTACTAAACTTCAGCGAGACAACGGTTGTCTGTGCTTACTTCTACGACTATCTTCGACGACGAGTCTGACGAGAAGAAGCAGTCACTAGTGTCATTTTCGAAAATTTCGACTTTTACATTTAAGTATTTGGTTATCAAAAATTTTCATATCGCATATATGAGCTTATTGATACCTGACGTATTCCTGAGATGTTTTTAAAGTAGTTTTGCTTGTTTCCTTCATATTTGTGGGGCTCATTTTTCTTTCGAATCGTATCCCCCTTTTATCTTTGATTGGTAGTCAGCAAGACCTGGGCTATATATGCGGACTTTCACAACCGACATTGGCAGAGGGTCTGGTCATACGAAGCTGCCAAAAATAAAACTACAATCAAGTATTCCGTCGAAGAATAAATATCCAAATACTTTATGGGGACCTCTCAGAGCATATTTTAATTAATAAACTAGGCGGCACTAGTTTCGCCTAGTGAAGGTCTTAGTGCCGCCTAGTGGCAGGCATTAATGCCGATGCCGAAAAATAAGAAAAAAGGGGGAAAATAAACAATAAATCCGAGAGATGAGGCGCTGAAGGCCTTTAGGAAGCTATCAAGATTTTGTTTGAGAATTTATACATTGATCAATTGGCTAAAGAAAAACTTACAGGCCTTACAACTGATGAAGAAAATGCCAATACTGACAAAAAGAATGGACTCTGGGTCTATCTGAAGGATTATTTACAAAGAGATATTCTTTGTATATGTACGTTGCTCACAGATCTGACCTGGTCTTGTCTGATGTTGATATGAACGCCACGAGGAGGTGAAGATTTCCTGTTGAGGACCTATACAAAAATGATGAATTCTTCAAGAATTTTTTTTCAAAAGACTACCTTTTAAATTTGTTCCTTTGATTGGTTAGTGCCGCCTGGTGCAAATTCCTTAAAATATGCTATGGGGCCTCTTGGAATCAGAATCTACGAACCATACTATGAACCATACTTCTTCTCTCTTCTGACTAAAACAGAAAAATATACAACATTGATAAGTTACGTGATCGTCTAGTTTTCTAAAAGTGGAACCACCTTGGTTACAGCGAGGAGCAACCTTCAAACAATTATAAATTGCAAGAAAACAAAAATTATGATTGTAGAGCGAGCAAATGAAAACCATCCCTGCACGTTAAGGATAGGTGATTATGAGATAGTAAACAAGATAGCTTACCTTGGAACCCTTGTGGACAACACTCTAATTTTCTCTGTCTTTCTTTGCACCTTTGAGACATGGATTGTTAAGGAAGCAGTTAGGGTCAGACATATGGCGCACAGTGGGTCAAAAAGCTACATTTGTGGACAAAAATCGCCTGCCAACTCAAATTTTGATTAAATTTAGTATATTTTTGTTTTAAATGCTCGTGAGGAATAGCTTCATCGCCCAACTACTACAATTTTGAATTAAATAAAACATACCATAAAAAATAATAATAGACAATTTTTATAACAAAATTTTGTCTAGATCAAATGAATCTATTATCGCAAAGAATGTTATGTAAGGGAATCTTAAGGTAGAAACTAGAGAAAAATGCTTTTGCGAACAACAATACATTCGAATATGTGGTACATAAGCTAAAAATTTGAATAAATCGATTTTATTGATTTATGAACGCATTTTCAATGGACGTCTACTACAAATTTGATAACAGTGAAACTACCTAAAGAATCCAAAATAATAGTAGAACATTTTTGTACAAAAAAGAAGTATCTATATGAACCTATTATAGCAAAAAATATTCTATAATGGAATTACAAGATAGCAAATGAAGAAAAATACTTTTGCTTAAGGTGCCCATTCCTTAGAAAGAAATATCCGATAGGGAAATATTTACCATTTTTGGCCATAACTTTTTTTTCTTAGTACTTATATTTAAACAAACTATAAGACTACCAAAGTAGAACCTTAACAAGACTATTACTAAGAATTTTCACTCAATAATTTCAGTGGTTTGCAAAATAGTAGTAGTAGATTTAAATTTAAAAATTATATTAATTTTCTTATTTCGTACTTTTAAATTAAACTGTTTTGCAAACCATTGAAATTTTTGAGTGAAAATTCATAGTAATAATCTTATTAAGGTGCTACTTAGATAGTCTTATAGTTTTTTTAAATGTACATACTAAGAAAAAAGTTATGGCCAAAAATAGTAAATATTTCCCTATCGGATGTCTCTTTCTAGGGAATGGAGACCTTAACAAAATACGTACAAATTATATTAGCTTATATTAGGTTTAGAGTTTGTCGTACATACCTTTTTACTTGTTTATAGTCCCATCCATTCGATTTTGTTAGATTTTGAGCTTGTCGTGTATACCTTTCTGCTCGTCCATAGTTCGATCCATTCAGTTTTCTTATGATTAGAGTTTATCGTGTATGCCATTCTGCTCGTTCGTGATCTGATCCATTAAGTTATGTTAGGTTAGAGCTCTTGTATACCTTTCTGCCCGTTCGTGGATTCATCCATTAGGTTATGGTAGGTTTTTACAGCTTATTGGATGTAACTTTCTGCTCGTTTATATTTCTATTTATTCTTTTAGGTTATGTAAGATGTAAGACAAATTTGTATGTATTTTGTTACACAGAAGTGCTTTTCCTCACTTACTACCTTGTAATTCCGTTACAAAACATATTTTGCTTTAATATGTTCATTTGATATAGATAAAGACATTTTACAAAAATGTTCTACTATTATTCTGGATTCTTTAGGTTATGTTGCACTGTTTAAATCAAATCAAATTTATAACAGATGTCCATTGAAAATGCATTCATCCTGAACATTAAAAAAAAAGAAATTTGGTTATATACAGATTCAGCAAATTTAGTTTAAGGTATGTAAACTTGTATCTGCGCAGATAAACCACGCCTTGTCGTAGAACAATGCAGGGCATTTGTATAAAACAATAGCGCCATCGCCTGACCACGTCGAGTTGAGAACAGCGCACCCATTCTGCTTTTAATAGCGTAGCTGTTTAGACGTGTGGGAATAAAACAAATTAATCTCAATTTCGTTATTAAAAGCCGTGTGTTTATACAACTGCAGAAAAAGTGCAAATTTTGAAGTGGTACTTCGGGGGCCATTCCACTGAAGATACAATAAATTTATTTACTGTGGCATATCAAGACAGACCACTCCCCTCAGCTAGCATAGTTTCATACATTATTAAAAATTTTGAGAATTTCGGGTGTGTCGTAAATTATTGTAAAAAATGCTGTCAATCCGAACCCCGTCATCAACGTATCAGCGAAGAACGTGAAATTCGCGAAACTAATGTGTGTACACTTGTTGAAACTAGTGAACCTTGTTCTAGCAGGTAAATTGCTGATGAAGTTGACATGAAGAAAAGAACTGTAAGAAATATTTTGAAAAGAAATGGGTGCAGTTGTTTTAAAGTTCAAACAACGCAAGAAATATTTCCCGAGGACAATTTCAAACGGATGGAATTTTGTGAAATCATGATAAATAAAGTGAATGAGAATGAAAACTTCTTAAAGAATATATTGTTTACAGATAAATCAAACTTTTCATTACATAGGAAACACAATCCATCCGCAGTACGATATTGGTCTCGGAAAAATAAACATTTGAGTGTTGCTGTGCGAACTCAAAAGTTGAACGTTTGGACGGGAATTTTAGACAATCATATTATAGGCCCACTGCTAATCGATGGCAATTTAAATGGCAATAAATATTTAGAGCTTTTACAAAACCAAATAATTCCTGCAGTTCAAAATCTTCCTGTCAACATTGACGATATTTGGTTTCAACAAGACGGCTGCCCAAGTCACAATACATTAACTGTTATTAATTTTCTGGAAAGAACATTTCCCAATCGTTTAATAGCTACGAGGGGATGATAAAATGGCCCCCCAGGTCACCTGATCTAGCACCCCATGATTTCTTTTTGTGGGGCTTTTTAAAGGAAACCGCGTAAAAACATGCGTTTGAACGAGCCAATAATTTAGTTGAATTACGGGAAAAACTTATCCAACTTTGTGCAAGCATTACTCCAAATCAACTCAATGATATGAGAGGTTCATTGTATAATCGGTTTGGCTATTGTTTGGCACAAGAAGATGATTTGTTTGAATCCTTACTTCATTAATTTATTTTTTGATAATTATTAGTTGATTTTAGTTTCCGAGTTATTTAATTTTATTTTAATGTTCTATTTTCATTTCGGTTTTAATAAGAATTATTATTTTATTCCCATAGCATTTACGGCTAAAAAAGAAACTGCAGTAATGCTTTCGATAGAAGAAATTATTTGTCAAAAATGTGGCAAATACCTTCTTCGCTTTTGACGAAGAGATATTGTCTCGTTTCGTATTAGAAATTATTACCTACGTCCGCACCCATCCTTGGTTCATGCTTTACTAAAATCAATTCATTGTGTGCCTCTGCTCTCACGATTTATGGAATTAGCGGGGCGTGGTCAATTACATCGATATTCCTATACCCTAAACTGCATTTTCCGAATCTGTATACAGCTGACCGGCGCGATGTTATTAATATTTTTTAGCTTATGTATCACATATTCGAATGTATGGTTGTTCACAAAAGTGTTTTTCTCTGTCTTCTACCTTGAGATTCCCTTACATAACATTTTTTGCGATAATAGATTTTGATCTAGATTCTTTTTTTTTATAAAAATTGTCTACTATAATTTTTGATTTTTAAGGTGATGTCGTATTTGTTTTTAAATTGTAGCAGTCGGGCGTTGGAGGTACATTCCTAACGAGCATTTAAAAAAATATATAAGTTTGGTCAAAATTTGAGCTGGCAGGCGATTTTTGTCCACAAATGTAGCTTTTGCCCCACTGTGTGGCGTATTGATGCTTTCGAAATGTGGATCTGGCGATGTTTGTTGCGAGTTCCTTGGACAGTCCATCGCACCAACAAGAAACACGTCATCCAAAGCGACTCTCCACACTTTGACCATATCAATAGGAGAGAGGACGGTATAATATATTGTCTAGGGAAAACGATAGATCACGTGAGGCTGTCATACGTGGTATACAGCAAAACGCCTGTTAAGACGTTGTGAATAAGAAGATCAGACAGCCTCATTAGCCAAAAATGTATACTCATTAACTAACTTGTTGGAGTAATATAACTTTAATATTATTTTTCTTCTGTCCTATCCATTTCTTTTGTTCTTTTTGTATATTTTATGTTTACTATCATTTTAATTCGCCTTAGGCGAGAGGACCCAGTCATTGTCTTCTTTTTAGTTATATGGCTCCCGTTTGTTATGCTTAATTTTGAAGAAAGTCTTTTTAAATTTAATTGAATTGATTCGATTTAATCCTACTAGCAAACTTATTACACCCCCAACCCTCCCGAGGAATTTCAACAACGAACAGTGAATTTGAATACAAATTAAATTACACTAATATTTAAAATATTGACATATTTCAAACAGGTTCTTTAAATATTGCATTGTTCACTGAAATATCAAATCTCACTTAAATTGAATGAGCTGTCAGAATGTAAATATTCAGTAAATGTGCCTTTAATAAATGGTAAAAATAAATCGTAAAAATGGTTCGATTTAATGAATTTGTAGCGATAACGCCTGCGTTATTAAATGTGGTTGTTTTTTCATCCAGTGGATCTGTACGTCGAATGTCTAAAGAATATTCTCAAGATACAAGTGTTTTATAAGCGCCGTCTCCAACAATCAATTGCCTGTCACCGATGGTTTATCCTTCCTATTTGTCTTATCGATTTTATTCGACTTGATACCTTCGATGGTGGAGAAGTAAATACATACTTACAAGTAGAGCAACTTAAATTGATAAATATTAGTACTTGCTTTGACACTAATTTGCATTCTGGAGAGATTTGTTACTTTATCGTTGGAAATAATAAAATATGTACGCGTAAGTACCTTGTTCTGCAAGCGATTAAATAGAATACATCTGCATATACTTGCTGATATTGAAAGAAATATGTTTTTAGGGAATGATAAAAGCAAAATATATGGTCGATTGAAATTCGAGCAATGACTTTATATGCTCAATATCTGTGTTATTTATAGAATTGGATTCACAAGCTTTAGAGATTTATACGATTCGGGTTTATTTTTCAGGCATTGAGTGCAAAATTTAAACAAAGGACTGTGTTAAAGATTTAGTTCGTTATGGAAATTTTGTGAGTGGCACTACAAAAATTTGAAACTACTCTTTGTCCTGTTACAAAAACAATAATCTAGAGTTATTATTGACTGTTCTGGATTCACCGTTGGAATGATTCAGTTAGTAAATTTTTCTGACAAATATAACTAACACTTTAGAAATTAAGCTTACTTTAAGTGAAAATATCGGCCTGCTTTTGTAGTAATTTTGATATCCAGGGGATAGAGTGGTAGTTAAAGTTGGTATAGTTTATCAAGAGTATTTCTATCTGTTAGTTAATGAGCTATCTTTAGTTAGTACAATTTCTCCGTAAGTTGGCTGCACTACTGTTTCAGAAAATCTATATCAATTAAAAATAAAATAAATAAACAGTCCGACACAGCTACCGTGCATCTAATTAATTTTTTAACCTCTGCTTTCACAGACTCTGCACCTGCATTTTCTAGGAAGAACTTCGTTGGAGATGATTTAAGAAATATGTTTAATTTTTTAAACCCTATTCACTTCACTGCACCCTTTCGTGAATTGCTTAGGAGCAATTAGTCTTGCTATCTTACTTAATATTAACCAGGATCTTCTGTTAAATTTTGTCGTTAGCACCGTTTTACGGAAAAAATATTTAAATCATATTCTCCACTGCCTCGCTACCTTTATTATCTAGGAGCAGATACTAATAATAAGGAGTATCTATTTTGTTACATTTAATAAAATCATTTGAACCATTTTAGAAAAAAAATATATTCTACTTTTTTAGCAGTAGAAAACGAACAGCATAATTTGACGACTAAAAATACTTTATATTCAACTAACAACATCACACGGATAATCAAATACATTCACTTTAGTAAGACTCAGTAAACATCTCCAAAAGCTGGGAAATAACGGTTAGTTATGTAACTCTGAAAATATGTTTTACAGAGCGAGTAGACAAATTCCAATATGAATCACGGACGAACACTGAAGGCCTACGAGTTCCGTAAAAACATCTTATAGTGTTCAGTACACTAATTTTTCTGCAACCTTCAATCATTCTAACAAAAACAATCTAATCATTATATTCTTCGTCGATTTACTGCACTTTTTATATCATTGTTGCGCATTCTATAGAATGCTCTTCGCAGTTTCTTTTTAGACATTTTTTGTTTGATTACAAAACATAAAAAGTTGTTTCTTTTTAAATTTAAGTAATTGATAACTTTCTTATCTTTTATTAACTTTGTTCAAAAACAGTGGGTTCTTCCTCTAGAAAACACTAACTTACTGTCGAAATTTCAACTTAATCTAACTTTTCATTCTTAAGTTATTGTGCTTACAAAAATCTTGACGGACGAGCAGATGGACAGGCTAACGGACGGACGGACATACAGACTGTCGTACATTATGAAAGTTGTTCAGAATTCGATCACCAACACAGTGATATGAATTTTTTTTCTTTACAAGCGATATTGCCGGTATTAGAAATGTGCGGATCACATGCAATATACTCTTCGTTTTGTATTTGCGAAAAGTATAATGAAACAAATAGTTAATTCTTTAAAACCTATTTATTTATTAATGGTATAATTATTGTAATAGCTTATGGCCAGAGAGAATAATTTACTTCATACATACCATTTTACTTCCACATCCACGTAGTGGATTGGAAGTAGGTATAGTAATCGTAAAAGATTTTAAATTTGACCGAAAAAAAAAAAAATCTGTCTGTCGGTCTGTCTGTCTAACTTTTTTTGTCCGCACGTTCTCTCCGGAACGGTTTAAGATATTGACTTGAAATTTTTTACACATATATTATAATGAGACCTGTAACTGGATTCTTTTTTGAACATATCCGGTGAAGGGCAAGCAAGCTGGTAAGTATACAGAAACTTGAAATTTGGTGTATGTACTAGAAGCCAGGGCCTCAAAATTTTTTGTAATATTTTCCATTCCCCCACCCCCCCCCACTCCATTATTAAAGGGGTTGATAAAAAAATTGAGATATTTATTTGAAATTTGGTATACGTATATATTATATTGACATCAGGAGATAGATTATATTTTGGGATTATTCCGTTGAAGGGTTGGGGGTTAAATAGGGGTAAATAAGGGAAAATAAGTAAAGCAAGCTGATAAGAGTACAGAAATATGGGATTTGGTGTATATACTAGAAGCGAAGGCCTCAGATTTTTTAAATAATATTTTCCATCCCCCCTCTACCCCCACTCTCTTATGAAAAGGTATGATAAAATTAAATTGTGATTTTCACTTGAAATTTTGTACACGTATGTATTATAACGACATCTGAAGCTAGATTATATTTTGACATGATTCCGTTGAAGGAGTGGGGGTAAGTAGAAGTAAATAGGGAAAAATAAGTAAAGCAAGCTGGTAAGAGTACAGAAACTTGTGATTTGGTATATATACTGCCCCCACCACCTCCACTCCATTATTAAAGGGATTATTTACATAAAATTCAGATATTCACTTGAAAGTTAGTACACGTATGTAATGACATCTGATTGAGATGATTCCGTTGAAGGGGTGGGAGGTGGTAGGTTGTGAATAGCGCAAAATAAGTAGACCAAGCTATAAACTTTATTTTTAACGTATGTGGTAGAAACCAACGCCTCAAATTTTTCTATGATGTATCTGACCCAAATATTATTAAAATTCTATGACCAATAATTTCTACATACTAGAGTGCAAATATACCTAGTCAAGATGTTTCCTTTAAGGTGACTTGGACGAGAAATTTGGATGTTGAAGTGGCAGCGGTTTTTATTGTAGTATTAGCGCTGGCAGTGAACACGTTAATATTACAATCTCTGCAAATTTGTACTCGGTATCGATACGTATCTTCTATGTGCTTCCATTTTGAATCATGTAGGCTAATTTATTTTGTTTCCCAGAGAGTTTCCAAGATAAGCTTCTGCAACAGTGATCGATTTCCAACCTACATGTCTCCTAATTTCTATTACGTTGCCACCACTCTCGGTAAAGTGACTGAAGTTCCAACATAAACAATTGCCAGTGTCTGCTTTAGGATTTGACAATTTTCAAAATCTGGCTATTTTACAGACAAGATTCCCAAAGGTATGAATATCAACGGATTACACTGTGCATTTTCCTCTTTTATAGACCATAAACAACCTTCGATATAGTGGGTGTGGTAGACTCACAAAGACAAATATTGTCTAAATAAAGCTAGGGTTTTTCTTTATAAAGAGTTCTGAGAGTTTTTGAATGTGGTATTTTAATTACAAAAATGATGGTTGTGGACATCTTCTAAGCACGTTTCAGATAACTATTTACATCGGCAAGAGCTGATGATTACTGCAACCTAAGAATATAAAGAGTAAAGTTATAAAGACTATGAATTATAAGCTTTTACCTTTATAATTAAGTAGTTGTCACCTTCATCATCTTTTGAAATGAATTTAGCAGTTTGATCTTTGCTTAAAACTCCAAAAGCTATTAGCTTTTCTCGTGAAAAACACGTTTATTTTGTATATTTGGCAATGTTAACATTTCTAACAGTAATTATTTTTGGTACTATTGTCCCGGAAAAGCTTTCACTACAGAAAATAAACCCAAAAATACTTTAAATACTTATTTTCGTGGTGGTTACAGAAAAAAATAATAAAATGGATTGAGGTTATCTGTTCTTTGGGTGATGCGCTTGCGTTATTCTCTTATCCTTTAGTTAAATCCACTACTTCCAAGTTATAGTTATCTTATCCAGCACTTTGACGACCACTTTTGCCTTAGCTAAAGAGACTAACTTCTTGATGGGCGCTATCCGTCGGATAAGTTAACTTAACCCAGCATCGATAAATTGGCCCTAAGGAAACTTTTCAACCTGAACGGAATTGAAAATTTGTATTAAGTCTATATGAACCAAAGTTTACATGTGGTCTAAACAGGATTTAAAAATCTTAGATATGATAGTTGTTCATCCATCGAGAAATAAATTGCAACTTTTAGATAAATCAAAGGACAAAATTGAATCAAACGTAACATCTGGGATTTAGCAGGCAGTTGTAAGGATGTAATTTGAAGCATGTTGAACAATCAAAACGACTAATTGTAATAAGATTCGTGGAACATGTGGTTCATTTTAAACATGGTATAAAATGGTAACAGGATAGATAGACATCAATAATTTTCGGTTATTAAAAATATAATAAATATTAGACAGCTTTTAAATGCTTTGTAATAATAGTATGAACAGTGACACCTTTATCAGTGTTCAGTATATCCCAAATAGTTCGCTTTATTGGTTATTTGGTTACAGTTTATCAAATTGAGACAGAGTGTAGGTAGGGCTGATAGAGTTGGTTGAATTCATTCAACCGTTTTGGTATTAATATAGCAATTTTTTTTATGTTTTAGTTTTAATTACCCCCAGATGATGTTAACATAGTTGAGGAAACGTGCGTTGAGTGGTAATATTCAAATGTTTTGATATTTATGGAAAGTATTTTAGAGGTAGCATCATATACGGGTTTCAGCCCAAGAGGAGGAATATTGTTTTTGCTGTATTAAATGTTTTTGTCTAATAAATTTTCATTGATTACACAGCTACGCAAAAAAAAAATCAGACCCAGAAACTAGACCTACCAATCTCTATGTATTTTGAACTCCTGAATTCGATGCTCAGAACTTCATTTTATCATCGGGTTTGTTTCTTATCGTAGATTTTATCTTTGAAATAGCATTTTTATATTTTGTAGCGCCGAGTCCAAATTTGATATTGAAAAAACTCTGCGATACGAATTATAATGAGTATTCATTAAAAGTTCATGAAATCAGCATTTCTTTTATCAAAAACTATCACCAGATGGCTGTAAACTCAAAAAAAAAACTATCATATCACGAATTCACTGTACCGTCAATCTCCCATTGTTCTACATTTTTACTTCCCTCGCATACCGAAGGGAAGTATTGTATTCGAGAAAAAATCACCCTCTGAGATTTTTTCGGATTTTGACGTTTCAGATCACGTAGATTACGAAAATATAGGTCAATTTCGTCAATCTGTCTGTCTGTCTTTCTGTTGGTGCATTTACTAAAAAACTACTTGACGGAAAGCAGTCAAATTTGGTAGGTAGTTGACCCTACTGTCAGCGAAGAAATGGTAAAACTTTCACTGGAAAATATACAGGGTGGACCGTCTAATGGGAATAAATAATGAAAAAAAATTTTTTGCTCAAATTTAAAATTTCTACGTTTCATGGCAAGCTAAACCTATTTCAGAAAAAAAAATTGGATTTTTTTTTACCATTTTTAAAAAAAAATTTACCACTGAAATAGATGGAAAATTTTTTTTCTTCAAATTTCAAAATTCCACGTTTCATGGCCTATTTCAAAAAAAATTAAAAATTTTGAAATTTTTCTTTTACCAACATTTTTGAAAAATTTTTTAGCACTAAATTAGATTTTTCCTTGTTCAAGTTTAAAAGCGTTCTCAACCTATTTAAAAAAAAATTAGAAAATTTTCTTACCATTTTTGAAAAAATTTTGCCACTAAAATAGGTGGAATATTTGTTTTCTTTGTTCAAATTTAAAATTTCCACATTTCTATGGCATTGTAAACCTATTCAAACAAATTTTTAAAAATGTTTGAAATGTTTTAATTTTTTTTTAATATTTAATCTATTTGTCACTACTTTAGAATATATGCAATTTTTTTTGCTCAAATTTAAAATTTCCACGTTTTACGACACTCCAAACCTATTTCGGAAAAAAATATTTTGAACATTTTTAATCGTTTTGGATAAATTTCTTACCACGAATAGATGGAAAAATTTTTTTGCTCAAATTTAAATTTCCACGTTTCATGGCATTCTAAATCTATTTAGTTAAAAATTTTGAAATTTAATTTTTAGAAAAGTAATGTTCTTTTACCACCACTATAGAATAGAAGGAAACATTCCTTTTTGCTCAAATTTAAAATTTCCACGTTTCATGACATTCTAAACCTATTTCAGAAGAAACAACATTTTTTACCAACATTTTTGAAAAAAAAATTAAAAAAAAAAAAGAAATTTTTTAACCACTACTATACTTTCACTCCACTACGTGATTGTGGAATTGAAAATGTGACAGATGGCAATAATATTTGGAATATGCACCTATTATACTTTTATTGAAAAATATACAGGGTGGTCATCCCAAGAAATAATTCAACCATGGTAGACATTTGTAAAGGTATTTGCGTAAGCCTTCCATATTGGGCACCTGTTATTTAGTGTTGATTTTTTGCTGTTGGATGAGCACTCTGTATATTTTTTTTACCAAAAGTTATCAGGTTTTCTTTGTAATAATAGTCAATGTCATTTCGTAATTAATAATTTTTTAGAGTGACGGCCATGCACAAATATCGAGGAAAGTTCTGTGTAAATACCTTTACCGATTTTTTTGCTATGATATCTTGCTCTTTTTTCTTAGCCAATGAAGGGATATCCCTCTTCCATGACCAGAAATAGTCGTGATATCACTATGATAGCTTTTAACCTGAAAACTTACTTTAGGAAATCTAACTTTACAGCCATCTCGTGATCGTCTTTGATAAAAGAATTACTGATTTTACGAACTTTTGATGAATACCCGTTATAATTTGTATCACAGAGCTGTTTCAATATCAAATTCTGATTGAGCTCGTCAAAATAAAAAAAATGCCATTTCAAAGATAAAATCTAAGATAAAAAGAGGAGGTCAAAATACATAAGGATTGGTAGGTCTGGTTTCTGGGTCTGAACTTTTTTTTTGTGTGGCTGTGATTATGTCATTTAATACCTCATTATCTCTGTTCTCACTGAGTGCGCTTATTGGTTAATTCGTTGGACAGATGAAAGCACTTTGCCATATATTGTCTTTTGGACATACAGTATACGAAAATCATTAGAGTCCAATAGTTAAATTCACATTTCCCCTTCTGAAAACGGGGTTCATAAACCTGAATCCGATGCAATTTTATTTACGCTTTTTTAACAATCTCACTAGTCAAAATGAAAAACTCCAATCCATCCATTTGTCTTTGTTTTAATTGCCCCATGGGGATATCTGAACTCCCAGTTTTAATAACTGTCAATACCAGCAGGGTGTTTGTGTAAACAACACGAGCCACTGCCTGGTGTGTGGATTGTAAGCGCGGGCGGCGCGGCGCCCTCAATGCTATCGTATCTCTAAAGCGGATTCGGGAACACATGTGCCGGGTCTGAAAAGAGTTATTTCAATCTCGAGATCTGTATGTGGCATTTGTTCACGTGGAACCTTTTACACTGGCAACCAGAGGGATAATAACGGTGCATAGATATAAGGTAGACGATTGAAATATATTACAAACGTAGCCACCGTGAATTACTTTGGAGGTTAATATCTTTCTGAAGCATCAACACTTGTTTCCAAGGGGCGCGCATTTTATTGTAATATCTATACACTTATTTCCATTCCTCCGCACTACACAGTCGCCCCCTGAAAAAAGTTAAAGTAAAATACACAGGTATGTAGAGAATCGGAGAACTTTTTAAGTGGTTTATCAATTGACCACCTTGCTATTTGAATTTTTTTAAGAGAGACTGCGTTGGGTAGAAGAAATACATTGTTCTTAACTGGCTTCAAACATGTTTAAAAAGAAGGGTCCATAATTCGACTAGTATGTATATATTTTTTAGGTGAAAGGGTAAATCCGTTTGATACCGTCACAAAATCTGTAATGCTTGGAGTGGGGATTACAGAAGACGCAGAAACTTTTAATATACGGATCCCAAGAGGGAATATTGTAAGTGTACTGAGGCACTCTTCTTTGCGTAGTTAGTATTACGCTAGCATTATGCGTAAGCGTAGAGTTATATTTGTGCGTGTGCGTGAATATTATACGGGAAGCAGTCGAGTTTTTGTGTTTGAATTCAAATTATATAATTTTAAATATCTCATAATAGTTCTTGCGTTACGAGCCAGTGTTTTTATTTCCCTCGCATACCGAAGGAAAGTATGGTATTCGACAAAAAATCACCTTCCGAGAATTTTTCGGATTTTCACGTTTCAGATCATGTAGATTACGAAAATGTAGGTTTTTCAATTTCGTCAGTTTCTGTCCGTCCGTCCGTCCGTCCTGTCTGTTGGTGCACTATCTAAAAAACTACTTGACGGATAATACTCAAATTTGGTAGGTAGCTGACACTACTACCAGCGAAGAAATGGTTAGACTTTTACTGGAAAATTTACAGGGTGGACCGTCTAAAGCGAATAGATAATGAAAAAAAAATGTTTTCGCTCAAATATAAAAATGTCTACGTTTCACGACATTCTAAACCTATTTCAGAAAAAAAGATTTTTCAAAACTTTTTGAAAATTTTTGACCAGTAGAAAAATTGGAATTTTTTTTGCTCAAATTTAAAATTTCCACGTTTTATGCCATTCTAAATCTATTTCGTAAAAAAAAATTTCAAAAAGAAAAATTTGAATTTTTTTAAAAATGTTTGTACCTACTACTATAATAGAACATATGATGGAAAAATTTTCTTTTGCTCAAATTTGAAATTTCCACGTTTCTAGACATTCTAAATCTATTTCAGAAAAAAAATTTCAAAAGGAAGAATTTTTTGAATTTTTTTTACAATTACTATACTTACCTAGAATAAATGGTAGAAAAAAATTATTTTTGCTCAAATTTAAAATTTTCATGTATGAAACATTCTAAACCTATTGAAACATATTCTTTATAGGATTTTGCAAACAGCAGAAAAAATAACTATCTAAACCTATTTCAGAAAAAAATGTTTTTCAAAACTTCTTCAAAATTATTTTACCATTAGAAAGATGGACATTTTTTTTGCTCAAATTTAAATTTTGAGACTGCGTTGGGTAGAAATACATTGTTCTTAACTGGCTTCAAACATGTTTAAAAAGAAGGGTCCATAATTCGACTAGTATGTATATATTTTTTAGGTGAAAGGGTAAATCCGTTTGATACCATCACAAAATCTGTAATGCTTGGAGTGGGGATTACAGAAGACGCAGGAACTTTTAATATACGGATCCCAAGAGGGAATATTGTAAATGTAGTGAAGCACTCTTCTTTGCGTAGTTAGTATTACGCTAGCATCATGCGTAAGCGTAGAGTTATATTTGTGCGTGTGCGTGAATATTATACGGGAAGCAGTCGAGTTTTTGTGTTTGAATTCAAATTATATAATTTTAAATATCTCATAATAGTTCTTGCGTTACGAGCAAGTGTTTTTATTTCCCTCGCATACCGAAGGAAAGTATGGTATTCGACAAAAAATCACCTTCCGAGATTTTTTCGGATTTTCACGTTTCAGATCATGTAGATTACGAAAATGTAGGTTTTTCAATTCCGTCAGTTTCTGTCCGTCCGTCCGTCCTGTCTGTTGGTGCACTATCTAAAAAACTACTTGACGGATAATACTCAAATTTGGTCAAATTTGGTAGGTAGCTGACACTACTACCAGCGAAGAAATGGTTAGACTTTCACTGGAAAATTTACAGGGTGGACCGTCTAAAGCGAATAGATAATGAAAAAAAAAATTTTTCGCTCAAATATAAAAATGTCTACGTTTCACGACGTTCTAAACCTATTTCAGAAAAAAAGATTTTTCAAATCTTTTTGAAAATTTTTGACCAGTAGAAAAATTGGAATTTTTTTTGCTCAAATTTAAAATTTCCACGTTTTATGCCATTCTAAATCTATTTCGTAAAAAAAATTTTCAAAAAGAAAAATTTGAATTTTTAAAAAAATGTTTGTACCTACTACTATAATAGAACATATGATGGAAAAATTTTCTTTTGCTCAAATTTGAAATTTCCACGTTTCTAGACATTCTAAATCTATTTCAGAAAAAAAATTTCAAAAGGAAGAATTTTTTGAATTTTTTTTACAACCACTATACTTACCTAGAATGAATGGTAGAAAAAAATAATTTTTGCTCAAATTTAAAATTTTCATGTATGAAACATTCTAAACCTATTGAAACATTCTTTATAGGATTTTGCAAACAGCAGAAAAAATAAGTATCTAAACCTATTTCAGAAAAAAATGTTTTTCAAAACTTCTTCAAAATTATTTTACCATTAGAAAGATGGACATTTTTTTGCTCAAATTTAAATTTTCCACGTTTTATGAGATTTTAAATCTATTTCATAAAAAAAATTCAAAAAATTGATAAATTTTTTTGTATAAATTTTAAAAAACAAATTTTATTTCTACAGTAAGTATACAGAAAAATTATTTTTGTTCAAATTTAAAATTTCCACGTTTCCTGACATTTAAACCTATTTCAGAAAAAAAATTTGGAAAGGAAAAATTTTTTGAAAATTCTTTTAAAACTACTATACATTGTCTAAATGTTGTTTGTGGCATTATCTTAATTTCTTTTCCTTCTTCAATTCTTTGGGACTTCCTGCCACATGTATGTTTTCTTTTTAAGCGGTGCTAGGGGAATCTACAAAATATATCACAATTAACCAGTATTTTACTGGTAAATATCCTCTACGCCTGTGACGTTTACGTCAAAGGATCAGTCAGAGGTTGGTTTTTTTTAAATAAACAACACAAATAAGTATAAAAACTTGAAATTAAATATTAAAAAAAGAAAAATTAAAGAATCCGCGATAATATTATTGAATGAGGATAGTTGCGTGTCGAATTGTTCCGTAGATGTCTGTACAACTTGGCTGCCAATGTTGAAAGAAGAACTTCACATACTTAACATTGTATAAAAACTAAAAAACTGTTAACTATATCAACAGTTCTAAGTAAATAGTAAGTATCTATGGATATTGAATATAACAAACATTCTTAGAGCTGTGTATTTGTCATACACAGCAAAACATATTTTTCAAAAAAGCCTTGAAAAAGGAAACAGATTAGATTTCCGAAACGTCGGCGAAATATTTAATTTCAAGTTTTTATACTTATTTGTGTTGTTTAAAAAAAAACAACCTTTAACTGATCCTTTGACGTAAACGCCACAGGCGTAGAGGTTATTTACCAGTAAAATACTGGTTAATTGTGATATATTTTGTAGATTCTCCTAGCACCGCTTAAAAAGAAAACATACATGTGGCAGGAAGTCCCAAAGAATTGAAGAAGGAAAAAAAACTACCTAGAATAGGTGGTGGAAAAAATATTTTTTTTGCTCAAATTTAACATTTCCACGTTTCATGACATTCTAAACCTATTTCATAAAAAAATGCTTTGAAAATTTTAAAATTTAAAAAAAATGTTTTGACCACTATAGAATAGATGATGGAAAAAAATTGTTTCTCCCAAATTTCAAATTTCCACGTTTCATGACATTTTAAGCCTATTAAAAAAAAATGATATTTCTTTAACCACTACTATACTTCCACTCTACTACGTGGAACTGAAAATATGACAGATGGCAATAATATTTGACATATAGTTAACACACTTGGCAAGAGAGACGTATTATAGTTTTATTGAAAAATATACAGGGTGGTCATCCTAAAAAATAATTCTACCATGTTGGAAATTTGTAAAGGTATTTACTCAAGCCTTCTATATTTGGCACTTTTTATTTAATATTGAATTTTTGCTATCGGATGACCACTCTGTATATTTTTTCGACCAAAAGTTATCAGGTTTTCTTTGTAATAATACATTCCGATTATATGTGGTTTCGTAATTAATAATTTTTGTGACCGCCCGGTATAAATAAAGAGGGAAGTTTTTTGTAAATACCTTTACCGATTTTTTACAATAATTTTTAGAAATTTGAGAAAAATTAAAAAGTTTTAGGAAAATACTGACCATCTCCAACTAAAACTACATCTTAAACTGAAGAGAGGGTTCGACTGATACCATGTAAACTAGTGTCCAGATGGCCTGTGACTAAGTTTAAAATATGAATTTCATATTTTAAGGGAGTCCTTGAAGGGGTATATATCCGTCTTATTATTTTCGAAAATAAGTTTATATAAAAATTTACCATTATTTTTTTATGTACTATCAGCTGCAGAAATATCGGGAGAGAATTTTGAACCACCATGTATAACTTTTACATTTAGCGTTTCTAATGTTTAGTTTAATCGCCCAAGATAAATTATATTAAATGTTTACTATAATAATTTTGAATCGGTATTACATATTAGATGCCCTAGAGATTCAAGCTTTTCAATGGGTAGAAAATTTACTGTTTCGACCGGAACCTCGTAGGTTGATGAAAATTGTCGAATATTCTAGTCGCCGAAGCTTACAGTTGGTAAAGAGACCGCCCTTTGCATCCGTCAGTATTAATTATTTTCTCAAATACATTGTATTAATCATCAAGCGTTAAGGTAAATGAAGTGTGGTCTGCTTCCAGTGCATCCTTTAATAATGCTTCTATACACACGGGTTATCGTACTAAGGCAAGTTGACTGGACAACGAGCGTTCATGGTACCTATCCCTCATATTAGTAGGCCCTTGGGGATCGAACTTTGTCGTTCAATATCTCCGAAACTATCTATTGTGTGAATAGAAATTCTGTTTTCATTTCTCTCGTTACTATCACTTTATGCAAAATGTGTTATCTCGACTTTTTCGCTCTAAACTCTGATTTACCTTCCGTAATTGATTCTTTAACCACCCCGCATTCTTTCGTGCCCTCTGAGATGTTAAATTCTATTTTCATTGTGGGTGCTGTGCTAGGTATAGCCAGTGAAGCCGTAAAAAGGCAAAACCTCGGCTAGCCCAGTTAATAAATTAACCTGTAACCTTCTATAATAACTTTTAAAGAGAATATAGGTAGAATATTGTTAAAAAACAAAAAATGTCGACTTTTTCCCCAAGTGGTTGAAACCGTTGAGAACTAGTTGCTGAGACGATGGTATAGTTATGTTTTTAACGTCCCACAGTGTGGCCAATCTCAGATAAAGTTGGCAAAAATTCTGAAGTTTGGCAATGAGCTGAAAATAGGCGCAGATTTATGGAAAATATATTTAAAAAATTAAATTTTATGGGGTTGGTTGCAAGGGGTGGAAAAAAGTATACCAATAGAAAATTACGAAACTGCATTTTTATTAACTTAGTTGGGAAAAATATTTTTAAAAATCTTAAGTTTTATAAGAGTAGAAAAATTAGTGAAAAATTATTTTTATATTATTTTTTAACAAAATATTATTAAAGTAATCTAAACTTACAAAATATATATTTTATATGTGAAAATATAGTAAACAACTTATTTGTCTACCCACATAATAAATATTAACCTATATTTTAAATTGTTACAAAAATGTGTGAGCTTTTACTTAAGATTCTCGAACTGAACTGAGGAGCAGCAGTAGAGAGCTTCCAGTGAGAATCTGAAAACGGTGATTCTGCCGAAACGTCGTTTAGATAACTGTAGCTCCTGCAGGACATTTCAACTGCACGGGAAGACACCCGAAAGTACAACACTTGATTCAACAACCGGGAAAACCTAAGAATCAGCAGATATATCATAATCAGCACTCTTATAAATAACTATATTTTATATATTATTGTATATGATTCTTAAAAATTTACAAAAATCTTAGTTCGGATATAACTCGGCTGTTCCGAATAAAATAACATTTTGAAGGGAATTTTAAGACCTTTTTTCATTTTAAGCACAATTTACGCGAGGGTCAAAAGTTTTCAAGTTTGCGATTTAAATTTACTTTTTGGCGACTAAAAGTTTAAGCCTCGCATTTGAGCTCGCATATTTCCAAATCTGTTAGTTATATAGAAGTCTCGAAAAGGCAAATTAAATAATTTATATTTATATTAATTGTATATTAACAATAGCCAATATTGATTTTTTAAATCTTCATTCTACGGCCAGTCACAGTAGGAAAATCCTAAACCTTTCTTTAAAAAATTATTCAAAGCTTATTATTTCGTACATAACGTTGTTATTCTCATAGCCACTTCGCGTTCAATCATTGCCATATTTTTGCAACTAAAGTCTATTTGGAAATGAAAGAGTGTAACAAAAGCTCATTATAAATGCCAATCCTATAAAAACATAGTCAGGGTACTTATTAGTAATTTTTCATCATATGTTATCCTATATTGATGACCTGTGGATGTGGAAGTAAAAATGTGACAGATGGTAATAATATTTGGCATAAAGTTATTACAATTGGCAAGGAAGACACATATTATAGTTTTATAAAAAATATACAGGGTGGTCATCCTAAGAAATAATTAAACCATGGACGAAATTTTTGCTGCCGGATGACCACCCTGTATATTTTTTTGACCAACAGTTATCATTTTTTTGTGATAATAGTGATAACTACATTCTCATTATTATTCTTATATGTCGTTTCATAATTAATAATTTTTTAGAGTGACCGCCCTGTATAAATAAAGAGGAATGTTCTGTGTAAATAGTTTACCTATTTTTTCTCCATGTCTTTCTTAAAATTTGATTCTCTATCATATTTAGTGCTTAGTTTTTAAATTTTTTTGTCCATCCTTCAGAAGTGAATGAGAATATTTACATTGTCTTGAAAAGACATTAAAGAAGGCATCAATAAAATCCATGCACTGGACGAGAATTCCGAGGTAAAGAGTTTCATCGACACCCCTATATGTAGAAATAAGGAATTCAAGATTCGATGTCTATATTCAACTCGTCCTCTATTTTATGTTGAATACTTTGAGCATTTTACTAAACAAAGGATTGCGTGAAGATGCTTTCATTGCCATAAGCAGATAATAGAATCGGCATACGAATGGCAAATAAAAAATACCACAAACAAACTGCCAGATGTTGCTTTTTGTATTCGCAATTGTGGAACTGGCCATTTGCCAGTAATAAAACGTTAATAGCCGAATTATCATATTAAAGCAGCTCTCATTTCCTTCTTTCTTATTTTCTAAAAGTTGTGATATATAATAAATCGTCTGGGTTTTTCTCAATTTGAAGAATATAAAGAGAGTTTCAGCAATAAATATAATTATAATTTAATGTCTCTTATATACTAGACATTACAAAAACTGTAAGATGTAATAGATTATTATTTAACGAGCGATAATGTAAATAATAACTCACGCAGATGAAGTTTGCAGCGCGAGCCGTTGTAGGCGAGAGCTGTAAATCATCAAGGGTGTTACCATTATAGCAAGTTCAATACTAATCTTTATATACGATTATAGCAATTAGTATCTTATTATATGAGCGATTATGATAGCCATTATTCACGCAGATGATGTTTGAGCCCACGAGCCGTAGACGAATCATAATCGCGAATTTCATACTGTGCTCTTTTTACACCTATTAAACAAATAAATTAGACTGAAATTTAATTAACATTCATCGGTACCTACTCATAAGAGTGCATACATTGGAAAACGTAAACAAACAATATGGCAATACACGTGGTTGTTACTGTTAGCGAGTTGACTGTCAGCTGCAGCAAGAGTTGATCGCAATCAATTTAAAATTTAAAATATCATTGGATCAGTGATTTTAGAATTTGTATTTGTGATTGGCCGGATGCAGTGAATTATGAATCGATAATTCATTACAGTGAATTATAGGTTTGATTATTCATCAAAAATGCTAACAATTGCCACATAATTAAATAGGTGTAGAAAAAAATATATAATATAATAGTTTGACAACGCTAAACTATTGAAACATGTCAAATCATCTTCCTCCCTTCAATAATAATGGACCATTCTATTTTATTTTGCGCGTTACATCGATTTGACAGGCCAGGCATGCTGTTAAAGATGATTAGTGTAAAAATAAATCACTAGAGAGTTAAACTAAATCGTGCTATTTGTTTATGGATACTGTTACATGTTCAAAAGCAGTTGAGTAATTAATATAATAATATAATCTAATAAGAGTAGATAAACATGTTATTTAACGAACGATAATGTACGTAATAACTGACGCAGATGAAGTTCGCAGCCGTAGGCGAGTGCTGTAAGTCATCAACTGTGTTATTACCATTGTCGCAGGTTGAATACTATACTTTATCTATGATTATAACAATAAATATTAATATAATCGTTTAACAACGTCCAAACTATTCAAACATGTCAAATCATCTTCTTCCCCTCAATAATAATGGACCATTCTATTTTATTTTGCACGTTACATCGATAGGACTGGCTAGGCATGAGATTAAAGGTGATTGGTGTAAAAATAACTCACAAGGGAGTTATGATAAATCACGCTATTTGTTTATAGATACTATTGCATGTTCAAAGACAGTTGATTAATTAGTATTTATTCTAATAAGAGTAAATAAGAGCATTTTGTGTAATTATTAATAGCATTACTGGTATTTAAATATCTAATACAATATATTAGGAGGTATTCATACCTTTTTTGGTACTCTACAGCAAAGAAAGCTCTTATTATAAATAGTAATATCTAATACAAATAATGAACAAAAATTAATAAAACTGACTATCAATAAATCTCTCTTATGTAGAATACTTAATGATAATAACCGTGTATGATCGTTATAAAATGTGTAGGTACACAAAACGGAAGAAATTTTATCTCATACTGTCCGGTAAATGACTATTTCCCGGACTCATTTGCGGCCGGTAAATCAAACATTACAATATCTGATACTGTAATGTAACATTACAGTATCTGATACTGTAATGTGTTACCTAGCAACACTATTATAATTTTGTTATTAGCAAGCAATTATTTTCTTATTTTGACTTTTTCACTTAAAAATAGTGTTTATCTATAAAATATACTTTCTACCAGCTTTAGTAAGCTAAGGCTGTTACATAACTCTAGATTAGGTGTCCACTACAAAATTTATAATATTTTGCTTAACTAAAGTTAGAAATTTTTATTTTATTTAACTAATATTAATTCATATTGGCACTATTGTGAAGTAAGCACTTTGGCACCTATTTACAAACATACTTTTCTACCGATTTTAGTAAATGGAGAGTAGTAAACAATAAAAAATCTGGCTTCTCTTTACTAGATTTGTATTATTTTGATTAAATAAAGTTAATATTCTCTATGTTAATTGGAACCAATATACAGATTATTTAGTTTACAGTTTTATTTGACAGTGTCATGTCAGTCAGTCATGATTAGCTCTGAAAAGCAATAACTATAACATCGTTATGTTGATGCGATTGTTAAATTACGGACCAAATTTTTTCAATTATAATTTTTTATTCATTTTAAAAAGGATTATAAAGACAGTGTGAATTAAAATATTATACGATACACGTCCGGTAGGTCTCATTACAGTACTCGTTTATATTCCGTACTCGGCTCCTGTGTCGCCTCGTCCGTAAACCAACTCATACTGTAATAAGTCACCTACCGGACTTATGACGTAAATTACTATTACAAACTGATATAGTATTTACGAACTCAGTTGGAACAGCAAGGAACTAGAGGATCTTATGGGGTATTGTCAATATATCGCTTCACATTGCATTAGAGAGCACAGAAGATTTATATTCACGACTCCTCGTCTACAGTCCACGTGAACTTGATCCGCCTGTCACATAGAAATATAGGTGAGATTATCATATGCTTAGAGAATTTGATTTGTCAACACCAACCTAATTCACAGTTTTTGCATGCCGTAATATATGAAACAAAAAATACGTTTGAACTGTTTGTATCGTATAATCTGTACGAGGCAGTGCAGTACAGCCAGGCAGCGTTATAAATTACTTAATTCTAGTGAATATTTGAACAAAATATTCGTTTTATAACTGTATTTGAGAGACTTTTTGAAATTAATTGTTTAAAATGGCATTTTGGAGGCCTTTCGATAGTAGTGACGACGAAACGGACGATTTTGATACAGAGCCTATACAAGCGAAAGTTGAAAATAAAAAATAGCACGTTCAAACTCAAAGGGTTATTTTGAATATTTACTCGTGTTTAAAAGGCGAAAATATTGATTCTTCATATAATCAAATTGTGGAGAGGATTTGTGAATTAATCAAATTTAGCCGTACTGCAATTTATGGTGTTATTAGAGCCGGGGATGTAGTTCATCATTCTATTAAACGGAAAAGAGTTGGACAAAAGCTTTAAAAAATTGATAACGCGTACAGAGATGTCATTCGTCGATTTGTGTATGACTTTTACAATGAACAGAAGGTGCCCACATTGGAAATGATTAGGGATAAGTTACGCGACTATCCAGATTATAACTATGAATCATTAAATACTTTGCGAAACGTTTTGCTCGATTGCGGTTTTAGGTGTAAAAAATTGGACAAACGAATGGTAGTTATGGAATCAGCACGCATCGTTGATCATAGACATGAGTACCTGCGTCAAATGAAAGAATACCGAGATGCAAATAGAGACATAATTTATCTTGACGAAACATGGTTTGACACCCATGATGTAGTAAAGTACGGATGGGTAGATAACACCAAAAAGTGTAATTTAATTGCTCCATGTTCTAGGGGAAAAATAGTTATAATTCTACATCTGGAAGTAAAAACGGTTTTATTCCAAATGCATTGTTGTTGTATGCTAAAAATATTAAGCAATCCTCTGCCGACTACCACGAGGATATAACAGCCGAATTATTTGAGAAGTGGGCAAAGAAACAGCTGTTACCAAATATCCCACCAAAATACTGTAATTGTTATGGACAATGTATTATACCATTCGCGGCAATACAAAAAAATGTCGAACACCAACACAAGAAAATGCGATATTATTGAATTTATGAAAGGTAAAGGCTTGGAAATAGCAGAAAAACACAAAAAAGACTTTATTAGAACTGATTGGAAAGCAAAATTTTAAAAAGGAATATGACGTTGAGAACATTTTTGAAGCACACGATCGTACTATTTTACGCCTGCCTCCATATTATTGCATTTTCAACCCCATTGAAATGGTGTGGGCTGATATAAACATAAGACTACTTGAATGTAATCAATCCCCACAATTAAGTGAGTCTGTGTTAAATAATAGAAAGATAAGAGTAGATGAAATAGGCAAAAGAGATATATCGAGGAAGTCTGTATCTCATGTGATCAAAAAGAAAAATGAATATTCTATATTACCACCTGTCAATCCAATTATTATTAATGTAAATACCAATTCAAGTTCTGAAATCTCGGATAGTGACGAATGAAATATTGTTTATTTAAAGTTCATAGACAAAGCTTTTTTTGAAATTTGTTTATTTAACGTCGACCTATTTCCGCTACTGAGACCAATTGCCGATGCCAGAAAACGAGTTCTCCCTTTAAAATTTTAGAATAGTAGAAATTTTCTGCGTGCCTAACATCATGATACTGCAAACTTCATAGTATCATGGCCTAACATTTAATAAACAAGACAGTCGCTGCTTTACACCCCTTTCGGGAGTATTATATACCACATACAGATTCAGCAAATTTAGTTTTAGGTACGTAAACTTGTTTCTGCGCAGATAAAGCACGCCTAGTCGTAGAATAATGGAGAGCATTGGTATAGAATAATAGCGCCATCGCTTGACCGCGACGAGTTGAGAACAGTGCGAGCGCACCCATTCTGCTTTTAATAGTGTAGATGTTTAGACGTGTGGTAATAAAATAAATTAATCTCAATTTCGTTATTAAAATGCTGTGTGTTTATACAACTGTAGAAAAAGTGCAAATTGTGAAGTGGTACTTCGGGGGCCATTCCACTGATGACACAATAAATGTATTTACTGTGGCATATCAAGACAGACCAATCCCCTTAGCTAGCATAATTTCATACATTATTAATAGCAGACAAATTGCTGATGAAGTTGACATGAAGGAAAGAACTGTAAGAAATATTTTGAAAAGAAATGGGTACAGTTGTTTTAAAGTTCAAACAACGCAAGAAATATTTCCCGAGGACAATTTCAAACCGATGGAATTTTGTAAAATCATGATAAATAAAGTGAATAATAAATTGACTTTATTTTTTTAAATTTACAAATTTAAAAAAACGGCGGAGTTCAACTGCGCTGCTGAATCAGAATGAAAACTTCTTAAAGAATATATTGTTTACAGATGAATCATCCTTTTCATTACATAGGAAACACAATCCATCCGTAGTACGATATTGGTCTCGAAAAAAATAAACATTTGCGTGTTGCTGTGCTAACTCAGTATCCTCAAAAGTTGAACGTTTGGACGGGAATTTTAGACAATCATATTATAGACTCACTGCTAATCGATGGCAATTTAAATGGCAATAAATATCTAGAGCTTTTACAAAACCAAATAATTCCTGCAGTTCAAAATCTTCCTGTCAACTTTGACGACATTTGGTTTCAACAAGACGGCTGCCCAAGTCACAATACCTTAACTGTTATTAATTTTCTGGAAAGAACATTTCTCAATCGTTTAATAGCTACGAGGGGAATGATAAAATGCCCCCCCAGGTCACCTGATCTAGCACCCCATATTTTTTTCTGTGGGCTTTTTAAAGGAAACCGCGTAAAAACATGCGTTTGAGCGAGCGAATAATTTAGTTGAATTACGGGAAAAAATTATCCAACTTTGTGCAAGCATTACTTCAAATCAACTCAATGATATGAGAGGTTCATTGTATAATCGGTTTGGCTATTGTTTGACACAAGAAGGTGGTTTGTTTGAATCCTTACTTCATTAATTTATTGTTTGATAATTATTAGTTGATTTTAGTTTCTGAGAGTTACGTAATTTTATTTTAATGTTCTATTTTTGTAATTTAATAAGAATAATTTATTTTTTCATAATTATTAGTTGATTTTAGTTTCCGAGTTATTTAATTTTATTTTAATGTTCTATTTTCATTTCGGTTTTAATAAGAATTATTATTTTATTCCCATAGCATTTACGGCTAAAAAGAAACTGCAGAAATGCATTCAATAGAAGAAATTATTTGTCAAAAATGTGACAAATAACTTCTTCGCTTTTGACGAAGAGATATTTTCTCGTTTCGTTTAGAAATTATTATCTACGTCCGCATCCATCCTTAGTTCATGCCGTACTAAATTCAATTCATTATGTGCCTCTGCTTTCACGATTTATGGAACTAGCGGGGCGTGGTCAATTACATCGTTATTCCTATACCCTAAACTGCATTTTCAGAATCTGTATGCAACTCCCGCCTAAGATTACATATGCCACTAGAAGACAGAACGATAGGTAGATCATTAGACAATAGACGTAGCCTTAATATATCATTTATGTGTCTTAACAAATGTAATAAACATATTTTTTCATTAACCACTTCTATTGAATAAAGGTATTATAGAAATCCCCTTCTTTAACAATTAAAAAATAATTATTTAGTATTTAAAGCATTTTTACATTTCTACCACCGCCTATGTCCCATAAAGGAGATGCCGACTTTACTCCGAGTTTTCGTTTTTATGCTGTCCCAATTGAGATCATATATACTATACTAAATATTGATTTATGGCTATGATAAAAAATGTACGAATACAATTCCATTAGCAATGACTTTTGAAGAAAGCATCAGATAGCTAAATAACTTGTAAGATGTTCATTTCAATGAAAATTAAATAATAATTATTTAATATTATTATTTATTTTCTTAAGTGGCTAATGTGCAATTACACACGTGTAGAATATAAAATTGTATCACTTTCTACGAATGAAATTTAATATGAAAAATATTTTTTTAAATTTGGCAATACATTTGACAATCTAATTTTTATATTATTAGAAAATTTGTTATTGGATAAATGATGGAATGGTTGCTATAATGTTGATTGTTATTTATTGTTTACTAGTTTATACACATAAACAACAAATAAAGGTAAAACATAATCATTAGTTGTGAAAAATGGAAGAAAATTGGTATTATGTCTCGGAAGAAATTAGAAAAGAAGCAAATGAAGTTTGTTTAAACTTGCTACCTATAAGTCCCAGCTTTTCTTGGCACGGAATTCCGCGATAACGACTGGGCAAAATGCAGAGGTGATACTGGTGTAAATAAATATGTAAGGCTGGCTTATTTCGTAGAGTACAGAAAAAGTGTTCAGTTTCTTCAATTTGGAAAAAGTACTTAATATTGAAGGCAACTTTAAAGGTTTATAAAAATATTGACATTTCTAAATATGGAAAACTGGTTGCTTATTTAAAAAGTGTGTCAAAAACTACAAACCAGAAAAAGCTATTTTTACATTCTCTCACTAGTGACTTTTTGAATATTCTCTCACTAGTGTGCAATATATCATATTCTATATGTAAAAGTACCATAGTAACAGCCATATTCTATGCCTGTTTTGGATAAGAAAACTCCCGACACAAAAAACAAACCTTTAAAAAGGAATAAATAATATATATTCATTGACTCGAAGCACTGGCTATTTTTTTCCGTAAAGTTATTGTTGAACCGTGGATTAATAGTTTTCAGATAGAATAGGTACATTATTTGTTTTACTACAAATATTGTCATTATTCGAAACAAATCATAAGTGCATCGGGGACCGCAGAAATGCACAACTCCCATACTTACTAGAAGTGACATAATGCGTAAAATCAGATGTACCTATACTATGTAAAGTAAATTTTTAGCAGTGGATGTAGACAGCAGCAGGCAATGTTTGTATGTTATTAATTTAAATAAAATTTGTTATGATGATGGTAAAATTTAAAAATAAATTTAAGAAAGTTCTTTTTAATTTTCAGTTTTTATGCTTGCAGTATCCTTTAAGATACATTGTTCCTCCTGTTTTTCTTTGATATGTGAAATCACACATCGGAGTTTCAAAAAGCTGTTACGCACTGTCAAGTGCATTTATATGCGGATGACACACAACTGTACCTCTCTTTCCATCCAAGTGAGTATGTAGATGCAATGAATAAAATTAACCAAGACATCGGCTCGTTACTAGAAAAGTCTAAATCTCACTCACTAAATATTAACGCCAACAAATCATCGGTTCTTGTATTCGGACAACCAAGTGTTAGATCCCAGTTAACGGGAAGAATTCAAATAAACATGGAAGGACATAATATAAGCCCCACTGAAAAGGCAAAGAATTTAGGTTTATTCTTTGACAGCTCACTAAGATTTAAACCTCATATAAATAATTGTATCCGATTAGCCTACATGAACTTTAAAATGATTTACAGACATTGTCTTAATCAAAAAGTAAAAACAATTTTATGTGAATCATTAGTGTTATCCAGATTCAATTTTGCCGATACAGTGTATGGTCCATGTATAGATGCGGAAGATAATCGCAGAATTCAAGTCATACAGAAGTATTGTTTAAGGTTAATTTTTGGAATACAGCGTAGACTGAATATTTCACATAAAGTGCCCGATGATTGGCTTAACATGTCTGGACGACACCTGCTCCATTCCGCTTGCTTATTTCATAAAATTGTAACCAACAAAATTTCTAAATATTTAAACAAAAAGATCTCTTATCGAACGGACATACATAACATAAATATTCGTTTTAAAGGTATTCTTACTCCTCCCCTTCATCGTACTGAATTATTTAAACGTTCCTTCTCTTACCAAATAACTAAAATGTATAATTCAGTACCATCTGTTATAAAAAGTAAGCCAATATCCGTATATAAAAACATTATAAGAAATTTCTCCTAAATCAACAAACCGTAAATACAACATCTGAGCTAAGGTAATCGGCAGTAATCCTATATGCCTACCCATTGCACTTAAAGATAAAATGTTTTTAAAATTGATTTTTTTCTAATATTGTAATTGTATGTCAACTAATTTGCTATTACAAAATAATCGTTTACCGCTATCTTATTTACTAACGCTTAAGATTAAAAACAGGGGCATGCCTGTGCATAGCCATCTGATCTTCGGCGTTTTTCCTCTTCATTTGATTTGTATTTCCTTTATTTAATTTATGTAGTGGGAAAATAAAGACCATTTATTATTATTAAATATGGGTATGATTTTAATTCGCTGATGCCTAGTGTTCATGTGTTTGTAATGTATATTTGGCACTGTTGGAGCTGAACTAAGATCTTTTCTAAATTGCTTTCAGCTCCAGTTTGCAATATTTATTTTTTAAATTAAAATATATTTTTTCCAGAATATTTTTTATGGCAATTAAAGTATTCTTAAATTTATCATGAATAATAAAAAGCAAAATATTTGATTTCACGTGCAAAATGGCAGATACTTAAATTAGCTCTATATTCTGTTTAATTAATGTGCTGTATACCGCTTTTTATTTAGGTCGTTCCTTTCTTGGTTGTAGATATTTCTCACAAATCTTAAAAGTTACGTATTCCTTTGTGAACTTTTTAAGACCTATTTTGCCGAAGTTAGACGTTCTAATACTTCGGAGATATTTACAAATTAACATAGTCTGGTTTCTCGGCATATTTTCCGTAACAATTAAAGCACTTTTAATTTCATCCTCAGCAACTTTTTCCCTCCCGGCGAACTTTAAGGGCCTTGGGCTTAAATTACATGAGATCTCAGACTTTTTTATATTTTGAAATAAAATGGTCTTTTGGAAATGAACATTCACATTTATTTCTCATAAATATTACTATAGTTTTGTGAACACATGGACGAATTTAACTTGCATACTGTTTGTTCTGCAAAATAATCACTTGAATTTTAATTCATTAATCAACAAATAAATAAATGAATAAATGCAAAAGGTTAATGCCAAAAAAATCTTTTTATTTCATATTTTCAATTTGAATATACGAGTTTTTATGATTTATGATAATTCTGCAATCTACTCTGAGATGTACTATAGATTTTATTTTGAGCTTACTCTGTTGAAGAGTTGAGGGGTAAATAGGGGTAAATAAATAAAGCAAGCTAGTAAGAGTCTAGAAATTCTGGATTTGGTGTATACAGGGTCCACCACTTAAGACTCACCAGACTTGTAACTTCCTTATTTTTTAAACTACTACCATGTTCGTCACATCAAATTGTATATATTTTTAAGGCCTTTACATATGGATACAGAGTGATTTAAAAAAATTATTGAAAAAATTATTACGAAATGAAACTTAATTTCCTTGAATATTTTTTCCCTCGCCCTGTACATGAACTGTGTTAGTGTTTTCTTATAAAGGTTTTAAGTAGTTACAATTTATTTTATTACGTCATATTCTATATTCTCTTTCGTTTTAGAGAATAAATAAAAAATTCTCTTTTACTCCAAAATGAATTCTCTAAATTTGAAAAAAATGTATATAAGTAATAATTTTAAGTTTTATTTGTAAAAGGCATATTATGAATAATATTTAAAGTAACAAAACAGCAACAACAAATAAAAAGAAACATTTTTTTTTCTCTTTTGTGATATCACTTGATGAACCCATTGCTAATAAGTGCATGTTTTCATGTAATACACATTTCTTACTAATAAAATTAGGTTGCTTTTCTAGTGGCTCTACAGATATTTAAATAAAAATTTTTATAATCATGATTCAGTTTCATGAACTTCCTTACTTTTGTTCATTTTCTTTTATTATTTCCACTTTTAAGTTGTTCAGATTTAATAAATCAACCATAGCATTGTAATTAGTAATATTTCAAATTTTCACAAGTTAGCCATGAAAGTCTTAATATGTCAAATTAAAATAAATCAGAGTAGTTATTTTCTGTTGAATGTTAATTCGCTCGTCAATCTACTAACAATTCGTCATTATTCAATTATCAACTTTGGAAAAAAAACAGAGTTTTTATTGATTTATGGAGAAAAGCTTGCATAGTCTATTCTCAACGGTTTCCTGGTACATGCTGTCCTGACCATAAAACCATAAAATTATTAGTTGATAATCTTAACCAAACCAAAGAGAAACAGAAGTAAACCGATGAGGAATGATTAATATAAATGAAGTTGTCGCTGCCGTTAATGAAAATCCACAAACCTCAATATCAGCAATCAGTGCTTTTAATACAACAACTTCGCCAAAGAGGTTATGAATGGCGACTTCATTTTATAGCACGAATGTCCGTACTGAATGAAAGATACAATTTTCTTCATAACATTCTTTGGAGCGATGAGGCGACATTCAATGAAAGCGGTAGTGTAAACAGACACAATATTCATTGTTGTAGTGATAGGAATCCTAGATGGACGCGAGAAAGACATTTTCAGGTAAAATAAATAACCAATGTGTGGATAGGTATGTTCGGTGGCGGATTAAGGGCCATATTTTTTTGTAAATAATTTTAATAGCGAAATTTACCTAGACTTTTTACGAAATGACTTACCTAATTATTTAGGAGAAATTCCTCTGCAAGTTAGAAGAAGTATCTGGTTCCATCAAGATGGTGATCCTCCACATAATGCCCGTATTGTTTCTAATTATTTAAACACGATTTTTGAAAACCAGTGGATAGGCAATACCGGACCTATGCGATGGCCAGCTAGATCACCAGATTTAAATCCGCTGGATTTCTTTTAAATGGATTTGTGGATAATACCCAACCTCAGAACATTGAGAATTTAAACAATGGAATAAGAAATGGATGTGATTCTATTCGACAGAATACTTTATTACGTACATTGAAAGGTGAATTAATAAAGAGATTTAACTACTGCATTCACGTTAATGGGCAAAATTTGGACAATATTTGTAAAAAACTTTTAATTCTCACTTTACCTGATAAAAATTTTTAAGAAAACATTAATGTTTATTGCCAAATCATAATTGTTTTATATTTGGTATTCTCGTTAACATAATTAAGAATTATTTTGTTTTCTTTTTTTTAATGATTTTGCACAATATTTTTAATTTTTAATAAAAATAAGTCTACCAGCTTATAATTCTTTTTATTTTTATTAAAACTTTTATGGCTAATTTAGAAAATGTGAAATATTACTAATAACATAGCTATGGTTGATTTATTAAATCTGAACAACTTAAAAGTCGAAAGTATAAAACAAAATGAATAAAAGTAAGGAAGTTCGTGAAATTGAATTATGATTATAAAAATTTTTATTTAAATATCTGCAGAGCCACTAGAAGAGCAACCAAATTTTATTAGTAACAAATGTGTGTTACATGAAAACATGGACTAATTAGCAATGGGTTCATCAAGTGATATCAGAAAAGAGAGAAAAAAATGTTTCCTTTTATTTGTTGTTGCTGTTTTGTTACTTTAAATATTATTTATGATATCCCTTTTACAAATAAAGCTTAAAATTATTTATATTCTTTTCAAATGTATTTTAAGAGAATTCAGTTTGGAGTCAAAAAGAGAGTTTTTATTTTTTTTTCTCTAAAACGAAAGAGAATATCGAATATGACGTATTAACGTAAATTGAAGCTAATTAAAACTTTTATAAGAAAATATTAGATACAACCACACACATATTTAAAAAAAAAAAATAAAAAAAAAAAAATAAGAATATAAAAAAAAATTAATAAATAAATAAAAATGCGTAAATCGACACATAAGATTGTAATAAATTTATGTAACATAGGATTGAATAGTGTGAGCAAAAATGTAATCATGTAGTTATAAATAAGGTTACAGGAAGGTATTGGAATTACATACACAAAGGAGATCAAAAGCTGATCTAACACTTTCAACCTAATTTAAAAATAAATAAATAAGACTGGCTAGTTGGCTACGACCAGTGCCATTAAACTGACACACACACACACACATAAGAAAATATTAACACAATTCATGTACAGCGTGACGGAAAAAAATATTCAAGAAAATAAAGTTTCAATTCGTAATAATTTTTTCAGTTTTTTTTTTTTATAATCACTGCGCATATTTAAAAAAATATCTAAAATGGTGCGTATCGTGTCGTAGCTTAAAAAATTAGGAAGTTACGAGTCTGTTGAGTTTTATTAAGTGGCGGACCCTGTATACTATAAACCAAGGTCTTAATTCTTTTATAAAATCTGCCGCTTCGGTCACCACCTCCATTCCAATATTAAAGGGGTTAACAATATTAAATTATGATTTAGTGTGTGTACGATAGAAAGTATTAATAATAATAGTAACAAATGGTCTTCATTAAGCCTAGTTGAGTTAACACTGTTATTCCACTAAACTCTACAATAGTTAATAAACATAATTTTGTATTAAGAGTCAACACTACGTAGGGCTAGTGGGGAGGGGGACAAAGCACCAAATGAGGAGATATCTCCCTAATAATCAAATTTTAGCAGTTAAATAACATCACCCAATTTGCAAAAACAGCTTATTGTTAAAATTATAATTAACAATAAGCTGCTTTCTGCTAATTGGGTGATGTTATTTAACTGAAAATATGTGTAAGTTGTACATAAATAAATACTACAGGATTGTTGGACTATTTTTGGATAAAATTTGATTATAATGGAGATATCTCCTAATTTGGTACTTTATCCCCCTCCCCACTAGCCTTACGTAGTGTTCCCTCTTAATATTGTATTTTGTATTATATACTTAATATATACAAGTTATAATATTAGTGCAGTAAAAAAGGCCAAATAAACGATGAGATATGCATAGTCTTGTAACAGCAATATTATGATTTCATACCTTCTGGGGTATCACCAGGAGTATATATCTGAGTATTGAAGTTTCAGAGCCTATTGCGTTTTTTATGACAATTTTGTTTTTTGAAAAGCGTTTTTTTTAGATAAAAAGGTGAATATCTCCGGTTCTAGAGGTCCGATCGGGACAAACTAAAAACAAAAAACCTTTGCAATAAAAATTCCAACAAATCTGCGTTGGTTTTGGGTCATTTGATTACGTACATAACGTACAAAATTGAATAAACTGGGTAAAAAGCGATGTTTTTTTTTTTCATTTTAACGCCCAGGGACGTCTAGACTTTCGATCGGCTTCACACTTTCAGAAAATACACCTTTTGTTAAGACACCCTGAAATTTTGGTGCCCAAATATTGAAACTTGTGGACACAAATAAATTGTTATCTGAAATTTGAACTGCCCGCCAATTTGTACCATTAAGTTCAAAATAGATCATTTTTTTTAAATTGTAGTTCTGGACGTCAGATTTCCGATGACATCATGTTAGCCAAGCCGCCAAGACTTCCAGGCGCTGCCGAATCCGTATTCTGGCGCTGTCGAATACATATTCGGGCGCTTCCGAATACCAAAAATATTATAAAAAAATCTAAGGCCAAGACTTTTAGTGTATGCGCCAAATCCCAAGTTTCTGTACTCTTACCAGCTTGCTTTACTTATTTTCTCTTATTTACCCCTGTTTAATCCCGAGCCATTGAACGGAATCATCTCAAAACATAATTTAGTTCCAGATGTCGTTACAGTACATACGTGTACCAAGTTTCAAGTGAATATCTCAATGTTATTTAATGTTTTAATAATGGAGTGGGGATGGTGAGGGGGTTAAAAAATAATGTAAGAAAATCTGAGGCCTTGGCTTCTAGTATATACACCAAATACCAAGTTTCTGTACTCTTACCAGCTTGCTTTACTTATTTTCCCTTATTTACCCCTATTTAACCATCAGCCCTTCACCGGAATTAGCGCAAAATGTAATCTAGTTACAGATCTGTTATGGAAGATATGTCTATCAAGTTTCATGACAATATCTTAAACCGTTGCTGAGAAAACGCGTGCACAAAAATAGTTACAGACAAACCGATCGACAGACAGAAAATTTGTTTTCGATCAAATTTAAAATCTCGACGTTTTATGACATTCTAAGACTATTTCAACAAGGAAAATTTGTGATTTTTTTTTACGATTAATATACTTCCAATCCACTACGTGGATATAGAAGTAAAAATTGCGACGATGTTAGGTATCAAGAAATAAACTTATTGTTCTTACAAAACTTTCACTTTATTAAAGAAAGAAGAATTTTTTATTTTTGTCTGTTGTACAAAATATCTAAATGAGACATAATAATAAAAGTTCTGTAGTATCTTCAAGAATGAAGTTTTCTGTTTGGTTGTGTGGCGTCATGATGTTTCCAAATCGCTTTAAAAGCAATTTGAATGCGGTTTTCACTAACGTGATGAGTGTCAGCCGGTACAAATAATCAGCTATATGATCACAATCACAAATTGGGTAGGGATGTAGACAGAAAAGCGGAATAAACATCATATAATCACCGGCACCTCCGCGATTATTGAAGATCATATAGATATTATGATCTCGTAGATGAGTAATAAATATATTACTACTGGACGAAGAAAACCGATTGTGGTGAAATGAATTTTGATCATCAGTCGGTTAATTGAACCGTATTACCGAATATTGAAATAGCCCAGTTTCCCAGGTAGAAATAGCTGCAAAAGCTAGTCAAATTAATCCTTATGATAACTTTTGATTTCTTGGTTGGTCTTTAGTAGAAAAGTAATTTCAAAAGTTATCAGAGTCTCTGTGAGCGGAACGTAAAGCAAAATGGTCGAATTAGAATACGAAAACTACAAAAATTATCATGGAGATGAAGATTATAAGAGTAGAAAACTATACATAAAAATGCCTTACCAAAAAATTTCGTACATACTATGATTCTCGGGTAAAACAAGGATCAAACTTATGGTGTCACGAACCTACGACCGAATGTCTTTTTCTTTACGTTTCGCTACAAAAGCTTTGATAACTTTTGAAGGAACAATCAAATCATAATAAAGAATAAAATATTTTAAAGATGCGTTACTGTATCATAATATGTACCTTTAATCGTAACATTTGTTTCTTACATTGAAAACAAATGCAATTGTTTGTTGATTTTAGTATTTTCATGTTACATTTCGATATCATGGTAGTGAGAAATGTTCAAATGTTCTGGACAGAAAACGGATTGACTTTGAAGGACAACATAGGCAATTTTTGACCCCTCCGGGTAACGAATATCGACATAAAAATTCGATTCTGTATGATTCATAGAAACAGAAAATGCATATTAGACACCCATAATTTCCGGGGAAAATTAGTATACTCTCTTCAAACTATAAGCCCTCAGGCCAGCAGTGGTAATGTAATAAAAATCCAACATAGATGCCATTATAGTGGCGACTTATATATATTTATGTGTAAAATTACTAAGCATCTACAAGTACTTGAATTACTTGTAGATCATGTACTACTCCCAACTATACCAACTAGAGGGTGTCAAGCAAAAGACACGTGTAGCAATAATTGGCGATTTTTTGGCACTGATGGAAAACGACCTTATACCCATAATAGCGGTTGTATATTGTATATACATATAAGTAGTGCACTCCTATTAAGCGATAAAAATGTTAAACTACCCGAAAGTACAAAAGCTACCCCAAAAGTTGCAACGGAAACGTAAGAATGATAAATATCCAGAAAAGGTAGTACTAGTACGACTTCATTATGTTTGTGGGTAAAATAGCAACAATAGGTGACTACAAAGATTCAAAATGGTTTGTGCATAGTGTTTTATCTCACGCTACTCCATCTAGAGGGTGGCAAGCAAGAGAGATTAGTAAGGCGATTTTTGGTAACGTTGAGGTATGAATGCACCTCCAAAAAATTGCTATTGCATACTGCAGGATGAATTAATAAACTAATCTGAAAGTACAAAAACCAACCCCAAACCAGCAATAAAAACGTGAGTCGAAAATCCAATGGAATAGTCGCAAATATTTGTGAGCGAAATAGCGTAAATTGTTATCAAAATCTTGTTTCTAAAAGACAATTGAAAACCGGACAATGTAAAATGCTGGGTATGAGAAGACAAAAACTGATTCTAAGAAAGATGAAACATTCATTTATTATTTCTCATATTAAATATTCGTTTTGATTTAGATCGGAAAGAATTTGTACGAATTCTATAAACCGTGTGTGTTACGTGTTAAACAAAGGCGTCATGAAAGGCACCTTGACGTGAAGTGTGTGTCCCTGTCCAATAATCCTTGAGTCTTGTAACACTAGTTGATCCTCTCGTGTTAGATTGTAGGTCGATTGATTTTTAGGATTACAGGTTTTAAATATAGATTAGTTCTGATATATTTAGTATAGCGTATAATAAGAAACATCGTGGCTAAATGGACACATCCAAAGCCAGTGAAGAAAAAAAAAGAATTCTATAAAGTATAGAAAACTTCAACAATGTGTTTTACACATCTTACTCATCTCTCTTGCTTGCCATCCTCTAGATGGGGTAGTTTGGAATAAAATATTATGCACAAACAATTTTGAATCTTTGTAGTCACATAAGCTGCTTTCGTTTGCAGTGAACATAATAAACAGGATTTCAATGAACAATAATCATATGATGCAAACTTGCATGGTAGGGATAGAGACAACACATGAAACATGTTTACGAATCACCGCCGAAGGAAAGCAGCTCTATTGTTGCTATTTTACACACAAACATAATGAAGTCGTCGTACCCGTACTACTGTTTCTGGATATTTATAATCCTTAAGTATATGTTGCAAGTTTTGGGGTAGTTTTTGTACTTTACGGGTTTCTCGCTTAATGGGAGTTTCTAGTGTGTACTACTTATATGTATATACAATATACAATCCCTATTAAGGATCTAAAGTCGTTTCCCACCAGTGCCAAAAAATCGCCAATCTTTGCTACAGGTCTCTTTTGCTTGACACCCTCTGGTTGGCATAGTTGGGGATAGTACATGGTCTAGAAGTAATTTCAAATACTTGTAGATGCCTAGTATTGTAATTTTATACATAAATATATATAAGTCGTCACTACAATGGCACCATTGTTGAATTTTTGAATTACACTACCACTGCTGGTCTGAGGGTGGATTTTATACTGTGAAGGTAGTATACTAATTTTCCCCGGAAATTTAAGGTGTCTAATATGCATTTTTTGTTTCTATGAACCATACGGAATCGAATTTTGACGTCGACATTCGTTGCCCGGAGGGGTCATAAATCGCCTATTTTTAACATTGTCCTTTTTTGTAATTTTTGTATATTTTACAGTCTATAAAATTTTAATTTCAACTTTCTCGCAAATGATGAAAAATTGACTTTGAGACATGAAATGAAATGCAAGTTAACGCCAAGGGCAACTACTTTTAATAAGCTATGCCCATTTTTTCATTATAATTCAGATTCAACAGGAATATGCAATATCGTGCATGTATCTTAAAATAGAGATTTTCTATAAATACAGGATGTAATCAGTTTCATGTCATTGTCAAAAATAGTCCTCTTGTAGTTTTCTTGTATATGCCATGGTTTTCGAGAAAATCGATATTGACAAAAATTGGAAAATTTGTATTTTTAATGCGCGCGAATTTTCGTTTATTTGAAATTTTTTGCGCGCGGCGTATAGAAAAAATCGAATTGAATATAAAATACTCTCTTGTGTTTCCATTTTTGAGGGATATTGATATTTATTAGTATATAAAAATAACAATATAATATAGTCATCTCTTGGTTTTTTGTGCATCTAATTATTCACAGGCCCATAGAAAATAACTGACTATAATGTAAGTTATAAATGCATTATCTTTTAGTTCAAGGTATAGTACTTCAATGCAGAAAATGTTACGAATAAAAGTATTCACATTTACAAATTTAGCAGCATGTTAAAGTTAGCCAAACAAAAAATCCTTATTCAGTTTTTTGATGATATTTTTTTAATAACATTTTTTAATTGTTAAATGATTAGAAACAATAGTTATATGATATATAAACTGAAAAAGAAATGAATTTTCAAGACGTTTGGGTCTTTTTTTAATTTTTAGGAAACAATAAAAAATTGGCCAAAATTTGGCTAACTTCAACATGCTGGTAAATTTGTGAATGTGAATATTTTTATTAGTAACCTTTTCTGCTTTGAAGTACTACCTTTTTACTTTTTCTGCATTGAAGTACTACCTTGACCTAAAAGATGCATTTATAACTTATATTAAAGTCAGTTCCTTTTTCTGGGTCTGTGAATAGTTAAAAGTGCAAAAAAATCAAGAGGTAACTATATTATGTTATTATTTCTATATACTAATAGATATCAATAGCCATCGAACATAGAAACACAAAAATGTATTTTATATTCCCTTTAAAATCCATTTTGACTTTTCTTCCTAGCATGTTTGGTTTTCGAGCAATTCAATTTTTTCCATAGGCCGCGCGCAAAAAAATTCAAATAAACGAAAACTCTTGCGCCTTAAAAATAGAAATTTTTCAATTTTTTTCAATATCGATTTTCTCGAAAACCATAGCATATACAAGAAAATTACAAGAGGACTTTTTTAGGCAATTAGTCAAGCTTTCTTTTTTATAAGCAATTTTTTTATATCTTCAACGGTTAACGAGTTATCAGGCAAATAAAGCTTTTTTCACCGAAGGGATGGTTTTTTGGGGGGGTTGCGCGGTACCCCCAGAACTAATTTTTGTGGTTTTATGATATAGAATCCCTCCACTACCAGTTGCTGAAGGAAAATCTCATATAACATTTTTTTTATAGAAATCTTTATAATTATTGGACTAATATTAGATTATATATTAATTAATCAACTGCTTTTGAACAAGTAACATTATCCATAAACAAATGGCGTGATTTATTATAAATTACTGCGTACACCTTTAACGTCATTTCTAGCCTGTACAATCGACATAACGCGCAAAATAAAGTAGAATGGTCCAATATTTATTGAGGATAGGAAGGTGATTTGACATGTTTGAATAGTTTGGACGTTGTCAAATCAAATTTATAGTGAGGGGAGGTACGGTACCGGTTTCAGTGGCGAGATCTGCCCTTTTTTGCAGGCGTCTTGTGCCGTCCGTGTCGCGACCGCAAAATGCGGCTGGTTGTTTTTGGCTAAAAACACACTAGGCGGTTTTCGCCGATTCGGCCACCGAATCGGCAACCGACTCGACAGATGCTGTAATAGAAACAAATGGAGCTGTTCACACTATGGCGCGCTGCGAGAAAGCAGCATCGACCACCGCGCGTACCGTCGTTCGATTCATGTGCCGATTCGTTTTTATTGCTTCGAGCGGCGTATGCTGCAATGTAAACAAATGGATCTGTTCACACATTCACTTATTTGTCGAGCGGTTTGAGCTTGCATTGAAGCCAAATTGCACGTTAAAAGTATTGTATTTACGCCTCTAAAATAGATCCCATTACTGATACTGAACTATTAATAAATGTACCTAATTCAAGAACGACCTGCTATATGGGATATGAGAAACAATAATTATGGTGACAGAAATAAAAGAAAAAAGCTGGGAAGAAATATAGTTATTATACTGTTTTATTATATTGTTTCTCATTCGGGTATATTCTTCTTTATTAAATCATTTTCCAAAATATACAGTCATTCGTAAAATGATGTTTTCGACGTTCTAATGAAATTGAAAAATTTCATTAAATATTTAAATAAACTTTTTGTTTCGAGTTCTTTAACAATAGGATGTTCCCGGATGCGCCTATGATTTCTTTTTTTATTTTTGATGGACAGTATAATAAACCTAACAAAATTAATTCTGTCTTTGAGTCAGACACATTCATTTTTGTCCCTGTATTATCAGCACTACTGAAAACAGTGACAACGTTGCTTTCCTACAACAAGTGGTTAACCGCTTAGTGTGTGTTGTAACAGGGGGCTGCCGAATCGGCGAAAACCACCTAGTGTGTTTTAGGCCTTTATGCACGCGAACGGCAAGTAAAAGGGACGGCAGTGCATAATATGATCCATTTGTTTCCTGTGATTTACAAAACGCGGCGGCAATTGTCGTCGCGTTACCGACGGCGCAAACGCCTGCATAAAAGGGATCTTAACTTCGCCAGGATGTTAAAATAATTAAGGCAATTAAAAAAACATAAAGCATAATAATAATTATGCTAAAAATGATGAATTCGGTTAGTGAAGATGAACTATTATGTTAATATTTATTGTTCTAATCGTAGATAAAGTATAATGTTCAACTTATGATATGAATTGCTTGATGAATTGTAAACTTCATCTGCACGAGTTATTACTTACAAATAATAAATTCTCGTTAAATAATATACTGTTTTAGCCGACTCCAATACTAATATTAGATAAAAAGCATAACCACAATAACATTATTAATGAAAATATTTTAAAATGTTGCATTAACTGTGCAGTGAATAGGATTGTGTATCAATAACTCGCTTATGAAAGTTTCTGCAACTATGCTATTTTATCCATTTTCCATTTAAGAGATTCTAAATTTATACTCTAACTTGAATTCTCTGTCAGGAATCGCATATATATTGCAGTAGCTGTAACTCAGCATGGAAAGAAAATAAACTAGAAAATATCTTTTAAATTATGTATCTACTTGCAAAGTTTAATGTAACACTGCTGTTTTCAGTTGTTATCAAATTAAACAGATTACTGAAGAACACTTCAAATTCCAGTTTTTGGCACATATCCACGCCGGTTATTCACAACTTTCAGAACATGCTTAATCTAATGAAATTTATGTAGAGAAGTTGAAGAAAAAAATTCACAGAACTTGCATCTTAAGCAAGTACCTATCAAAGGCGTATTGAAAATAGCTGACAGAATGGCCCTTTTTAATAGGTGCCCAAATCTTAAACTAGGTATATTTATTCGAAAGTTTAAAGATTATAACGCATTTTGAGCCATTTCGCACAGAATTTTTGCTTAGTTTAAAAAAAAAATACATATTAATAGAAAGCATTTCAAACGCATGCTTATTGATGACGTCACTGTCACTTAGATTGCACAGTAAAAAGTTATCTATTCTGCTGCATTTGTCAGCTTGCGTTGATAAGTGATGATGACAGTCGGCTTGTGTCTTCATAGTATTAAAGTTCCCAGTCTTGGGTATTTTTTTTTTGTGCTTTTGCCGTTTTAAACCGCAATTCTTTTCTATTTTCCTCATTGGGAAGGTGAAAGAATATATTGCCTGTGGTATAACATTATTATTTGAACAACTTGGCACGAAACTATCCTTAAACATTGTGTTTTAGCTGGTAAAAAAAATCCTAACTTAACCTTCTGGCACCTGCTGTAAAATGACAGGTGACAGAACATTCAAGGCAGCAACTTCGTAAAATAAAATTGAAATAGTAGAAAAATTATCTATAAAAATATTAATTTCCAATCCTTGCGAAGATTGGATCTCATTATTTTACTGTGAGAGTGGACCTCGTTGAAGTGGTTGTGCCGTGTGACGCTTCCGAAGAAAACGCAAAAAGAGTCGGTTAAACTTCATTAAACTCGATAAAATATAAGTCATCGGTAGGTTAAATTTTTTTGCATAAAATGAAGTGTATTAATAGAAGAACAAAACACACACCGAATTGTAAATTGAAAATTACTGTCAAGTGTTTGTTAATAGCACCAAAAATAAAGTAAACACGTGTCTGATGCAGTGCCTCGTCTTAAACGGAAAGAAACCGATCCACATATTTATACCTAGGTCTCTTTCAACATGTGTTTATAAAGCAATATAGACATACCAGCTGTGGACGAAAAAGATAAGTTTTTAATTTTCAATTAGTAGTATCAGTCTATTAATGTATTAGTTTATTTCTTTAATAAAATTAAAAATATAATTAAAAGTAAAATTGAAAATGTATTATTAAACATAGGTAATAAAATAGAAAAATGTCAGAAATTGGAAAACGGTATTTGAAACTATCTACTACAAAAACAAACCAATATACAGGGTGTGCAAAATATTCTCTCGTGCCTCTCTCTCATAACCCTGCTGTAAAAAGCTCTTTTTACCGCGAGACAGGGCTCTTCCTTGCACTTCCACCGTAAGTGGATATTTACCTGTGGAACGGTTAATAAATGAGGGCTCCTTGCGGCGAGCTAACGCGTGTATGTCGAGGTGGACACACTGATGCAGGACGTTGAAACGAAAGCACGGATTTCTGGGATGCATGAAATCATATGTAAACGCAAGCGGGCAGGAGAAGATGCACACTGCTAGATTCAGAAACAGAAGAAACAGAAAACTCAGAAAAAGAATACATATGGAGATGATGATAGATGGAAATTTAAAAGAAGCATACAAACTTAAAAAAAAGCTTCTCAAGAGCACCTACACTTCCCTATATTCCTACCCCTTGCGTCATATGGCTTTCGCTGTTGGCAACAAGCATGTCCCATATTCAATCCAGCATATGCAGCCTGTCCGGCGGCATATAAAAACGTCCAGATTGGATGTCCGGAATCGACAGCAATGTCTACCTTACTGTGGAAAATTAATCGATCAATCAGTATAGGTAGTTTTTCTTTTTATTTTCATACATTACTTTTTCTGCTGCTTGCCAAATCTTATAACGAATATGTTTTGTTACAATTATATGCAAACAAAAAATAATTCACTGAAATTTATGTTTATTAGTTGAACGTTTACATTGATCTATCGTTTCATAATCTGCGGGCCAAGAGATCTGTTAAATCTCACTTCAATTTTACATGGACCTCCGCTGTATCGCCGCGCCGCACAGGGGGACTGAAAAAAAAATTACCACTCGAAATTCTCTACAGTCTTTAATTTCTGTCCAATCGCAATATTCTTTTTTTAATAATCATCAGACTTCTGGTTACAAAACAGCCGAGGCAGATTTAAAAAATAAAATCGAAATTGAACTTACATACGTCGTTATAGTTGATCAAAATTGGTAGAATAAGCAAAGAAATCAAAATAATTACATACATTGACAAATTATATTGGTGAAAAACTTCAGGACACTATTTTTTTAGAGTATATTCTTATTTATTTACTCAAAACCGACTAAGAAAAGAATAAAGCAGTCGTAATTTCGTCAATTTATGTAATTTTTCTGCGTATTCGACCAATTTTGATAACGGCGTATGTAAGTTGAGTTTCGAGTTTTTTCAAATATCTGCATCAACAGTTTTGTATCCAGAAGTCTGACGATTATTTTGGAAAAAAGAATATTGCGATTGGACAAAAATTAAAGGCTGTAGAGAATTTTGAGTGGTACATTTTTCTTTAACCCTACGGTCCTCATATACACGCACCTATATTTTCAATATTGAAACTGATTTATAATTAGTGTGTGTAATATTATACAGGGTGTTGCATCATGAGAGGGACATAGCTTAATAGGAGGTAGAGAACATCAGTGGTAACCGGAACCTCCCATAGAAATGTCTCATTGGGCCTTCACTACGAAATTACAGGGTGTTAAATAATTTTTGGCCAAACCTGTTTTTTGTCATAACTTTGACAGGAAATGAAATAACGGATTCATATTTGGTACGGCTAATGTACAAACGAGCCCCAAGAGGTACATGTATAAAAAAAATATATCCAGGTCCGGACTCACTATAATTTATGTTTCTTCTTTGCATCAATAAAACATCACCCTGTATATATTTTTTTGAAATTTCGATACGATATTCGAAAAGAGCAAGAAAAAACAAACAAAATGGCCTATTTCATTTTTTTGTTACACCTTCGTGGTTATTTAAATACGTTGTTAAATGTGCAAGAAAATGGATTACAGAACCCTATTAAATGAGAGGCACGTGAAATAAATAGTTTTATAACTAAAATTTGCAAAAATTCTATTGAGCCTAGGTGGTCTGGGTGAATCCTAATTCCGGCACGTTTTAAAGGTCCATTTTGGTAAAAAACTGTGGTCCTAATAAGTAATCGGGTATGAAATAACAAAATTTTTAATCAATCACAGTAGGCTTGTTCAAAGTGACAGATAATAAAAAGAAATCTCATAAACAGTTGAATAATTGTTTGTTAGTAATTTAATGTGTCAATAATCCGCATTTAGTTAGTGAAAACTTGTGAAAATATTTTAAATATGCCAGTAAAATTTACAAACGGGGAATATGCTGACATAATATTCATCTATGGTTTCTGTAATGGAAATGGTAGGTCGGCGGAAAGAGAATATCGGCTGCGTTTTCCTGGTCGTCGATGCCCTAATCATAAAACCTTTAGTACGGTGTTCCAGTATGCAAGACAACACGGAAAGTTTCCTACTTCTGCAGTTGTGGAGCGTGTTTTACAACAAGGTGTGCAGGAACAAAACAATATTATAAACGTAGTTCAAGAAAACCCAAATATGAGCACTAGACGAATCAGTTTGGCAACTGGTATTCCTCATTGGCGAGTATGGAGAACCCTAAAAAGAGAACGTTACCATCCATATCATATCCAGCAGGTACAACGTCTTCAACAAGGCGACGATATCCCCCGCCTGGCATTTTGTCGTTGGTTGTCTAATCATCGCCCAGTCATTTACAGAACCTTATTTACGGATGAGGCACAATTTACAAGGGATGGAGTAAACAATTCACGAAATAATCATAAATGGGCACAGGAAAACCCACATGCGGTACGCCAACGCCGTTCGCAACACAGGTTTTCTGTAAATGTTTGGGTCGGACTTGTGAATAGACATTTGATAGGGCCACATTTTTTTAAAGAAAGATTGAATAGTGAAATTTACTTTGATTTTCTTCAAAACATTTTACCGAATATGTTAGAAAATATCGGTATAAGAGGCATGTTGTTTCAGCATGATGGGGCCCCACCACATTTTAACCTTCAAGTAAGAGAACACTTAAACAATGTGTATCCTAATAGATGGATTGGACGCGGGGTCCACATGAATGGCCACCAAGATCTCCTGATTGTAACCCTTGTGATTACTTTTTATGGGGCCACTTAAAAAACGAGGTTTATAGCATTGAAATTGAAAGTAGACAACATTTAATCCAGCGCATCGTTACAACCTGCGACGAAATACGGAATAATCCAGAAATGATACGTCGAGCAATTGGTGACCTTTCTAAACGCGCAAGAAAATGCACAGAATTTGGGGGAGGACATTTTGAAAATTTACTTTAGTGTCAATTACGTTTTATTTTTAAACACATTTAGTTATTGTTTTGTTATTTATTGTTAATTGAATGGAAAATATTTTATTTATTTAGATTTTAGTTTGTTCTCTTCCAATTTTTATTAAGTATAAAATGTTGATGATTTTCTTGATCAGAGTAACTGGTTGCTTAGGCCTAAATGGTTTAAATTATCTGTCACTTTTATTCTTTGAACAAGCCTACTGTGATTGATTAAAAATTTTGTTATTTCATACCCGATTACTTATTAGGTCCACAGTTTTTTACCAAAATGGACCTTTAAAACGTGCCGGAATTAGGATTCACCCAGACCACCTAGGCTCAATAGAATTTTTGCAAATTTTAGTTATAAAACTATTTATTTCACGTGCCTCTCATTTAATAGGGTTCTGTAATCCATTTTCTTGCACATTTAACAACGTATTTAAATAACCACGAAGGTGTAACAAAAAAATGAAATAGGCCATTTTGTTTGTTTTTTCTTGCTCTTTTCGAATATCGTATCGAAATTTCAAAAAAATATATACAGGGTGATGTTTTATTGATGCAAAGAAGAAACATAAATTATAGTGAGTCCGGACCTGGATATATTTTTTTTTATACATGTACCTCTTGGGGCTCGTTTTTACATTAGCCGTACCAAATATGAATCCGTTATTTCATTTCCTGTCAAAGTTATGACAAAAAACAGGTTTGGCCAAAAATTATTTAACACCCTGTAATTTCGTAGTGAAAGCCCAATGAGACATTTCTATGGGACGTTCCGGTTACCACTGATGTTCTCTACCTCCTATTAAGCTATGTCCCTCTCATGATGCAACACCCTGTATATACATCTTCCAGAATAGGCTCATTTAGCCTATGTTTTTAATTATATTTTCTGAAAGATCTTTCGATTTTATAGCGAAATGCAAAAAACTTGAATTTCCTGCAGCTTCTATAGACTTCAAAATTAACTAATAACGCGCTCTCATAATTACAGCTGTATGACGTGATCTACTCCAATGGTAATTTAATGTATCTCATAATGTGCTAATAACTGATATAAATGTAATATAGAGTAACACGACTTGTGTGAATAGTATTAACTGCTATATATATGATTTAATAAAGCTAGAATGTCTTTTCTTATGAAATTTACTTTTCTCTTTATTAGTATTTTTTCATATAAAATAAATGTTTTTTTTACATGTTAGTCATTATACACGTTTGATATTGCTTCTCATTTTTTTATCATATATTTTGTTTGATAGGTGAGTCTGGTTTTAAATAATCTGCTTCGCACATTAAAGGTATCTTCGAGACAAATTTTGGGAGTCACTGACGTCAGCCAGAGTTTCCAGCACATCATCGGTTTAAGTCAGTGTATTTCTTATCAAATTGATCTCGAATATTCAATGTTGTAATTATTCGACGGATACCTCGTATAAACGTACTAGAAAATGCAATATGAAATTTGTCAAAATAACCCCATTTGTCTTCATCTTATTATTCCCCACAATTTGAAATATATTTTTTAATAATTTCGTCTTCTCTTTTTCAGGTAAGTGATTTGTAGTTATAATTCACATCAGCTTTGTATGGTAAGCATACTTTATCTTTTATCTGCAGTATAATTTTTTTATTTGAATATTACCTAAAAAATCAAAAATAATACTAGACCACTTTTATTTAAAAAAATATCTAGATCAAATGAATCTATTATCGCAAAAAACGCGTTATAATATAATTACAAGGTAGCAAATGAAGAAAAATAATTTTGCGTAACAAGTCAGGAATATTTCGATTTATTTTTCAGGTTATGTGAGATGTAAGACAAATTTGCACGTATTTTGTTGAGCAAAAGTATCTTTCTTCATTTGCTACCTTGTAATTCCATTATAGAACATTCTTTGCTATAGAATTTTAGGGTTATGTTTTACTGTTATCAAATTTGTAGCAGATGTCCATTGAAAATGTTATTCATCCTGAGCATTTAAAAAAAGAAATTTGGTTAAATATAAAGCTGACAGGCGATGTTAGCCAATAAAACTGATGTATGAAAGTTTTTTAGGTTATACAACACATATTCGAATGTATTGTTGTTCACAAAAGTATTTCTCCCTATTTTCTAGCTCGAGATTCTCTTACATAACATTTTTTGCGATAATAGATTTATTTGATCTAAGTAGATAAAATTTTTGTATAAAAATTGTCTAGTATTATTTTTGATTTTTTAGGTTATGTTTTATTTATTTCAAAATTGTAGCAGTCGGGCTTTGAAACTACATTCCTTAGCATTTAAAATATACATACATAAGATTTTCTCAAAATTTGAGCTCGCAGGCGATTTTTGTTCACAAATGTAGCTTTTTGCCCCACCGCGGCCCTTTGAGATTTATTTAGAAACTAGCGAATTTTGCGCGGGGTTATTCTTCTAATCCCAACAATGTAAGTAAATCATTCAATGTCAAAATCAGTCAATGTTTTCAAAATGTACTTATGCGGAATAAACTCCGCCTTTTGCGCATCTCGCAGCTCTTAAGGTTTTGAAATTACTCTAAATATTTTCAATAGTGTAAAAAACTACAAAGAATGAAGTAAAAATATTGAGAAATGGTATTTAAAAAAAGTGCTATGGATTAAAAGTTATAGGTAGTTAATTATGAAATTTTAATCTCACATTGCAAATTTATTTTTTAATTTCGAGGCCCAATTCCTTGATCACCTGGAAGCCGTGATCTGACTATTGGGAATTTTTACTTATGGGATATCAAAATGATCTTCGCAACAATATTTTATAACAATCTAAACATTTTAGAAGAAAGGATGAAGGAAAAATAATATTGCAGTAGGAGGTCAAGACTTCGTAATTGACTATAACTTTTAATCCATAATATTTCTTTTAATATATTTTTGTAATTTTATACAATATTTGGTACCAATACTTGCATATATATTACTTAAAATGTTATTTTATCTTCAAATAGGTTACAGTGTATAATTCTTATTGGGTTTCATCCTTAATACTATTAATTCGATTTAATAATAGTAAAAACCATTTACCCTTTATTGATTTTAAAAGAAAGTAATTGCTTGAGATAAATTGGTGAATTTAAATTTTAGAAATTAACCCTAACGTTCTAGTTTTCTTCATCTTTCTTTACGCATTTGAGGCATGGGCCCTTAAGGAGGTAGGTAAATGCCCTATTGATGCTTTCGAGATAAATGTCTTTGCTACAAAGCTCCTGAACAATCCATCACACCAGCAGCTTGATTATCCAGGAAATTCATACCCTGCTAGCAGCTCTCCAACATCCTATTTTAATCCTTTTACTGTCTGGTCACATCAACCAGATAGAACTCTTGATAGTCCAGAAAAACCAAATGGCAATTAGCGAAGAGAATATCTTCCAAATCGTTTTGCAGATGCCACCAAATTAGCGGCCCCTGATCAAAATTGACGTAAATATTCTATCTCCAAAATTCGGCACGTGAAGACTATCGTTTCATTTACTCGAACGTCCCACTGGTCGTAGTATGTCGTGGCAAGGGTCATGTGAGCCGTCAACGATGTGTTGTCCACTTATGCGATTGGAAATTCATTGCCGAGTCATCGGCGTACTAGCCCAGGTCGTATTCAGGAACTCCAATAAGTCAGAGACATTCAAATTGTGTGTACTTAGATGAAGCGCGACCCTTGCGGAATATCTCGCAGTGTTGATAGCACAGGCACACATAATGTGAGTATGATACCCCTGTATTTTGACCCGCTGAATCTGATACCGCCACACCGTCAGAATTGCTCCACCACATCAGTATTTTTCAAGCTCAAGAAATCATCGAAAATTTTAATTAGGAGGGCATTAGGAAAATCCTGACATGATGGAGTAATTCTGACGAATTCATCGAATTCAGCGGCTCAAAATACATGGGGGTATCATGCTCTGGTGAAAAGAACATGACCCTTTTTTGTGTGCCTATGTTATTAAATAATATACTGTGGACAGAAAATTTGGGACACTGTAAAAAGTACACAGGAACAAGTCCCTTCAATTACTTCCACATCCACGTAGTGGATTGGAAGTACAATAATCGTACAAAAAATTCCAATTTTTTTTTTACTTTAAGTAGGTTTAGAATGTCATGAAACGTCGAGATTTTAAATTTTTAAATTTTTCTGTCTGTCGGTCTGTCTGTTTGTCTATCTGTAACTTTTTTTTTGTTCGCACGTTTTCTCCGGAACGGTTTAAGATATTAACTTGAAAATTTTGTACATGTATATATTATAACGAGATCTGGAACTGGATTGTTTTTTAACATATCTGATGAAGGGTTCGGGGGTAAACAGGGGTAAGTAGGGGGAAATAAGTAAAGCAGGCTGATAAGAATACAGAAACTTGAAATTTGATGTGTGTACTAGAAGCCAAGGCCTCAAAATTTTTTATAATATTTCCATCCCCCCACCACCCCTCTACATTATTAAAGGGGTTGATAAAATAAAATTGAGATATTCACTTGAAAATTGGTATACATATACAGGGTGTTTTTAAAAAGTATGTCAATCACTTAACCACGGACTCAGCATGTCAAAAGAAGTTGATTCAGCCTAATTTACCTCTATCCAAAATCGCACCCCTATGAATATACAGCCCTCTAAAGTTGGGATTAAAAATATTTTTTTTTTAATATTGTGCAAATGGCTGTAGATATCTTTTTCAATTTCGGAACACTGAAATGTATGTCAAAGGGTAATAGTTTAAAGTAAAAACTGTTTAAAATCAAATTTTCTAAAAGGCCGATTTGGGGGTAAACTACCCTTCCCTCCTACCCCCTCTTTTAGTGGTACGCCTATGACTTTTTTGATATATCGCATTTTATATAAAATTTAATTATAAAACTTTTTTTTATCTTGTTTTTTTTTCGTTTAGATAACCATTTTCAAATGAATCTGGAAATATTAAAACCATTACCACGCCTTTGTAGAATAACACAAATAATGTTTAAAATTAATGTAGATGATGATCAAAGGCACCTGTGAAAATTTAATAGGTAGTTGACACCTGTCATTTTTGTCAAACTGCTTTAATAGATATCAGTTATTAATTGTTAACAATGGCATTTAATATGAGTTATTCTAATACCGAAATGGTGGATATGATTAGAATATTAGGCGAGTGTAATGGAAATGGTTCTAGTGCAGCTGGGCGTTATGTGGAAAAGTTTCCAAACCGTCGGCATCCTGATAGACGTACATTTTTTGCAGTCGATCGTCGTGCAAGGGAAACTGGAAGTCTATCAAATGATCGTGCTGGGAAGTGTGGCAGACCTAGGACTGTGCTAGTTCTAGAGGTCGAAGAGGAAATTTTAGATATTGTATCAGAATGGCCTGAAAACAGCGTGCGTAAAATAGCTTCTCAGGTAGGAGTATCGTATTATTCAGTATGGAGAACATTAAAAGAACAATTACTAGTTCCATTTCATATACAGACTGTTCAGGCGTTGGAACCTCAAGATTACGGTTCTCGAATGGAATTTTGTAACTGGCTTCTCAGAAAAAATGGAAGAAATGTAAGTTTTGTAAACACCATTTTGTCAACTGATGAGGCCTCATTTTATAGAAATGGTATTACAAATCATCATAATTATCACATTTGGTCTGAAGAAAATCCCAATGCAAAGATAGAAACGCATTTTCAATGTTTGGGCAGGTATTGTTGATAACCATCTAATTGGACCTGTTTTATTTCCACGTCGTTTAAATGGAGCTGACTACCTAGATTTTCTGGAAAATAAATTGCCTGAGCAATTAGATATTGTTAATCTTAATATTAGAGAAAACATGTGGTATTTACAAGATGGTGCTCCACCCCATTATAGCCTGCAAGTCAGGCAATGTTTATCAAGGCGTTTTCCAGGACATTGGATAGGTCGAGGAGCTGATGCTCCAGTCAGTTGGCCTGCTCGGTCCCCTGATTTAAACCCAATTGACTTCTGTCTTTGGGGAGCTATGAAGGAAAAAGTTTATTCTGTTCCAATAGAGAGCGTTGAACATCTCCGACAAAGAATTCAACAATCAGCCGAGGAATTTAGAAACATTCCTGCCGTGTTTCAGAATGTGAGATTTTCGCTTCTAAAGAGGGCAAGGTATTGTGTACGACAAAATGGAAATCATTTTGAGCACATTCTGAAATAAAATTTTAATGTTCGATATTTTTTTATTTTATTTTTAATTTATTTCATTATTTGTTGTTTTACTTCTAATATTATTTTAATTTACTTTGTTGCTTTAATGATTGATGTTTTAGTTTCTGTGATTTTTATTTAATAAAAAAACCTATTTAAACATTTTTTTAATTTTACAATTTATGATAGCAATGCACATCTTTTATTATAATACCAGTAACTTCAAATGCCAAAATTACACAGAAGAACTTTTTTATTTCATATGTTCCACTTTTCATAATGGTTTTAGTATTTCCAGATTCATTTGAAAATGGTTATCTAAATGAAAAAAAAACAAGATAAAGAAAAGTTTTATAATTAAATTTTATATAAAATGCCCTATATCAAAAAAGTCATAGGCGTACCACTAAAAGAGGGGGTAGGAGGGAAGGGTAGTTTACCCCCAAATCGGCCTTTTAGAAAATTTGATTTTAAACAGTTTTTACTTTAAACTATTACCCTTTGACATACATTTCAGTGTTCCGAAATTGAAAAAGATATCTACAGCCATTTGCACAATATTAAAAAAATAAATATTTTTAATCCCAACTTTAGAGGACTGTATATTCATAGGGGTGCGATTTTGGATAGAGGTAAATTAGGCTGAATCAACTTCTTTTGACATGCTGAGTCCGTGGTTAAGTGATTGACATACTTTTTAAAAACACCCTGTATATTATAATGGCATAAGGAACTAGATTATATTTTGGGATTATTCCGTTGAAGGGTTGGGGGTTACATAGGGGTAAATAGGGTAAAATAAGTAAAGCAAACTGGTAAGAGTACATAAACTTGAAATACGGTGTATGTACTAGAAGCCAAGGCCTCAGATTTTTTTATAATATTCAATCCTACCTAGATTCTTATTTTTGCATTTTTACGTCTCGCCCTGACCGACGCCTAGCACAGTTTTTGTAAAACTTATGTATTTGATAAATGTTGATACCTAGATTCTTATTCTTGCATTTTTACGTCTTGACGCCGACCGACGCCTAGCATCGTTTTTGTAAAAATTGCGTATTTGATAAATATTGATACCTAGATTCATGTTCTCGCAGTTTTACGAGACTCATCTTTTTGTGGAACATTAATGTAAAGCCTATTACAATTACTCCGAGTTGTGTAACTTTTTAAATTTTGTACCCGCATTTTACTAGAAATTTGAAAATTTCTAAAAGTTCTTTAATTCTATCACTTGTACATTTTACAGATTTTGTGAATATCATGTAAGGCTTGAAAGTTAGCCAAGTTCATTTTCAATGTCTTAACGAAGGTTTTTCTGTAAATTTTTTTATGACATCTGCCCCAAACATTAAAATTCAATGACCAATTATTTCCGGACCCTAAAGTGCAAATATAGTGAAGAAGTTTACCCTTAAAGAGACTTGGAAGGAAAATCTGGATGTGGAAGTAGTGATTCCTTAGGCAGCGGTTTTTTCCGTGTTGTGTGTTTTGCATAGTTTTTGGGTGTTCAGAGTGAAGAAGTTATGCCCGTTTTTATAGCATCACTGTCTAATTTTCAAATAGAGAATGCTCATTCTTTAATTATGGCGAAGGAGCCGGTATCAAAAGTTACAGATTTAATAACTCAGGCACACACAAAAATCGGCATGTACTTTTGAGCAGAGCATGATGCCTCCCTGTATTTTGAGCAGCTGAATCCAACGCCGTCGTCAGAATTACTATATCCCGTTAAGATTTTCCCTATTTTCCCTTACGTCTTGATGCCGACCGACACCTAGCGTCGATTTTATAAAACTTGTGTATTTGATAAATTTTGATACCAGGATTCAGATTCTTGTATGTTTACGCCTCGACGCCTTGCGTCGCCTCTGTAAAACTAGAATTTTTTTAAATTTTGGTATCTAAATTCAAGTTCTTGCATTCCTACGTCTCGATGCCAACCGTAAAACTTCTGAATTTTATACATTTTGGTACGTAGATTCATATTCTTGAATTTTTATACCTCGACGCAGACCGACGCCTAGTCTCGCTTTTGTAATACTTGTATATTTGTTAAGTTTTGATGCCTAGATTCTTATTGTTGTATTTTTACGTCTCGCCCTGACCGACTCCTAGCATAGTTTTTGTAAAACTTATGTATTTGATAAATATTGATACCTAGATTCATGTTCTCGCAGTTTTACGAGACTCATTTTTTTGTGGAATATTAATGTAAAGCCTATTACAACTATTCCGAGTTGTGATTCCTTAGGCAGCGGATTTTTTTCCATGTTGTATGTTTTGCATAGTTCTTCGATGCTCAGAGTAAGGAAGTTATGCCCGTTTTTTATCGCATTACTGTCTAATTTTCAAAGAAACGCAAAGCAGTATCATTCTTTAATTATGGCGAAGGTGCCGGTATCAAAAGTTAAAGATTTAATAACACTGACACACACAAAAATGGTCATGTGCTTTTGAGCAAAGCATGATACCTCTCTCTATTTTGAGCAGTTGTCAGCAGTACTCTATCACGTCAGGATTTTTCCTAGTCCCCTCTTAGTTAAGATTTTCACTGATTTTTAGCTATTTTTTGAGCTTAGGAAAAATCCTAATGTGGATACAAAGTTACCACCGGCATACACCTCGGTTAGTGAAGGTCCAGAGGCAGGAAATTTGAACCGAACTTGCAAGCTATGAATCACTGGGCGGTGTCAAGCTGTTTTTCTTTGTTATCGAATAATTACCACTTAGTCATTAGAAAAATACGATCGGCGTACATCTCGTTTTAGGTTATTGACTATGTAATTGAAAAAGCAACTAATTCGTTAATTGTTTCCTAAGTTCAATGAGCAAAATGCATAATATTTTTAAACATCACAGATGAATAGATCACTAAAAAACATTATTTTTCCAGTATTTTATTTTTGTTTTATGTTCTAATTAAAGGTTAAAAAATTATTTACTGCAGCTGTCAATTTAACTGCGTTTAAATGGAGAAGTTTCCGCGCTACTTGTGTGTGACGTCATCGGGCACATCGCACCGACGGAAAACGTATTGTGATTGCGAATGTGTACACATTATTTATGTTGTGTTATGGAAAATACAAAGAAAAGTAGCTATAAATATTGTATTGTGCCCAAATGTACAAATACTACAATAAAAACTCAAGAAAAGTTATTTTTTAATGTGCCTAGACGCGATAAAGTTAGGAAGAAATGGTGCAGAGCTATGAGACGAGACGACCGAAATGCAGAATTATCGTCATCCTCAAGATTATATTGTTGCCAGGATCATTTTGATGTAAATTTACCCATTAAAACTAATTATTTTATAATAATATTATGAAAATATGTACCTAACCCTAATATTATTGTGATAATTTGTTTATATATCATGGTGAATTTGGTCACTTTCCTATTTATAGGAATACAAAAGTTTACTAACTTCTGTTAATAGGAACCTTGAATTAAAATGTATAAATGTATAAGAACGGTGGGAATAATGTAACTTCTCGACGTTCTACATGTTATCCAGTTATATATTTATATATACCTATGTATGTCAACAGTTATTTTTACTATTAATGTACCTACCTAAAAGTACGTACTTAGTAAGTGACGGGAGGTATTTATTACATAAAAAAGTAAAGCATTCTAAGATGAAAAATATTAATAAATATGACATTAAAATATTGCCTTGTTTACCTATTTTGAGGTTAGGTATATAAATAATTTGTTATATTTAACTACGGTAAAAGGATAAAAATGGGCACAATTGAATTAATGTTTAGAATAATGAATGACACATACCTTGTTGCTTTAGTACCTCCAATTTCTGCACTAATAAAATCAGTATTAGTAGCAAAAAAGTTTGTCATCATAAACACATCAACAACAGGCAAATTGTCACTCTGGCCCCGTAAAAACCCACTGTCCGTCGTTTTTACCACTTAATAATTAAAATAAATAAATATATGAATGATTTCTTTTATGAAAATGTCAATACACATTTACAAAACATAAAACAACTTACGATTTAACCCCTTGGCAGAAAGACGAACATTAGACATTATGCCAAATGACGTCAGACCAATAGCGCGGTGTTTTCAGTCACGTGGATATGTTCCCATAAAATTTTGAATTTCAAAGTCGTTTATTTAGGCTACACATTTTTTTATACCTTTTCTTCATTACTTTCTCAACTTATATAACATATATAACGAAAAATAATAAATTATTGCATTTCTAAAATTCATGCATGTTGCTCATTGTACCTAAAAGATGCTAATTCCACAAAGTGCTATTAAATTTAGGCTTGGATTTTTGGGAACGGAGTAAATTTGTCCACTTTTAGTTTTTTAACTCTGACTCAAAAACTATACATTTTTAATATATACGCATAATACGATTTTTTGTAGAGAATCAAATTTCCTATCGAAATGGCACTTTATAAAGTAAAAAAAAATGTTTCAACAAAATAAATCAAAAAAACTATTTAAAATAAAACGAAAATTTTCAATTTTTTGTTTTTATAAATTCTTGTGTATAACTTTTTTCTGAGTGGATTTAGGTATAGGCATTGGTTCACAAAAAAGAAAGCTGACGTAATTCCCGTCAAAATGGTGACTGATAAAAGTATATTTGATAAAAATTGACTGAGACATAGCCGTTCAAAGTTTTTTACGATTTTACCACTTTTCACCTTTATACCATGTTATTTTTAATTTTTACGCGCAAAAATTATTTTCAATACAAAAATTATTTTCGATTCATCAATGATAATGATAAATGTATTTGTTTAAAATTTTGATATTCATATGATCAGACATAAAAAACTTTAATGTACTAATTTATAGCTGTTTTAAAGATACTTTTTTGATAATTACATATCTATTATATTTATCCCATAATGTTTTCGAATTGAATATCTTATCAACATCGTTTTCGACATCTTTTTCCGTAACTTCCGAAACATCAGCGTTTTCATAATTTAAGCCCATACATTCTTTGCAGAACATGGAGCAGCTAATTCCTAATTTTTTGCAGCCGCAATTTCCGTGACAACCTTTTACGCACCTTGAAACTATTTGCTCCTGTAAAGTCTGCGGTGTAGGAGGTTTGGTAGTGCCAATTGGCGTTAAACCAATTTTAGATTTTTTCCAAGTTCACTCAAAATGATTTAAAATATTTCCTTTCCACTGTTGAATTTAGTGGTACGTTCTTAAGCCATGCTGTTTAGTGGCATCAGAAGTTGGTGGCAAATGGTCGAGAGAAAATTTTATGTTCTTAGATAATCTTTGAAAAACTTGTAAGCGACAGATAATCAAACTGTTGATCTTAATGCCATACAGAGAAATTATGATGTGTTCAGATGCGAAGCTGATACATTTTATCATTCTTTTTCATATTAAAGATCATCTAAATATCATAATTTTGAACAGATACTTTTACTTTAAGAACTTGTTAATTACATAATGTGAGTTAATAAATAATACATACGAACAAATAATATCTAGGTTTCTACTCTTTAAAACAATTATAAAATAGTGCAGCACTAAAGTTTTTAATATCTAAGATCATGTGAATATCAATATTTTAAACAAATACCTTTACAATTATCATTGATAAACCGAAAATAATTTTTTTATTGAATAAAAATAATTTTTGCGTGTAAAAATTAAAAATAACTTGGCATAAAGGGAAAAAGTGATAAGATGTAAAAACGTAGGTAACTTTGAGCTACTGTATCTCAGCTAATTTTTACATAAATACTTTTATCGGTCACCGTTTTGACGGGAATTACGTCAGCTTTATTTTTTGTGAGCCAATGCCTATACCAAAATTCATTCAGAAAAAGTTGTACGCAAAAATTAAAAAGAAAAACAAAAAATTGAAACATTTCGTTTTTTTTTTAGTTTTTTTTTTATTTCTTTTGTTTAAAGATTTTTTTTACTTTATGAAGTGCCATTTCGATAGGAACTTTGATTTTCTACAAAAAATCGTATTATGTGTATATACTAAAAATGTATCGTTTTTGAGTTATAGTTAAAAAACTAAAAAGTGGACAAATTTACTCTGTTCTCAAAAATCTAAGCCTAAAGGGTACCTCGGGATAAGAAATGGTGAAATGCCCCTGACACGGATTTTGGAGTAAACCTGATAGGATCGTTCCTTGGGCCTAAAAATAAGATCAACAGGGTCCTTATATCAAAATTGCCCCCCTACCCAAGAGAGGCCCACTTTAGTTTTTATTTTTTTTTACAAAAATGAAATCAATTTAAAATTCTGTAAAAATTCATGCGCGTAGTAATCCCAAAGACCTATAGCCTCAATTTTTTGGGACTCTGTTGAGCCCCACTAAACCTTAAGAATATTTTTAAATTTTTTAAAGTCGAATATTTTTGTTATCATAAAGAGGTACGGAAAATTTTGTTTCATCACATTATTTGTGACCAAATAACGCAATTTTTAAGGTAGTTTAGAAATTTTCAAATCCCGTGCGTCAGGCCCGAAATTCAATTTTTTTATTCTTTTAACGAAAACTCACGTTTATTATATAGGAGGAATAGCTTTTAAAGGTTGGGTAATGAATCAACCCCTGAGGCAAAGAACACTCCCCTGGTATTAGTAGTTACCCTTGGGTCGACCCCCTGGGGCCCAAAGACCACCTTCTTTAGTAAAAAGTTTCTCTCTTGGGATCAGAGTCATCCGGTATGAGAGAATAGTCTCCTAAAAAGCAAGAAGGCACACACTAGGCAAATACCCCCCCCCCCCCCCTCCCGAGGTAAGTATTCATTATGATATACAAGAAATTAGAAATAAGAAACAATTTTTGCCAAAATTAAATTTTATTATGAAAAATATTTAAAAATAAAAATATTTCAACACTAAAGATAATTCATATCTAAATATTCAAAGATATTTGTACGTTGTTTACGCACACATTTTTTAAATTGAGAACTTAGTTTCATTTGATTATTAGTTATTGCCTCCTCATAAATGTGAAATTATTATTTCAAAAAATACAAATACAATCAGTATTGTGGTGATAATTCCTGTTTCAATACAGCAATATAACAATATTGTAAAGTTAACTTGCTACACATGCTATATGAATATTGACCCACACCTATTTACCAATTCTGAACGACTTCTTACCTCCTGGGTTGGCTTCTTTGGGTTGCCTTTAACACCACGGGATGCCTTTTGAACTCTGCTTACCTTTTTGCTCTCTGGGATACTATTGAACCATACCAGGCCATTTTTGATCCCAACAGGATAAAATTTTACGAAAAAAGATGGTCTTTGGGCCACAGGGGGTAGCATTTCACCCCTGGGGGGTGACTTTTGGTTCCAGGGGAGTGTCCTTTTCCCCAGAGGTTGATTCATTACCCAAACTTTCAAAGCTAATCCTTCTATCTAATTAACGTGAATTATTGTTAAAAAAATGAAATAATTGAATTTTGAGCCTGACGCACGGGGTTTGGAATTTTTAAACTACCTTAAAAATTGCTTTATTTGGTCGCAAATAATGTGATGAAATAAAATTTTCCGCACCTCTTTATCATAACAAAAATATTCGACTTTAAAAAAATTTAAAATATTTTTAAGGGCCTTAGTAGGGCCCCAAAAATTGAGGCTACAGGTCTTTGGGACTACTATATGCATGATTTTTTTTTTTAGAATTTTAAATTGATTCTATTTTTGTAAAAAAAAAAATTATAAAAACTGAAGTGGGTCCTCTCTTGGACAAGGTGGGCAATTTTGATGTACGGACTATGTTGACCTAATTACTTAGGCCCAAGAGACGATCCTATCAGGTTATCATCTTTCGGTCACAATAGAACATATGAAACAATAAAATTTTTCCTTTTTCGAATTAGTTCCTTTTACCCATGTTTTTTTCGACATATATAGTCAATAGCCTATTTAGTTGAGGTCCAGAGGCAGACATTTTCAATTTGCAAGGTGTCTACTCTTAAACCATGACTAATAAATATCAAGCTGATTTTTTTCCTAATTAATCTAATTTATTAATTAAGTTTCCACTGGTGACAAAAATTCTCATACCATTTTTACTGGCTCCCATTCTCTAATACAAAAGATTAATCATGTCTCTAGCTGAACAAATGTGTCAGGCACACCAGCACCTATACTATTATAGTATAGTACAGTTAATATACACTTGCGTTTTTTGACATTTGCATGTCTAACTGTTACATATACTTAGCTTTTATCAACTTTCTACTGAACGAAAGGCACGAGCATATAATTATTTGTTGCCAACATTTCAATTTTACATACTCACTTGAAAAACGCGGAGTAATTGCAAATATTATGATAGTAAATAGTAATTGATGTAATAACCAACAGACTTCGTAAAATAAGCCACTAAAAGAATTAATAGTCAGCACGAATTCGATTTGTCTTACTTAGCATAAATTTGCACACTAAGCCGTTGAATAATATTCAACCTTTTAAGAATCCACTCAGCATTGGTTAACTTGTTTCGAATTGTGATAGGCTATGCAGATTACATTTAAGCTGTTTAACACAATACATTGTTGTATGGTAAACATATAGACAGGGATTGAAAAAATCTTTTTTGTTGCTTGTTGTTTTAACTCGCTTTTAATTATAGCTCTGAACTGACATTCACTGCAATTAGTCATACATGTCAGTAAGTTACTTAGATTAAACATTTAAAATTTACAAGAGAATTGTATTTGTTTAATTATTCTTTTACATCTTTCTCATGATTAGAAGGGCATTTTAAAAATAAATCATTCATACAATTTACCTTATTTGTAGCCGGCTCCCCTATATTCAATATTTTGGCTTGCTCGCTTATACAATAATTATTTTTGGCTTTTTCGTCGTTACAATTAGCCTCATTTGTTTTAAGTACGGGTTTATTTCACCCTTTAAATTCGAATTTATCATCCATGTCAATCTTAGTCCTTAATTTGATTAATCGATCTTCCCCCATGATTAAATCAAAATTCATGTTAGGTATTTGCTATTAAGAATTCTCCTTCAAATTCTCCTTTTTGTACTTTAAATTTTACACTAATCATCTTGTTGCTTTCTGTTTTCTCCCATTTGCACCTACTAATTTTATCTTAGAAATTATTAGTGGTTTATTATAAAATATTTGCTTTTTACACTACCCTGCAAAATTTTGAAAATTTTGTGCCCTTGGATAATGAATAGTTGTTTCCTAGGTAAGTTTTCTCGCTGAAGTCGAATCCGGGCTCAGAATTGCTTTATCACGTCAGGTTTTTAAGATATTCTAACCTAAAAGTGCAAAAACACTGTTTTTTATAGTTTTGAGTTTATGTAGCATCGCCACTTTTTTTTAAATCAAGTAACAAGACAACGTATCTCGAAGTGTTAGTTTTACTCTTCCAAATGCTGTAGAGTTTGTGCAAATATCTTTGTTTTCGCCGAGATATCACATTTTTGAATTTGCATGTTCGTGAATTTCTCAGTATACGAAAATTTTGTGTTCAGTTTTTAACACACTAAGAGAATCTAAGTAAAGACGCCATTTTTTCATTAAAAAAACATCATGAAAGTTCCATCCTATTGTAACTTTAATCAACTCAGGTCGGCCATATTGTATTTTCTTCGAAACATTTTGAAAATCTGACCTTAGATTCTGAACAAGTAGATCTTTTGACATAAGAAAATATTGACTTGTTAGTGACTTTTTTTGATATGCACGTTTCCCTAATGAGTTTCCAGGTATAAGAAAAATCACAAACATGAATATTTCAAAATGCGATATCTCAGAGAGAAAAAAAAAGAAGATATTTGAGCAAATTTAACGGCATTTGAAAGAGGAAGACTTCTACTTTAAGATCCCACATAGTTTTTTGATAAAAAATATAGCGGTGCTACGTAACGTCAAACATGTAAAAAAAACAAGTTTTTTGCACTTTTAGGTTAGAATATCTCAAAAATCTGACATAATACAGCAATTCTGGGCCAGGATTTGGTTTCAGCGGGAAATATTACTTCGGAAACAACTATTCATTGTTCAGGGGCAAAATCTTGCAGGGTAGTGTTATTTTCAATAATTTTCCCATTTATAAGACTCTGCTCCTGTATCTATCAATACTTGTACTTCAATTTCCTCAAATTTTATTTTAATTGTTAGTAATTTACCACCGTAATTATTATTAGTTATTCCTAAATCGTTTCTCGTGTCAGTAAATTCTCGCATGTGTTGATATGTGTGAATAGCTATTTTTTTTATCCAATACATTTGATGTTATAATTCTCGATTTACTTAAGCATCCGTGATAATTTCATTGAATTCCGAGGCATTTTAATAGTTTTTTGCCTGTTGACTATCCCTGTTTACATTAATATTTGCTACCTGAGCATAATATTTTCAATCCCCCCACTCCCTTATTAAAAGAGTTGATAAAATTAAATTGAGATTTTCACTTGAAATTTGGTACGCATATGTGTTATAACGACATCTGAAACTAGATTGTATTTTGACACGATTCCGTTGAAGGAGTGGGAGGAAGTAGAGGTAAATAGGGAAAAAAGCAGGCTGCTAAGAGTACAGAAACTTGGGATTTGGTGTATATACTAGAAACCAAGGCTTGAAAGTTAGTACACGTATGTATAGTAATGACATTTGATAGAGATGATTCCGTTGAAGAGATGGGAGGTGGTAGGTTGTGAATAGCGCAAAATAAGTAGACCAAGCTAGAAACTTCATTTTTAACGTAATGGTAGAAATCCAACGCCTTGAATTTTTCTATGATGTCTGCCCCAAATATTGTTAAAATTCTATGACCAATAATTTCCACATACTGGAGTGCAAATATAGTCATAATGTTTCCTTTAAAGTGACTTGGACGAGAAATCTGGATGTGGAAGTAGTGATTCCTTAGGCAGCGTTTTTTTACTTCCCTCGCATACCGAAGGGAAGTATTGTATTCGAGAAAAAATCACCCTCCGAGATTTTTTCGGATTCTGACGTTTCAGAACACGTAGATTCCGAAAATATAGGTTTTTCAATTCCGTCAGTCTGTCTGTCTGTCTGTCTGTCTGTCTGTCTGTCTGTCTGTCTGTCTGTCTGTCTGTCTGTTGGTGTATTTACTAAAAAACTACTTGACGGAGAGCAGTCAAATTTGGTAGGTAGTTAGCCCTACTGTCAGCGAAGAACTGGTAGAATTTTCACTGAAAAATATACAGGGTGGACCGTCTAAACGGAATAAATAGTGAAAAAAATTTTTTTTTGCTCAAATTTAAAATTTCCACGTTTCATGACGCGCTAAACCTGTTTCAGGAAAAAAAATTTTTTGAAAATTTTTTTCAAACATTTTTGAAAAAATTTTTACCAAGATGAAAAAATTTTTTTTTAGCTCAAATTTAAAATTTCCACGTTTCATGACGCGCTAAACCTATTTCAGGAAAAAAAATTTTTTGAAAATTTTTTTCAAACATTTTTGAAAAAATTTTTACCAAGATGAAAAAATTTTTTTTTAGCTCAAATTTAAAATTTCCACGTTTCATGACGCGCTAAACCTATTTCAGGAAAAAAAATTTTTTGAAAATTTTTTTCAAACATTTTTGAAAAAATTTTTACTAAGTTGAAAAAAAATTTTTTTTTTGCTCAAATTTAAAATTTCCACGTTTCATGACGCGCTAAACCTATTTCAGAAAAAAAAAAAATTTGAAAATTTTTTTCAAACATTTTTGAAAAAATGTTTACTAAGATGAAAAAAAATTGTTTTTGCTCAAATTTAAATTTTCTACGTTTCATGACACGCTTAACCTATTTCAGGAAAAAAAAATTTGAAAATTTTTTTCACCAATATTTTTGAAAAAATTTTTACTACTAAAATGATTTTTTTTTCTTTCTTCAAATTTAAAATTTTCACGTTTCATGGCATTCTAAGCCTGATTAAAAAAAAAGTTTTTTGAAATTTTATCACTAGGATAGAATTTTTCTTTCTTTGTTCAGATTTTAACTATCCACGTTTCCATGACATTCTAAAACTATTCAAACAAATTTAAAAATGTTTTTGAAGAATTTTTTAAAAAATTTGAAAACATTTTTAATCTATTTATGTATCACTACTATAGAACAGACGAAAAAATTTTTTTTGCTCAAATTTAAAATGTCCACGTTTCATGATATTCCAAACCAATTTCGGAAAAAAAAATTTGCAACATTTTGTTACCAGTTTGGAAAAAAATTTAACACCAGAATGCTCAAATTTAAATGACATTCTAAACCTAGGTATTTCAGAAAAAAAATGTTGATAATTTTTTTCACCAACATTTTTCAAAAAGTTTTTACCACTAAAATGGATCGAATTTTTTTTTATTTGCTCAAATTTAAAATTTTCACGTTTCATAGCATTCTAAACCTATTTAAAAAAAATACATCATTTTTAATTTTTAAACTTTTTTTAGCACTACTATAGAACAGAAGGAAACTTTCCTTTTTGCTCTAATTTAAAATTTCTACCGTTGACATTTTAAACCTATTTCAGAAGAAAAAAATTTGAAAATTATTTTACCATCTTTTGAAAAATTTCAAAAAAATGAAATTTTTTAACCACCACTATACTTCCACTCCATTACGTGAATGTTGGATTGAAAATGTGACAGATGGCAATAACATCTGGCATATGCACCTATTATACTTTTATTGAAAAATGTACAGGGTGGTCATCCCAAGAAATAATTCAGTCATGGTGGACATTTGTAAAGGTATTTGCGCAAGCCTGCCATATGTGGCACCTGCTATTTAGTATTGAACTTTTGCTGTTAAATGAGCAATCTGTATATTTTTTTGACCAAAACTTATCAAGTTTTCTTTGTAATAATAGCAATAACTCTATTCCGATTATTATTCTCAATGTCATTTCGTAATTATTAATTTTTTAGAATGACTGCCATGCACAAATAACGAGGGAAGTTCTGTGTAAATACCTTTACCGATTTTTTTCATAGTTATTATTCTTATTATGTAATAAATATATTAAGTTTAGTTTATATATAGCATACACATGTATGTTTTAAATGTAGATAGTCTAAAGTTAAACTTTATTTGATTCACACACCATTACCTAGGGATAGATTCCTTGATAGGTGCTTAGTCCTATCAATTTAATTAATGGAAGTATTGAACAATTTTTTAAAGAGCATGTAAATGGCATATACTATAGTAAGTACACATTTTTTATAATAATTATTTTTCACGTATCTGCAACGGTTACCGAGTTATTGTACGGGAAACAAAAATATAAAACAAATTATTTCTGTTTGAATTTTGAATTTTTTAAGTGGTGAGCATGTGAAGACTCTTAATTCAGTTTACATCTTATGTAGATATCTTTTTTTAAGGGGTGAAAAATTAAATATCGGCCCTCATTTTCCAAGATAGCAGAAATAGTTGGACTGCATTTGCCAATTCTCTATTTAAGGAAATTATTCTCAGGTGAAACTTAATAAATACCTGTCCATCTCATCATCACCTTATCATCAAGTTCAGTGACTTACATTTACGCGAAGTTAAATATAGCAATTTTTGGTTATAGGGGAAGAGGTGTTGTAGCCTAAAAGCTGGCTACGGAAATTAAAAATGATGAGGTGCAGTGAAATTTTTTATGCAAAAACTCTCCTTACGAATTATACTTTTTAACTGTAGAAATTGCGTAAAGTTATTTCCAGAAGTCTAGGTCGGGGTTTAAACGTTGCCAGAAGTCGGTAAAGTTGTAAGAAAATTGTTCAAATTATTAAAATTTGATATTGATCAATAAGGTGCAGTTCTGGCAATTTTGTTTTTATATTTAAAATTTACATATTCTTCCGGGTTGTCCGGTTATTAACGTACCAGTGACATTAATGGAACAAAGAACAAATCAAATTCGCGAAATGTGAAAAAATGCCATTTTTCGTTCACTTCTGTCGACCCAAATTTTCGATTTCGCCCATGCAATTAACGATGCCGTGAAAATGCCAATTTCGATCTTTCGATATCGACGTTAGGAAGCCTACCTGATGATGTATTTATTTAGTTATGAACATTTAAAAATTTCGTGTTTTGCTTTTTCCGACGAGACTAATTGAAATTTCAAGTCCAACCGGACATCGCGTTAAGAGACGATATTCACAGCGGATTTCTCGGTTCGAATCTTGTACGGGTGTACTTTAATTTGTTTTGAACTTTTTGGCTGATATTTCTTATCCTAAAATTACATCGCATTTATTTATTTATTTCTACAGTTAAAAACTATAACTACACAAAATATCAGAGCTGCACTCAAAGATTTTGTTTATATTAAAAATTAATACGTCTAACCGCCCACCCACGCTTCCCTAGCCGGGATGGACTTCTGACTGCAGAGCTAGTAAGGATTGTTTTTACATAAAGATTTTCACTCCACCTAATCATTTTTAATTTCCGTAGCCAGCTCTCCGTCTACTGGTACTGGTTCCAGTGAATTACCTATAAAGTTCTAGCCCTGTTGACATGATCTAGTTTGTTATGTAACCACGGCTATACTTTATAATATCCCTGAAGGAGTATTAGGCTTGGCTAGGTTCTTGTAAAAGGAGGTGAGGAGATGTCAAATTGTGCCTGCTTTTTATCGCTGTTTATTGATGGTAAATACGGTTCATCTAGGCAATGTCTTATTTCAAAATTTTCCATACATGATGATCTCCTTGCCTAATTTAGCGAATTTTCAGTAATGGAGAATGGCGTCAGTAACACTAACAGGTCTATATGTTGACCAATCCCAATGACGTGTTTGTCACCAACAATTAGTACAGTCAACGAAGGCTTTTGCTTCCGAAATCTTTCAACCGTCATCGATTTGCGTGAAAATGTGGGAAAAATTAGTGTATGCCTCAGATATCAAAAGTGACATGGTGCCAACTTGCGCTTTTATCTTGGGGGTGGATGCCACCCCTTCTCGGGGGCTGAAATTTTTATGGCCATAATAACCCCGGAAGCCGATAGAGAACCTAATTCTAAGCAAAAAATGTTCTATGAAGTTTTTTCGAAAACTCCATACTTTTTCAGTTATTCGTGATTGAAATCTCGCCATTTTCATTAAAAAATGACACTTTTTTCAACGGTTTTTTACGAATAACTCGAAAATTATTCATCTAATGAAAAAAAGTGTAAGAAACATAATTGTAGCTTATAAAAAAACAAAGAGATTCGTTTTCTTAGAAATGTCCTAGGTGCAATATAAAGGGAGATATGGTTGACGAAAGGAAACTTTTTTTTTTGTGAGTGCTCGAATCGGTGCATTCAACTTGAAATAAGGGAAAAATAATCGACTTGTATAATGCTAATAACAATTTTTGTAGTGTTTGAAAAGACCTTTAAAATGAGCACTGTAAAAATTCGATTACATTTAAATTAAGCGAGATACAATGCCAAAAAGATTGACTACTCAACTTTTTTAAGAAAAAATGAACAGTAAAATTAACCTCACGACCACCAGAATTGAAATGCATCATTTTCCTCCTACAGTATGTTTTATTTTGGTGTTATTCATATGCTCAAAAAGTTGAACTGATTTAAAATGCACACTTTTTGAAAAACGTTAATTTTAATTTTAACGTGTTTTTTGAATTTTTCTAAAAAATTTTCTTTTTTTAAAAATACATTTGAAGGGGGATAAATACGTAAAATTTAGTACAAAACAAAAATATAGATTTTTTTTAATACAAATTTTGTTTTTTTTTTAAATTTTATACGAAGAAAAATAATGAAGATATAGGCGATTAAAGTTGACACCGACGTGTTAGTAACAGCTGTTCTGAGCCCTTTAACCCTTTAGCTTTAAAAATCTAAGGGTGCCGAACCTTCGAAAAGTCTTTAGTCTTGTAGTCCATCAAATTACCTTTAAAATGGTTTTTAGATGGGCTCAATAGCATGAAAATTGACGGAGATATCGTCAAAAAACCAATTTCATTTTTTCAGAAAAATTTTTGGAGTAAGCAATTTGTATCATCTCTTGTGCCAACTGTTGGTGCACTAGATGAACATATTAGAATGGTTTATTTGCAAACCCAGCTATGGCTTGGCAATAAAAATATCCGTCCAGTTGACTGGGGATGGATTATTGTTGAAGGTTCATTACAGCCAATCAAAACTGCAAATCCGCCTGCACCTGAAGAACTACTCAAAATGATATTTTGCAACTGCAAAAAAGGTTGCGGCGCCTCTTGCAGTTGCCGAAGAGTTGGTCTATTTGGCAATGCTACATGTGGAACATGCAGTGGTGAAAGTTGTCGAAATTGTCCTCCATTTGACCAGGAAGAAGAAATCGAACGTGATAATAGCTCTGATGTAGAGTAGTTTGAAAAACAGGATGTTGTAATTTTTACACATTAATATTTGATAAAAAATAAAAAAAACTTTGAAATATTATATATTGCAATGCTTATTTTAATCTAAATCTAAACTAATAAACTGAACTATTATAAGGAACGAATGCACTAGTAAAATGTTTTAGAATCTTAAAAAAATGATTTTTCACCAATTTATACATAAAGGGTAATTTTGGGGGTTGAAAATTAGAAATAAATAAATAAAATAAAATATATCATGAAAACGATTCTGGAAAACTGAAGCTAATAAAGCCGCTAAAAAAATGTTTTTAATTGATTCTAAAGTTAGGGGTGGTTTCTCAATAAATTTCTCAATAAATTGATAAATAAATTAATTAATAAACTTGTAAATATTCAGTAGAATCCATTTTTATTTATCTTTTATTGGAAACCCAAAATTGAAACAGTTAAATCTGCTAAAAAATAATTTTTTCTTTAATTTTAGGAGAAGGGGTAATTTTTAAGGGTTGAAAATTTACAATTCATAAACAAATTATATGTAATGACGAGAGACAAAACAAAACGATTTTTTCCTGATTTACGACTTTACGGGGTAGTTTTTAAGGGTTGAAAACTTTATCGAAATCATAAATCTTGCTTCAAAATGTTAAAGAATATTTATTCTACATAACTAAGTAAGATTCCATTGATAGAATGCTTAAATTAGCATTTTTTTCAATTTTTCGCAAAAGGGGTTGATTTCACCCCTAAAACGCAAAAAGCGCAATTCCGCACAATGTCACTTTTGAAGATAAGGGTAAAACAAGCCTGCTCCCAAATTTTCAGAAAAATCGATGACGGTTGAAAGATTTCGGAAGTAATAGCTTATTTTTACCTTCATTGACTGTACTAAATAGCCTGGTGGAGAGCCACTGTAGTAATTAAGAGGTCAATATCATCTGTTGCTTGATGTATTTCAAATCTAGCTGTCATCTAGCTATGTGCATGAAACTCAGTTCTCAGATTCATTTAAATGTATTTATTGTATTTATAAAAAATGCAACAATAGTGGTATGAATCACAAAAGTCTACCAAGACGCTGTGAATAAGAAGAAGAACGGGCAACTTGGGATTCTAATTGTATTAATAACAAAAAAACAACTATCTTTAATCAATATACAATGTACTTTATATATTTCAAACAAGAAATAATTTTCAAACCTTCACGAAACGTGTGCTTCATATCACGTAAGTGGAAATGAACCATTATTCATAAAAATTAGTTGCATGTCAATAATTATTGTCGTTTGTTATAATGTATCTTCGGAACCAGTCACTCCCTGGTAATGACATATATGCGAATGCATATTCGTGATGGTTGCGAAACATGAAATTATTATTAATAACAATAACTTAATTTATGCTAATAGTATATTCCGTTGCTTCAAGCACATAATTTTGCAAATATAATTCGTAGGTCATTTAGAATACATACATAAGCCACCAATAGAGGTTCGCAAATAATGTGTGACAATTTCACCTCTACTAGTTAAAGCAGAATTAAAATGCAAAGTCGAGTACTATTTTCTGCAGGCTGGAACTTTATTAAACTATAGTGTCAGTGATCCTTAGTGGTTCAATGGAAGACAAAATGCTTTACTATATCCTCTCCACCAGTCCAAGGGTTTTGTGCTCATCAGAATTTCCTCGTGAAATATAATATCGACAGAAGGCTGAGATTTTGCTAAAAATTTAATAAAATCAGTGGTAGTAAACCATTTTAGGAATTTAATTTAATAGCGGCTTCTAAAGCACGATTCTTTTCGCTTTCTGTTAATGTATGCTTTGTTTTAGTAAGGTGTCGAAAAAAGGCTAGCAAATGATATGGGGTAGGTAAATTCAGTTTCATCAAAATGCTACTTGAGTATATTAAGTTATTCTACGACGTCTGATAAAATCGTTTGAAGCCTATCAAGTAAAACAGATATAGGTTTCAGAACTGATAATTAATCTTCAGCTGATGTTTTCAATTAAATGTTAATTTAATTTTTATTTCCCTCTCTAATTTTAAAAAAGTGTGGGCCGTGATTGACGAAACCCTCGAAGCAGTCAGTAAGTGAGTTCCATGTTACGTCACTAAGTAAAGTAAGTTTTTTCTTTCTTCTTTTTGGATCTCACAGAGGCAAAATGATTGTTTACAATAAGCGCAACGTGTTCCTTAATTTCATTAATTCCCAAATTCTTACATAACAAGTTTAAGATATTTGGAGGATAACCATAAATTTAGTTCTGTTGACTCTTTGATCCGATTCCTTATAGCATTTATATTCGGCAGAAAATAATATACAGAATGACCCAAATAAATTTTGGGCGTTCATAAAGGGCAAAAAAGGTTCAACCAATATATCAGACAATATGTTCTATAGTGATAATAAGCTAGATAATCCAAGAGATATTTTGAACTCATATGCCTATTTTTTCCGTAAATCGTTCACGCCTTCATCCGATCTGTCCTTGGACGATGAGGATTTGTTACCTAATTCTACATTACATATAAGTGCATTTGAGTTCAACGGTGTTCGGATCGCCTTAAAACAGATTAAAACTAAGATGACGACCGGTCCCGATGCAGTTCCGGCTTTCTTAATTAGGGACTGTGTCTACGTTCTCGCGGTCCTTTATGTATTTTGTTTTATTTTTGTTTGAAGACTCGTAACTTTTCTAAAATTTGAAAATTTTCTAAAGTGTGTCATATTTATAAAAAAGGTGACAAACATGAGATAACGAACTTTCGTCCAATTTCTGTACTGTGTAACTTTAGCAAAGCTCTAGAACTTTTATTACATGATAACATCTATCATGTCAGCAATAGACTCTTTCCGCATCAGCACGGCTTTATGAAAGGCCGATCTACCACGACTAATTTAACTGTCATCATGCAATTCATTGCTACATCTATTGACATGCAGACTCAAACTGATGTTGTTTACACAGACTTCTCCAAGGCATTCGACAGACTTGATCACAACATATTGCAACAAATACTTTCACTATTCGGACTTTCCCCATCGCTTATAATGCTATTTGTATCATATCATTCTCACAGGAAACACCACGTAGTATTTAGTGGTTTCAGGTCTGTTGAATACCTTGCTACTTCAGGAGTTCCCTAAAGATCTGTCCTTGGTCCCCTGCTTCAACATATTCACTAATGGCATCGTATTAGATCTAGATGTAAATTGCCTGCTTTATGCGGACGACGAAAATATTAGATGTAGTTAGATGTATTGAGGATTGTGAAAGAATTTAGCACAATTTGGACAAGATCTTCTTAAATAAACTACCGTTTAATCCATAAAGGTGGAGCGTAATGTCATACACATCATTGGCATTTAATTATACTTTCGAAGGTTCAGTATTGGAGCACCCTAATATCTTTCACGATCTGGGCGTAGTTTTTGATAAAAAACTGACATTTGGTGAACATATAGTGTGTCAGGCGTACAAATCCTATGGATTTGTAGCCCGAAATACCAGAGACTTTGTGGACCTAAACACCATTAAAATACTATATGTTTTGTGAGATCTAAAGTTGAATATGCTACCATTGAATAGGCAACTTCATCTTGAATTCCTTCTACAGCAGTTACCACAACTTTTAGCAAACGTTGACATTGCATCTCGAGAGAACATGTGGTTTATGCATGATGGGGCGCCCCCGCATTTTAGTCTTATAGTGAGGGGTCATTTGAATAGAGTATATCCAAACCGGTGGATATGTCGGGGTGGGCCTGTTTCTTGGCCTCCCCGATCGCCCGATTTAAATCCCCTTGATTCCTTCCTGTGGGGGCATTTAAAGAGTCTCGTATATGCCACACCAAATATACAGCGTAGTTTTTTCTTAAATCGGATAGTATGTACCCACCCTTGGGCCTACCGCAAAATGAACTACTTGAAAAACACTCAATGGTAAGTCTTTTAAAACGGCGGGAGTATCACTCACAAACGTTTTTGTCTAAAATTATTCATAATAAAATCGACTGCCGAGACATTGTATCTCAATTAAGCCTTTATATTCCCAGAATATTCTCCCGTAATAACGCAACATTCTACCTACCCACAGCGCGTACACAAAATAAAAAAATAAAATAAATAAATTAGCAGCATAATCCATCACAAAACTGCTTACTGTACGGATATAGTCAGTATTTAGCGTTCTAATTAAGTTTATTGCAAGTTCTGTTAAATATACATATGTATGTGGATTTCCAGATGTGTATCGTGTCTACTAAAAAGGAAGTCCCATTTTCCGTAGTTACTGTTACACATATTATTGGTTCATTATGCACGTTGGACCATCCATCCAATGATAGACAAACTGAACTTCCTGATACATCTGTAAAACATTTACTTTTTCTTCATTAAGAGGAATCCTCGCATGCGGGAAATATACGTGAAATATAGCAAACGCGCTTAGCTATAGCAGCTTTATTTTTACAAGTATCACACTCATTTTTTTTTTAGAAGAAGTTAGCTACTAGTTCTACAATGTGACCATTGCTTTTTCACATCCGGTGAACCAATCTTAAGAAAAAAATCACAAACTTTATCATTTGATTGTCTGATATTTATTTAATTTTCACATACTTCTAGATATCATTTTCAAAAAAGCATCGGTCAGATAATTCTATCATCTTTTGTTTACACATTCGTTTAAACGTAATTCAAAAATCAATTTTTTAATGAGTTATACTTCAGGGCAATTACGCATGTAATTTAAAAAATGTTTAGGAATGTTTTTCATCTCCACCTAGCCCGAGAGGCGGATCATATACGCATTGGCTCTTTGTCTAACTTGAGACTTCTCATTCTCCAGGCTTTGGCTCTTGCTACAGTAGAGAAATATATAAACTGAGCTTGTTGCGTACCTATTTTAATTCAATTTTTACCGGAACACATTTAATCGCGTAATGGGTATAAACAATAGTTAAAGGCGCAAAGTGTACCAATATGGTACAAGAAAAAAAGAGGAATTACTTCCACATCCACGTAGTGGATTGGAAGTACAGCAATCGTAAAAAAAATCAAATTTTATTTCTTGAAATAGGTTTAGAACTTCATGAAACGTCGAGATTTTAAATTGAAGCGAAAAAAAAAATTCTGTTTGTCGGTCTGTCTGTCTGTATTTTTTTTGTCAGCACATTTTCTCCGGAACGGTTTAAGACATTGACTTGAAATTTTGTACACCTATATATTATAACGAGATCTGGACTGGATTGTTTTTTGAACATATCCGATGACGGGTTGGGGTAAATAGGGATAAATGGGGGGAAATAGGTAAAGCAAGCTGGTAAGAGTACAGAAACTTGAAATTTGGTGTATGTACTAGCAGCCAAGGCCTCAAATTTTTTATATTTAGAAGCCGAGGCCTCAGATTTTTTAATAACAAATTTCAACCCACCCACCATCCCTACTCCATTATTAAAGGGGTTGATGAAATACAATTGACTAATTCACTTGAAATTTGGTACACGTATATATTATAATGACATCTGGAACTAAATTATATTTTTAGTTTATTCCGTTGAAGGGTTGAGGGTTAAATAGAGGTAAATATGGGAAAATAATTAAAGCAAGCTGATAAGAGTACAGAAACTTGAAGTACGGTGTATGTACTTGGAGCCAAGGCCTGAGATTTTTTTATAATATTTTTTAACCCCCCACCGCCCCTACTCCATTATCAAAGAGGTTGATACAATAAAATTGAGACATTCGCTTGAAATTTGGTACATCTGTATTATAACGACAATTGGAACTAAATCATATTTTGAGATGATTCCGTTAAAGGGGTGGCGATGTAAGTATAGGTATATAAATAGGGAAAAATGCGTAAAAGCAAGCTGTGTAGAGTACAAATACTTGAGGTTTGGTGCGCACCTATACGGGAAGCCAAGCCCTCAGATTTCTTTATAATATTTTTCATCTGATATCTAAATCTATGTTCTCGCATTTTTACGCCTCGACGCCGACCGACGCCTAGCGTCATTTTTGTAAAACTCGTGTATTTGATAAATTTTAATTCCTAGATTCATATTCTTACGTCTCGACGCTGACTGATGCCTAACGTCGTTTTTGTAAAACTTGTGTACTTATCTAAATCTATGTTCTTGCATTTTTACGTCTCGACACCGACCGACGCCTAGCGTCGTTTTTGTAAAACTCGTGTATTTGACAAATTTCGATTCCTAGATTCATATTCTTGCATTTTTACGTCTCAATGCCGACCGACGCCTAACGTCATTGTTGTGAAACTTCTGAATTTGATAAATTTTAATACCGAGAATCATATTCTTTCATTTTTTCATTTCGACGACGACCGACGTCTAGCGTCGTTTCTGTAATATTCCAATTTTAATAACAATAGGTATGGATATATTAAATACCATGTGACAACAAGACTACCTTCTTTGGTTTACCAATACTTCCATTTTAATGAAAATCAAACTAAAAACAACCTTAGAAAAATGCAATGGAATATAATTAGTCAACCGCCCAACCGCACTAACACCACGACGCTGCGCGACGTGGTTGTGCGGTTGGCTCCGGCAATGTTGTATATTTTAATTATTGAATAAAATATGTTAAGGCAGTATGTTTTTTGAGAGATATTTTTTAATATTTTTCACTAAATGCAAATGTGAGCTTTGGCAATTTAAGTAATGTCCGGCGGCTTATTTGAAATATAAAAAACATTTAAGAAATCGGTAATAAATTAATTAAATTGCGAAAACTGACATTTGTTTTTGGTAAAAAGAATTTAAAAATACATTTGGGATAAAAATACTGGACATTTGCGAAGTACATAAACAAGGATGTCCCCTATCCCCCCGACTATTCACCACAGTCCTGGACCAAGTGATAGAAAGCACAATAAAGGAGAATCAGAATTTCAATGGAAACGATGGAACGATAAAGCCCCCCATCGTTCTTGCATACGCCGACGATATACTCATCATCACCGAGGAAGAACAAGACATCGTTAAATTTCTAAGAAACATGACACCACATCTGGATTCCTCTGGAATGAAAATAAACTGCAAGAAGTGCCTTATAATGGTCCGAGACCCATTGACAAAAACAAGTCCAACAAGTGGGGAAGAATACAAAATAGGAGACTACACGCTGAGAACCACGAATAGAATGAAATACCTAGGAACATACCTAACGAATCAACTAAAAAGGAGGGAAACAGTAAGGGAAAGAATCAAAACAGCCTACAGAGTCACAAGAGCTCTACTACCCTTCATTGAGGACAACAAACCACCATGGTGCCTAACCAAAAAGATATACACGACCATCATAATGCCTACGATGATATATGGAGTCAAAAACGCAGCAACGACAAAGGCCAACAGAAGAAGCCTGAGAAGAGCTGAAAGGGACATTATCCAACTGCTAGCAAAAACAGGAAAACCACAAAAACGACAGAAAACGTCAACATTACTAGAGGGAAGAACAATAATCAAAAGAATAGAATCATACGCAATGAAATACTGGGGACACGTCCAAAGACGGGACTCGACACACCTACTAAAGAAAGCGCTGCGAATGAACAGCAACAAACTGAAAATAGGGAGGCCATGCTACACATGGATAACAACAATCGAGAGGATTATGAATAAGCTAGGAAAGGATTATACACACTGGGAAAAGCTGGCACAACAAAAAATGGAATACAATAAAGAAATATCAAGGATATACACACTGCCAGACTCAGAAACAGAAGAAACAGAAAACTCAGAAGTAGAATAGGAGAGAAGATGATCACAGACAGAAACTAAGAAGAAGCATATCACAAAAACCTGAAAGTAAAAAGAAGCACGAAAACCTAAAAGAAGCATCTCACAAACGCCTACACTTTCCATCCGATGAAGACAGAAGGAAAACAAGAAGAAACATCTCACAAACACCTACACGCTCCATCCTATACTCCTACCCCATGCGTCATGCGGCTCTCGCTGCTGACAACAAGCATGTCCAATGTCCAATCCAGCGTATGCAGCTGGTCCGGCGGTATAAAAAAGCACCGGGGGTTTGTTCCGGCACACGGCGGGATGATCGATGTGCGATCGGGCTGCGTGGTGGAACAAATCTCCATGCACCGGAATTGGCAGCAATGCCCACCTTACGCTGGCAAATCAATCAATCAATCAAGATTACGAAAAAATGAATGTTTAAATCAAATACGTCCTGTACGTAATTTCTTAAAAAATAAATGCATAAGTGAGGACGTCCCTGTTTTTGCTGCTAATATGTTGGTAGGAAAATGTTAACATTCTTTTTCATAACTATAAAAGCAAATTTCCGAGTAATTTGTAAAAATTTTGATATTCAATAAAATATTTAAATAGGGGAATGCCACTCAATCCTGGTTTTTGTTCAATAATAGGTATAAAACAAACAAATATTTATGGAATGATGTATTTTAGGATACTAAATAAAATATAAAAGTTAGTATCTGGCAATACGGTAAACTTTCGTCAAATTTCCTAAAAATATTCTTTATAGTATTTTATATCTTACATAAATACCCATAATGTTTTTTTATATATAAATGCCTATAACTTTTCTACGAACAAATAAGAAAAAAAGCAGAAGGCACCAGGTTTTGAACCTAGAACCCCGCGATTGAAAGTCTGATGCTATATCAGACCCACCACCTGTTTGTGTCCCGTAATCATCTGTTTACACTGTTTTCACTTCAAATGCGATCCGTATCATATAAATTATAGGTTATCTCAGGTAATAATGCTATTAAATAAATCTCTGGACACTTCCCACTTCGCACTGCGCCTGCGGTTGAAAGAGAAGACGTATCCGTTCTCTCTTCACTAGCAAATAAAATGTAAAGTTATTTCTCCTGCAATTGGTGTTGCCGGGGGTAAGCTAAACCGTAATCCTTGAAACTTCGCAGGGGAACTACTAAGGGTATTCCTCTTAAGCAAAACGTATCTTTGTTAATTTGAGAACTGAACATAGAATTTTAATAATATACGGAATCATCTCATAATATATTTTACCTCTAGATGTCGTTATAATACATATGTGTATCAAATTTCAAATGAATGTTTCAATTTTATTAAATCAACCCTTTTAATAGCATAGTGTGGTTCTGAAAAATATAATAAAAAATTGGTAAAAGTATTTACACAGAACTTCCCTATTTATTCATACAAAACGGTCACTCTAAAAAATTATGAATTAAGAGATGGCATATGAGAATTATAATCGCCATATAGTTAGCCCTATTATTACAGGGAAACCTGATAACTATTTTCCACCATCTACTGTATAGTGGAGGGATTTGTTTCTATTTTTAAAACATTTTTTTGTTGAAATGTGTTAAGAATATAATGAAACGTGGAAATTTTAGAATTGAAGAAAAAAAATTCCATCATCTATTCTATTGCATTGGTAAAATAATAAAAAAATATATATTTTTTAAGATTTTCAAAACAAATTTCTTTCTTGAAATATGTTTAGAATGTCATGAAACGTGGAAATTTTAAATTTGAGCAACACAATTTTTTTTCCATCATCCATTTTATACAAAATTTTCAAAATTTCAAAATTTGTTTCTAATTTAAATTTTCTTAAAGATGTTTTTTAAAAAGGTTTAGAATGTCACGAAACGTGAAAATTTTAAATTTGAGCAAACAAAAATTTTTCCGTCACCCATTTTATAAAAAAATTTCAAAATTTTCAAAATTTCAACATTTTTTTTTCTATTTGAAATTTTCAAAAAAAATATTTTTTTTTGAGATAAGTTTAGAATGTCATGAAACGTGGAAATTTAAAATTTGAACGAAAAAGATTTTTTCCATTATTTGCTTATTCCCTTTAGACGGTCCACAATGTATATTTTCCAGTGAAAATCTAACCATTTCTTCGGTGACAGTGGCGTTAGCTACCTACCAAATTTGACTGTCTTCCGCCAAGTCGTTTTTTAGTTAATGCACCAACATACCGACAGACAGACAGACGGAATTAAAAACGTATATAAAAAATATGAGACCTTGGTTTCTAGTATATACACCAAGTTCCAAATTTCTGTGCGTTTACCAGCTTGCTTTACGTATTTCCCCCTATTTACTCCTATTTAACCCCCAACTCTTCACCGGAATTTGCGCAAAATATAATCTAGTTCCAGATCTCGTCATGATACATATGTGTACCAAATTTCAAGTCAGTATCTTAAACCGCTCCTGAGAAAGCGTGTGCACAAAAAAAGTAACAGTCAGAACATTTTTTTCGCTCAAATTTAAAATCTCGACGTTTTATGACATTCTAAGCCTATTTCAACAAAAAAAATCACAAATTTCGCAATCCTTGCAATCATCGGGATATTGGAAATGATAACACCATACATAAAACATAAAGTTTTTCAACTTTTTCCGGACTCGGCTTCGCCTCGTCCGGAAATAGCACGATCCACTGCAACGCTGTATTTCCACCTTAAATGAAAACTGGTAACTTAACCCCCTGTGATATATGCAACCCATGTTACATTTGCGTATATCAGCCGTTGCATATACGCAGTCTCACTCGACCGCGACACCGCTGTATTTCCACCTTAAATGAAAACTGGTAACTTGACCCCCTGTGATATATGCAACCCATATTACATTTGCGTATATCAGCCGTTGCATATGATAGTCTCAGTCGACCGCGACACATTACTTTGAAATAAAGAGATATTATTATTGTCACTCAATTTGTACAACAGACAACCTATATCAGTTAGTTGCAAATCTAACACATCATTTATTTGCCAACAGGCACCTATTTGTAGCAAGCTGTACACTTTTGTGTTCTACCGTCAGCATCGCTGTACAAATTTTAGGTACACGGTAGGTAATGTAATTGGCAAGCGCAGCAGCCTAATCGATAGTAGCGCGACAGAGGTGTACAAATTTTTGCTTGAAAATATAAAGTCATACATTTTCAGTCTGTGACGTTAGACGCGGATGTTGTGTAATAAATTTAAGTCAGGTCAAATTTTAATTCGCTACTTATTGATTAATCAGTAAATATTAAATCCAATCGCAAAATAAATCATCTGCCAAGAATATCTTCGATAATTTAGTGTCGTTGTAAGTGTTGGCCAGTTTATTAGCATTTTCTAGCTCTAGCAGTGTATATGTAGATGAGCGTACAAATATCGGATGCGCAGTGGATTCATAAAAAATAAAATCGATTATAACAAATCTCAAGAGTAAGTGACCCTACTGGCCTTCTCTCTACTGTGCCGCGACACAGCTGTCTTTTGACCTTGAACAAAAACTGGTAACTCTACCCCATATACGAAAACATAAACATTTCCAATGTTAAAAGTTGATTTTTTTTACGATTACTATACGTCTCCATTACGTGGATGTGAAAGTAAAAAATCAATAAAAATTTTTAAAAAACTGTTTTATTTTTTTAAATCATGAATTTTGTCAACCCTGTATTTTACATTAAGTCATCATTTAGTAATGAAAATAGATATAATAACAAAACATAATCAACTTTTTACTATATATCTCATACTTATAAGTAACTAAATGCGAAAAAGGCGTGGCAAAGTACGTCGCCAACACTGTTCTCTAGGTAATTCACAGAGAGGAATAATAATCCATAGTGACGCGTTCGAAAGTGAAATTCACAAAGTGAATATTTATGAGATCATAAGGCCGTAATAATTTATACTATGGAAATTTTAAGTTCAAAGTGCATTACATCAAACTTAACTAAGTCCTAAGACAATAATGCGCTGACAAAAAATTTTTAAGCTCAATGTTTATAAGTTTCGTTATAGGCAAGTATAAAAAATATATAATAAATTTATTATTTGTTTTAATTACCTATACATAACGTCTAAATCTCCATTTCCCCTCATTTTGAGTATATACGAAAGTATTCTAAAATCCGGTAATCTTGAAATTGACAGGATTATTCAGCACCCACATCAGAGATAGAATAAAAATCTGTACATACTTTTTGTTGTATAAGGATTACCAGAAATGCTACATCCCGTCTTGTCAGTGCTAAGTTTAATAATAGGACTATACAGGGTGTCCCGATGAGATATCGACAAAGTTGAAAATTATATAGAGGACGCCAAAACAAGCAAGTTTTGTTAATAAACTCGTAAAGGAGCCGTTATGGTCCTAGAGCAAATTAAATCGTTAAACGTTCTTTTCACTACACGAACATACATAGTTAATGTGAGTTACTCTCTTAATTGCATTCTCCACAGTTCATTATTTTTACTGCCGAACTGTATTATCCGAATATTTCATTATTTTTTTGATTTTAATTTGGGCCGGTATTGTGAGACAGAACTTGATCATATACTTGCTTAGTGCCACCTAGCTTGAACGGCTACATTTATATCCAGTTCTTTGTCTGAACTTTAGAAAATATTCCTTTAGAAATGAGACGAGACATGTGATTTCAGCATAACGGGACATCTTCACACTTCAGTTTGATAGTGCGCCAGTATCAGTATCTGCATCAGCGTTTTTCGAAGAGGTGAATTGGAAGAGGACATTCTGTAGCTTGGCCCGCTTGATTTCCCAATCTTAATCTTGTTTTGATTTTCTTAGCGTTACGAGATACGTTTGACGTAAAGATACGGATTCCCACGTACACTCAAACACGCGGTATTATTGCATCGACACAAGCCGATGACACCCGAGCATCTATATAAAATATATTTAGGTCAGATTCAGGTTCTTTTCTAATAAATCATGGTAACACCCTTGCAATGCGTAGAAAATCATCCAGCAGGACGGATATATTTCACCAATGAGGACGAATTGCATTTATTGCGAGAGGTTGTTGGACAAAACCGTATGAAGACAACACAAGGGGGAACGTCATTCAAATGAACATAACTCAAATAGTTGGAAAATTCATTTCAGTTAGGACTTTAAAAGACAGAGTAAAAGATTAGGGTTAGGTGAACTGTCAACTAATCAAAACAAGTAGTACAAATAGGACATACTACGTGGTTGGAATTAATGGCTCTGCTTTAACTCTATTTTAGGGCGTAACAATATACCTAAACTTATTTGGTTTACGTCGCGCTAATAGTACGTATAAGCGTTGCCTTAAGTGTCTACCAGCTACTGACGAAGGCGTATGACAATTTTCACTTGACATCTCCCAAATACTTGAATTATTGCTGGAATTTTCTTAAAAAATTCATGTATGAGAAATTTTTTGGGTTGCCTTGGTAATGACACCAAAACAAAGTTCTGATTGGCTAAAAAGGTGATGTGTGAAATTTTCATTTGTAATCTCCCAAGTGCTTGAATTATAGCCGGAAATTTTTTGAGTACATGGATTTTCTTAAAACATTCATTTACGAGAAAAATTTCCTGCAGTTAATGCAAGTACGCGGGGGATTCCGTAAGAAAATTTCACACGAAAATAAACTAAATAAACACTAATTTCAACTGACAATAAGATTATTCTAAGACATAACTAGGTATAAGATTAGTAGGCCATGAATGGGTCTTGTTACAAAGTGACGCATCGGAATTAGTAAGTAGTGTTGTTGTGTCAAACGTTAAAAGTATAAGAGTTATTTGAAAATGGAATACGTATAATTGATAAATAATATCTTTTCCACCCATTTTAGTTTAAAAAAATTACCGAAAATGACTTAGGACAACTCTATTTGTGTGTTATGAAATTAGTTTTATTCACTAAAATAGGTGGAACGTTGTTTTCTTATTATATTTCATGTTTTATACACATGTCATACCCTAGTTTCAGCACATTTAACTTGACAGAGATGGCTTTGAAACTAAACGTCATTAGTTATTTTTTATTATTACTGCATTTACAGTTTAACCAGTTTAAGTTCAATATTTCTATTGTTGAAGTTGTTTTCGATATTTTTATACAATAAAATTATAGTTTTAATAATCACCTAATATGAAAAATAAAATTCAGTTTTTATGTAAAAGCAAATATCAGATAATCATATGTCAATAATTTGACAGAAAAATTTCCACTCATTAATTTCGTTCAGGGTACCCTGGAGGATGAAAATTTCCGGAAATTTTTTCGGTTGCCATGGTAACGACACAAAAACAAAGTTCTGATTGGCTATAAAAGAGACCTGTGAAATTTTCATAACAATTTTAGCACTTAATTAAAGTTCAAATCAATCTCTGGTACCATTTTTAGAGTGTAATCTTCTGGATTCAACAAACTGTAATTAAGATCTGCAAATTCCAAGAAATGTAAGTTGTTAGATGCACTATACATTTATAAACAAAAACGTTTCTCAAAATATAAGTAGATATTTTTTAGGCATTGAATTTAGTATGCTTGGATACTTACGCAGAATACATTATTTTAGACAATCCCTTTTTCTGGAAGGACGAACGTGAATGTTTGTTTTCTGGATCGTAAGGGAATAACCAGCTTTCAGTATAATATGATAAAGCCATCGACGATCGTCAATAAAATAAAGTTTATTTTAGAATATATTGCAACCGACGTAATAGTATCTAGTTTTCAACTTCAACGCAATCATATTTTTCTACATGAGAGGACACAAACATTTCTTTTATTTTACGAGTGCTTGCATTATTTATGCCGTATAAATTCCTTATATAGGTTTAACTAGAATATGTCAAATATAACCTAAAAAAACATTTTACGGAAGTAGACGACGGCAGGAAACAAAATAACTTATGATAATTCTCATGAATAATAAAATAAGCGTAACGTGTACAAGCGTCTGCAGATTTAAGGCTGACTGTGAGCATGTAGTAAATCTACGAAAGTTTTCCTCAGGAACTTCTGCTGCAAACAAGATTTAGATACATATATATTTTATTAATATAAAAAGTAAAAACAGTGAATTCGTTAACAGGCCGTTCTTTAATCGAGATCTTTATACGATATTTGTCCTCCTGGTCATTGATAGAACCTTCGACAAAGCTGGGCATTCTGGACTGCGCTTGCGGTAGAAACTACGCGTCGTATCATTGAAATGATGCATCACTTACCTCTTCACTTCGCGTGGCAGTCAGGCTGCTCTCTCCAATTTTTCTCGATACCTCAAGGCTCTACTCTCGGGCCAGTACTATTTAACATATATATAAATGCCACTTCCCCCCTTCATAGAACTACCCAACGTCTCTGTTCCAAATTTCATAAATGCCTCCTGTTTTGTGCAACCCAACTAACTATTCTATTAATTCATTCATAATTATTTATTTTTTGCTATTTTTCAATCTGCCACATTTTCATGTTCTGAATGTCGATGCACGGCCTACTACGATTTTGTTTATGTTCCAGAATTTGAGAAAAATATTAGGAATTTTTTGTTTAAAATCTGACAGCGTTAATCAAGATATAATCAACATATATGTTGAAATGTCTTTGTGCCAAATTTCATTTAGAAGCGGCAAAAGGTCATCTTGTCGGAGGTCGGAATTGAAAATGCTGCCATTTAATTTTCTAGTTAAAAGCTGGCCTAGGCCTTGGCGAGAATACAATAGATTGAAAACAATGAATGTTTTTTTTTTCAATTAATTAGCTCGGGTATAATCATACATTCATAGAGAACCGCTGCCTAAGGAATCATTATTTCATCACATCCAAATTTCTCATCCAATTCTATTTAAACGAAAACTATAGTATGTGGAGATAATGTTCCCAGAATTTTAATAATATCATATTTGAGGTAGTAGGTGGTTGACGCCAAAAAAATTTTATGCACACTAAAAACACAATATTATTTTGATAACTCCTTTAATAATGAAGTGGTAGTAAAGGAGACAGATGTTTCTGAATTCTTACTCGTTTGCTTTACTTATTTTTCCGTATTTACCCCCTATCTGTTCATCGGGATCGTCTCAAAATATAATCTAGTTCCAGACGTCGCGCGTCGCGTCGTTATAATACATACGTGTACCAAATCTCAAGTGAATATCTCAATTTTTGTTTTCTTAACTCCTTTAATAACCGCAGATTTTTAAAATTCTAGTGAAAATTGACTGCAGAAAACCACATGCACAAAATAAGCCCGGTATGACGGGGTTTCTCTAGCCGGAAGTATTTTTAATTAAATTAATTATTATTAAAAAACAATAATGTTTTACCGTTATCGCGGAAATTGATTTCAATTAGAGCATTTGTTAGGAAATTTCATGCTTTTTCGGAAAAATCTGGTATGACGACATCTACTCGGCCGAAAATATCTGTCAGCTACTTGAAGGAGGTGATAGGTAACAAAGTTTTACCAGTATGGCGCAGAAACATTTTTTTCAATTTCGTTCGTTTTTGTGCGCTCTATCAGAATATCATGGTATGACAGCCCAAAAACTGCCAGAAATACGTGTCATACCGGTTGTACTTATAGTGAATGTCAGGAATCGGAAGGACACGCAAATATATGCTGCTGGGCTTAGTTCCCACCCCCATTTTCAAGAGTGCTGAAACCGATTCCGGGGTTCAAAAAACTGTTTGACCCCGGCTACCCCCTGAAATCGCCCCAAAACCACCTTTAAAGTATCTTGCCTAGCTGAGATATCAATCCAATCCTGTATTTTGGTGAGTTGGCCCTCCGTATAACTTAAGGTGGTAGTTCTAGAGGCGTATGACCCCAACCACCTCTACCCCTCGATTCAACTCCTATAGGGCGTTGAATTAATTTTCTTTTTGTAAAAAATATTTACAATTTTTAAAAAGAGGGTTTGAAGGAGGGAAGATGAAGTTGTCCAGGGTTATAACCAGGGGTGATTAAACCCTTGTCGCCATTCATCTTCCGTCCATCAAACCCCCTCTCTGAAACTATTGAATATTTTTTGCAAAAAAAAACCTACCCCCTGGAGGGATTGAAACCACGCTGGTTATATCCCTGGTCACCTTCATCTCCCATCCAACAAACCCCCTTTTTAAAAATCGTAAAAAAAAATTACAAGAAAAAAATTTATTTAACCCCTATAGGGGTTGAATTGAGGGGTAGGGGTGATTGGGGTCATACCCCTCTAGAATTACCATCTTAAGTTATAGGGAGGGCCAATTCACCTAAATACAGGATTGGATTGATGTCTGTGCCATGAAAAAGACTTTAAGGGTGGTTTTTTGGCGTTTTCAGGGGAAGCCAGGGTCAAACAGTTTTTTGAACCCCGGAATCGTTTTCAGCACCATCAAAACCGGGGGGCGGGGGATCTAAATTGCCCAGTAACAGATACTGGCGTTTCCTTCCGACTCCTGACCGACATTATAAGTACAACCGGTACGACAGATATTTCCGGCAGTTTTTGGCCATGATATTCTGAAAGAGCGCACAAGAACGAACAAAATTTTTAAAAAATGTTTCTACGCCATAACGGTAAAACTTTGTTACCTATCACCTCCTTCAAATACGTATGACAGACATTTTCGGCCGAGTAGAGGTCGTCATACCAGATTTTTCTGAAATAGCATGAAATTTACTAACAAGTTATAATTGAAATCAATTTCCACGATAGCGGTAAAACATTATTGTTTTTTAATAATAATTAAGTTAATTAGAAATACTTCCGGCTAGATAAACCTCGTCATACCGGGCTCATTTTGTACGTATAGTTCCAGAGAAAACGTGCGCACAAAAAAGCTGCTGACCGACAGACACATTTTTTTGCTCAAATATAGAATCTCTAATGTCATGCTAAATCTATTTCAACAAAAAGTTTGATTTTATTTTACAATTACTATATTTCCACTTCTCTACGTGGATGTGAAATTAAAATATATTAGAAAACAAGGGCGGTTAGATTTACTTTACAGCATCGTCAGATACGGTTAGTATTTGACTAGATGACCCTCTCCAGGGAAATACAGCGGTTTCGCTCCACCTTCTAACATCTTGTATATCAGCGCGTACGTCGAAGGTATGTAACCTTAGGCGGAGGTTACATAGCGAATATACCGTCCTTCGGAGATATCTAAATAGTCGATACCTTGCCTGTTAAAATAAACGTTAGGCAAGTAAGAAATCCCTACTCTTCCATAATCTTGAAAGTAAATACGTAATATGTTAATTTTGTTAAATAAATTATTAAATAGTTTGTCAAATACGTTATCTAGGTATAGCGTATACATGCCTTATTCCCGTCGTTTATTCGTCTTTCCCACATCTTGTAAATACAAATGGAAAATGCAAATGGTGGTAATATCATGAATGCTTTCTTATAGTATTATTAAGGATAAAAAATGACAAAACTTTTAATGGATGATGTCTAGTTGGAAAGAAAAACGACTGTAAAAATCTATAGGACGTCACTGATTTTGATATTATTCGCGACTATCGAAAACATGTTATTATCTTCCCTCTCCGGTAAATTTATGATCCTTTTCGCCGATGCTTTTACAATAGTGTTTTTCTCTTTTAACTATCGGGTCTAATGTGCTGTAATGCGAGGAAATTGATATCGATAGTAAGAAAATTGGATGGCTATAGTTAGGAAAAATATGAATAGACAGAATGATGAATTACTATTTTTTGTGACTTTTAATGAGATGGTGTTATTTTACATTAGGAAGATGGCTGATATTTGAATGATGCTAAAATATGACTTTTAACTTCAGTTTATTCCGTTAATGGCGTTGGGACAAAGTAAACTCTGCTGAATTAAATAATTTGTTAATATGTAAAATATATACACTACAAGCAATAGTAATAAATAGAATTTATATTGTGGGTTAGGAAATAAGGCAATATATTGTTTGTATTTTCAAATGAGTTTTAATTAAGTTTTATTGAAATCTTTGATTTTGTCTCACATTCATAAATTTGTATATTTATCTGTACATATGAGTGCGATTTTATAACTTTCGTTACTGTAATTAACATTACAGTTATTATTCGCTACATACATATAGATTTCGTAATTGTTTTCATTTTGTGATTTTCTTGGGCTATAAAGTCGAATAGTTTATTTAGGCACATTCATCACAACCAAAACGAGCAAATTTTAAAGGCAAGCAATGAAGTAAGTAATAAATACATAACTTGTTTTTTCAATTATCCTCAAGAAACCAAGTCGGTATATGTTATTTGCAGTAACATTTCCATTACCACAAATGCTGCCTTAGCATTGTAGTCTAAGATGACCAAAGCAACAGCAACCAACAAGCTAAGCCGTGTACAAAGACTGCCCTTGCGAAACACGGATGCTATGAAAAACACCCTCACAGCAGCCATAGAGACTCTATTGAACCTCCAGGTAGAGACCAAAATTGGGCATATAGGTTTGCAAAACTCAAAAAACTCGAATCTCCAAGGAATTAAATGGGGACACACGAGGATAGTTATCATCATATAAGATCATCCATTGAACATGAGGTTAGACTAAATGACACAAAAAAATCACGTTTAATAAACTTTTCGGTATCACCATTGGAGGTGAGTTGGTCATCAGAAGCTCTTGATATATTAAGTAAATGCCTAACCTGATATCTAGAATTAATATATGAGCTGGAGCAGGAATATATGTTGAAAGACCAAAATTCTCTCTTGACAACAGTCCAGTATTCCGGACAGAAGTTGAAGCTATACTTGAATATGTACGCGAGGATGTTAATCGACGATAAATCAACCAGCTAGTCTCCATTTCATCTAACAATCAGGTGACACTAAAGACACTAGTCTCCAATAAGTTGTCTCGACTGATATGGGACTGACATGAAAATATAAAAATTTTGGGGAGCGAAACACAGTTACTACCACTCTGAAAGACGCAGATGAATTTGCTGGACAGGGAACAGTTATTACACTCTATATAGAACCGGTGCTGGGGTGATCAAAGAGTGGGTCAAGGACAAACACAAAAACCACTGGAGGAACATTCCAGGAATTTGATAAGGGAAATTACTAATTAGAAGACCATGCCCGAAATAAACTGAAGAACTGCCCCAAAAAAAAACAGGATACAGCTGAGATTTATAACAAGATACTTCCCTTCATATGATTGATAAATTCGAAGACTGTAGTTTATGTGGTAAGAAACGAGAAACTGTAGATCACAGTATAAGTATTCAACTGCGAGGCACTGACCCGCAGATGATATAGTATCTCCAGGCAAACACAAACAGACTCGGAGTCCATTGATACTAGCCCAATTTCAGTCCTGTATTACCTGATCGATGGAGCGGGGGTACACAATGTGAGTGGATCGGGATGGGGGAGAGTACAATAAGTCCTGGAAGCTGCAGTGTCCTTGGAGTATTTACAGACGAGCCCTCAGCAAGAGAAAATAGTTTGTTTAATAAATTGATGTGATAAAAATTCTAAATTCCCTCTTTGATGAACCAAAGCGATATTAACGTTGTTAGTCGAGGAAATTTAGCACAAGAATAGACGAAACTATCGAAAACCTGTGCAGTAACGCGGATCAAAATACGGTTTTTTGCATTTGATTCCATGATGCATTTATTCAATTTGTTACCTATTTAAATCTTATACAGTTCGGAAATTGCACTTCATCGTTGCATCATTAAAATTATGATTAACAATAAGCTGTTTTTTTGCAAATTGGGTGTTGTTATTTAACTGAAAATAAGTGTAAGTTGTACATAAATAAATACTACAGGATTGCTGAAGACTATTTTTAACTAAAATTTAATTATAAGGAGATATCTCCTCATTTGGCGCTGTATCACCTCCCCGCTAGCCTTACGTAGTGTTCACTCTTAATATTGGTTGTAGAGCAAATAATGTTATGCCGTTTTATTACAGTAGAATTCTGTTCAACTTTCCAAAAATATCGGTCTGTTACAGCGTTCATCTGTGAGGTTTCCTGAAAACTTGATATTTCAAGAAGAAATATTCCATCGTATTGAAATAAGTAGAGTGCGTTAGTGTTAATTGGAGGATGAACACTGCTGGATTAAAAAAACAACGTTTTATAAAATCCTACAAACTCAAAAATACTGCATAGCCTACAAACGAGCGCTTCGGCAATCAAGCTTGCACCATTACGAGGTGATAAAAAATACAGTATTTATAGCTGGAAAATCAATTTAAAAAAAATGAGAAGTGTACATTATATTATTAACGTTTCTATGTTGTTAACGTTGCTCTATTGAATATAAATTTGAAATAAAATTAAAATAAACATAGTTTTTTCACAAAAGATATTTATGAATATCATTAGCAGGTTGTTCCTATAATTAGATGAATATAAAATTGATTTATTATAAGAATAAATCATATATAATTATATAGCAGAGCTAAGTGTCTGATATTACCTTATATAAGGAGAAGCATGGTATCCTAGAATATCCCAGATTTGTGTATATGTTTAGTATATTATTATCTAAAATTGATTCTTTGTTCCTTGAAATTATGTGAAATTATGGTATCTAATATTGTAATAATAATTTTTTTATAACATTGTATAAATATACCTACGAAGTATAATCCAATTTAATCGAATTTTAACCAAACCAATTTTTACAATTAAAATTAATATGAATATTATTACATGTTGCAGTGGACTATAGTCAACTATAAACTTCTATTTAATTAACATTTGGCGTGAATACGACGCAATTTACATCTATTTGATGGTCTATGAGATTAAGTATACACCGAATACAATTTTCTTTTTATCGCTTTTGATCGTCTTTTTTTCAAATCACTTTATTTAACGTCGTCACCTTATTTCCACTTTGAAGCCAATAACCGACGCACATAGGGGTATCTACATTGAAAACCTGGTCAAAAGTCAGTTTCGTGGTCAGTCATAACACAAAATGCACCTGTGTATCATGTAGGTGAATATATGGCCAACAAAATGCTGGTATTTTTTGTCCTCAGCATTTATACGACATTATGCAGCACTATCAAAATCACGATATCGATGAAAAACTGAACTATGCTGAAAAATTTTTAATTAAATTCAGACAATTATTCCGAGAACGAATTGAAGGATATTAAACATAAACTTTCATATGTTAAATCAGAAATAAAACGAATCTGGAATGTGTCACATAATAAAGAAGAGGCCTTTAAGAAAACACGATTGGCTTCAAGTAATAATTGTAATACTCTCAATTAAATCTCGGTCGGGTCGCCTAATGAGATCATTTAGTGATTCTAGTGAGCGAAGTAAGAGAAAAAAGACTGAAAGCATTCGTAATGAAACTGGCTCATAAAAATTAGCATTTGCTACTCAATTGAAAATGCGAGCTGGGGGTAAAACTGATGATTCCTATGTTATCAAAAATATCATAGAAAGTCCTGCACGAGCTGGTTAAATATAGTCATGAATTCTCACACTCCTTGAAAGAACATAAAAATATGAAACAATTAACACCTTTGCAAGCTTTATCTATGTTTGTGGAAGCTGGAAAAAAATTTAGCAGATCTTGATATTACTAACAGGTTGTTACTTATTTCTGATCCATAATTAACAGACCTATTCCAAAACAGATGACATGTCCATTTCTAAACGAAACTATAGCTATGTTTCTTCCTATTGAACCTGAAACATGTACATTTCAGGAGGATTCTTCGGATGAGGAACTTGCTGCACATGATGTTGAAGAATCATCAGATGATGAAATATGGACGTCATCATCTGATTAATTATATTATATATTTTTTTGTAAATCGATAATATTAAATACATACCAACACAGATGCAAACCATATTATGTATTTTTTTTATGAAATTCTCATCGTAATTTTCATTTATTTAAGTACACATAGCCCGGGAGGCAGCGACGGATTTTTCTCGTTAATATCTATAGAGCTAGATTTTTTTTCCAAAGAGAGTTTAGATAGTATCTATAATGAAGGTGCAATTCTACCAAACTCTTAGAGGTGCATAAATAAGTAAAAAATTAAACATGTTGCAAAAAAATAGATGGACGAAAATTTCGTTTTTAAGTGGTTTCCCAAGTTCGAATCCCGCCCGGAGATACTTTTTTTTTATTTTCGATTTTTTAGCAGATATTTTTGATTCTATAATTGCTATTCGTTCCGTACTATTGCATTTCTCGGAGAATTTTTGCATTTTCCGCCGCGGAATATTAATCTGCACTATCGATTAAAAATCACATTATACCTCCGCTATAGGGTGGCTAAATCTTTGGTAGACGTTGCAAAAACGGCAAGACGTAGTCAAATCCCGAGAATTATATTCCTCATTAGTATTAATGAACAAACAGTATTTTTATAGATTACCTACGGTCAAAAATAAATGAAATTTATTCAGAATAATTTGTGGTTTTACTCGGCATAAGTTCGACAAAATCATCGGCTAAACTCATAAAACAGTTATACAGGCCACCAGAAAATATGTCCATATGCTTATACTGCTCTCGAGAAGCAGCGTTATACCACACACACCGATATTTCACAAGGATGAGAATCAATGGTGCTTCTCACGTCTTAGCTATATTAAAGGTATGTGAAGCACACGTGCTTCTCATAGCAGTCAACGTGTTAATAATGGCTGCAAGTAAAAAAAAAGTACTTTCGATTCACTCAAAATAAGATTGCATTATCTCTGATATTTCTATCCACAATGGCTCTATACCATCTGAAATTTTTATACTATACTTTTTACTATCGAAAATTGAATAAAAAGAACGAATTGAAATGATGGAAACTAAGTGTTTTTATGCAATCGGGAAATACATTCAGAACGTTGCAAATCGTTTTGATAAACTTTTTTATGCCCTATAGCGGAGGTAAAGTGTGATTTTTAATCGAAATATTAATATTTCGCGGCGGAAAATGCAAAACTTCTCCAAGAAATGCAATAGAACGGAGCGAATAGCAATTATAGAATCAAAAATATCTGCCAAAATATTGAAAACGAAAAAAAAAGTATCCCCGGGCGGGATTCGAAGTCGGGAAACCATTTAAAAATAGTCGCCGATTAGCACACCCGCAAGTCAATTTTTCAAACGTAATAACTGAATAAATACGGCGATTGGTGACCCGTTCTATGTCTCGATCTCGAGGAGAAGGTCGACAATGACCGTACAACGTGAATCACGAGGTGAAAATCGAAAATTGGGGCCGGCAGGAGCAAAGGCGAATCGTCATTTTTTGAGAATTCGTGACAATTAGTCCATCTATTTTTTGCAACATGCTATTTAAGAGTTTGGTAGAATTGCACCTTCATTATACATACTATCTAAACTCTCTTTGGAATAAAATCTAGCTTTATAGAAATGATTTCACGAAAACTGTCGCTGCCTCCTAGGCTAACAGGATATTTTTAAATGATGTTAATTCAAAAAATAATTTTGGCCAACCTTTTGGTGCAAATGCCCCTATTTGCGACGCCAGGGGCTAAATTCTCGAACTTACCAGTAAATGTTCCAATGAGAAATACTTTTCCACTAGTAATTTCCCATTAAAAGAACATTTTGATATTCTCGAGCACTTAGGAATATAATTCCTATTGGAACTTAATTAAACGTATGTGTTTAGTAATATTTTACAATTTTCTGTTAATGATGTCAAATATCCGATGGTCCTACATGTTTCGAAGCAATGGAAAACCATTCAATTTTGAAGTTGTTAGATGTGACGAAAGTAATACATTTCCTAAGTTTTTACACATAATTGACAATTTTTCATTTATTACCGTTAAAATTGCTTTCAAGGCAAAATTGTCTATAGCCTCTACTTTCTCTAATTATTGTATAAGTTGGTTATCCTGATATAGGATAAATGTGACCCATTTACTACAAACTAAAATTATTGTGTTATTTTTGCTCAATAAGTACCAGTCCCAAAAAAATACATAAATATGCAGTACATTTTGCCATATTTCTTAAATCAGTTATATTAGTCTAATCGAGAAGTGAGTTTTTTGTGAAAATTAGTTCTAAGAGTTCAAAAATATGAGCAATAGTTCATTCGATTCGGAAAAATACTCCGAAAAAGACGTTTTCTTATTTTTTTCACCAACACAAATTGCATCTGTTATTAACAAAAAACGAAAAGAAAGAAAATGATTCTAAAGAGGAGAAAATTTCCAATAAAAAAGTCCCACCTCCCGGAACTCTCTCTATTATTTTTAATTTTAACTTAATGTTGAAAATCCACGCGGCCGTTATAGCACGAGCGCACCCGCCTCTTGAGAGAATACAACACATAAAATAATTATTTTGTAGTATTAAATAACAGTTTAAAAATTTGAATAAATTATGGCATCATTTTAAAACTTGAAAGAATAAAGTTCCGAGGGAAAAAATGTTTTAAATCAATTTTTAAAAAGGGAGGCTATTGTTAACTAATTGTTTTCGAACCTCTGCCTCCTTTTCCATCGAAAGCAACAAAAAAACGTTTAAATAATTGGCCTATAAATTTGTTGCTTCATGGAGCTCTTCTTACATACCTATATACTCAACAAGATTACGTCATATAAATATTTAAAAGTTTTTTATTTTGTTTATTTCGACTGGTTCTAATTAAGCTACAGCTTTGAAATTTTGCACACGTATATAAGTCCGGTGACAATGTAACATAGTATAGCCATTATCGGTCTAAATCCAATATGGCGGTCGTCTCAAGATGGCGGATCGCCTTTTTCTTCACAGCCCCCTTGATATGGGTATCAAATGAAAGGGTTTGGCGAGTAAAATATGATAAACTATGTGACGTCATTCTAAATTCAATAAGGCGGGCGCCCCAAGATGGCTGGGTATCTTTTTCTCCACAACCTCCTTGATATGGGTATCAAATGAAAGGGTTTGACTAGTAAAATTTGACAAACCAGGAACATTATTAAAAATTCAATATGGCGATGCCCTAAGATGGTGGATTATCATTTTCCTTACATCCCCTTGATATGGATATCAAATGCAAGGTTTGACGAGTAAAATATTATAAATTATGTAACGTCCTTCTAAATCCAATATGGCCGATTACCTTTTCCTTCACAACTCCCTTGACTTGGGTATCAAATGATAGGGTTTTGTCTGTCTGTTTGCCTGTAAAATAAGTAAAGGCTAAAACGTGAAAAATAAAATTACTTGTGTAAAAAATATTTTTAAGAAAAAGCATTTATTTAAAAAAATGTAAGGTCACTTGGGGTATTTGGGCCATGATTTTACAACCTGAGCGAATATATTATACTTTGAACTTGCCTGAGAACCACTAATAAGTTATATTAATATCTAAAATATTTTTTTATATATAATACAATATACAGTCCTTAAGTATATATAATATTCATATCCCGAGTCGAATTTAATTTTCTCTGTAATAATAATTAAATAATAGAAAATCTGATGAGCCCAGTTACCCCTAGAAATTGGGGCAACTGGACCATACGGGTCTCGGTTTCATACAAACGATTGTTATTTGAACTAGAGTAAGTGGACCTGTTGGTAAAGATGTAAACTTCGTACAAAAATTACCACAAGTCATTTAAACCACACCATTCTCGAGTTGTCGACGATGTAAGAGAACTACATAACAAATAGGTGTGAAATTTATTCAAATTTAGGAATAACACAGCTTCTGTTAAGGTACAAAAGCCAAAATTAAACGTAAAAAACATCAAATTTCAAGTAAGCATAAATAACACAGGCTCACAAAAAAAAGTAATCTGTACCCGGGACCTGACATAGTAATCCTATGTATTTCGACGTACTGAACACGAATCCGATGTCCGTTTAGCTCCATTACCCACCAAGTTTTTGTAAATCGCAAAAATAAACTAATGAAATGGGGTTGTTTAGGCTATTTTCGCGATTTACAAAAAATTGGTGGGTGATGGAGCTAAACGGACATCGGAATCGCATTCAACACGTTAAAATACATAAGATGTACTATGTCGGATCCCGGGTTCAGATCACTTTTTTTTGTGTGACTGTGTGCAGTTGCACAAAAAAAGTGATCTACATCTACCTAACGAATAAAGACAAAAACAACATACTTAATGTGCTTGGGGTAACTTCGTCCCAGGCGTGCCCAGATGCCCCAATTAACTGGCCCACTTACCCCATTTTTGAAATATTATGGGGGTAACTGGGCCACCCACTCAAGCTTATGACCTAGCGGAGAACACGTGCTTGCAATAACATTTTAGGGATATGTTATGCTTCTAATGTATGTTACATTAACTGTGACGTTGGTAATATATACAGTAAACCTGCAGATAATTCATAAATATCAAGATTACATCAAGTTGCTATGAAAATTTTTCACTACAAAATTTAAAAAATTGCTACATGAAAGCAACAATACTCAGAAGCATGAGACTAATTGGTATAGTGGGATGCCATTTTCCTTCAGTGCTGCCAACTGCTTGAAGTGAAATTACCCCCACAAGTTTTACGGAAAAAAGCCATGGCCCAATTACCCCCTGGGCCCAGATACCCCAACTGACCTTAAGTACTAAAAAGTAAAAAAATAATATTTTAAAATTCATGCTTCTGGAAACCAAAAGCTTTGGGGGCGATCAATTGATCAACTGTTCAATAGTGCTACGACCGTCCCCAAAGCTTTTGGTTTCCAGATGCATGAATTTAAAAAATATATTTTTAACTTTTTAGTACTTACATTCTTTTTGAAATAAAAGCTTTTTCTTAAAGAAAAAATTATATAATTTTTCCTGTTAGATCCGCTCTACTATAGTACTCAACTGTTACTACAAAACTAAATAATTCTTTAACTCGATGTGTTATTTTTGTAACTGTCGTCCGCACTATAAATATAGGCCAGTCATTTTAGGTGAACAAACAGTTAAACATCAAACTAATTGTAAAAGAAATAAATTAAGCTTTCTTAGACTTGGAAAGTCTAGAAAAATTTGGGTATGGGAAATCCGCCATATTGGCCGCCTTCTTGCATTTACTCTCGAAATCTATAAAATGCATATATCGCTTCGACTATGTTCCCATATGTACCAAATAGAATGTTTCTTGAACCGGGAATCATATAAAGGCTTTATCTAATTTTGTTTCTATCATGTTCCATTTATTACAAAGTGTTAATAATAAAGGTAGGTAATTTATGAACATTATAATGAGTTTAAATTTTGAAAGAAACTTAATTAAACTTGTACAAAATCGTTTAAATTACTGCACACTCTTTGAAACTACTAACGCAATTAAAACAGAACTGTCATTTCCAACATGTAGCACTCTCCATCAGAAACACCATCTATAGTTGAGTTACTGCAGAGTGTACCTTGACATACACTGCAAGCTGACGAACATTCCAAACAATGTTTTCTGAATGAGCACCTTGATGTACTACAATCTGACTTGCATTTACATCTTATGATATCGAGCAGAACTGGTGGTGCTGGTTGAAGGTCAGTGAGTACTAGTAGGTTTTGACCACCCTGTAACTGCTAACCCCAATCCTTAGGTAGAAGAGATCTATTTATTTTCGAATCCTGAACTTGCTAGTAGATCCGTAAATTCTGGAATTTAGCAGCAGCTGAAGTCGGTAGAAGTGGCTTGAACAGTTTGAACCATATTTTTGTTAGCCACCTTTGTACTTAAACATCTGTATCGTAGTTCATTCACAGTATCATATAATATGTTTTCTCCATATACGGCCAATAGCATTTTCCACGGCAGTAATTATGTCTTCTAGACTGTTTGCATTGAAGAATACTTCAGCATACTCCATAAATGATGTATTTTTCATGATCTTCGTTAGACCTTTGCCTTTGCCAATCCTAAACAACTGTGACGTGGTTCAAATGGCGTGAATAAATAGCAAGCCGTTGCAGACATTTAATCCCAATGACGATTTTGTAGTTTGAATGTTCCATTATCGGATGTCGGTTTTGCCACGCTTTGGTTCTGGTTTGAATATTAGTTTTTTATTTTCCATTTTAACATAGAAACACAGAAGTATCAGGACATCTGTCGCCTGCAATGACAACATTTCTTTGTTCAGACGTACCAACTGCTGTTTGGGTGATCAGAAATCTGCATCTCCACGTGCATGTATTGTCTGTCATCCAACAGTTTCAAACCTTTCACTAAACATAATCAAAAAACGCTGTTTATTCGTTTTGTTTGACAGAAAAATATCCTTCTTCATTGTCAGTTTCTTATCCATAGAAAATAAAACGTTACCTTCACTTCTTTTACTGTGAGTGGCATCCTTAATGGAAGGACCATCCAAATATCCAAACACAGTCACAACCGATTTACTATACCTTGCAAGAACGTAGTTTATATAGCTATTACAGATGTCTGAGAACAGCATACCAACCGACCATAATAATCGATGCAGTAAGGCACCTCCATCGAGTACATAGAGTGGATCAGAAAATGGTGTTTCTGCTGCAGCAATCTGACATTTCTCCACCTTGGTTCACATGGTATTGGCCAGAGCCGATTTATTTTCTTTTCTTGGGATATGTATTTGAAGTTAATCGGAGCAATATATGCATTTTATAGATTTCGAGCGTGAATCCAATATGGCGACCAATATGGCGGCTTTCCCCATACTTAGATTTTTCTGAACATTTGATATGTTGTTGGGAATATTATTCTAAGTCTAAAAAATCTTAGTGTATTTCTTTTACAATTAGTTTGATGTTTTAAATTAAAATGATTGGACGTCTACTTTTAATACAGTGAATAAGTAAGTTTAAGACGAGATTTATTATTGAACTTGTTTCAGAATTAACCACGTTAATTAAATATAAGGTAAGTTTGCCTATTCCATATTTTCATGGTAATGTAATACCACTGAAATCTTGAGTTTACATATTCCGTCTCATATATCTTTGTATTCCCCCTTGCTTGTACTTGATTGTATCTTTTAATATTCATAAACCCATATGTGCTCTTGTAGTCATAAAGGATTTTAGGGTGCTCTAAGTAGTTATAAGCCCTGCGGTAATACCTGGCGTTAGCAGCAATATATTTATTTACAGTTCCCTGAAATATCCGTTCATTTACTTACTCTCACTATATGTATTATAATTCGGAATACGGGAATCTAAGACGTAAAGCAAATTCAGATACTAAGCTGGATTACATTAAGAAACATTTAGTCCATCCTAACACTTCCAACTATAATTGTACGTGACGAATGGAGATTTAAAATAATAGACCATTCATGCTCCACGGTTTTAAAACGATTAGCTCTTCATAAAGGACTGAATTGTTATACTGCCTTAAGTAAAACAGAAACAAATGCATACTCCTCAAGTTGTATTATAAAAAAAAATGAAAACAATGTTATTTTTTAACTGAATTGCTGAAAAATATTAGAAAGAAATCTGAGGCCTTGGTTTGTAGTATATACATCAAATCCCAAGTTTCTGTGCTCTTAGCAGCTTGTTTTACTTATTTTTCCCTATTTATCTCTACTTTCCTCCCACTCCTTCACCGGAATCATGTCAAAATATAATCTACTTTCAGATGTCGCTTTAATACGTACGTGTACCAAATTTCAAGTGAAAATCTCAATAAGGGAGCGGGTGGGGTGGTGGGGGGATGGAAAATATTATAAAAAAACCTGAGGCCTTCGCTTCTAGTATATACACCAAATCCCAAATTTCTGTACTCTTACCAGCTTGCTTTACTTATTTTCCCCTATTTACCCCTATGTAACCCCCAACGCTTCAACGGAACCATTTCAAAATATAATCTAGTTCCAGACGTCGTTATAATATATACGTGTACCAAATTTCAAATTAATATCTCAATTTTATTTTATCAACCCCTTTAATCTGAAGTCTTGGCTTCTAGTACATACACAGAATTTCAAGTGTCTACTCTTACCAGCTTGCTTTACTTATTTTCCCCTATTTACCCCCATTTACCCCTATTTAACCCCCCATCTCTTCAACGGAATAAGTCCAAAACACAATCTGGTTCCAGATATTATTCTTATACGTATACCAAATTTCAAATAAATGTCTCAATTTCATTTTATCAACCCCTTTAATAATAGAGTGGGGTGTGGTGGGGGGAAGGAAAATCTTATTACAAAATTTGAGGCGTCGGCTTCTAGTACATGCACAAAATTTCAAGTTTATATACTCTTACCAACTTGCTTTATTTATTTACCCCCCACCCTTCACCGGATATGTTCAAAAGACAATCCAATTCAAGAGTTATAATATATACGTGTACAATATTTCAAGTCAATACCTTAAATCGTTCCGAAGAAAACGTGCAGACAAAAAGAAGTTACAGACCGACAGACAGAAAATTTTTTCTAAGTCTATTTAAAGAAGAAAAAAATTTTAATTTTTTTCACGGTTACTATACTTCCAATCGACTACGTGGATATGGAAGGAAAAACCGCTGCCTAAGGCGAAAAATATTAGAGAAAAATGTGAGGTTTTTAGTATATACACCAAATTCCAAGTTTCTGTACTCTTACCAGCTTCCTTTACTTATTTTTTCCCTATTTACCTCTACTTTCTCCCCACTCCTTCAACGGAATCATGTCAAAATATAATCTAGTTTCAGATGTCATTATAATACATATGTGTACCAAATTTCAAGTGAAAATTTCAATTTAATTTTATGAACTCTTTTAATAAGGGAGTGGGGGTGGTGGGGGGATGGAAAATATTATAAATAAAACCTGAGGCCTTCGCTTCTAATATATACACCAAATCCCAAATTTCTGTACTATTACCAGCTTGCTTTACTTATCTTTCCCTATTTACCCCTATTTAATCCCTTCAACGGAACCATTTCAGAATATAATCTAGTTCCAGATGTCGTTATAATATATACGTGTACCAAATTTCAAGTCAATATCTCAATTTTATTTTATCAACCCCTTTAATAATGGAGTAGGGGTGGTGGGGGGTTGAAAAATAATCTTGGCCTCTTTTACCCCCCAACCCCCACTCCTTCAAGGAATCATGTCAAAATATAATCTAGTTTCAGATGTATAATACATACAGGTACAAAATTTGAAGTTAAAATCTCAATTTAATTTTATCATATCTTTTAATAAGGGAGTGGGGGTGGTGGGGAGATGGAAAATATTATTTAAAAAATCTGAGTCCTTCGCTTCTAGTATATACACCAAATCCCATACTTCTGTACTCTTACCGACTTGCTTTACTTATTTTTCTCTATTTACCCCTATTTAGCCCCCGACCCTTCAAGTGAATCATCTCAAAATATAATCTAGTGCCAGATGTCGTTATAATACATACGTGTATCAAATTTCAAGTGAATGTCTCAATTTTATTTTGTCAACTTCTTTAATAATGGAGTAGGGGTGATGGGGGGTGAAAAATATTATGAAAAAATCTGATGCCTTGACTTTTAGTACATACACCGAATTTCAAGTTTTTGTACTCTTACCAGCTTGCTTTATTTTCCCCTATTTACCCCTAATTTAACCCCCAACCCTTCAACGGAATAATACCAAAATATAATCTAGTTCCTGATGTCAATATAATATATACGAATACAAAATTTCAAGTGAATATCTCAATTTTCTTTATCAACCCCTTTAATAATGGAGTGGGGTCTTGTTATGGTATATATCTGTACACATTCTAAACCTATTAAAAAAAAGACAATTGAAAATTTTGTCACTGTCGCCAACGTGCAAATATTGAAAGTATTACAAAACAGTGCGAGTGGCACACAAAAAATCTTTAGGGAGCGGCACATTCAGTCATTCTCGATCTCTGTATGTACGAAATGTTTTGTACGGACATTTTTTTTTAATAGAATTATGTGTTCTTCAATTTTCACCTCTACGATAGTTTTTGTATTTTTCGCCCATAGTGGCCTTGATAACTTTTTTAAATACTTTTTCCTGGTAAAGATATACCAAAAAGTCAAAAGTTCTCATAAGGATTATTTTCTTCCAGCATTCGTCGCAGATTTTTCCCAGCTTGCGCCGCAATTTTTTCGCTGGAAACGAGCTTTAGCATTTATTGAATAAAACAGCTGTGCAATTTTGGTTTAACCAACGATTATTATTTTCCATGCACTAGAAGTAGGTAAATTTAAATTTAGTTGCACGTTTTGCTGTATCACATCAATTTGTTTCGTTATAGTTTATAGAAATGTTTGTTCGTAAGTAAATTAATCTTTTGAATTTATCTGTTTTTTATATGATAATAAATTATAGTATTTACGTAGGTGTAATAAGCATCTAAATGTTTTGAAATCACAGTATTATTGGTAATGCAAGTAACTGAACGGCCAAAACACGCGAAACGAGAACTTATAAACTCAAAACGGTAGCAGAGAATAACGGAACGTTGTACAAGAATAGTCATTATTGATATACTAACAATTTGTTCACTTAAAATTGCTCCACTTTTTTCGCCAGATCTCGGTCAGATGTATGCATCTATCAGCAACAGTTTTAATAAAATCAACAAATTTTTTTAAGTTAAACTGTTTTATTGTAAAGAAACATAATAATGATACGGATAACGTACTAAAAGCTAAAAAATAATTAGGTAGGTACCAGGCAGCAGTCATCACACCACTCTCCACATCAATCTACAGCATTGATCAGACTAAAATAAAAACGTCGGGCGAGTCGAATTTCTGTTATCTACAGTCAAACGCTCATATCATTATAGGTATGCTTTGGATGCATCATCTTAATAGACAACTTATGCAAAATGCGTGTAAAAGTAAATCCGTCACTATCATCGTGCGACATCGCGGAACGATCATTTACAATTTACTCAGGTTACGCTACGCCCCACGATTTTATTTTAGTCTGATCAATACTCTAGTTTGATGAGGAGAGTGGTGTGATGACTGATACCTGGTACCTACCTAATTACTTTTTAGCTTTTAGTACACTATCTGCATCATTATTATGTCTCTTTACAATAAAACCGTTTAACCAAATTTACGTTGCACTTTTCTTACACTCTTTCTGGAAACAATTTATGTAGTACTTATTAACAACGATTTCGAGAGTAATTTGGCTGTACCTGTATCTAGAAAGAATAGGCTTTCTGCTGGTTTAAGAATCGTTAAGAAATGTTAAGAAATGAGCATTCAAATGCAGCGTAAACACGAAATTAATCAATTTTCAGTAATATAATTATTAATATAGAAATATTTACGCTTCTTTACAATCGTGGACAGAATGCCCCCTCTGATGTGCAAGGTCATTCCAGATAATATAAATATTTTTACAAACTTTATCTTCTAGTGCACATCCTATGATCAAATTCATGACTTCTAAGTTCTTACTGTGAACTGAATATATTAAGAAACATTTAGTCCATGCTAACATTTCCAACTATACTTGTACGTGATGAATGGAGATTCAAGATAATAGACCATCAATACTCAGCTATACTTTAAAACGATCACCACTTCACGAGGGATTGAATTGTTACACCGCATGGGTGCTGAGAGCGTAGGAAGGTTGAGGAGATACTTATCTGACCTTAAGGGCCTGAGGAGAATGGGAGTAATGTCATGACATTATGGACATATCCTCTTCCAAATTTACGGTTATAGAATCGTTGATTCAACAGATTTACAAGGTTATATTAGAGAATAAGGCAGATTTAAGTAGGCAAATTTATTGAAAGAATAGAAAGAGTACATAACAGTGACAAGAATACCTCTTCATGATTATCATGTTTAAAATTAAATTAATGGTTGTAACATTTATTTTATAAAAATTATTATGTCTAGCATTTGACGCACGCTATGCTATCATTAGTAAAATTACCGTCTGCTCCATATCGCTTTGGATATTTTTACATTGCTAACGGAACCGGACAAAAAACATAACCGTGAATATTTCGTGTTAAATTTATATTCATAATGTTGGTGTTTTTATAAGTTTAGGGGTTGATTGTATGTTAACAAAGGATGGAAAATCAAATTACTAAATGTCTTCAAACGTATACACAATCCACAGGTGTGGTGTTATAATAAAATTAAAGAAATTTTCCATTTTAAAATTAATAGACATTTAAATAATTATACTAATTAGGTAAAAAACATTATAACAGTCAAAAGTGAATTATTTATTATTTGTTTACTTATAGTAATAAAACATATTCTTTATAGGATTTTGCAAACAGCTGAAAGAAAAACTTTCTATGAGAACTAAGAGAAAAATTGTACACTGGATTGAGTATGTGGTAGGTTCCTTGTGAAACATCTTTAGAATAATTATTTTTAGAAAAGGGAAAAACAATGCTTTTAGATGTTTCAAATAAAAACTGTATTTTTATACACTCTACATATGTTTCGGCTTGTTAGGCCTTTCTCAAGAGCATTACAGATGAATACTAAAGCTATGAGGGTGGTTGTTCTAAAAATAAATGCAGTAATACCCAAACATGTGGAATTACGGGGATTTCAAGTAATAAAACTAAGGATCTACCTACTCGGAATAATTCAATGGGCTATTCTTAGAACCTTGTCTATTATAGGAGTGTTTATGAAATTTAATTGGTCATTGGTGGTACAAGTATTGCTTTTAAGGGATTTTTTTATTTCTAATTGTTCAAGGAGGTTTAAGCGTTTTCCTTTTCTTTCTGAATGGATTAAATTAATATTCTCTGTATCAATAAAATGATTATTTTCAATGCAATGTGTTGACATTCCTGTGTTTTTGGTGTTATTTAAAATGGATTGTTTATGTTCTTTTACCCGATTAGCTATACTTCTACCACTTTGGCCAATATATACCGCGTTACAGTCCTTACATTTAATTTCATAAACCCCCGATTTACTTTACTTATTTTTTCTTTATTATTAACTAAAATACTCCCTAAGTTTGTTTTGTTTACACTTATTGTGGAGATGCCTAACTTATTTAGTTTTCTACTTATTTTATCACTAAACCTAGGAATATAATTAATAAAATTGTACTTTGTTGTTTTATTGGTTACAGTAAAAAATTCCTTTTGAAGTAATTTTCGCTGTTTGTTTTTAACCATGTTCTCTATTAGTGACTCCTTATATCCATTATTTATTGCAATCTGTTTGATTATGTTTAATTCTTTCTTAAACTGATATTCGTCTAAGGGGAAATTTGTGAGTCTATGTATTAGGCTATGAAAGGGAGAGAGTTTAATTTGCCAAGATTGTTGTGAATTATAATGTATGACTGTGTCTGTTGTAGTGGGTTTTCGATAAATACTAAATTTTAATTGATTACGATGTTTTTTAATATTCATATCTAAAAAGTTTAATTGGCCATTTTTTTCTTTCTCTAATGTGAACTGTATTTTACTATTAAATGAATTCAAAAAATTAAGGAAACTACTTAAATTCCGTTCTGTACCGGTCCATATGCAAAAAAATATCATCAACATAACGAGTCCAATAGAAAACATGTACATTTAGGTTGCTAATAGTGTAATGCAGGTTTTCACGGCCGTTGTCCAATGAAGTAGTTTCTTCCGGGTTTTGCCGCGGTCGTCGAACTTGACTTGACGTTTCGCTGATCATGCTGTCAGCTTCTTCAGAAGGGTTCCAAAGACTGAAGTTGTTGAGTTCTGCTCCTCGTTATATACCTGGGCGCTGCTACGCTTGGTTGCACATTCGTCATGCTCCGTTGATCGTGACCGATTACATTACTGGTACATGGCAAAGCTAGTCTCCATGTATTGCTTAGTCGATACCCATCTTGTCTGTTGAAATTGTTCTTATTTTTCATAATTTCCAGTGATTCCCTAATAATTCTTGGGTAATAACGTGCACTTCTGTCCAATATTCTAATGTTCTCGTATTTGATCTTATGGTTCTCATTATGATGAACATGTTCTGCTACAGCCGACTTATCTGTGTATCCGAGTCTAGTATATCTCTGATGTTCCTTGATTCTGCACTGGATACTTCGCCCTGTTTGTCCGATGTAACCTTTTTCCGCATATGCAGTCCAACTGGTAAACACCTTTCGTCAACCCTTCACCTAATTCAGGCCTTTGTTCTCATTTATACTTAACTGAATTTACATACCGTAGGGGGTCATACAGATACTAGTTTAATCTGCTTAGCCGTAGGGGACTATGTTGGATGATAGTGTTATATTGAAAATGTCAAATAAGAAATTGGACAAATTTACTTCAGAACTTTAACTTCCTAGCATAACCAGTAGTCAGGTTATCAAAAATGCAAAGATGTCACTAATATTTTTACATATAGTTTTTCTTTCCGCTGTTTGCAAAATCCTATAAAGAATATGTTTCACTATTATAACAGTCAGGCCAGCCTTTTTTACATAACTTTGAATATTCTCCGATAGAAAGTACTTCTTTCCGATTTTTGCTTACCTTATACTAGACATAGCTTTATGAAATAAAATCGCCGAATCATTACGGGTCAAAATAAAAAAATCAAAGTTCTAAATAAATGATAATATAAAATAATAAAGGCTAGTAACTATTCATTAGAAAATAAAACCAGAAAGTATACATACAGGCTGTTTTAGCTGCTCATCACCCAACTACAATCTACAAAATCGAGGTGAAAGAGGCACAAAGGAATGTAGTTTAAAAATATTTCGATATATACAGGGCGATCTATTCGGCATGATATCATAAACTTACGTTCTTTAAAATGGAGGTGGAAATGGAACATGTAGATTTTCATTTTAAAGATAATTCAAACAATGTGCCATTTAATGGGTTTGTGATGGATTAGTACCATGATATATATGAGTTTGTATCAAAAACATGTCAACTTTGTGAACTGTAACGTAATAGAACAACATTTCTATTAATTACGCACAAAAAAAAGTTCTGTACTAAAGACATGAATGCATTGATTCTGTGTGTTTTATTATGCTGAATTCGCATTTCACACTGGTTTACTCAGATCGGCTCAAAATTTGGTTTAAAATTGAAAGAATTTCCTAATTGCCGTTATGTGAAGCATGAAGTGCACTTTTTTTCAATTTTGAACCAAATTTTGAGCCAATCGGAATAAGCCAGTGTGAAATTCGGAGTCAGCATTAGAAAATACACAGTATTGTACTGGTACAGAACTTATCTTTTTGTGTGTGGCTGTGTTATTATTTACAATACGAATATTCCACTAATGTAACATCAAAGACTATTTATTACTTTATTCTTCATCATTTCGGATTTATCTGAACTTAACTGAATTCAAATTGTCTTAATTGACTTCCCGCCGTGACTTGGTCGCTTTATATGCTCCACGAGTGGCCTATCTTGAATTCATTCTAGGTCTTTATAGTACAGAACGTCTAATTTTGTAGTAGAAACCATACTTCCAGGGCCATCTCTGAAATGGTAGTAAAACACCAGTAACGCACAATACAGATTTCTACAGAGTACAGTGTAGAGGCATGCTAATGAATACAGTAACCTGCAATCCCTACTTATTAATTCAGTCTACCCGCATCTAGGGGGCGTCACTGAGGAGTAAAACTACCATTATTTTTGAAATTGTCTCACTGAAAAGAGTCGATTTAATAAAAAAATCATAAAACAGTAAGTTGAAGATTGATCATCATTTTCTAATAAATCTTGAGTTTTGTCAAATATCTCGGCACTCATGACATATAGACCAATCATACCTTATATCAGTGGAAAGCTCTCTCATAGGTATATTCTTTGGTATTATAGCATATATGGCGTACCATTTGAAAGAAATGCGTAAACGTAGATTTATTTTTTTCCCTAATTTCACCCTATATAAAATAGGTAATTCTTTAGATCTGATAATAGCAATAACAGCATAGTAAACTAGAGATCACTTGTCATTTTTTTTTACATAAACTAAACCTCAAGATGCTGTACCGTTACGTTACAGTGTGTTCCCAAAATTACCATGTCATGGTACCGATACATCATATACCCATCGTTTGAATGGCTGTAAAAGAAGAATCCAAATATTCTGTAATAATCGTCCATGTAAAACGCGCGGTTTGACACTAGGAATGCCCCCTCATCAGAATCACGTATTTTATGTTTTTTGGGTCCCTGATTACGAAAATCGGCGTCCCGCAGCTCAAAAAATATACGTCGCCCCTAAGGATGCCCCCTTTTGGGGGGTTTTTCGCGTTAATGTGAATAATACCATAAAATAATGTTAATGTGTGTAATGATAGTTTGTCAATTCAGTAGGTTTATCTAAAATAAGGATAAATATAATGCTGAGGGTTAACCAACGGGGGTAAAACTACTCCTAAATTGACGTAAAATGGGAAGGTAAAGGAATTTTGTTTTCACTTTTTTATGTGAGTTTAGATGATTGTACAATGAAGAATATTGTTTCCAACCCTTCAGGGGTGAAACCTACCCCTATATCGCCTTTAAAATGAACTAACTCTTAGAAAATAAGTAGAGATATAGTATAGTTTGCTGATGAACTTCTCTTCCTTCTGAAAAATACCAAACTACCCACAAGCTTACATGGAATTAAAAGAGAAGGTAGAACTATTCTTTATAAGTCAACAGTTCATACTGTTTGCAATATTTTATATAAATATGGTGCAAAATTACAATAACTGATTTTTTTTAATCAAAATGTAAGCATTATGTACTAAGTTTTCTCCAGTCTTGGTGTCTTATGGGAGGAAATGGGCCCCTCTTCATTATCTCTAGAATCAATTAGCTCATCTTCATCTATTTAGGTTGATGCATTGGTTCCCGATTCATATCAATCATAGTTAAGATTCAATTCATCAGTTTCTGTTTCTTGAAGAGAAACTACCCGATCAATTTGCATATCGCATTTTCATCAAAATCTTCACCTTCATCAGCGTCTTGAGATTCAAAAATAAAAAAAAATATTTTGCGTCCGTTTGTTTTTAGATTACCATATTCAGATATCTTTTTCGATTAAAAATGTTGCACACAATATGAAGTCTTCATTTATAAAGAAAAGAATATTTCTACTTTCTTTCAGTTCTCTGCAAGCTTGGGGTAGTATTCACCCTTAAAGTGATGAAAACATTTTTAGTATTATTTTTAACGAAAGTTTATCAGAAATTACAATCAAACTAAAAAGTATACATCTTTACTTATTCTCTAAGCGTTATTTCAATTTAAAGGCGATATAGGGGTAGTTTTCACCCCTGAAAGGTTGGAAATATTTTTCTTCATTGTACAATTCCTATTCATTTAAACTCAAATCAAAAAATTTAAAAAAAACATAATTTTTCCATTTTACGTCAATTTAGGGGTAGTTTTACCTCCTTTGGTTAACCCTCGGCATTATATTTGTCCTTAGTTTATCATTACAATTAGCACATTCATAACATTATTTTACAGTATTATTCACATTACCGCGAAAAACCCCCCAGATGGGGTGGTTTTTGGAATTTTTAGGGATGACGCACTATTTTTAGAGCCACGGGATCCAGATTTTCGTGATCAGTGACTCAAAAAATATAACATATAAGTGTCCCCATGAGGGGGGCATTCCGAGCGTCAAGCCCCGTGTTTTACACTATAATATACAGACTGTCTATTTTACGAGGGCCACACCAAATATCTCGCTTAATATCTATTGTAGAAGAATAAAGTTTGAGAAACAGTTATTCCATTTTTTGTGAGCTATATTTCAGTAAAAAGAAATTTGAAATCCATAGCCTACTTTATGAGATATATTTTATTACAAAAACCTGAAAAATACGAAAACCACAAACGGTTATAGCTTCCTTATTTGAGGAGATACGAAAAAAGTTAAAGGAATGAAAGTTGACTGCAAAGACAATAAGAATAATAACATGTAACAAAAAAATCGAAAAATGCAGTTGGCTTTGACATACGCTATTGTGCAAAAATGAAAAATACATATCTCAAAGTAGGCCATGACGCCATTAATTCCGTTATTTTTTTCTCATTCCAACGATATAAAACATGTCACAGAAATTTTAACCGATAGTGTCAATATTTAATATTTTACGAATACCACAATTCATATAATTGAATCGTAACAATCAGCTGTGCCATAATAGTAAAAATTCACTTTATAATAATTATAATTCCGTAATTATTTATTACAATTTAATACAAACCAATAAATATCTCATAAATAAAAATACAAGTACAAAACGAACATCCAAGGGAAAAAACGAAAAACTATGTATAACAGTACTACCTTCTACTATATTGAAAAGAAATTGTGTGTATTTATTTTTCTAACTACAAATGCTCAAATTGTGCACCATGCATTCTGATACATAAACGTGCTCTACGAGACACGTCACGCATTACATTTTGGAGCAGTTCAGGAGTATTTGCCTTACATGCGTTTCGAATTCTGGTTTTGATGTCCTCAATATTTTCAGGGGCAGTTTGAAATACCTTGTCTTTAATGTAACCCCAGACGAAAAAATCCAAGGGAGTAATATCTGGTGATCGAGCTGGCCATAGAATGGGTCCATAGGTGCCTATCCAGCTATCTGGCATAACTTGATTTCAATAATTTGTACATATTACAGCAGCATTAGGTGGAGCCCCATCTTGTTGAAAATATGAATAATTTAATCTTTCTGCCACTGTTAATTCATAAAGAAAATCTTGAAATTCGTTTTGCAGGAAATTAAGGTATCTACGAGCGGTTAATTTGCCATCATAAAAATAAGGTCCAATTACTTTAGTCCCTAAAAGACCCAACCAAACATTCGTAGAAAATCTTTCTTGGAAAGCAGTCTCTCTGCACCAATGTGTATTTTCTCGTGTCCACTTATAATGCATATTTCTATTGAAAAATCCATTATTAGAAAAATTTGATTCGTCCGACCAAAGAATTTTGCTACATATCAGCGCGTCATTCCTTTTCTTATTTAATAACCATCTACAAAATCTTACTCTCCTTGGCTTATCTCCCTCATTTAAATGTTGAACTTTCCTTATTTTGTAGCATCAAAATCCGTTTTTTTTTCAATATTTTTCTTGCACTGTCTTTTTTTATGCGTCAGTTTCTCTGAATTTGTCTCAAAGAGGTTTCCTCATTTTGGTTAACATAATTCATTACTCTATTCACTTTTCTTACATTATCCGCAACATGCGCTCGCCTTACTACTTTTTTTGAAAATGAACCGTGTGTTTTTAGATTTTGAACTAACTTCCTAAACATAGTTCGATTTGGCTGCGGAGCATCTGGAAATATATCTCCGTAAACCGTGACTGCCATCTCAGCGTCAAAATTGCACTGACAATAAATGCTAATCATATTGAATTTGTTTTTATTGGTGTACACCATAATTACTGATATAAAATTTGTCTTAGAACTCGACAACGCAACATACAACATACAACAGTGACAATCTGTCAAATTTATTAATAACTGTATACATTGTTTTTCACTAATTATGGCACAGCTGATTGTTACGATTCAATTATATGAATTGTGGTATTCGTAAAATATTAAATGTTGACACTATCGGTTAAAATTTCTGTGACATGTTTTATATCGTTGGAATGAGAAAAAAATAACGGAATTAATGGCGTCATGGCCTACTTTGAGATACGTATTTTTCATTTTTGCACAATAGCGTATGTCAAAGCCAACTGCATTTTTCGATTTTTTTGTTACACGTTATTATTCTTATTGTTTTTGCCGTCAACTTTCATTCCTTTAACTTTTTTCGTATCTCCTCAAATAAGGAAGCTATAACCGTTTATGGTTTTCCTATTTTTCAGGTTTTTGTAATATATCTCATAAAGTAGGCTATGGATTTCAAATTTCTTTTTACTGAAATATAGCTCACAAAAAATGGGATAACTGTTTCTAAAACTTTATTCTTCTACAATAGATATTAAGCGAGATATTTGGTGTGGCCCTCGTAAAATAGACAGTCTGTATATGACTATAATATAGTGTTCCATTTGAAAATCATAAATTTATGACGTCACACCTAAATGGATCATCATGTATATTTTAAAATAATTTTTATCTGTGCCATTGTAATCTCTACGACACGCTGCTTTTGAAAATGTTCGATACCTTTTGTAAGAGAAGTAGGATATAAGAACGACAGACGCTGTATATAATTTAAAATCATATTCATAATCAAGTATCCTATTTTGAATATAGTAGAACATGCCCTATCCCTGCTTCTACATTGAAATTTGAGAAGAAAATTAATTTCGTGATTTACCTAATATAAGTGGAAGTTTTACTCGTTTATAAAGTTGAATAAGAAAGGCAAGAAAATAAAAAGTTTCTGCCTTACATTCTCTTCTAGCAAATTACAAGCAAACTAAAAGGTATACATCTCTTCTTATTTTCTAAGCGTTAGTTCAATTTGAAGGCGATATAAGGGTAGTTTTCACCCATGAAGGATTGGAAAAAAATGTCTTCATTGTACAATCCCCATTCATTTAAACTCAAATAAAAAAATGAAAAAAAACCCATAATTTTTCCACTTTACGTCAATTTAGGGATAGTATTACCCCCTTGATGTAACCCTCAGCATTATATTTGTCCTTATTTTATCATTATAATTAGCACATTCATATCATTATTTTACAGCATTATTCTCATTACCGCGAAAACTCCACAAATGGGGTGGTTTTTGGAATTTCAGGGATGACGCACTATTTTTAGAGCTGCGTGACCTAGATTTTCGTGATTAGCGACTCAAGAAATATAAAATATAAGTGGTCCCGATGAGCGTCAAGCCCCTCCGTTTTACACGGAATATAAATATACAGTGTTCCAGTTGAAAACATAAGTTTATGACGTCACACCTAAATGGATCATCATGTATATTTTAAAATAATTTTAAACTGCGCCATCGTAAACTATACCACTCTGCTTTTGAACATTTTCGATATCTTTTGTAAGAGAGGTAGGATATATGAACGACAGAAGACTGCGCTGTATATAATTTAAAAGCATATCCATAAAAAATATCCTATCTTGAATATAGTAGAACATGCCCTGTGCTTACTTCTACATTGAAATTTGAGAAGAAAATTAATTTCGTGATTTGCCTAATATAAGCGGAAGTTTTACTCGTTTATCAAGTTGTATAAGTAAAGAAAGGCAAGAAAATAAAAAGTTTCAGCGTTACATTTTCTTCTAACAAATTTCTATATTATTAAGATAAATTTACGACACAAGTTCTAAATTGAAACAAATGCTCTAGATACTAAAGTAGAGATTGGTGTTCATGTCTTTTATAGAGATACAAATATATTTTTCACCAGAAGAAAGTATACATCGTAAATAAGGGCTTGTCCTTTTATGAAATATGAAAAGTTTCGTTATAACTTATGACTTATGCCTCCATCGGGAAATTGGCAGCGATATCACTTATTATAAAAAAGTTATCGCAAGTAGGCTCTCAGGAAGAAACAGCTTCTCTCGTTAGAAGAAATTGTGCCAGGTCAAAACCGTCGCGCAATGGTGCAGTTGTAGAGGTAAAGTCGAATATCGTCGATGCTGTAATTTATGTTCAGATTGGAAGGCGTCCTTTGACAAACTTCCTTTCCGCATTGCACACACCTTCAGGACCAGTAGTGGGGTATTACAAAATTTCTGGATTTGTTTTCTAAGTATTATACTCTTTCTAAATTATCTGGCAAACTTAATTTTATAGTAATTTAAAGTACCTTACAGCGTGTGGTTAGGAATGATGTGATAATATTGAATTGCTGTTATTATACTATTCGCAAATACAAAACGAAGAGTACATTTTATTTGATCGGTACATTCCTAAAACAGGTAATATCGCTTGTGGAGAAAAAAAATTCACATCACTGTGTTGGTGATAGAATTCTGAACAAATTTCCAAATGTCCGTTTGTCCCTCTGTCTGTCTGTCTGTCTGTCCGTCTGTAAACGCTGTAACTTGAGAATGGAAAGTCCGATTGTATTGAAATTTGGACAGTAAGTTAGTGTTAGTTAGAGAAAGAAGACTGTTGTTTTTGTTTGTTGTTGCCTTTTTGAACAAAATTGTTCAATAAATAAAAGAGTTATTAATTATTTAAATTTAAAAATGGTCCTTTTTATGTTTTGTAATACAAAAAAATATCTAAAACTAACAAAGAGGAGTATCCTATAGAATATGTATATATTCTTTTTTTATGCAGGATATCGATTGGCCCATTTCAAATGCTAATCGTTTTTTTTTACGTATTTATTTTCATTACAGTGCCCCACAGTTTTAACCGACTTTTATTCATTTTAAATTTTTAAGTTCTCAATTGGCTTAAGCGATTTATGAATCTACAAACTGTAGAGTATGGTTAGGCGATGGTCCCACAATGGTTTTATCAGGCTGTTCTCTTCGAGAATTTGGCCAATACGCCTGGTAAATTTCGTCAAAATTGCTTTAAAATTCGGAGAGGTAATATTGATTCTGATGTCAAAAGTCAAAAATCCAAAATGGCGAATCCAATAGGGTTGCTGCAATTGCAAAACTTAGTGTTACATGCATGCCATGCATTTTCGACACACTTTGTTAATATTAGATATTTTTTGTGTAATATTTCACTAGCGCAATTATATTTACTTACTGTAAGTTCAGAATTTCTTTTATAATATTTCATTACGTACTTCAACATCTTTGATTAATTGATTGGTTTTTATTAAGACCTTATGTTAGCGCTGATAATAAAAGGTCTCCAGTATCTCGGCGATTAATCTTTTATCATCTCCGGACCTCTCTTAACCGTGGCTATACGGCAGCAATAACATTTAATAATAAAACACATTTATTTTCCTGCTATTAACTCGCCAAGATTTATTGAGCTGACGCGCCCTAAATAAATACCAGTCAGTCTATTCGAGTTTTTGCAGAAGGACATCAAAAATAAAAATTGTTATACACAATGTGTCCATGAAGTGATTTCTAAAACTTACTACCTATTCACATCTTGACAGGCGCTTTGAAGCTCAGACATTTTTCTAGTCAGCTTTCCTTTGCTGTACGGTACGCCTAACAACGCCATGCCATCTGGTGCGGCTCTTACTGTCTTGTTTTGCCTGAACCTTTAATCGTTTGTATTGTCCTATCTCCGGTTAATGTGGTAAAAAATTGATATTACCCGGAGATACAATGCTGCAGAGTCGTTTGCAGAGCGTAGCTCGAGCACATCTCGAAATCATCTATACTTTATATATGTCTCATACAATCAATGTCTCAGACTCATAAAAAAACATGAAGAAAACTATCGAGTTAGTAAATTTGATCTTTGAGGGAGAGGAAAAAGTGGATACGATCCCAATTATTTTCCCCTATTTCTTGATTTTCGAAGTCCTTTTTTCTATGGACAGTTGAGGACATTACTGACCTCAACGATCAGAAGTTCGTTTGCTGCTGAAACATTTTTGCTAATATTGTTGCACTTTTGCAATAGTCAAAAGTATTTACATATAATGCTTTAACATTCTTTTTCCTTCTTCAATTCTTTGGGACTTCCTGCCACATGTATGTTTTCTTTTTAAGCGGTGCTAGGGGAATCTACAAAATATATCACAATTAACCAGTATGATACTGGTAAATAACCTCTACGCCTGTGACGCGTACGTCAAAGGATCAGTAAGTTAGAGGCTGGTTTTTTTAAAAATAAACAACACAAATAAGTATAAAAACTTGAAATTAAATCTTTCGCCGACGTTTCGGAAATCTAATCTGTTTCCTTTTTCAAGGCTTTTTTGAAAAATCTTTTTTGCTGTGTATGACAAATACAGCTCTAAGAATGTTTGTTATGTTCTTAGAGCTGTGTATTTGTCGTGTTTCGCCAAGAAGAGGTATAATTAACACAGGGGATAAACACAAGCCTATATCGCCAATCGCGCTCCGGAAATGGATTCAGCAGACAATTTTACATAATATAGACCTAATTTTAAAAATGTGTCCAAGATATGCATAGGACTGAAAGTAAACGATCTCTGAATCCCCTGCTATAGGCTAAAGTACCTAGGAAAGGCGGAATTAACTTCTGCAGACAGAAAGTCCAGGAATCCTGGGCAACAATCAGTTGCGGAATAATTCATAAATTATCTTTTTAGTCAAGATAAAGAAAGGCTAAAGAGCCCAACGGCCCCTTAAATAATCTACAGTATACAATCTACTTATTTTTTTAGTATTAGTGTAGGGTGGTATAAACACACATCTTTGTTTTGCAGTACATACATATAATAAAATTGTACCTTAGGCCATTTCTATATAACAGTTTTTCTCATGAATATTTACAAACAGCCTAAGAACCGGATTCTGAATGATATATGATATTACTAAATATGGCCAATTTAAATAACCGTCTATTAAATAATCAGAAATTACGCTAAAATAACTGTAAGTTCTTAAAGTCGTAGGATTTATTGTAAATCTTATCAATGTGCAAATTATAATCGAAATGTGTCAATACTATGCATAGGCGCCCTAGGTTAAAAAAAAACGATGTAATGGCGGAGTTCTAACGCTTGCTAAAACAGTTTTATTTTATTAGTTAATATTAGGTTAATACAAGCACCATATTTCTCTTCCAACAAAACAAAACTGTTTTAATAAATACAAAATGATTATAAGGCAGATCGCAAAATAACGTTTATATGAAATGTATTTGTTTATTATCTATTTTTGCGATACAAACAGGAAACTCCGTATACAATATCAATTTATTGAACAGAAATTACAAATTAGTCATAACAACAATAAAGTGATATTATTTATGATATTTTAATTGACTTTAATTATTGTTAAATATCTGCAAATTATCAACCTATATAATTTTCAAAAGTAAGCTTAATTGATTATTTAAATAGGTTTAATAAATAATAAATCTTTATTTCCATGAATTTTTACCAGCATTAAAATATGGTTCATTTAATAAAATTATGCTTTGCTAATATTTTTCAATGCAAAAGCATTTGCGTTTATTATAAAATTAATTATAAAGTTCAGTAAAAACAAACAGTAGGTACAGAGACTAACATGTAGTTTTCTAATAAAGAAATACATTAGATTCGGAAAATATTCCATATCATCTGATATCTACAGTGTGTCCCGAAAAGATACTGTCAAAGAAGGGGTTCGGGAACACCAGTGACACCAGAACAAACAGTTTCTGTTAATAAATCATGCTCGAAAAGGACCTGTTATATTGGTTAGATTTGATAACCTTGTAACAAATTCGCAAAATCACCAAACGTGACATCATCACGTTTTAAGTCGCAAGTAATAGTTAACATAAAAGGTTGAATGTTATAAGTTTATGTTTATGTCTGTGTGTCTGTCTATGGCTTCATATCTCTTCAACTCAAGAACCATTTTGAGACGGTTTATTTTATTTGAAAGAGTATTTTACCGTGGCGGTTTTTAGCAAGGTGATCTCGGTAGACTTTCAGGGACTTCCACATCATCAGTAAATGTGAATGATTTTTTTTTTAGATATTTCAGATATTCTTATGTTTTAAACAAAGTATTTTTTGTGTTTACGGTCATACGTAGGATGACTTGAAGTATGCATGAATTTCATCGGCTTGAGTTCATCTCGGGATGACATGCAATCTTTGTCTAAAAACATCAAATAAAGACCGCTGTCTGAGAAATCACTACTTCCACATCAAGATTTGCCATCCGAATCGCTTTAAAATAAAATATTTTGATGCTATATTCGCACTCCAATATCTGTGGAAATAATTTTAACTTATCAAATGAAAGAGACATTAATCTTTGAGAGTTTAATCAAGAGCCTCAATTTATTTTTGTATGGCATTCCAAACAATAAAGCTACAAGCTTGAAGAATGGTACTTTTCTTTGAAATATTACCCCACTAAAATTAGTCTTAACAATGAAAACAAGTTGACCTCTTCGCCGATTTATTGCACTTTCTATATAATTGTTGCACATTCTATAGGATACTCTTCGCCGTTTTTTTTTGTAAACAGTGTTAGTTTTAGATATTTTTAGCTTAATTACAAAACATTAAAAAAACATTTTTATTTTAAAAATTAATAACTTTTTATTCAATTATTATTCAAAAACAATAGGTTTCTTCCAGCTATCAGTAACTTACTATCCAAATTTTAATACAATCGGACTTTTCGTTCTTAAGTTATCGCGCTTACAAGAAACCTGACGGACGGATAGACAGACGGACGGACATTTTAAAAGTTGTTCAGAATTCGATCACTAACACATATTTTTTCTCTACCAGCAATATTACCAATTTTAGAAATGTACCGATCAAATGCAATATACCATTCGTTTTGTGTTTGCGAAGAGTATAATAACTTGAGTTTAATTTAATAGTGAATTATTTATTAATTGTTTGTTGATAGTAAGGAAACATATTCCTTATAGGATTTTGCAACAGCGGAAAAAAACTATCTATGAGAACTAAAAGAAAAACTACATGTAAAAATATTAATGAAATCTTGGCATTCTTTCGATAACCTGACTTCTGGTTATGCTAGCAAGTTAAAATTCTGAAATAAATTTGTTCAATTTCTTATTGACATTCTCATTATAACACTAGCATCCAACATTGTCCCCTGTGGCTATGCAGATTATATTAGTATCTACATGACCCCCTACGGTATGAAAATTCAGTTAAAAATGAGAGCAAAGGCCTAATATGAATTTATTTACCTACGTTGTCTTAAAAAAAAATTCATTCTAATGGATTACATTTTCATAAAATCTCTCATTCAGTTTCTTGGAAATGCTTAGTCTTTGATACGTTTTTCTCCCTTATTCTGAGCTCATCAGAAAGGCACAAAGCCACTCATAACGATGTTTCATGCAAAACCAAGACGATATCCATGAATAAGTATGAAATATTTGTATTTGACATTGACTGATAAAAAACAACAATCTCATTTAGTTTCTTGGAAATGCTTAGCCGTTGAAAGGGTTTTCGCCCTTATTCTGAGGTTTTGCATGATACATCATTATGAGTGGCTTTGTGCCTTTCTGATGAGCTCAGAATAAGGGCGAAAAACGTTTCAAAAAAACTAAATGAGAGATTTTATGAAAAAAAATTTAAGACAAGGTAGGTAAATAAATTCATTTTACATTTACAAGAAACCTAACTGAATCTTCATACCGTAGGGGGTCATGTAGATACTAGTTTAATCTACATAGCCGTAGGGGACTATACTGGATGCTAGTGTTATAATGAGAATGTCAAATAAGAAATTGGACAAATTTATTTTATTATTTTAACTTGCTAGCATAACCAGAAGTCAGGTTATCGATAGAATGCAAAGATTTCATTAATATTTTTACATATAATTTTTCTTTTAATTCGCATGGATAGTTTTTTCCGCTGTTTGCAAAATCGTATAAAGAATATGTTTCACAACTTGGGTCTAAGTTTCTGTTGCTGGAATGAGCTTGAAGAATGGTACTATTCAACGCCCAAAAACATTTGGGGGACACCAGTAATTAGATATGAAAGGGGTAATACTAATAATTTGAGCGAGAAATATCCAGTGGGTAAGTTCAAAGAGATTATCATCTTATATTAGAGCTGAGCTTTGTCTCAGGTCTATAAAAGTTAGGCAGATGTTTTAAAAAGAGCTATTTTATCACCTGTTTTCAATCTTGCAATATTCATCTCTTTTCAGTCGAATTTTTTGTGGTTCTTTTATCAACACGGGTGATATACTATCCAGGTGCGTTTTAAAATTTTGGAAATAAGAAGCCGTAAAACGTGGCGCAGTGCTTAAGATGTTTGGCTTGCGGCCACCGAGTCCTGGGTTCGAATCCTGGCCTGGAAGTTTAGTGGCGTTTTTCGTGTGTTACCGAGACGGTAGCAGTGAGCTAGACCACTGTTGAGTGGCACAACACGTTTAGTCACTATTATCTCTCCTGAGTTCGAGTATATGGCAATATCGCAGGGAATGGTTGTTTTGTTGATGTATATATGTCCTGGTTGAGTGGTAGAAGAGCAATAGCTGAACTCCGCCAGGACGTTGATATAAATAAGTCTATTAAAAAAGAAAAATTCTTTTGGTTTTAGTATAAACAAATACACCTTAACTGACAGATTTACAACAGGAGTTACAAGAGCAAGAAAATAAGGTGTTTTCTTCCTCTTGTTCACAACGTTTTAAAATACTTTTTGTGTTCTATGCGTTATTCTAATTGACTTCGCTTTGCTGTGTGACACCTCTGACAGCATCATGCCGTCTATCGCGGTTGTCTGTTAAGCACAGGACCTTTCCAAAGCTGCTTGCTTATTCTCTGAAATATCAACCGTTCTATGCCCTTTATCCAGTTGAGTTGAACGAAGAATGCGATGATTGGGGAGCATACGGAGCTTTAGGGGACGCAGCTCGCGGAGAATCGACCTGTAGAAACGTAAATAAACACGAAGGAAACTAAGGTATCTCAGATTAAAATGCAGTTATTTACGTTATGAGCGGAGAACAGTTTACACAGGCAAAATTAGCTATTTTACATCACTTTCATTTCGCATTTGACGATTTTTTAAATACATTGAATTTATTTTATGTAGATTACAGCATAAATGTTCCTATTATATTGCAGTAAGAATGAAATACACTAACAGCCGGTTTTACAATCGCTAGTTAACTTCCAGTCAGAGTTAACTTTCAGGTTATTATAGAAATTGGGTTTTACAATACCTAGTTATTTTCAAGGTGATGGTTATCTGGAAGTTAACTTTACTAGCAGATAAGGTGTGGGTAAACTACAACTTGCAGTTTACTGGCAATTTATAACCTATAAAATAACTGTCACAAAATAATTTTTTGATATTTTGCCTAAAAATGGATATGTACGAAGTAAATGCATATAGCAGTGATGAGGAGCCAAGGTAATCCAGTATAGACCTAATGTTTTCAAAGAATACGATGGAAGAGATTTTTGAAATAGATCGAGACTAAATACTACCTACTTACTTAGTAATAGACCACTAACTCATCAATTGCTTCAGACATTTATATTTCATAGCAGGTGACGTGACTGACCAAAATTCATACATTTTATGTATATTACCCATTTTTCCACTACCAACATTATAAATTTTATTCACAACCTCTCGTTTACAAATCATCACTTAAGTTTATATTGAAAAACGCATGTGTCGGTAAAGTTATAGGTAGTTAACCTGCAAGTAAAAGTCAACTAACATGAGAGTTAACTTGTAAACCGGCTATAAATCCGATCTGATTTACTAATTTCTCTGTGTAAACCTGGCTTGCAAAGGTACCAATCAGAGACAAGGACACACGTTCCCTATCTTTAGAGCCACTGCATTTTAAACTGAGATAAACTACAGTACGTTACCAAGTCTGTCTGATCGTTGAGCGTCTTATATTACCGAAGCCTATTTTATCTACTTCATTAAACAGACACTGCAGCGTCGACATTGCCTTTCCTAATGATATCTCGTGCCCTTTGGCCATCAAGCAATGAACGCCTATGATGCGACATTTATTTTTTAATATTCAACTGATTTTTATTTCGTAGTTTATTATAATTATGCTTCCTTCTGCAATAAAATATTTATTAATTAGTATCAAAATTTACATTTTAAGTTAATTTGAATCAAAATGTGTATTTATCGGCTGCCAAATAAAAAAATTGTTTGAATTTTTTTCTCAGTTAGGATGAGAGCAATAAAATAAATTAAACAGTAAATTTCCTAATAATAAATAAATAATGAGGTGTAATATACGGATTATTATACTCTTCGCAAATACAAAACGAAGAGTATTGCGTTCGATCGGCACATTTCTAAAACCGGTAATATCGCTCGTAGAAAAAAATTCATATCACTGTGTTGGTGATCGAATTCTGAACAACATTCAAAATGTCCGTCCGCCTGTCTGTTCATCTGTCTGTCCGTCTGTCTGTTAAGTTTCTTGTAAGCACGATAACTTAAGAACGAGAAGTCCGATTGTAATGAAATTTGGACAGTATGTTAGTGTTAGCTAGAAGGACGAAATTGATCAATAAATAAAAAAGTTATTTATTATTTAAATTTTTTTAAATGTTTTAATATTTTGTAATTTTTTTTTTCCTTCACTGGCTTTGGATGTCTCCATTTAGCCACGATGTTTTTATTTTACGCTATACTAGATATATCACAACTAATCTATATTTAAAATCTATAATTCCATAAACTAATCGACCTATAACCTAACACGAGAGGACCAGCTAGTGTTACAAGACTCAAGGATTATTGGACAGGGACACACACTTCACGTCAAGGTGCCCTTCATGACGCCTTTGTTTAACACGTAACACACACGAGGCAACGGTAAGGGGGTGATATAAAAAACAGTGGATAAGAACAGAGGAACTCATCTAAACCTATATTTTGACACGGCATAACCTAATAAACTCCCAAAATATATATTTAAAATTTTCATTTGTGGTTACTATGTATAGCAGCGAGGTACTATCCAATGGTAGCGGAATACAGTTCTCCAACATTTTTCTTTTCAAGAAGTTCACAGCAATTGCGTTAAAATTGCAATCAAATAGCCAGTGCTTGATGTCGCCAATATTTCCGTTGCAGTCGCAGATAGGACTATCAAGGATTTTCATCTTGAGCAGCATGGATTTGAAAGCTCCGTGACCAAATAGGCAACGAATGTATGTAATAAACATTTGCCTGTTGTACGGGAATGAGATGAAAGATGGTTTAGAAGGTAGGCGGCTATATATGCGACAATAGTGGGTGTTTTGCCTTTTGTGGATCCATTCTTCCTCCCATTTTTTTCTCATATCCATTTTGGCACTGGATATCAAGTCATAATATGGTAATTACTCGATTTTGGGACCTTTGGTAGTACTAGCTATTAAATCTGCTGTTTCGTTACCAACTATACCAGAGTGTCCTTTTACCCAAATAAAGACAACTTCCTTGTTTAGAGTTTTCAACTTTATAACTTTTTCCAAAATATCTGTTATTTTATATTTCATAATGTGCTTGTTTGGGTTTGAAATTGCACCTAAGACGGATTGTGAGTCGGACATGATGAGGATAGTTATAAAGTAGTTGTGATTGTCGATTGCCCAGTCGAGACCTTTACTGATAGCCATACACTCTGCCGTAAATATTGAAAAATTTTCATTTAGCCGATATGCAAAGGATATTCCACAACCCACGTAATTTTTGGACTTGGATCCATCAGTATACAATTGATTTGGATGTGATTCCTCGGATTATTTGCATATTATTTGCGGTGTGCTCATATTTGGGAAAAATAACTTTTACTTTGCGGTGTGAAATGTCATAGGCCGCCTGAAAGAATGGCAGGGTCTCCTCTTCAATTATAGAACTATGGTTTGGGATGCTTGAATGTTTTGTAATTGATTGATTGATTAATTGATTGAATTTGCCAGCGTAAGGTAGGCATTGCTGCCGATTCCGGACATCCAATCTGGATGTTTTTATATACCGCCGGTCCGGCTGCATACGCTGGATTGTATATGGGACATGCTTGTTGCCAGCAGCCAGAGCCACATGGCGCATGGAGTAGGAATATAGGGTGGGAGGTGTAGATGTGTGTGAGATGTTTCTTTTATGTTTCCAATTGTCATCAATGTCTTCATCGGATGGGAAGTGTGGGCGTTTGTGAGATGCTTCTTTTAATTTTCCATGGTTCTTTTAAATTTTCATCTATCATCATCTCCTTAGTTATGTAGTTGATTGATTGGTTAGCCAGCTATGCTTCTTTTTAATTTCCGTCTGTAATCATCTTCTCACCTATTCTTCTTCTGAGTTTTCTGTTTCTTCTATTTCTGAATCTGGCAGTGTGTATATCCTTGATATTTTTTTATTGTATTCCGTCTTTTGTTTTGCTGTTCTTTCCTAGTGTGTATAATCCTCTCCTAGTTTATTCATAATCCTCTCGATTGTTATCAATATGCAGCATGGCCTCAATATTTTCAGTTTGTTGCTGTTCAGTCGTAGCGCTTTCTTTAGTAGGTGTCTCGTCTTTGGACGCGTTCTCAGTATTTCATTGCGTATGATTCTATTCTTTTAATTCTTGTTTTCTCTCTTGTAATGCTGACGTTTTCTGTCGTTTCTATGGTTTTCCTGTTTTGCTAGCAGTTGAATAGTATATCCCTTTCAGCTGTTCTCAGACTTCTTCTATTCGCCTTTGTTGTTGCTCCGTTTTTGACTCCGTATGTCATCGTGGACATTGGTCGTGTATATCTTTTTAGTTAGACTCCATGGTGGTTTATTTTCCTCAATGAACGGTAGTATAGCTCTTGTAACGCCATAGACCCTTTTGATTCTTTCCCTTACTGTTTCCTCCCTTTTCAGTTGATTCGTTAATTAAATATGTGGCCAGGTTTTTCATGCTGTTCGTGGTTCTCAGGGTGTGGTGTAGTCATCTATTTTGTATTCTTCCCCACTGGCTGGGTTCGTGTTAGTGGATCTCGCATCATTATTAGGCTCTTCTTGAAGTTTATTTTCATTAATAATAGCTTGCGGGTTAATAGTTTCTGCCTCTGGAACGGCACCAACTGATATGTATGCCAATCGTGTTTTCGTCATTACCAAGTGGTAATTAAGTAATTTAAAAAAATCAGCTTATTACAAATCTATTATGCCCAGTGAAATTTCTTGCGGGTTAACAATTTCTGCCTCTGGAAACCCAGCAACCGATTTGTATGCCAATCGTATTTTCGTAGTCACTATGTGATAAGAAAAACATTTATACGAATATTTGCATCAACCATGAAACACATGTTGAGTTTCAAGAATCATCTAGTGACGTTTCCACCACTAAGGGTCAGTTGTATGAAAGTGGATCAACGAAAGTTCAGCTGATCTGGATTCAAAATCTAAGGTTACAATTGTTACAATAATGGTATCCTTGGATTTTAAACAAAGTTCAGCTGAACTCTGGCTGATCCACATTTATACAACTGGCCCTAAGTGAATTTCTCATATCACTTTTTTTGTCTGTCAAGCTCTAAAGAACAGGATTAATAATGACTAGCTAGTCCAAATGTGTCAGGTGATTGCACACTGGCTCCTGTACTATTATACACATAGATTTTTTATTTCTACTTCTTTGGCTAACCGAAGTGGTTGTTTCAGACTGAGATTTCGCAAATTAAGGTCTTTCAATTCCATCAATCAATCAGTCGGTCACTGTGTTTATCAGTCTGGTGTCTGACTGACTGTCTACATTATATCTACAAAACTATTTGACGGGGAAAAATAATATTTAGTGGGTAGTTGATATTATCAACGAATAGTAAATGGGAGGGATATACTTTAAATGAAAAATATATATGGTACACACCTTTAAAAAATAATTGATGAAAAATCTTACAGAAGATATTTCGCATGAAATTAACACGACTACAAGGAAGAAATCTGCCATACTTACTTAGTGAAAAATATACCGGATGGTCGCTCTAAAAAATAACTTATTTGGAAATCATAATAGAAAATAATATTTCGTATTTGACGCCGTTGTCGAGAAGAAAACCTGATGTACTTTTAGTAAAAAAATATGCAGGGCGGCCAGTGTGGTCTCACTAAAAGAAGTAATAATTAAGAAACGCCGAAGGCAAACAGTGTCAAATGCCGTTGTCACCGTTGTCAAAAAGAAAATGTGATATGCTTTAGTTGAAAATATATATACACTAGGGCGTATCGAAAAAAGCTATTTTGGAAATTCAAAATTTCAAGTTGATGAAAAGTTGTTTCTATGTATACACCACACAAAAAATTTGCCCAATTGAAAAAAAAGAGGCCTAAAGTTTACAGTTTTTTTCTAAAAACTGAATTTTTTCATGTATTTTTTGCATTGAGAATTAAGGACCTGTCTTAGGACAGAATATTTGTGATGATAATGATGATGAATAAAATATTTAACGGCCTAATATATATAAAAAAAAACCTTTGAAGTTAGGAAGAAAACCGCATTTTTCTAAAAATTCTTTAAGTTTAAATAAAATGCGGGAGACCTAAACGATTAGAGTAATAATATTTTTTTATATTTTCATTTCACACAATATTGTTAAAAATTTCCAATTTGAAAAATAAAATCACTTATTTCTTCATTCAAAAAAAAAAAAAAAACTGAAAAATTCAGTTCATTGAAGAAAATTATAAACTTTAGGTCTCTTGCGGGAGACCTAATTTGTTTTCAATTGGGCTAATTTCTTTTCTAATGTATATGGGTTCAGAGACAACTTTTTATCAACCTCGAATTTGGAATTTCTAAAAAAAGTTTTTTTCGATGCACCCTAATATACACAGAGTGGTCATTCGACAGAAAAATAATTAAAATATAAAAAGTGCAAATAAAGTGAGAAATTTTGTGTAAATGTTTTACAATTTCTTTCTCACATTTGTTTCACTACTTTATGTGCATAAATATTACTGCATGGTAATATTTATGCACATGTCCAACTGAAAATATCTACGCACCAACACGGCTTTATGAAAGGCCGGTCCACCGTAACGAACTTAACTTGCGCTACTCAGTACATTGCTGAATCAACTGACTCTCACATACAGGTAGATTCAGTTTATACTGACTTTTCCAAGGCATTGGACAGAGTGAACCATAGTAAACTTGATAAATTTGGAATATCTGACGGTCTACTTCAATTTCTAGAGAGTTACTTAACCGATAGAGTTCAATACGTATCTTATGGATACAAATATGTTGAATACCGAGCCATGTCAGGAGTACCCCAGGGATCAATACTTGAACCTCTCTTCTTTAATGTTTTTATTAACGACATCAGTGACCACTTAGACGTATATTTCTTAATATATGCAGATGACGTTAAGATGTTGCACAGGATTAATGATTTGAATGACTGCTAAAAACTTAACAAAACAATTTAACTAAGTTGTCAGCTTGCGATGAAAATAATCTTCACCTAAATGTTAGTAAGTGAAATGTTATGAGTTACACAACCAAGGAGTCCCCAATTACATATAATTATAATCTTAATGACGACTTCCTAAACAGACCATCTACATTCAAGGACCTAGGTGTAACCTTTGATAACAAATTAACATTCACTAACCATATTGTGATCTTGGCGTCACCTTCGATAAAGACCTCACTTTTATTGAACATGTTAACAATATAACTCTCAAAGCTCTGAGACTATTAGGGTTCATTAAAAGACATACACAACAGATAAGCGACCTACATGTTATAATGACTTTGTACCACACACTAGTGCGTAGTATATTAGAATATAATAGTGTCATATGGTCTTCACACTATGCTTCTCATATTATATATATCGTTTAGAAACTGTGCAAAATAGATTTACTACATATTATATTTATAAAATGGGTCTGCCATACCAAGCTTTTAATTCTCACGTTAGATTAGACATAACGTGTTTAAAGTCGCTAGAAGACCGTAGGAAACTTGCCCTTCTTTATTTTCTACATAAAGTGGCTCTATTGACTGTCCATCTTTATTAAGTAAAATTAATTTTCATGCTGCCCCCTGCGACACAAATAAATAAATAAATCAATATTGATGCTGTAATTGAGCATGCATATAGAATGTTAGGTTTCATCTTGCGTAACAGCAACTTTAACGATGCGAAAACCTTAAAGATGCTTTATTTTGCTTTTTTCTGATCCAAACTGGAGTATGCCTCACTTGTTTGGCAATCTGGGTATAACATTCATAACGATAAATTGGAAAACATTCAGCGTTACTTCCTGAAATTTTTAAACTGGGAAACTGAAGGTACATGTCCACTAATTGGAGCTTCTCAAGATGAATTACTTGAAAAATTTAATATTACTAGTCTTTCCGAAAGGCGTGAGTCCTTTGCTTTGCGTTTTCTAGATAAAATTATGCATAATAAAATACACTGTAGTGAAATATTAAGCCAGCTGAACTTCTGTGTCCCACGGATTAATTCTCGTCATTCTCGTAGTTTTTATTTATCCACTCCTAGATCTGACGTATTAAAGTTTTCTCATCTGTTTAATATTTGTACTAGTTATGAAACTCACTGCAGTGAATTGGACATATTTGCCTAGCAGCCAGAAATTTTATCTACTGTCGTACAGTCTAACCAACTTCATAATCTATCTATCTACTTGTACTTCTTATTTAGGTTAGGTTAGGTTAAGCTAGTTTAGATTTCCATCCTATAAATGGTTTTGTACTGTTGGATAATGTACGATTAAATAAATAAAATAAATAAATAAATAAATAAAAATTATAACTTTTGACAATACAAATGTTCTTGCTGAATTTGTGGCAATAAAAGCTTTTTATCATTAATATTATTGAAATAAGAGCACTGTGTATGAAATCGGCATTGAACTAATAATTCACTTGATTGTGTTGATCACGTTCTATAAACAAGTTGTATCGCTCTGATAGTACACGTTTAAGGATTTATTGTATAAGGCCTTTGTACCCAAATGGCATCGCTTCGAGAATCTTTTCCGGAATTTCTGTTCGTAAGACCATTCACTCACCCTCTGAGCAACTATATCCTTTTTCCGGTAAACAGATCAATAAAAATTTTCTCACTTCCATCGAAAGAAATAAAATAAAAGTTATATGTGCCAACAGCAGATTTTATGGCCCGCTCTGTGAAATATGACTTGGGGTTACGTCCAAGAATATGCTCTAATCTTTGTTATTACTTCTTGAAATCCGACTCCAGTGTAGGGGTCGACTTCTAGATTGGAGAAATTATAAAGTGAAGTAATTTGTTTAATGTTGTCATATTTAAGAGCGGACAGTTTGAAAATATGGCAAAATCACGTTGTCTGATCTTTAACTCAAAGTGCTACTAAAATTTATTTGATGGTTTTAACCAAATTGAAGAAAATTGCGCGTTGTTAAAGGGATTTATTTTTTCTTTTCACTTTCTTCGCCTACTGATGGGAAGTATTGTATTAGTGAAAAAATCAACCTCCGAGATTTCTTCGGATTTTCACGTTTCAGATCACATAGATTACGAAAATGAAGGTCTTCCAGTTCCGTCCGTCTGTCTGTCTGTCGATCTGCTGTCTGTCTGTTGGCGCTCTAAAATACTATTTGACGGAGAACAGTGAAATTTGGCAGGTAGTTCATGCTACTGCTAGCGAAGAAATGGGTATACTTTCACTGAAAAATATACAGGGTGGATTGTCTGAATAATAAATAATGAAAAAATGTGACAGATGGCAATAATATTTGGCATACAGTTAATATAATTGTCAAGGAAGGCACCTAAGTTTGGTTGGATCTATTGATTGGAATACGTTTCTTATTCTGATCGTCGTTTGGTAAACAATTTCGTTCGTATATCCCCATAGAAAAAATCTAAGGGTGGTTTATTTTTGGTAAGTACGATTTTTTTGTGGGACCAACACCTAAGAAGATACGTCGTAAAACTGCTTTCCCAATCTTTTAATGGGCCGTTTGCTCCACCCCCCGCCGACTCCGCCCTGTAAAAACTCGTCGGAATAGAAGTTGGCAAAAAAATTTTGTTCATTGGGAGCAGTCACTGTTCGACTCTGTTTTTTCTCCAGATCTGCCCGACTACTATAGAGACTGGTCTAAATAATAAAGAAAAATATGTTCTTATTGACATTTTGTAGTAAATTCGATGCTCTAGAAAAAAATATCATTTTTCTGATTCTAATTACTTACATTGTGAATATTTCAACAAAATTGGTTAACAAATTACTAGGTGTCCGGTTTTTTTAAAGGCTGTAAATGCAGCTGAAATCATTTAAAAGAATATATCGAGTATGGGGAATTTAAAAAATATATTGTTAATCTGTATAATTAATTAACAAAGCAGCACGAACAGATATCTGCATCTGATTAAATCGAATTACTCAAGTCCCGCGAATATGGTGCAAAACTCGAAAATTAAGTGAAGCGTAGCAATAAAAGCGAAATTCTATTTGTCACTGTCAATTTGTGATAGTTAATTGTACAATTAGATTAGAAGACAAACAGTGTACACTTGATATATTCGGTCGTTAATTAAATTAAGACGTCACGGTTGTACTGAGTTTTCGGCATTTGTTAAAAATTACTTTGTGTAACATAAATTGATAGTAATTTAATGGGTTGTTTGTGCTTATTAATTTCTAGATATGCAATTCGAAACTTCCGTTTATTCGGTTATTAATTGCCATGCAGAAATGCTAATTTGTATTGACTCGAAACCCAACAGGAGTAGTTTGCGGTATAAAAATGAAGTTAAATAATCTTAATTACTTATCAAACTGTTCTCGATGTGTGTACTACAAAAATAAACTTGTTGAGGTGAAAATAACGCTCTACAATTTAGTATACTGGGATCACTCTTACTTCCAATTCATATAAATGTTCATTCAGCTTTCACAACCTCGTCTGCAGATATCATGTTTACGGGACACTTCAAAGCTACTGTTGGCAACTTTGCTGACTTAAAAAACTGGTGTTTAACTAAGGCTTTTGACTGATTTAGGAAATAAATAATTTTTTTCTATCAAAATGATCACCAAATCACCTTCAGATTATAAATTTGCTATAAAAAATTTTCACACTCTTAGTCACATATTAATGGTTTATCAACTGAACAATTAAAAAAAAAGAAAATAATAATAATGATATAACAGTAAATGAACATTTTCGATTGTCGACAAATGCTGGTATTAATTCTAAGATCTAAAAAGTATACAGAGTAAAAGTAGGTGCAATAAATAATAATGCAAATAAAAAATTTAAAAGCGTAGCCAACAGTATAAGTATGCGTATAACATCGAGTATGAATTAAAATGTTGTTCTAATTACTTAATCTGTGTACTATTTTTTAAATCCTTGCGAAGAAAGGCTTTTGATGGGAACCGGGACTGTGTTATATGAGAGAGTAAAGGACAATTCATATTTCTTGGAGCTGTGACTTGGGATATTTAATGTAGTATCTACGAAACCTACACAAGAACTATACAGAGAGCTCCATGTTGTGCATAAGATCAGGACTAAGACAATATATGCGTTTGACATTTAGATTGAAAATAAAGCCAATTATAATTTTTAAGATATGATATGATTCACGCTTATAAGTGGTGCCAATATTATGTATAGACAGTAAAAAAAAATCGGCGGCGCTCTGGTCAAAGGATAGTAGCTGATGTAACATAAACACCACACGTAGTAGACAACCCCCAAATCCAAAGCCATAGGCTGTCCGGATGAGCCCGTCATTGCCAGTGCCGGTGCTGGGGATCGAACCAAGTACACGTTAGACAGTCTGACCAAGCGCGCTCGCCACTATCACGCTTAGCCGACTGAGCTACAGTGCCAATATGTAATACTTAAGCGGCACCTCGTTCTACTATATAATCCCACATAATCCAGAAACATATATTAAGTTTTATTCCCCTACCAGAGATGAAAACCACGACTAGTTCATTATGTGTAATTGTAGTCCCTTCAGATTAGGAAAAAATTTAAGAAATTTTCCCACAGCTATGAGACATTTAAAAAGTGAAGCATGTGGGTTGTCTGAACGTGATTTTCACCCCCCACAGTTCTAAAAAAAGGTGGTTTTTGAGAAGTACAGGGTGTTAATGACGTGCTAATATTTCAGCGTGTGATTCCTTAGGTCATTTTATGAAGAAAAGTTCATATGATTATATGTCCACGACAGCTTCTATTTTTTGCTACAGGTTGTTGCAATTTCTTTTTTCTAATCTTTATTTTTTAATATCTATTTTAGATATTATGTTCAATTTTGGTATGTGTTAATAGGATATAGAACCACATATTTTAATTGGAAACATGATTTTATCGCACCACCAGTGGCGTCCCTGCGAGCATGTCCTCTAATATTTTTTACCAAGAAAGTGGTACGCCATCGACATTTTTCCATGTGGATATTTTTTCTGATTAGCCTCATTAATTCTACATGAAAACAGTCTCTTGCATTTTTCTCGTCAGACGCACGGTTCTTGATTAAAACAATTAAATTCTTATTGAAAGTACACACACACAAAAAATTGATTACACGGGTCAGATCAATCTTCTTCAGTGTATTTTGGCTTGCTGAATCCGAACCCGCCGTATTTTTATCCCACCACGTCACATTTTTCTCTCTCTATACTCAAAAAACATTTAGAAAAATGCAAAAAGGGAAAATTGCGTTTTTCTAACGATTTTCTGAGAATAGAGAAAAATTGTGACGTGGTGGGGCAAAAGTGACGCCGGATTCGGATTCAGCAAGCCAAAATACACTGACGAGAAAAACGCACGATACCGTTTTCGTGTAGAATTCATTAGGCTAATCAAGAAAAATATCGACATGGAAAAATGTCAGTGGCGTACCACTTTTTTTAGTAAAAAATATCACAGGACATGCTCGCAAGAACGCCACTGGTGGAGCGATAAAATAATTTTTCTAATTAAAATATGTAGTTCTATATCCTATTAACACATACCAAAATTGAAAATAATATCTAAAATACTTTCTGAGATATTAAAAAATAACGACTAGAAAAAAAAAGTTCAACACCCTGTAGCATAAAATTTAAGACGTTGTGGACATATGTTCATATAAACTTCTTCATAAAGTGACCTAAGGAATCACACCCTAAAATATTAGCACGTCAATAGGGAACACCCTGTATATATGAATTATAGAGCCTTTCCACCTTTATTTCTATTTTGAGGTAAGACTGCATTTTGGTGAAAAATTTCACGAGAGCAAAGTTGTATACCATAAAATTTCCTACAAATTTTGCCTCCACGTTTTTGTCCGAATTCCGTATAGTTTCGCAGCTAAAGGGCGCGAAAGAGATATATACATATGTAGACTTTTGCGCCTTTGTTTTTAGATTTTCAGCCAAAATTATGCATTTTGGTGAAAAATATCAGGAGAGCAAAGTTGTAGAGCATAAAATTTCTTACAAATTTTGTCGCTATGTTTTTTTAAGTTTTTTTTCGAATTTCGCATAGTTTCGCCGTTAGAGAACACAAAAGAAATATACAGGGTGTCCCAAAATTGAGTTCCCGGATGGGAACTTGTAATTCCTGTGTAATTCATTTTGGGCCCGTATAACCCAATTAACCTTAGTGCAAAGATGCATCCTGTTAAAGTGAGACAGAAAAAAAAATCCAATATCTTCCGTTATATTGAAGAAAAATTTATATTAAACATATACTTACTATTTTTTGACGTTACTAATGAAATAATTTTTGTATTGCCATGACAATGCGACAGGTTATCTAGTTCACAACCACCTATGACCTATAGGGAAAGAAAGAAAATTCTTGATTTTTTGTTCATATTACACAAATTTTTAAAAGTATTAATTTGTGTACTAAAACAGTTGGACATTATGTGGAGCATTTGTTATGAATCTAATTTTTGTTAAATAGACTACATTCCTGTTATTACAAAATTTTGTTCTGGAATTGTAAATAAATGTTAAATACAAATAGAGGAATAACCGATAATTTCTCGTGTTTTAATAATTAATGTTAGAAAGAGTGCCTTTTTTGCAGCCCTTTCAGTGCTCTGCAAAAATGTTCAAGTATCCTGTAATTTTACAGGGCGATTAAAAAATATCGCCAGTCGAATAATAATTACTATGAAAAACAAATTGAGAAACAAGATATTTGGGTGTTATCAAGTTCACATAGAGTATTTATAGAGATGCAGCTCCCACCAAAATTTCAAAATTTTGTCTTCAATATAACGGAAATAACAGGAAAAGAAATTTTCTTGTGATTCACTTTAAGAGGGTGTACTTCCTCAGGGATGCATTTTTGGGCAAAGGTAAGTTGGGTTATATGGGCTCAATATGAACCCAGGAATTGCAGGCTTCCGTCCGGTGACTCAATTCTGGGACACCCTGTATATATAAATATACTTTCGCTCCCTATAACGGCGAAACTGCAGAATTCGAACACAAACGTAGAGACAAAATTTGTAGAAAATTTTATGCTCTACAACTTTGCTTTCCTGATAGTTTTCAGTAAAATGCATAATTTTTGCTGAAAATCTAGGAAAGACGCAAAGTATCTTTATATATTTCTTTCGTGTCCTCTATGCAGAATTCGGACACAACGTAGAAATAAAATTTGTAGGAAATTTTATGTTCTACATATTTTGCTCTCCTGACATTTTTCACTAAGATCCATAGTTTCTCCTCAAATTACAGAAAAAAGCGAAAAAGCGCTAAAATTCGTATATATGTATATGTACATATTTTTCAAAAATCACCCTTTTTGGACTGCAGGGGGTAAAAACCATGTTTAGACAACCCAAATGATTCACTTTTTACAGGTCTCATAGCTATGGAAAGTTTTCCATAAAACAGCATTAGTACAATCGACCAAATAGAATAAACGGTTGAATGTGGTGCCTTTATATATAATAATTTGTTCCACTACTGGCGAAACTCTGGTAAATAAATCTCACAATTTTTTTTTTTTATATATCAGTGGCGCTACATATATATTTACAATAGTGGCGGTTCTAATGCAATGGATAAATTTTTGTGAATGGGCTGCTATAATACGTGAAGATAATGTTCCCAGATTTAAGCATAATATTTTAAATTTAAGACATAGTAGCTCATGCATAATTAACACAATCCCAGTGCTTTCATTTCTTCGAATTACGTACCGACGAATTTATGAAATTCGTAAATCCGTACCCCCCTGACTCTACTGACAAGACTTCTTGGCCCTAGTATAGGTATCACTACAGAGAACCGTAGAGATGAGTTTTGCAACTTCTGCAATCAGTATTGTTGTACATTAGTAAGCCACGGTCTGTAAATGGCATTTCCATACTCAAGTTGAGGTATTATGAAGGACACCAATTATTTCAGTTTTGTAGGTAGGTAAGACATTTAAATGTGAGTAATTTCAGTTAAAGCATAAAACTTTTGCGGTAAATTAACAATACGAATCTCAAATCTTAAATGGTTATCAAAGGTAGTTCCCATGGTCCCAAGCTCTTGGCAGATTCCATGAATAATAATTTTGTGTCATTTATATGTAAATTACAAGAATCGCCAGGAATATTAAACGATTACATGTGACATTAATAGAACGGATTTCGGAGCAGTGATTTTTGAGCCATGATCAGTTGAATATTTTTACACAGAATTTAATTCTGTATTACTGTTTACGATTAACTGATCTCCATCAGTTAGTGTTTTCATATTTCATACATATTTCTCAACCAAAAGAACACATTTCAAATTTTAATTTTGAAAAAAATATGGTGAACCCTGTTCAAAAATTTGTTTCCAGCAATATATTACATTATGTTACATCTGTACATAGAGTCTCTTTAATATAAAAAATGTTATATCTGATAAATTGTTCTAGATGTTCAAATAAAATGTATTTGTCGTTGATATGCTGGAAAAGTTGTATTATTATGATTTTTTCAAAATTTTTGATAACAAGAGGCGCATATCAAATTTTAAATTTAAAAATAAAGTTCTACTTAAAATGCTCACTTCAACGATATATCGTACCTGTATATTCAAAATAACGTTTTTCCTTTAGCTCTGCATACTGGTAATGAAGCCACTACTATTTTTTTTTTAGGCAAAATAACACCGGCCCTTACTTTAGCATCATTGTCTTACATATTAGTTGAATATTTTTTGCACATGGACTTTATAGTTGAAAAGTTAGAAGGTGGTGACTGATGATACCCATTGAGTCCTACGGAACCTTAAAAACATTTTTTCTTATCCGGTGCTTACAATATATCGGGTTTTTAAGTGTGTGTAAATTTAAAGTATATACTAATACCCATGCAATTTTTGTGTTACTGTTTGTTATATTAATTGGTTTTGACATGTCCAAACACAGCGGTGTATTTTTTATTAATGATTATTATTACTATTATCATTCATCTCAACGACTATGTGCGGGTTTGTATTCATATATGTCTATCTAATGCATATACATATAAGAAATCTACAGGCCTGGACTATTCTATTAAACTCATTATAAAGTTCTCAATATTTAATTTTATTTAGATTGAGTTGTATATGCCTGGAAAAGAAATTAATTATGTTGAATATGCAAGCAAATAAACCTAGCCAGCAGCTGTTAATACCGATAGAGATTTTCTCATTATTATTAAAACGCTCCTTATCGTCACGTCGAAAGCGAACTCTAGACTGGAATCTAATTTGAATTTTACATAGCAGGAGAACTTCGTCAACAAACATGGGAAATGGAATATCATTCAGAAAAAGAACAGAGCGACTTTGATGAAAACGGCAACAGTCTGACATACAGCTGCTTCGTTCCCAGACTCTTGCGTCACGGTCACGTTAGTTGATTTTAAGACAAAATATAATACACTATTTTGTTCGTATCAGTTGCTTTACATCCTTTTATTCTACACCAGAAAATGCACGTCCATAATAATATTCTTAAATATATTACACTATATTATCTCCACTATATATAAACACTATGTGAACAATACAAAATTATTAAACTTCGGTTAAATGAGACGCATAGATTTGCGAGTGAAGCGAGATTAGAAACAGTAGCTATTCACGTTAAGCCTTAAAGGCTAGAAAATGTCAGAAGCTATCTGTCCTTGATTTCTAAAAAAAAATTCATACTGTACTGAAGCTTAGGCTACTGAACCTTATTATCTTATTAGAATCGCGTCTCCTATAAAAGCGAGTGTTCTATTGAAAGGAGCTTTAATTATTTTTTTTGCATCGCAGTGTTCCCCAAAATATGCAACCCTTCTAGCCACAATGATTGGACACATAAGATGTGATGAGGGTTTTTTCCTATTCATCACACATCCTGTATTTCGGATTGTCCTCACCTTTAAGTTAGATATCTGTTTAGAAATTAGTTGGTCTTGGAGTTGGATAATTCCCCAATGAATGCGTGCGATAAGTAACGTTTCTGACTCAGTATTTTCTTTATCGTTTTTATTATGGTTCTATGAAAGATATCCCGCAAGCCGCTCCCATCATTACTTTTTTTGCTCCCTCTTTGATCAGTTCCTCCTCTTTCTCATTAGCTATGTTCCTTTGATATTTCTGTACCGACTCCAGTTGTATGCTGTTGTAATCAACTAATTTTGCCTGATAATCCAGATGGATTATAAACGAGACTACATTAAGATACCGCCTAGTTTCTTACCATTTTAGAACAATCGTGCTTCGAATGTTTTGAAAATTGATTGGTTGTTAGCAATAATGTAGATTATTCTGTATGAAGTCTATAGCTGCGATGTCTACCTTGAACACTATTGCCCGAATACTATCCAAGTTTAGATGGAAGTCTGTCCTTAATTGGTCTTTCGCGTAACTCCTAATCTGTACCATTTGGAGTTTTGATCCGCCATTTCACCATATAATTTCGTTTGTACGTCTTCATACCAGTCATACTACCTCATTTGCCCTATCGGGTTCGTGTACGGTGAAGGCTTTCGTGAAGTCATGGGCTGTGGTGACTCTATCTGCATTGGAATGCCCCATATCCGTTTGTTTTCAGTTTCTATGCCGCTCTTCTTTATTAGATATGGATACGGCGAAGGATTTCGTTAAGTTATGGATTGAGCTGGTGTATCTGATTTCCGCGAAATGGCCCCATATATGTTTGTTTTCATCGCTCTGCCATTACCATAATGGTAGGCGTTGTTGTCATTGCTCCAATTATACCCAGGCACGCTAGTCTTTGAGGACCTCTTAGTTTATCCATCGCCTTCCCCTTTCCGCTTTTATACTATCAAATGAAAGAAGCATAGCTACTGTTGATACTGCAAGTCAGCTTATTGTACAATCAGTGTACTATTCTTGACTGTAGGCACCAGGTGTAGGCCTATGAGGTTCTCGTGGCTTTGGTGGTCACGTTGTCTAAATAAGTTTTGAACTTAAAATATATATGTAAAAATGCATATTTTTCAGGTTCTGGAATGTCAGTTTCCTTGTGAATGACCTTTCGAGAATTTCGGATAGCCCCCTCTGTATGTATCATTTACCATGTGATTCCCAGCATCATTTTGGAGTACGCCCGCAAATTTTCTCATTTCTAAAATTGTGAAGTTGCAAATTCTTCTTCCTCTTCCCACTGCCATATTTTTAAGGCCTTTAAATATGCATACAGCGCGATTTTTTTTTAAATTTGAAAAAATTATTACGAAATGAAACTTGATATCTTTGAATATTTTTCCCCCACCCTGTACATGAACTGTGTTAATGTTTTCTCCAAGGCTTTAATTATGTTATTATGTTATTACGTCATATCCGATATTCTCTTTCGCTTTAGAGAAAAAAATTAAAAACTCCCTTCTTGACTCCAAACTGAATTCTCTTAAAATAAATTTGAAAGGAATGCAATTATAATAATGTTAAGCTTTATTTGTAAAACGCATATAATAAACAATATTTAAAGTAACAAGACAGCAACAACCAATAATAGGAAACATTTTTTTTTCTTTTGTGATATTACTTTATGAACCCATTGCTAATGAGTGCATGTTGTCATGTAATACACATTTCTTACTAATAAAATTTAGTTGCTCTTCTAGTGGCTCTACAGATATTTAAATAAAAAATTTTATAATCATGATTCAGTTTAATGAACTTCCTTACTTTTGTTCATTTTATTTTATTCTTTCGACTTTTAAGTTGTTCAAATTTAATAAATCATCCATAGCTGCTATTAGTAATATTTCACATTTTCTAAGTTGAAAGTTTTGATTTGTCAAATTAAAATAAATCAGGGTAGTTGTTTTCTGTTGAACATTAATTCGCTCGTCAATCTACTAACAATTCGACATGGTTCAATTTTCAACATTGGAAAAAACAGTTTTTATTTATTTATGGAGAATATAAACGTAATGCTAGAAAAGCTTGCACAGTCTATTCTCAACGGTTTCCTGATAGACGCTGTCCTGACCATAAAACCATAAAATTATTAATTGATAATCTTAATGGATATTATTCTTTTACCAAACCAAAGAGAAGCAGAATTAAACCGGTGAAGTATGATATTAATATAAATGAAGTTGTCGCTGCCGTTAATGAAAATCCACATACCTCAATATCAGCAATCAGTGATAAAACAAATATTTCTTCTAATTCTGTCAGAAGAATCCTCAAAGATAAAAGTTATCATGCTTATAAAATGATTTTAATACAACAACTTCGCCAAAGAGATTATGAACGGCGACTTCATTTTTAGCACGAATGTTCATACCATACTAAAATAAAAATAAAATCAATGTATGGATAGGTATGCTTGGTGGCAGATTAATAGGGCCACATTTTTTTGAAAATAATTTAAATAGGGAAATTGGGCATGGCAGGGAGAGCACAATAAGCCCAGGAGGCTGCAGTGAGCTCGGAGTTTTCTACTAACAGACGAGCCCTGGAAGAAAAAAAAATAGGGAAATTTACCTAGATTTTATACGAAATGACTTACCTAATTATTTAGAATTCCCCTGCAAGTTAGAAGAATAATCTGGTTCCATTAAGATGGTGCTACTCCACATAATACCCGTATTGTTTCTAATTATTTTAACACGATTTTTGGAAACCTGTGGATAGGCAATACCGGACCTGTGCAATGGCCAGCTAGATCACCAGATTTAAATCCGCTGGATTTCTTTTTGTGGGGTTACCTTAAGAGATTTGTGTATAACACCCAACGTCAGAGCATTGAGGATGAAAAAAAAAATAGAATAAGAAATGGATGTAATTCTATTCGACGAAATTCTTTATTACGTACAAGTGAATGGTGAATTAATAAAAAGATTTAACTACTGCACTCACGTTAATAATGCAAAATTTTGAACAATATTTGTAAAAAACTTTTAATTCTTTTTCAGATAAAAATTGTTAAGAAAACATTAATGTTTACTGCAAAATCAACATTGTCTTATTTTTAGTATTCTTGTTAACATAATTAAGAATTATTTCGTTTGTTTTTTTTTGATAATTTTGCACAACATTGCACAAGTATTTTATTAAAACTTTCATGGCTAACTTAGAAAATGTGAAATATTACTAATAACAAAGCTATGGTTGATTAATTAAATTTGAACAACTTTTAAGTCGAAAGAATAAAATAAAATGAATAAAAGTAGGGAAGTTCATGAAACTGAATCATGATTATAAAAATTTTGTTTACATATCTGTAGAGCTACTAGAAGAGCAACCAAATTTTGTTAGTAAGAAATGTGTATTACATGAAAACATGCACTTATTAGCAATTTCATCAAGTGATATTACAAAAGAGAAATTTTCCTTTTATTTGTTGTGGCTGTTTTGTTACTTTAAATATTGTTTATTATATGCCTTTTACACATGAAGCTTAAAATTATTATTTACATTCTTTTCAAATGTATTTTAAGAGAATTCAGTTTGGAGTCAAAAAGAGAGTTTTTAATGTTTTTCTCTAAAACGAAAGAAAGTATCGAATATGACGCAATAACAGAAATTGAAGCTAATTAAAAACTTTATAAGAAAACATTAACACAGTTCATGTACAGGGTGATGGAAAAAATATTCAAGGAAATTACGCTTCATTTCGTAATAATTTTTTCAAAAACATTTTCTTAATCACTCTGTACGCATATTTAAAGGCCTTAAAATATCTACAATTTGGTGTGCCGAACATGGTCGTAGCTTAAAAAATAAGAAAGTTACGAGTCTGGAGAATTCTAAGTGGCGGACTCTGTATATTTAGAAAACTTCCCCATTAGTAAGGGGTCCAAAGCTTTAAAAATTGAAATGACCCATTCCAACAAGGTAAATGATTTTTGGAAACGAATTAAGGAAGAGGGTCCTTAGGGGCATCAGAAATGGCTTGTTGGACTTTTGTTGGCGCTTGCGCAACTTCTCCACAAGAAAAAAACATGGCCGAATGTTATTTCAATAATGTGTGTTTTTAAACGTTTACCTCTTCCTAAAAAAATAACTACTTGCGATATCAATCTGATTTTTTATATCTATATACTACAAACACGAGCGCATCTATCTGTACTAATAGACCTTCAAAATCACTTACGGTTTTTTTCTAAATAAATCCAAAATCACATGAACGAATTTTGTGTGTTTGAAATTTCGACGTGCGGGCAACTATATTAAATATTCGAATTTTGTATCTATTACATACGAATGAAATATGGTCTAAAGATCAAAAAAGTTTTTGCAAAAAAAATTAGCTCGATATCATATACAGTTTTCGAGATACGGATTTTTAAATTCGACCGTAATAATGTCTTGTTATTAGCGCGCAACGTGACAGCTACGGCAGGGCTCGTTCTGTGCAATTGTGGATAGATCATATATTAGTCTAATACCTAATTTGATTTAGGTGTTATATTATTCTTGATCATTAGACCACTCATTGTCTGAAAATTATTAAACAATTATTTCGATGCAATAAATACGTGGTTTTAAATTATGATGTAATTTGTTACATGTAATATACTGCCGTTCTAAGCCAAAATGACGTACTTCATTATACGCTCTTCTTGAGATATTTGACATTTTATGCCGCTAATCTCAGCACATCTTATTTTTTTAAATAGTTTCATTCTATTTTTGAATTTAATTCTATGAGGCAGATGCAAAAATAATGGTTTATTGATTAGGTATTGAAAAAAGCCGGTCACTTAACAAGGAAACTTTGAAGTACGTCCAATTTGCTTAGGAAATTTTAAGTTACGTCATTTTGGTTTAAGACAGTATATCTAGACTTGCAAATAGAGTACGAAATCGTTAATAAGTTTTAATAAATTGAGTTTAAAAATAAAAATTGACCTAAACTTCTGATTTAAAAAAAGTACGATATGACTTAAGAAAACAAGCCCTGAATATTGGTGTAAATAAGGACAAATGTTGCTCAACAATGTGAACTTGGATTCCTCACGCCTAGCATAAAATTTGAAGTGCAGCCATGAACAAACGAACACAATAATATTTACGAAAGGTATGTTTAATTTTTCCAAAATAGAAAAACTACAAAAGTTTTGTGGGTATACGACAACAAAGGGTATTTTATAGTATTCACGAAACCAATAAATAATTAGGTGAAAAACATGAAGAAGAAAATATTGTAAATATTGTTTATTGGCAGTCTATGTATTGTGTGACCTGTCAGTTATTCTTTCCGAAGGGGAAAAAGTGAGCAGTTACATTTGCCTTAAATCAAACAGGCCATCTAAACAGTTTGACTAATCTTGGAGATAACTGCGATGCAATTGGTGATCGTGTCATTGAAGATGGTCGTAAGACCTATGTGAATCTGTATGGCCATAGTGAGTTTAATTAGATTCACCAAGGTAGCATTTATTTTTCATAAAGTTATTAGACATACTTTCGCTAAGTCCTACAAGAGAGCTTACTTACTGCATTTGAAACGGTCATTAAGTCCAGTAGTTTGGTATGCTTAGCTTGCAACTGAAGTACTTAGCGAAGCAGGGTCAAACCCTGCTTACTGCAAAATAATTTTAATTGTAAAAATTATTCACAAGAAGTGGTTTAGATTCTCCTATACTTTCCTTACCTAACACAAAATTCTGGATTTTAAACAAATTACCTCGGTTACTTGAAAACCGGTTAAGAAAACACATCACACTCTTCCGGAAAATTTGGATATCTGATAGAGAATAACCAAATAAACCCACAAATGATGACAAAAAACCATAAGTGGTTAAAAAAAAAACAAAAAGTGGAATTGTAAAGTAGAGTGTGACTAAAAATGTTGATGTTCTGTTGCATGTGCATGTGGCCTTTCCTACAATTGTTTTAAGGGCAGAAATAATACAGAGCAGTGTTTAACAGACAGTAATTCTTACTAGTCTAGTAGTGCTTTGTCGATGCTTACTGAGCTGTGTATAATTATGCATTATTATTATTATTATTATTGCTTATAAATTACACGATTTGTGTACGTGTTTATATTTTATTTCTATATTGTATAATGATTAATGATGGTATATATAATAAATATCTCCATATACAACACCTTCATAACCTATAGATCTAATAAATACTATGCCAAATGAGTTTCATTTTACATATTAATATTTTTGTAAAATTATAAATAATAATAACACAATATCAAAAATGTATTGGCTTACTATCTTGATGCATTACAATTAACCACATAGCAGTACGTGAGATAATAGCCGCATAGTAATAGGATATCACGGACCTAATTTATGGTTTAATTTGAAAAGTCTGTAACTCAAAAATTGTAAAAGATATGGAGCTAATTTTTTTTGCAAAAACTTTTTTGATCTTTAGACCATATTTCATTCGCATATAATATATAAAAAAATTAAACATTTAATATAGTTGATCGCACGTCGAAAATTCAAACACACAAATTTGCTTCCTGTGATTTAGGATTTATTTAGAAAAAAATCGTAAGTGATTTTGAAATTCTAACAGTACAGATATATGCGCTCATGTCAGTAGTATACAAATATAAAAAATCACATCAATATCGTACGTAGTTAATTTTCTAGCGAGAGGTATATGTTTAAAAACACACATTCTTGAAATAACGTTCCGCCATCTTTTTTTCTTGTGGAGAAGTTGTGCAAGCGCCAAAAAAAGTCCAACAAGCCATTTCGGATGCCCATTAGGACCCTCTTTCGATATGCGAGCTCAAAATTTATTTACCTTGCTGGAATGGGTTACTTGGCGATTTAGACGGCTTTCGAAGGTGTGGACCCTCTACTACATGGTAGTTTGTTTCCTGGCAGTGCCCTTTCTATTCTATAAGTTCGTTCATTTAATGCCACCTCAATCGATTTGGTTTCGATATATAGGTGTTGCGTCTATAATATTGTCCTTGATATGTCTATTAATTACCTTCTCCCGTGCTTTCAATAGAAATATAGTTAGGCTAATAGGTTGGAAAGATTTGCATATGACGCCCTGGTTTTGACATAAATACCACCTTTACCTTCCGTCATTTGATACAGATGTGCACAGAAGTGTTACAAATGTTACAAATACTTTTTACAAAATTCAGTTAAAGAAGCCGCCATCAAATTCATGGACGTTTCAAATGCGAAAATAATGGATTTCAATTCTTCTTTCAGTTAGTTTTGTCGGCGTGGGACTTCAACGGTTGTGTAACCATGGTGATGTTGAAGATTATTATGAATACAAACACACACCTTTAAAGACACTAACATTATGAGAATAGTGAGGATTTAGAATAAATGCTAATTAATTTGAATAAATAATTAAGTGAATGTTTTACTATTCTAGTGTTTAAATGGTATATTGAATGCTTTGATATCTGACTATTTGAACTAGATAAATAGTTTTAGCTTTAATGATTTCAATATCGGGCATTAATTTATTGTTAAAACATTACGGCTTCAAAGTAAATCCAAGCAATTTGATTGCATTTGCTCTTACCCGAATACGCTTGTACTATTTAATTTTACTTGGTGCCACTGAAGTAATATCAACACATTTTTCATTTTTATTGTAGAAATTATTAAAAATACTTTGTTAAACAAAAATTATAATAAAACATAAGTAGTTGATTTAAATCATAACAAATTACACTTCTCTAGCGACTTCTTTGTGACGAATATGGCCCAATTTCAACAGGAGGAATTCAACTATGCAATTGTGCATATGTACCAAAGAGTTAAAAATTTTAAGGCCTACACAAGCATACGTATGCGTTCCAGTACGCACAGATGCACGCACGTACATAGTTTTTATCGTGCTATGAAATTCGTTTTATTAAGCATCTAGTTTCAGAATCCACCCACTTTATTTTAAATTTGATAAAACTTATGCCAACTTACCTAAAAGGTTATATAGGTAAAGTTATAGTTTTCTAAGCGTTTCAGAAATTATAAAATAAAATTATGCTTTATTTCGCAACATTCTCAAGCTGGTTCATCTTTGAAACAGCTATATTTTAACGTCATAAAAATGTTTTAACTTTGACTTTACGACTTGACGTTACAAAATTATTGTTAAAATATGGCGACAAAGATTATTGGATAAAATTTAGTGGTTAAAAGCTAGTAAATATATGAGAATTCCTCTGTCATCATATACCTGTGTTGACCCAATTTAAGGAGATATATTTGAATATATTTACGTAGCTAATAGGTTGGCCAAAAAAAGTTTATTTATTTGTATGCAGATGCCAAACAGTACACAACGTAGCAATAGTTTTAAACACAATAAAAGAATGAAGATTTTCAGTTTGATCTATATGGGTGAGTCTTTGCATCTTCGTCAGCGCATAACTTTAGAATAGCTGGGCCAATTTTAATTCCCATTTTTTCTAAGAAAATTTCTAGAGAGCTGTTTTCCCAATTTGACGCAGACTTTGCGAGCGAAACGTAAATGACTTTGTATACGAGAACATTAATTTATTGGCAATTCTCAACACTGGGTCATGTTTAAAACTCTGAATAAAATTACTGCTTTACATTTCCATATAACACAAACCACGAAATATTTGCTGATATACAATCCACTATTTGAAAAATCAGTAAGAAGGTTTATTATAAAAAAATCGCTGCCTAAGGAATCACTACTTCCACATCCAGATTTTTCATCCAAGTAACTTTTAAGGACACGTCTTGACTATATTTGCATTCTAGTACGTGGAAATTATTGGTCATAGAATTTTAATAATATTTGGGGCACATGTCATAGAAAAACTTGAGCCGTTGGTTTCTACCATATACTTTAAAAATAAAGTTTCTAGCTTACTCTAGTTATTTTCCCCTATTCACATCTACCACCTTCCACCTCTTCAACGGAATCATCTCAATCAGATGTAATTACAATACATACGTGTACTAACTTTCAAGTGAATATCTTAATTTTATGTAATCAATCCCATTAATAATGGAGCAGAGCTGATGGTGGTGGGGGTGTTGAAAAATATTAGAAAGATACCAGAGGCCTTCGCTTCTAGTATATACACCAAATCCCAAGTTTCTGTACTCTTACAGCTTGCTTTACTTATTTTTCCCTATTTACCCCTATTTAACCCTCAACCCTTCAACGGAATCATCTCAACATATAATCTAGTTCCAAATGTCGTTATGATACATACGTATACCAAATTTCAAGTAAATATCGAAATTTTATTTTATCAACCCCTTTAATAATGGAGTAGGAGTGATGGAAGGGGGTGAAAAATATAAAAAATCTGAGGCTTTGGCTTCTAGTACATACGCCGAATTTCAAGTTCCACCTTGCTTTACTTATTTCCCCCTACTTACCCATATTTAACCCCCATCCCTTAAACGGAATAATCCCAAAATATAATCTAGTTCCTGACGTCATTATAATACATACGTATACCAAATTTTATTTTATCCACCCCTTTAATAAAGGAGTGCGGGGGTGGTGGGGGATGGAAAATATTATAAAAAAAAGTTTGATGCCTTGGCTTCTAGCACATACACCAGATGTCAAGTTCCCGTGCTCTTACCAGCTTGCTTTACTTATTTACCCCTATTTACCCCCCAACCCTTCACGGCCTTCACCGCATATGTTCAAAAGACAATCCAGTTCCAGATCTCGTTATAATACGTGTACAAAATTTCAAGTCAAAATTTTACCGTTCCGGAGAAAACCTGAGGACAAAAAAAAGTTACAGAGACCGACAGACAGAATTTTCTTGGCTCAAATTTAAAATTTCGACATTTCATGACATTCTAAACTTATTTTAAGGAAAAAAGAAATTATTTTTTTTTAGAATTATTATACCTAAGTACTTCTAATCCACTACGTGCATGGGTGGAAGTAATTGATAAACACTTATGGATCTGCTTGGAATAATGAAAGCCGCTACTATTTAAGGGTGGATTTTTAAAATTTTTCCTTGTAATAAAAGCATTTAAAAGTGAATACCACCTGCAGTTTAAGTTTTATTAGTCTTGACACGAAAGGCGCCTGCGATGATAAATATACTTTCCCAGTAAAGGTCTCATCCACTCACTCCTTTTTTTTTATATTTCTAATAGTAAAATTAAATCATAATTTGTGACAATAAAGTATACAACAAACAGGTTTTTTATTAATTTATTAAATTGTTTTCAAAAAATGATTCCTTAGATTGTCTTTTAAAATATAATTATCATACAGAATCGCATGCAGATCACAATAATAATGAGTTTAGTAAATGGCCATGATACGTTTTCATAAAACCTATATAAAGATACAGACGAAAATGAAACGTGCTTATACCAAAAAATATCTATATTTATTGCAAAAAAATGTTTTCTATAGAATTTCGCTAATTGCAGAAAAACCAGTCCTTAAAAAAACAGAAAATCTATGTATTAAAGTATTAATTTCAAATCTTATCATCTTGTGCAATGGTTGTGCAATGGTTAATATTTTCATAGATATATTCTCTGTTTGCGAAAGCCCAAAAAATTTCTCTGCTATGACTATAAGCAAACAAAAAATAATCCACTTCAAAATTTCTTTATTTTATGTAGTTTTATTTCATAAAAATTGTGTCCACCGACTTCTAAATAAGTGATAAGAAGCTTCCCACTGTTACCTTTAATTTTTGGGGAAATGCTATCATTTAATTCTTGGATAATCTGGGGTCGATTACTTCCCATTTGAGATTTCCCCACAAAAAGAAAACAGGAGATCCTCTTAGCTAGTTTATGTCCTCATATTTCGGAAACATTTGCAGTAAATGGGTACTGCGATGCCTTACTATATAGATTATTGCATCATCTTGCTGAAACCTGAAATTTTTTTCCCAGATTTTAACATGCTATTCTTAAATGCTTTTCCATCGTATTCACATATTCACAGTTTGAGTTAACAATGACTGTCCAATTATTCTATTAAGAAAGTGAGTTCCAACGATTCCAAAAATTGAGAGCCGACGCCACACCAGTCATTTCTATACTAGTTTCTGATGAAGTTGTTGAGGATTTGCCGCCGACCGTTATCGAGAATTGTGTTTCTTGACGTAACCATTTGAATCAAAGTGAGCTTCATCAAACATTAAAAATCAGTATGGCTCATTTTCATTCTCGTTCAGAGTTTGCAAGAAGTGTCTGCAGAACATGATACGAATTAATTTATCACCATCATACAGCTTCTGCACAATCTGGTGAGAGTGGATGCCGGTGAGGGTGGTTGTGACGTGAGACGCTCCTGAAGAAAAAAAGAATCGGTTGAAACTTCATAAAATTTAAGTCATCGGTTAAAAAATTCTGCGTAAAGTGAAGTGTAATAATAGAAGAACAAAGCACACACCAAATTAATAACTGAATATTACTGTAAAGTGTTTGTTAATAGCACCAAAAATAAAGTAAACGTGTCTGTGAAGTGTCTAGCTGGACCGTCGTAAACGGAAACAAACCGACCCATACATTTATACCTAGAACCCTTTGAAGTGGATGGTTATTGGTATGAGCAATTGGAAACGTATTTAGCATAGGTAATAAAATCGAAACCCGGAATTGGAAAACGGTAATTGAAACTAATTACTACAAAGACAAACCAACAGACTAGGTGTACAAAGTATTCTCTCGGCCCTTTTTCTCATAGTCTGCTCTAAAAAGCTGTTCTTACCGCGAGCTGGGCTCTTCCTTGCACTTCCACCGTAAATGGATATTTACCTGTGGAACGGCTAATAAATAAAAGCTCCTTGCGGAGAGCTAATGTTTGTATGTATGTCTTGGCAGACAAACGAAGTGGACCTACTGATGCAGGACGTTGAAACGAAAACACAGATTTCTGGGAAACATGGACGCAAGCGGACAGGAGGAGATGCACGCTGCAAGATTCAGAAAGAGAAGAAACAGAAAACTCAGAAGAAGAATAAATAAGGAGATGATGGCAGATGGAAACTTAAAGGAAGCATAGAAACTTAAAAGAAGCATCTCACTAACACCTAAACTTCTCATCCTATATTCCTATCCCATGCGTCATGTTGCTCTCGCTGCTGGCAACAAACATGTCCCATATCCAATCCAGCGTATGCGGCCGGTCCGGCTCAGCAATGCCTACCTTAAGCAGGCAAATCAATTAATCAATCAGCCATACAGCTTTTGTACGATCTGAATATTATAGGGGTGAAAATGCAACTCGTTTTTAAGAATTATTAATAGGCTCCTTTCAGAAATCTGTAACACTACCAAATGTTTTTTTGCAGACCTCATTGAATGCCTTGCTTTCTCTGAATGGCAACACGGATCATTTAAATACTCTCTGGTGCCCGAACGGTTCGAGCGCCACCTTTAAACTTGACGGGATATGGCCTGTTCGATTAAAATCACCCACCCACCATAAAATCGTTTTTCATAACGGTTTTCTTCCACGCCTTTCAGCAATAAATTCCTGTCGAAAATTTCGTTGAGTTTGAACGATTGACTAACTTCGAATAAATTCTTTTTCTGTATAAATACGTTGATTAATTGGAAATATGTTCATTATAATCAAAACGTGGCTATCCAGTGACGTGCTAAGCTCTGAATATTTTGGAAATAACTATAACGTGCTACGATGCGACCGAAAATTTGAGACTATAGGATCTTCACGTGGAGGGGGTGTACTCATAGCCCATAAAAGTGACTTTAATGTTGAAAGGTTAGATTTATCTTACATAGAAAATAATTCTCCAACAATAGATTTAGTCGGATGTAAACTTCATCTTAATACTGGTTCAACTTTTATTTATACATTATATATACCACCTAGCACATCTGTAGTAAACTTTGAAAATTTCTTGGATATGTTTGAAAATATTATATTAAATCAGGATAATGTAATTATTTTAGGTGACTTCAATGTCCCTAACTCTAATAATCAACTAGTGCATGATGCAAAATCTCAAAAGATGTTGAATTTTCTTAATTTAAGTAATCTAAGGCAATTTAATAGTGTTTGCAACAGTAGTGGCAAGTTATTGGATCTAGCCATCAGCAATATAGATTGTGAAGTACGTCGAGACTTTACTCCGCTTATTAATGAAGATCTTCATCATCCTTCTTTACGTATCAGCGCACTGACTACTGACAACCATCGTGTTAACTTCTCCGGTAATAATAATAATATTAAAAAATTTAATTTCCGTAAAGCTGACTATCCTAACTTATACGCTGAACTTTTAACAACCGATTGGTGCTTCCTAAATTCGTGTACTGACGTTAACTTAGCATGTGAAATATTTTATGACAGACTGACAGACATATTTGACAAGCATGTGCCAACTTTTATTAGCTATAAACGTAAATATCCATCCTGGTATACCCCTGCAATAATCAACAATATCAAATTAAAAAATTACTACCGTAAAAAACACAAACAAACAATACTAGATATACATTTGGAGAAGTTTAAACAGCTAAGATCGTTAGTTAAATCAGACATCCAAGTAGCATATAAATTATACCTCAATAGAGTTGAAAGTAATGTTAAAAATGATTCTAAGTATTTCTGGAATTATATTCACACAAAAAAACAACAATCTAGAATACCAGGTAAAGTAGTTAATGACGATGTAGTTTTTGATGGTCCTCAACCTGTTGTTGATGGATTCAGCGATTACTTTAGTAGCGTTTACTCAACATCAACCAGCCCTAATAACTTTGCTGAATTAAATTGTTTTAATAATATAGATGTCTTTAATATACGTGAATTTACCGAAAAGGATTTACTGAATTCCACCAATAAATTGAAAAATAAAATGACGTCAGGTCACGATCAAATCCCTAGTTTTTTAGTGAAAGACTGTAGATATGCCTTTATAACTCCTTTACTCTTTATTTTCAATCTCATTTTAAAAACCTCCGTTTTTCCTGATATTTGGAAAACTGCGAGAGTATGTCCGATACTTAAATCTGGCGATCCCTCCAAATTAACTAATTATAGACCTCTTTCTATTCTTTGTAATTTTGCAAAACTCTTTGAGATATCACTCTATAGTTATATTTATCCTGCGGTAAAAAATTTAATCTCGCCACACCAACATGGTTTTATGGAGGGACGCTCCACCATAACAAATTTAGCAATTTTCTCCCAATATGTGGCTAATACACTCGATAACCATGGCCAGGTAGATGTAATATACACCGACTTTGCTAAAGCATTTGATCGCATCGATCACGGAATAATTTTAACGAAGCTAAATAACTTTGGATTTCATGAATCACTTATAACACTAATTAGGTCTTACTTGACTAACAGAGTTCAGTATGTATCTTACAACGGGTTCGACTCTAAAAAATTTATTGCTACTTCCGGTGTACCCCAAGGATCCAACCTTGGCCCATTATTATTCTTGCTTTTCATTAATGATCTTGTACAGATCATCGATTGTGAAAAGGTGCTATTTGCTGACGATCTAAAAATCTACCATAGCATAGAGAATGATGATGACTGCTTATTTATTCAGAACCAGTTGAGAAAGATTGAAGTTTGGTGTGACGAAAATAATCTTCACTTAAACACCCAAAAATGTAAAAGCTTAACTTTTACACTAAAAAAACATTACACTGAATTTACTTATCAGCTAAAGTCCACAAACTTAAGCCGATGTGAATCCATAAAAGATCTTGGTATAGTGTTTGACCCAAAACTGTCATTTACTGACCATATTAACCAGACTACAACCTCCGCATTAAGAATGTTAGGTTTCATAATACGAAACTGTCGCAATTTTCATGATCCCACTGCGTTAAAAGTACTTTATTTTGCTTATGTCAGATCAAAGTTAGAATACGGTTCCTTAATCTGGCACCCGTTTTATAATGTACATGAACTGGCCGTTGAAAATGTTCAGAGGAAGTTTCTCAAATTCTTTCAATATAAAATCACAGGAGTATACCCCGAAAGGGGCTACTCTCAGCATCTGTTGTTAAATTCATTGAGTTTTCAATCGCTTCATCTAAGAAGAGTGTTATTTGCAGTAGGATTTATTTACAAACTTTTACATAATAAAATAGATTGCATAGGCCTTGTTAATGAAATAATATTTCGAGTTCCGCGATTATCCTCAAGAGTCTCGACTACTTTTCATTTATCTATCGCTAGGACTAATATATTGTCACGATCACCTGTATATACAATGTGCAATAGTGTTAATGGCGTTGCTATGTACTGTGATATATATCATAATAACTTAAGCGAGCTAACGAAAATTGTCACGGACCATATCAATCTCATTTGACATTCATTTACATTTATATTATTACCTAGATTAAGTTAGCGTACTTTGATCCACTTTTTGTTATTTTATTATTTTTGTCATGCTTTTTATTCGTTTACATATATACATATATATTTTTATTATCTCTTTTGTCTCTTCTTTTCTTTCTCTTCATCTTTCTCGATTCTTAATAATTCGTCTTAATATATTAATTAATTTAATTTAAATAACTTTAACTTAGTTTAGTTTAGTTTACACAAACTTAGTTTATACAACTTAAATTTTGTCCTGTAATTGGATTACTTTGTATTCTGTTGGGCAATAAAGTATTTATTATTATAAAGTATTTATTATTATAAAACTGGTCGCATCAATGTGAAGTCCACTTAAAACTGTAAAAAAATGTCTAGGCGTATTACCTTTCAAAATATTGTCACTGACTTAAAACTGTAAAAAAATGTCTAGGCGTATTACCTTTCAAAATACTGTCACGAGTTTGCACCCCCTGGAAACCTCCCTTAATCCGTGGTTTCGAAAATTATAACGAGTGAGAGTTACTGAAACAATGAAAAAAAAATCTTTTTTTGTTGAGATAGGTTTAGAATGTCATGAAACGTTGAGATTTTAAAATTGTCTATCCGTCGGTCGGTCGATCTGTAACTCCTTTTGTCTGCATGTTTTCTCTGGAACGGTTTAAGAAGATTTGAAATATTGTACACGTATGTATTATAACGAGAACTGGAACTGTATTATTTTTTTAACATATCCTGTGAAGGGTTAGGGGGTAAACAGGTGTAAATAGAGGAATATAAGTAAAGCGAGCCGGTAAGAGTAGGGAAACTTAGGATTTGTTGTATATACTAAAAGCACGGGCCTCACATTTTTTATGTAACATATTTCAACCCCTCCACCACCCCCACTCCATTATTAAAGAGGGGTCAATAAAATAAAATTGAAATATTCACTTGAAATTTGGTATACGTATATATTGTAATGACATCTGGTTGAGATCATTCCGATGAAGGAGTATGGGGGGGGGGGGATGTAAATTGGGCAAAATAAATAAAGCAAGCTAATAAGAGTCTAGGAACTTCATTTTTGGCGAATGTATGTGCAGAAATCAACGCTTCAAATTTTTTTATAACATCTGCCACACATGTTAAAATTCTATGACCATTTGTTCACATACCAGAGGGCAAAGATGGTCAAGATGTTTTCTTTTAAAGAAACTGTTACGAAAAATCTGGATGTGGAAGTATTGACTCACTAGGCAGCAATTTTTTATTAAGTAACTGACTGTAGACTTAACCTCACAATACGTTTTTTATTTACAACGCACATTTTCTAACTAACAACCTCAAACAATGTTTATTACTTGTATATTTTCACTCTACTGTACACTTTGCATTACCTCGAATTTATCTGAACTCAGTTCATTTAAATACTGTCTTCCCGCCGTGAGTCAGTCGTCTTATGTACCCCACAGATGACCGGTCTCGACCATATTCCAACCTGCTGGAAGGAATCTTGAATTTTCTAGTAAAGTCTTATTACGAAGTGTCTCAGAGATGGCGCACATTACAGATTTCTATGAAGTAAATGAATTAACTGCTACTTAATTTATGATGCGCATGTTACCAGCACCTAGGGGCCGCAAATGCATATCAATTTTAGTTATATTTTTAGTCCATAAATTGTACTTTTCAAACTTGAGGAAACTACACTATTTTTTGTAAAATAAATAATAAATCTTTTTTTTTTCGTAATTTTATATTCTCAGTTTAAATGGTATGAACTTGAAATTTTTTGAAAGAACGTATTTTGAAAATTGTTAGGAGTGGAACATTACCCTTCATTGTGTTCTATACAGAATTTCGTCAGCTTTATTTTCTCTTATAACTATTTTTGATGTGTTTCATTGCGTCCTGCAATGAAATAGGACAATCTACGATTTTATGTTTTTTTTCACCGTTTTCTAAGCATTTCTCAGAATTACCAACTAAGATTTTTAAACACTCAAAAAAAGATGGTAAGCAAAAAGAAAAGAAATTTGGTGGGGCCATACACCTAACAGACAACCGTGACATATGGTGTGATGCTGTGAGAAGTAACATACAACCATGGAAAGTCAACTAGAATAATTTATGAGTCAGGAAATGCTTATCAAGACTTGTGATTAAGAGGAAGGATGAGCCAAAACAAAGTTGTTTCCGCATTACTAAAAATAAAATCAATTAGGTATTTGTAGAATTCTTATATTACATCAGTGATGTAACATCACTTTAAGACCACCTGAATGAACTCATCTGGTATAAAACTCATTTTCTTACATATGATGCATTATAAAAAAACAAGCTAACCGGTATACTCTTCGCCGACCCTAGCAGCACAAAATATTGGACTAATATTGAACTAATATTTATATATTGGTCCTATATAGGACCAATATTGAACCAATATTTATATATTGGTCCTTTATAGGACCAATATTCATATATTAGTCCTATATAGATTATATATTGGTGCAATATTTATGCTACTAGGGGATTTACTGCACTTTTTATATAATTGTTGCACATTCTATAGGATACTGTTCGCAGTTTTTTTTTTGTAAATAATATTAGTTTTAGTTATTTTTTGTTTAATCACAAAACAAAATATATACTATTTTTAATTTAAATAATTAATAACTGTTTTATTTATTCAGCGATTTTGTTCATAAATAGGGTCTTCCTCTAGCTAACACTAACTTACTGTCTAAATTTCAATACAATCGGACTTTCAGTTCTTAAGTTATCGTGCTTAGAAGAAACGTGACGGACGGACGGACATTTTCAAAGTTGTTCAGAATTCGATCACCAAAACAGTGACAAGAAATTTTTTTCCCTACGAGCAGTATTACCGATTGTAGAAATGTGCTCGCGGATGAATGCAATATACTCTTCGTTTTGTATTTGCGAAGAGTATAAAAAGTAACTGCTCGTCTGCGCCTTCTTTTCTTTGACTCGGTTCACTAATTCTAAAACACTGCAAATATTAAAAATGCAGCCAGATGAATTCCTTGCAATTAAAGCATTTCAACGACGTGAATTAATTGCTAGTTGTTACCTAGTTAACACTGTCTAATCGGGGAGTGTATTTATAGCAAAGTTAATTAAAAGTTGGTATAATATAGTGGAAATTTCGTTTGAGTGGATCTTGGATTAAAAAATTAATTGGAAAACAATTTTTCTTACACAAATATGAATGCGGCTTAATTCTCTTTTTTAATTTCGTTTTAACATGCAAGATTTAATCTTATAATTAATTTTCCCATTTCGGATATAGTGAATTCAACAGAAAAAAATAAAATTAACTTCAAAGTTTTAATTAGTCGAGAAAACATGCCACGAAATAATAAGTAAAATAGATGAGAAATTACATCAAGTTTAAATCACATCATTTTTTTACATTAATTTGAAAACTTAGCATTTAATGTTATGAATTCGGAACTTATTACAACACAAGAAATTTTTTATTTTCCATCTATGATTACTATACGGCCACTCCACTACGTGGATGTAGAAATAAGACGGATTACCTCAAGATACCGCATGAAAATTGGATCACACGTTGAAGAGATATGAAGCCACAAATAAATACATGCAGACTTATAAACATAAGCGTTAGACTTATAACACCCCTCGTTTAGTGTTGGGATGGGGTTAAAAATTAAAATATAAAGAATGTGACTTATGGATTGCTAGTAGTAGAAAATTACCCTAAAGTTAGCATTAAGACTTTGGAGGATACTGGTAATTCACCAAAGCCCGCGCTGATCTGATAATAGTGCAAGGGAATTTACGTATATTATTTCTTGTTCCTGAATGAGGTTAGGTACAATAATTGTCAGATATGATATAATGAAAAATTTGAAATTTTCTCCAATTATGCCATAGTAGGACAACTGGCGACCAAAATGTGCCTTCATGAGTATCATGGCCGCTCTGGTAACATTTACTATGTCCACAACATTAGAGGTGGTGCAGGTCTACCAACATACCTCTGCTGCATTGAAGAGTAGCCTCAGATCAAAGAACTATGAAAAATATAGAAGAAATGTATCAGCGTCAGTGTTGAAATTCGGGAGGTTAGTTATTTTCATTTCTTATTTTGATGAATACTACACACTCTTTAATTCTATTGCCGTTGCACTAAGATACCCGATATACATCTAAATACATATACAGACTGTCCCAAATTAGGATTGTATGTATTGCTATCTCCGTTATTATTAAAGATAAGTGGGTAAGTAGAGACAGTTTTAAAGATTTTTTGGGTTGGTATGTTTTCGAACTTTCTCAGCAGTTAGTGCTGTTTTGGATCGATTTTTTTATATATGGGGGTAATTTTGACCCCTCTTTGGAGATGTGTTTCATATCTATTGTATGTATACTGCTGTTTAACCTTAGTTTGTATAATTCGATTCATTATGTAACAACTATTATCGTAGCTTAATCTTGTTTTCACCCCATCCAGAGGTGTTTTTTGGCTCTAGCTAATGATTTTGGGTTGGGTTGTACGATTTTTTTCGACCTCGGATTCGGATTCGGCGACCGAAAATACATAGGGATACATGGGTCTGGTTCGCTGGTCTGAACTTTTTTTTGTGGGGCCTATGATACCTTCCCAGGAAAGACAAAATAGGTACATAAAGTTTTGAAATTAGGCAAAACAATTTTAGGAAATTCACTGCAATTCGGTGCTTTCACAAATTTTAAAATCTCTTTGACTGTGAATATAATACTTAATAATTTTAAAGAAAAATTTAATTTTCCTAAGCAATCGATTTATTCCTTAAAATAAGCCCTTTTAAATTTGAATTTAAATTTTACCACGAAAAACCGTACTTCACCGTATCCCGCGCTGATGACGTCCGAGATTACTTTGTTGGTAAACAAATATGGGTTGTGTAATTTAAATACACGTTATTTTGCAAAATCTTAAAGTTTTATAATGGAAAATAAATAAGTGGTGTTTTGTACCAGGATGCAAGAATACATCCAAGAACGCACCTGAAAAGGTTTTCGTGATAGTACCAAAACAAAAACAACGCAAAATAAAGTCACTTAAAGCCGCTAGACGTGATCCACCTACAACAGCATCAGTATTTTTCTGCTGTGAGGATCATTTCAAAGAAGAGTAAGTAAAGTAAGTTTAAAACTTCATTATCATGCATGAGTATTAGTCTAAAATAATGAATAACTAGCTACCTAACCCTGTTTACGTTACAAGTTTATGAGCAACATTTATAGGTTATGTTTATATAAGATCAACCTTGTACGTATATTATATTAAGCAACTATATACAATAATCATAATATAGGAATCAATAGACTATGTTAAAGTAGTAATAGATATATACAAAGAGAATAAAAAAGTTTAGTACTTATGTTGCAGCTTTAGAGCTCCTCACTTCTGCTATGCTGAAACATTCATCTCTCTTCATGAATTCCGCGATCATGAACACATCCACTACCGGTACATTTCCTGAATGAACTCTGACGAATCTTGTATTAGCCATTTCGAATTAAATTACAAGTAAAAACGTACAAAAAGTCCTTAAAATGCTATGTTTATATACTACATATATGCAGTATTACTGTTTGATGTAATTGATGACGTCACCAGTGTCACCACCAATAATGGCGTGTTTCGCGTAGCTGTTCAAATATTCAAATTTTATGTTATTTATTTGTTGAAATATTCATTTAATTGCTTTTTAAATACAGGGAAATGCCTTACTACATTAAGTACTTCATTTTAATAATTTTGAAAAATCAAATTTGTATACAGCGAAAACACCTAATTGAAAAAAGGGAAAAGTTTCCACTTCTAACATCGTTGCATCGTCCCTTAAAATTACAAAAACCTCCTCGTGTTCGATTTACCTCGTTTATATCTGCTAAAGCATTCATTTTTGACAAAAATACCTTTAGCTATTATATAGTGTTAAGTGATAATTCTAGAAGTCACCTTTTTGTGATATATTTATTTTAAAGAATATTACACTTTAAGAAAAGAACTGTACACTACGAAAGATAAATCGAGAGTGCCCCTCTGAATGTGCCCGCGAGCTGGATTTTGTCAAGACGGTCATCTCACAATGTTTATATTAGTTTGAATGTTTATAAAACAAATAAACATGTAACGGTCTCATAGTAATATTTTCTACTCAGTGGTGCCCGTCGTTTCCATGGGCGTCGTGTATCCCTAACATTCGTCCGTCCTGACTTAGACCGTCTCGGGCTCCAACTAGCACAGGCGGAAGTCATTCACCTGAAATCAAATTATTGGACACAGTATCCATCATTTTAACATCACCTTAATTAATAGAACTTGTCAAGATAATATTCGTAAAATTTACAAACAGGTTTAATAAGTAAGGGTACTTCGAGTGCGCAAAAGCACTATCAGATGGACTCAACAAACTATCTTCTCAGAGTGCACACACACACGCCATGGGGACTCCACAAGAAGATTACTTGGAGTGCGCAAAAGAAACAGTTTTTCTAATGGACTCGACAAGGTGTTCGGAGTGCGCAAAATCTAGTATCTAATGGACTCAAGAAGTCTTCCTGGAGTACGCAAATGACAACACCAGACAAATGGACTCAACAGGGTTCATTTTTCTTTTTTTTTATATAAACATGATAAACCACAAAAGAAATTGAGTTCTAAAAGAGGTATGCGTATTGTCGATACAACTCAGGAGTCCAGAGGTACACACAGGCATCACCCACCTTGTGCACTTGACCCTTAAAAATAAATACTCAGGCGTCCAGAGGTACACAGGCATCACCCACCTCGTGCACTTGACCCTTAAAAAAATAAATATTCAGGAGTCCAGAGGTACACATAGGCATCACTAGCCTTGTGCACTTGACCCTTAACTAAAAAATATATAACATCATAACAAACAACAAATCATGTGTTAGACACAGCAAAATAATAATAAAAATATCAGTAATGCAATCAACCATGCGAAATATAGTATTTAAAATACCTCACCTTTAATCAGTTGTTTGGGTTTTAACAAACCTTCATTTTATCGCTAGAGACCACTACTTTGAATCATCTCCTATCTTTGGACAAAATTTCAACATAATATCGATCTTTGGGGAGAACTTGTTGTACCCTGACAGGACCCATGTATTTCCTAACTAGTTTACCACTGGTGAATCCTTTCACAATTGGTTTCCTTCAATCATGGTCATGTCACCTACTTTGAAAGTAACTGCTGGGTCAAGATATTTATCGTAACGCTTATTTATAGCGCGGACACTTTGAATTATATTGTCCACAGCTTTCGCTTGTTTTAATTTTAACTTAATGTCTCTGTCTACTTGCTCGTTATCATCAACATTAACGTCAAATTTTGATCTAGGTCCAAACCCGTTTGAAAGTTCAGCTGGCGCACAACCTGTCGTCGCATTTACTGTTCCGTTTATGCTGTGTTGAACCTCAGTAATCTTGGCTTCCCAAGCGTCATGTTCATCACCGATTGCAGTTCTCATCGCATTTAGGATTGTAGCATTAAACCTTTCAACTTGCCCGTTGCTTCTTGGACAAGCAATGGTATTTAAAATATGTTTGATGTTTTGCTCACTGCAAAACTTTTTCATTTCCACACTGGTAAAACACTTTCCTCTATCGGAAATTATTCTAACAGACACTCCAAAAATTTTAATTAACAATTTTAAACATTCTACGACGTGTTTTGCTGTAGTATCTGGTACCGCTTCTGTTCAGACGTATTTGGTAAATGCATCAACAATTACCAACAAGTAAACATTGTCATTTCTAGTTCTGCAGAATGGACCTAGATGGTCGAGATGTAAAGTGTGAAACGGCTTGTTCATTTTCGGAATTGGATACAGATATCCTTTCCGTTTCCCTGTGGGTTTCTTTGCGGACAGACACGGTATACAGGAATTTACATATTTTGTCACAAATTCCTTCATATTTGGAAACCAATATTTTCTTTGAATGGATTCAAAAGTTCGTTTCAATCCAGGATGACCATTTTCGTCATGCTGTAATTTAACTACCCTCCATCGTACCTCTTTGGGAATGAGAATCTTATTTTCATCGTTGACAATCCTGCAGATTTTGTTATCTACCAATGCATAGCACTTTTCAGCCGTGCCTTTGAAAAGCTGTTCATTGATCAGTATGCAGTCATCGTCCTGAGACTGAATACACTCGACCCAATCTGCTTCTTAAATTGCATTCACACTGAGTGGTAATGGTTGTCTGCTTAGTGCATCTACATGTTTCATTAGTGTTCTTAGCAAAGCAGGCTTCATATTCTAGCAAATTATCTAACCGTTGTTGTACATCGCTCGGTAATACATCAGGTGCAACGAGTACTTCAGTCAGTGACTGCCCCGAAGGGATTCCCCGCGATACACACTGATTCTTGTCAAAAGATGTTTCTAATTTGCCTAAGTTAAACACTGTCAACATTCCAATTCCGTTATGTAATTCAATTCGTGATGATGGTACAATGAGATGACAGCCATTTCGATTTTGTTCAGAAATGTTGGAAATTATCTCACCATTCAGCATTTCACACGCAATTTCAATTTTATTACTGCCAGGAGATAATACGATTTTATGGTTTACAATAATAGGATACTTTTCGACAATTTCCTCCTCGATCAGTGGTAATTGTCACAAACTATCATTCTCGTCCTGGAACTGCAGTTTTTCGTTCGTCTTTATGACTAAGAGATTAGGTGTTTCCGTAAAAGTGCGTCCAATCAATAACTCCATTTCTTGCATCGCGTCATTAACTACCAGAATTGATACATCCCTTTCAACCTCGTCAATTTTTATTTTCGCAGACGTTTCACCTAACGATGTGACTATGGCACCTCCGTAACCGAAATCAATATAAGCCGGAACATCCACATTGTTTATTTGTGCAGTTACATGATATTTTGCATCATCAACTGACACAATATTTATTTTTGCGGATAGATATGCTCTTGATTTAAATACAAAACACTTATTTCTAATATGGCCTTGCTTTTTACAGAAGTTACATGTTAGTATTACCTTTTCGGGTCGTTTCTTTTATCGGATTTGCGCAAATAGCAATTAGCTGCTTTATGATTAAGTTTTTCACATATAAAACAGCCACCCTTGTTAAAATTGTTAACTCGATTTTGTGGTTGCTGATGTTTCACTTTTTTACTGGTATCTGCATAATTTGACTCAACTAAAAATCTAAGAAGTTGTTCAGTAGTCTTACAACTTGCGGCATCAGCACTTGCTTTTAATATGTCGTCATTTAACGTAAAGATTATTACATCTGCGATGACGTGGTCTGGTAATTCGCAATGTTTGCCCAATTTTAATTTAGAATAATAAAAGGATACCACGTCTTCATTAGTTTTTCGTTCCAAATTTACAAATTCTTTTAGATTTGCAGCAATACCCCTAGACGAAGGAAATGCACGTATCAATCTGGCTTTCCAGATAGTCCAGTCGGAAGAATTAATTGCAGATTGACAGTCGTACCAAGATTTTGCATTTCCAGTAAGTCGCCCAATCATTGCAAATATTTTTGCGCGATCATCCCAATTATAAGGTTCACCAATCTCATCAATTTTTGTCACCAATTGCATTATTGTCAGTGAATTATGGGTGCCATTAAATTCAGGAATTAACTCGCTCGCCCCACATATCGCTGTATATTATTTATTACCGTCTCACGTGGGCTTCGTGAACGAGCAGACATTTGTTTTATTCGCCAAGAGGCTGATTCAGAAAACATCTCCGCTATGCGTTGTGCGTACTAAAATTTCCAGTGCATCGAGCAGACGTTCTAAAAGTTGGGTATAATCAGAGCTAACACTTCGATTTTTTACACTACGATCATGTCGTAAATCATGAGCATTATGACCCCGTCGTCGACTGCCAGGTTGTTTCCGCACTCGACTTCGACTTGAACGGCACATAGTTGTTAATAAATAAAAATCACAATAATAACGTAAACAACGTCGTATAGAGTCAATGAGAAGTGATGATAACATAAATGCAACGGCACAACAAAAGCAAGCAGACAGTAATAAATCAAGTACTCACCCCAGGGTACTGGGCATAAACACAAAACACGAAATCACACAAAATTATAAACACACAGATTCGAATTCCGCTTCTGAAATGTTAAGTGATAATTCTAGAAGTCACCTTTTTGTGATATATTTATTTTAAAGAATATTACACTTTAAGAAAAGAACTGTACACTACGAAAGATAAATCGAGAGTGCCCCTCTGAATGTGCCCGCGAGCTGGATTTTGTCAAGACGGTCATCTCACAATGTTTATATTAGTTTGAATGTTTATAAAACAAATACACATGTAACGGTCTCATAGTAATATTTTCTACTCAGTGGTGCCCGTCGTTTCCATGGGCGTCGTGTATCCCTAACAATAGTTATTTGAAGGGCTGATGCAATTACGTTAGGAGTGGAAACTTTTCTTTAGTGTGAGTTTGGTGCATTTCTAAATGTTTCTGTTAAGGTTCAAAACTATTAATTTTGTGGAAAATATGACGGTATTTGGTTTAATTTTACTGAATATTCAGTCTAAAGCGTTGCTACCAGGAAAAGGCATTATAAAGCCAGTTTGTAGTAGAATATGACCCGAGATCGCGTACTTGAATATTGCAAACGATATCCGTATACGAATATAGTTCACCTGATATGTTATGCGCTTACCTCAAACGGAAGTAGTCGATTGTGTACCTGGCTCGCCATTACAAGCCCGCTGCCTGATTTGGTTTATTCATATAATTGCCGGTAGCATAGCCGTAGGATAAATGATATTTATTTGCTTTTATTGAATAATTTATGGAGTTATTCCTTGAACTAACATTATTTATTATAAATAAATGATATATTATAAATAAATAATTTACATCATGTCTATTAATCAATATAAAGTAGTAAAACGATATTTACAATAATTAATAAGTGGTTCTAAAAATTGTCGGTCGGCGCTTATGATGGCATCGCTGGTGGTATGTTATGATTATGAACTATCCTTTTGTCGGTCTTTTTTGAAATGATGAATTCCAAACTGACTTTGGATATCCCATGCGTCCATTGTAGTAAACTATTGTGTTATGGCTTATGGCTGGTCTGTTTGTATATATTAATCTGAATGGTTTAGTACAACGACCGTACCTAACATGCGTTGCAACACACATTAACTCAAAGTTTGTCTGTCGTTGGCCTAAGAATGTAATAAGTGCCATTTTCATGTGTTCTTTTCCATAATAAATGAAACTTATTATTAAATCTGGGATACAATAATGTAATATTGATATTTGAAAAATTATTTCTTGCGTTATGATATAAACACTTAACATAGTTTACTAATAATTTTTTTTTTAAATTTATTCATGTAATTAAGAAACTAATTTTGCCACATTGTACACACAGTATACACCTTTCAAAAGAGGATTAAAAATACTATTCAACACAAAAAAAAACAATATCATGGATTTCAAAAATACGTGATTGTGGTTATTCCCAGTTATTTTAAAAACTAAAATACTAGCTCAAATCTAAAAGCACCGTTAAAGTGCCCAAAAATTATTTAAAATTTTCTCCATTTAACCCATTTTTTGTCTTTGATAACAACGAATATAGTACACATACAACCCCAGTTTGGGACATACTGTATACTAATTTATTTTAAAATACAGCAACTTTAATTCTTTATTAAATATTTGTTTCCTTCCTAATAACCAAAATGTCTGTTAGGTAGGACCCATCACATCAATCCTACAAAAAAAATCTAAACATTTAGAATAATGAAATTTAAAAAACAATTATCCATTTTGAAAGAAATAATTTCTGTAAGTACTTTGGCTTTGCAGTGTAACGGAAAAAGTACAAGTAATTATATTACTGACCTATTTAACTTGATTTCAAAAGTGCAGACATGCCATTCCAATATTGTGTTAACGTTTCAAATTCAACGTAGTAAGTAGTTACAATTTTTTATTTGCAACATATAAAAAATACCCATTAAGCAATCAGTGGGTCAGTAGTTATTGAACTTGATGATACTGTCTGGAATAGACATGCTGATGTCAACAGTTAATTGTTTAAAGGTAAATTGGATGAGTAAGATCAGTGATCGTAGACACTAAATTGACCAACACTGATCGTGATAAGTGATGAGTGCCCGGCAAGGAGCGGTAAGGAACCCAGTTTGCTGTAGGGTTTTTCGCGTCCTTTTTTAAAATGAATACTTTTATATGAAATCTTCTTGTTTAACAGATCTTTCTTTTCTAATGCTCTATAGTTTTCCTTTTAGACCAATTCCCAGGGAGAAAATAGCGACAAATGCTGGGAGAAAAAAACCTTTGAGAACTTTTGATTTTTAATAATTTTTAAAATACGAAAAATACAAAAACTATCGTATAGATGAAAATTGAAAAATATAGAATTCTATTAAAAAATGCCTTTACAAAAATTTTCGTACGTACATAACAATGGTTCTCGCATAAAATAAGAATTCAACTGATGGCGTCAGAACGCATTTTTCCTTACGTTTTGAAGGAATAATCGGAAAGAGCCAAAGGTGCAGCTATCATTACTATATAATAATTTATATCTTAACCGCAACATTTGTTTCTTATGTTAAAAACCTAATGCATTTTTTCTCTTTTTTAGAGTCTGCTCCATTGCATTATTTATATCTGGACACATATTCGTTAATATATAAAAAATTCCGTTAGTTCTGGGATCTTCATATGTTACATTTCGATATTATGGTAGTTAAAAATGTTCAACTATTTTGCGCAGAAAATTTTATAATTTATAAAATATTGATTTCAGAATGCTAACAAATGATGAAAAATGAAAAACTTTGACACATGAAAAAAAATCGGTAAAGGTATTTACGCAGAACTTCTCATACCAACTTAATAAATAAAAAATGATTGATTAAAAAACAATTGTAATGTTAACTCGAATTTAACCTCAGGAGCCACTTGCAGGTAACTCGAACGGCTAGTTTTCAATATAGAGTTAAATTTCGTTAAGTTAACACGTACTCGAACTTAGCTCGAGGTTAAGTTCGAGTTAACGCTACAACTCTTTTTAAATGTTATTGTTTTATTTGAGGTGTGTGAAATATTTTATTAAGTTGGTATGCGAGGTATGGATTTAATTTATATTTTCGGAATTTTGCACGACTAATCTACGTTCTAAATCTAATTTTATGTTGACGAAATATAAATTAACTTGACTTCAAAAATTTTTGGCGTGTGTTGGAAACATTTATATAAAATAATAATAATAATAATAATAATAATAATAGTAATTGGTTCTGTGATGAAAGTCATTTCTAGAAAACAAAAATAAACATTGCTTGTATATATTTGTAAAACGCAAGGTAATAATTAGAAAATACCTACTTGTAGGATGCGAAATAATATTTTGCACCTTAAAATGTTTTCTTAACCGCTTCTCAAGTCACCGAGGTAACTCCTTGAAAATCCAGAATGATTTTGTGTAAGGTAAATACATGTTCCACTGTTCTGAGATATAGACAAAAACGTGCCAAAGAATCATTGCGATCCCATTCTTCGAAGTGATTTGGCCTGTTCCTTATTACTTTCCGTCATCTCAATTCCTCATCACTGCTATGTGCGTTTATCTCATAGTCATAATCCATTGCGTACATGTGTGTGCAGCAATTGAAATTACTTCAAAGATATGACAATATATTTCTAATATCAAAAATATTTGTAGTAGTTTTAACCCGAACTTCTTTTAGTTAATTCTCACTTCATCCTAGAGTTAACTTAGCCTCGAATTAACTCGGGGTTTCACGTTAACTCCGTAGCACAGAAGACAGGGACTATATAGCTCCTTTCTTCTGTGTCCGTAGTAGGAGTTAACCCGATATTGAAAAACCGTCCGTCAGAGGCATAATGAAAGATGCAGAAACCAGGGAGCGAGCATGCCTGATCTTTGTGCGCTTCATGATAATTCTCTCATATCAAATTTTGCTCAACTGGCAAATTACCGATCTTACATTTGTATTTTCCGTTTAATTTCATATTCACAGTTAACGATATTGTCCATAAAACCTTTAAGATATACTACCTTGTTTGCAACCTCACACTTACGAAACTGTAACGTGTTCAGACGATTTCGAGTTACTCGGTCTTTAATCATTATTTTCTTTTGTTGTGTCAATAAAATGAACCTTTTTTGCTCACTTTTTTGCGAAGACTGGAAATATCTAACGTGTAAAGTTTTATTATTAGAATGAGCCAAAAGTATGATAAAAAATGTTGGGGATCACACTCTCACATAGTTATGAATGAGGGTTTACAAATATTTCTAAAACTATTACTGTGGTCGAAAGATATGAGTAAATTTGAAGATCTTCAAATTATCTTTGAGGCTAACTTCATCTCATTTGGATAATAATTGACAGATCCTCAATTACATTTAAAACCACTTTATTCACTCCTATTCAATAATTTTGTTTTCACAAGTGTCATTTATGAATTACTTAACTACTAAGGACCTTTAAACCTTGTTCGACTCCCTACAATTTGGTATTTAGTTTATCCTTCTATAACCAAACTTAGACAAGTTATGGTCAAACCAGAGAAAATATTCATAAACGCAAATTATTAAGTATTAACTTCTGGTTAATACTTCTTATTCAAAACGTCTTGCTATACGTTTTGTGATCTAGTGTAGACAAAACAAAAAAAAAAACAAACGATTTTTCACAATATGTTTCATTGATTCTTTAGAAATTATTAAACAAAAAAACAAAGAGCCTATGTAATTTAGCACAATTGTTTATTTCACTTACAAATACACAAACTCTAACGCAAAAAAAAATTCATCCTTAGAATTTTCATGTGTAATGTGAGACCAAAAGTAAAAATAAAACTGCGCTTTTCTTAAGAAGGGCAGCAGTTTTTTACTCGCCTAACATCTAGTAAACAAGAGACCGACTGTTTTACATTCTCTCCCCCCCTAAAGATGAAATGTGACTTCAGTGAGTATTATATTTTTGTAATATTTGTGTCTTCAATATTATGTGTTTATTAATTTAATAAAGTAGTGTAGTTGTCTAGTGAATGAATAAAGTTAATAAGAAATATGTGGAGGAGTTCATTCGAACGAAACATTTTCTGGTGATATATTTCATTTACTTAGAGTGCCCGTACTAACTGTGTACAAAAAGAACGCAACCTTAAATTTATTTCATGGATATCCATCACATCAGTTGAGGATAATTGGATTATACAGTCTGATGAATCAGCGGAAATCATTCATACTGGTTATGCTATTAAAATTAGAACATGCAGTTCTATTTTGAGTTAAAAAAAAGTAACGTACTGCACCGTGTTACTTATAATTCGACTCGGTTCTGATCCATAGTATTAAAATATGTAATTATAATATATTAACATTATTTTTAATGCCCAGTTCATCCATATATTTAATAAACAGGAATGGCGTATAATAAAAAAAAATTGATGCGTGATAACTCACGCCATTAAAATGGAACTTTTGTGCGAAAATTGTATAATGGGTTATAAGAGTAAGGTATTATGTAAATGAATGAAAAATTAGCAATAGCATTTTTTAAATCGGTTAGAAACTCGGTTAGAAACCAAATTCTATCACATATGAACACGCGATACCAAACGGATTATCCCGGATAGTTTTTATAAATTTTCTATGGACATTTTTATGATGGTTAAAATTACTATAATGAATATTAAGTTCATTTGCATTCACCATGAGCTCGTTACTAGTTTCTGGTATTGCTGCACTGTCACCGTTTAAATTTATAGGACGAGCACCCCTGTCAACAGCTGTTTTTACGATAAGTCCAGACGAAGCACCACTTTCAAGATATGCTTTTTTTCGTTGTCGATATTCGCTCGCACCTTGCCACGAATTTTTAGGAATTTTTGAAGGTTTACCTGCCTTTTTTTTCTTTTCACGATGCCTTCTCACTCGAAGTGCATTAGGTGTTAAAATATGAATTGTTTCATTAGACGATTCATTTCCATCTTGAGATAATAATAATAATAATAATAATATCTTTATTTTCATAGGACCCTATTAAGCGTATAGAAATACAGTCATAAAATTGTAAAACATTGTAAATATAGTAAAACACGTAACTCAGGACAAAACCATAGTGTAGTAAACAGAATACAGAACAATAAATAAGGACGAGAATTGCTAATATTAAAAAACTAGTACAACTTAAATATTCTTTTATGGAATAAAAGCCGTGACTGATTAAAGTGGCTCGAACTGTGCTCTTAAAGAGGTGAATGCTATTTATACTTTTTATGTTTTTAGGAAGTTTATTATATAGCTTGATGGACATGACATTGGGACAATTTGCTACTATTGAGAGTTTGTGTTGGGGAATCGTCAGATTTTGACTGATCCTTAAATCATGCTCAGTAAAGTTATCCCTGGGAATATAGTTGTCATAATGAGACTTTACATAGGACACACATTTAAGTATGTAAAGGGATGGTATTGTTAAGATATCGAGTTCTTTGAATAGAGTTTTCCCTTGGTCTTTAATTCGGACATAATGAAATACGAGACTTTGTCCGAGAATGCATAAACTATCAACAGATATTTAAAATCATACAGTTTGTATTCAAACACAGAAACTCAACCGCTTCTCGTATATTGCTCACAAATGCTAAAGCGCTATACTAGCATCTGCTCCCAAGACATCACGCACACGCACACAAATATCACTCTACGTGCACGCATGATGCTAGAATAATACTAAATACACAAAGCAGGCTATACGTCTTCTGTAATATAACTTAGTTCCAGATGTCGTTATAATATATACGGGCCCCATATATGTAGTTATCTACTAGACCATAAGCCGCTTAACGGCCCGGAATTGTCTCAGTTGATAATCCACCGACTGTTAGTTAGATGAGATACTTGGTTGCCCATTTTATCATGTCGGACTTCTTAGAATTTGTTGACGGTGTAGAGTTTAACTACAGATCATTAAAGGGTGCATTGTGATATTTACACCAACCACTTTCTATGTTTTCAGAATTCATTATTACAGGATAATCCTCAGTTTTAGCCAACGATTTAAACATTAACAAACAACGAGGAAATATTCACATTTCCCCGCGTTAGTCTTTTACCTTGGATATACTTGCGAATAGTCCTTTTGTTAAGTTATTCCGTCTAATTGATTCTGGTTTCGTCTAGTTAAACAATTGGCAGTCGACATCGAAAATAATTCATAAAAAAAAAAAAATTTAAACGTATCGTATGGCGTGTTTTTCAATTATAACTTTCCAATTTTTGTGTATTTTCTTCTCCACCTGAATCCTGCGTTATGTGATAAAAGATTCAATGTCTCATTGGTTCCATTCCATTCCAAATCGGTCTGTATCTTCTGTTTTAATTTTGTCACTGTAACAAGAAATGAACTTCATGTATGGTATGACGTATATCAGCTGTTTTATATTCACATAAATCCGTTAAAGAACTGTTCATTGGATGCTTCTTTCCTGGAGTTCTAAGTCAGCTTCTAAGACACTAGTGCCATCCTCCTTCATTGTCCTTTCGATCTTCTAACAAACACCTCCGTAGAATCTGACGTCTTATTACTTCCACATTCACGTAGTGTAGTGGAAGTATAGTAATTAATCATAAACAAATCCGAACGTCGAGATTTTAAATTTAAGAGAGAAATAATTCCTGTATGTCGGTCTGTTTGTCGGTAACTTTTTTTTGTGCGCACGTTTTCTCAGGAACGGTTTAAGATATTGACTTGAAAGTTGGTAAACATATGTGCTATGATGAGGTCTGGAACTAGATTATACTTTACGTTAATTCCGGTGAAGGGTTGGGGGTTAAATAGGGGTAAATAAGGGAAAATAAGTAAAGAAAGGTGGTATGAGTACAGTAACTTGGGATTATAATATAATAATAATAATAATATTTATTTACAGCAACAACAAGTATCAAAAGTACACTGAAAATAGTAGAAAAATCCTAGTAAATAAATAAGTTACTCAATAAGTGTATAAAACACTTGTTTCGAGAACGTAATACATTAATATATAGATAGGTACATCGTAAAATTAAAATTATACTATATGAAAACCATACATGTGCAGTATGCATACATTATTTAATGCAATTAAATATAAATACAAACTAACATTTGGATAAAACTAATTATTTAAAGATTACTAAGCCTACTTCATGGACCAAAACAAATAAATGAACATACAAACATACACATATATACGTGCACATGTTATTATATAGACGTACACATATTACATAAAAATTAAAAAACACAAATCCAATCAACAATTGGAAGCAAAATTACAGTTTTGGAGTAATAAGAACATTTGATGTGACTTCACTAAATGGGGAAGGGTGAATATGACTAAAAGAAACTGTGTTTTATTATCATTTCCAGATACTTAATTATGAATGGTTATATAAACCCACATGGCTAGGCACATATAAATTATGAGTGGTTATACAAACTCACACGACTAGGCACATATAACCATACAATGATAATTATATTTAGAATTTCTATTTTACAGTTAATTATTCGTATTGTTAATGTGGTTATGGATTATTTCTCTTGGTAAAGATAATATAAAAGCTTTCAATTTAGTTTTAAAATAAGAAATGGTCCTCTCTCTCAGAACTTCAGGGACAGTGTTGTATAATTTTGGGCCTAAGATTTTGCCATAAATGGAGATATATGTTGTTGTTTATTTCGAGTACCATAGTCAGATTAGGTTTATACACTAGGAATCAAAACCTAAGATTTTGTATCCCATAGTATTGATGATATCCAACATACCCAAATTATAACTAGAGTACGAACATTGCATTATTTTAAATTATAAAGGAATTATATTTTAACCGGAGATGGAATATCAGTACCATGAAACCTTCATGGTTGATTTGTGTTAAAATTTTAATCGCAAACATTATTACGTTAGCAATATGTTTTGTTTTTCTAAATTACATTAAAAAAATTAAATTATTAGAAATTTTTTTGTATTAAATTATAATTACAAAATCATTTGACCATGATAATATATCCGTTTTTTAGTAGAAACCAGGCATCTATTGGGCTAAATATAACTTAATCTGAGTACTGCGTGATATTTTGTAACTATATCTGCCACTTTTTTTCAGTGAAATAATTATTAGCGTTATTTTCACTGGTTTTTTAGGTATTGTTCCTCGATGTAATTTTAGATACACTATATACAACATAAAGATATGTTATTCACAGTTTTCATTAATTAAACTCCGCCATCATTTCCATTTTAAGGTTTCGTAGTACTGTAAATGTTTAGGCTAGACGGCAGGAGGAAAAAATGCTAAGAAATAAATTTTTGGTCCATAGGCGAGATTATTGTCGGAATCACTTCATTTTAGGGTGTAGATGAACACCCTAAGTTTGCTTACAAATTAGTGTACCGCTTGATTTTATAATTAACAATTAGTAAGTAAAATAGGGCCTTTTTCTATATTTCATTAAATATCTCTGTTCCTGCTAACTTTTAGTATAACATATGCCTTAAGAGAATTGTTTGTTCTGATATTCTCTAAAATGAGCACGGATAGAGGTCGCTAGGTGCAAATGGCTTCCAAAGCTTTCAAAACACGTTATTTTCACTATTCCTTTACTCGAAAACAACTGCACATAGAGGGCTAAAAATTTTTTGTAAAATATATTTGCAGTTGGGAAACACATTTAGAAAATTCAAAAAACTATCGGAAAATGATATTCCGCTGGAATTTTTGAAAAATCGCAGTTTTTTCCGATTTTATGAGGTTTTCTACGCGTAAACCTTTTTATGCGGACATAATATATATAAACGAATGCTAGGACAAACTTTTTTTTATATCTGTAAAAAAAATAACAGCTTTTTAAATATGCAAGAACGGATTCTGTAATGTTAAAATATGACAAGTATTTGTTTATTTATGTCGCGCATAAAAAGGTTCACGCACAGAAAACCTAATAAAATCGACCAAAATTTTGATTTTTCAAAATTCCAACGGGACGTTATTTTTCAATAGTTTTTTTGAATTTCCTAAACGAGTTTCCCAATTATAAATGGATTTTACAAAAAATGGCACAATTGTTTTGCCGACATTTTTTGTACATTATCGGACAACATAGACACCATCTTCCAGAATTTTAGCCCTCTATGTGCAGTTGTTTTCGAGTAAAGAAATAATGCAAATAACGTTTTTTGAAAGTTTTGGAAGCCATTTGCAAGTTAACAATTGCACCTGGCGACCTCTATCGGTGCTCATTTTTTAGAGAATTTCATAATGAACAATTTTCCTAATGCATATGTTATACTAAAAGTTGGCAAAAACGGAGATATTTAAAGAAATATAGAAAAAGGCCCTATTGTTACTTATAGAATCAAGAGGTTCGCTGATTTTGCTTACAAACTTAGGGTGTTGAACTACATCCTAAAACGAAGCGATTCCAACAAAAATCTCGCCTATGCATGGGCCAAAAATCCATCAAAATCCCTCGCCGTCTAGCCTAGTTCTACATGGCATAAAAACTTAGTCGGGATTAAAAGGTAACTTAAAACGAAATAAATCTGAAATACCTATGAAAATTACTTAAAATTGGCCATGAATAAACGTATCATGTAATGTTCGAAGAGACACAATAAGAAAAAATTTTTCACAAAAATAGTAAACACGGGAGTAATTATTAAAATATATGGAATTCCTCGAATATCTTATCTGATCAATTTTACATTAAATGGACGGTCCAACAGATTCTGTAATACGTCGACCAACACCTGAAATAGATATGTAAATGCTTTTATGTAATTTTGTTTACTAAAAAATAAGGGAATTAAACAATATTCCCACCTTCACCGCTAATAGTAGGTCTAATCTAAATCAATACCGCTGGAATCCAGGGAGAAAGGACAAAAGTTTACTGCTGAACGTGCAAGTTTGCTAAATCTAGGTTTTTCTGTACATTTAACACCGGAAGTTAAGCAAAACATTGATAAAAAGCTATGATATATTTTAACAGAGAAGAGAAAAGGGCAAATAAATGCATACGTTAAAAAATAATTGAAACGGTAAGAACTTCTACTTATTTTAAAAATATGAGGAAATACTAAGCATTTTTTTTAGTTGTGCCCGGATATTTGCAATGCAAACTGAATGAAACAAAAGCACTTTATGCAGCGTGCTTTTCCTCAAAAATTATTTGTCATATTACTAATTTTAAAGAGGTTTTTTCAGGTATGCGGTTATTACTTTCTAGGGGTGATTCCACATAAAAAATATAAAAAAATACACATAATCATAGGTCCGGAAATCTTTCCTAGGGAAGCTCCGTGCCTCTGAAGAGGTACCCAAAATTAGTGAAATTGCATTTATTATTCTCTTGAATAAACTAAGGAAAAATAACAAATTATTACTAAATTAAAGGACTCAACAGGTTTTAAAGATTGACATTCAATATTCAAAATTCATTGAAAAAATTCTGTTTACGCAAGAAGACTGGAAAAATTCCTTTAGGTTCAAATTTATCGAAACCGGTTGGTCCTACGGCGTTACAAGATAACCTTTTTTGTGTATTTATAGCCAATGAATCATATTTCGATGAGACAATCACAGCAAATTCACATTGAAAATTTGGGTGTGGGAAGTAAATATCCCCTTTCCAATTTTGTGCACGCCTGATTGAATTTACCCTTGGTGGATAACATCAAATAATGACATTTATTGATATCATATCACGTGTAAAAACTAGTCACTGTAGCTCAAAGGGTTCCTGAGATATTAAATAAAATGTCAATTTTGGGTGCCACTTCGGAAGCTGTGGCGGTATAAGAGAGGTTTTAGTTTTAGCGTCACTGGTTTAATCTGGCTAGCACAGTAAAGATACGAAGAGCAAATAGGGCAGTGCGTTCAAGGCTTGGGCGCCATGATTACTTAGTATAATCAAGGGAAAGACAAGCACAAGACAAATATTACATATATACAATAGTACTATATTACAAAATATTATATTGCAAATAAAATGAAACTATCACAGCATCAGCGATACTGTATAGCAGAATATCAAACAAAAATATATACAAAATATACTATATTACAAGATACACTATATAATAATTTTCCTAGCTGCAAAATAAATTTGAGGTGTTCACGAGAGAGTAAATAAATATAGTACAAAAGATACGTCTCGTAACTTTACCTCAATACTAAAAATCATATATTACAAAAAATCTGAGCCTTTACGAGATTTAAACCGAAATATATTACAAAGGTATCTATCTATATCTATCGCAAACGATCAAACAAACACAATATTTACAGCACTAGATATACTAAAATGCAACACGAAATTTACACCATTAGATATACTAAAATGGCAACACAAAATATATTACAACGATAAGATAATAAAACTTAGCCTAATAAAAGATATGCAATTTCGCTCGAACCTGATATTTATTTGAGCCTACCAGTATATAGCCTCCCCGCTACCGAACACCAAATACTTAAAAACTGCACACCCCCAAGTTATATAACCACAAAAAAATAACACTAGAATTTATCTCTAGCAGATAAAATACGGGAAACCCCAAAGTTATATAACCACAAAAAGATAATACTAGAATTCAAGTTCTAGAAAATAGATACACATTGCACCACGCCCCGAACATCTGAATTCCTTTTAAATAAATAATCCACATAAGTGATGTGATTTGACGGGTCGAATCTTGGAAATTTCAGATTACACGACGCGTATTACATGCAGATAATTACCGATATGCCTACCCATTGAGACACTTCCAAAACAAAAGTACTTTGACAGAGCGAATCTGCAATACTGGTAAAATTCGATTAACATCATGTTATCAAATAACTATGATTACATTAAGCGTTGACAACAACGATACTACGACGAAATATTTGAATCAGCGACTTTAAAATATAAATGATTACGAATTAATGTACAACAATGGATATGTGAAAATAATCCCTTTTACATGTAATAATCATAAGTACTTATCTTTTGCTCTAATATCCTGTTGAGAGAAATTTTTAAGTGCGCCACTGTTCTCCGATGATAATAGATTTTAACCATTGTGTAGTTAGATCGTTGAGGACTTCCATTTTGCTCCTCTAGCGCGATGTCATATGTGGTATCATTCCATTTTGGAGGTTATGAAATCATACAGATTGTGCTCGTACATAAATGATTTGCCACTGAGACAAAATTAAGGAAATTTGTTCGCCCAAGTTTTCGTTACTTGGTAGAAAATCTTAACTACGTGTTGTGGCGGAAAATTTCGTGATAAAGACAAACGCAGTATTCTTATCCAAAAAGTTATTCTCAAGAAAACGTATACAAAAACGTAGTAACCTCGAAATACTTCGACGCTAAGAGGAAATTTGTTATTTTAAAGAGAAATCTTATACGTCTAGAAGGTTTCTCTATCTTAATATCCTCCTTAGCGGTTTAACAAAGCTTCAGATATGTCCATCTCCATTGACGGCTTGAGTGAAAGAGAATGAATTTAACCTAGCGCGGCGTTGTTAGATATTTCCTGGACCGGTAGTCACGTTGCCCCGTCCAAAAAGTAGTTCTCTTTTATTAAGGGAATATTAAATAAATAAAGGTTCTATATTTGTGTTGATAATCCTACATCTTCATGTGGCTAATAGACTTTATTATAATTATAGATTAATCTACTCAACTTTGTTTTAAAGTTAGTTTGATTTATTTATTTAATTTAATTTGAATATTATCGAGCTCGCGCCATCTATTATCCTGCGGCATAAGCATAAGCTATTGGCAATCTCTCATCTGTCTAAGAATACTTCGTAATAGTACCAGTGCATAGGAGAATAAAATTTTCGATAATTAATAAAAAATGTCTAATAAATGTTAGAAAATGTAACGAAGGATGATTTGGCGCATTCCGCACGTTATAAGACCCGCAACGCCCTTAGGAGGGATTCCCGCACCCATATTTATATGAACTTTTTTTACAATTTTTTTATGTAGAATCGTCCCTAGAAATTAATGACCGCATACCTGGAACACCCTGTATATACATAAACCCATGACATCTACTATACATTTCTTTTTTATATCACCACAGTTGGTTTCGGTGGTCAAAGTCTCAAACACTTGTATCACGACCCTTCCCCACCCCCCAGACATTCGTGAAATCACGTCTCAGCACTTTCATTTTTTACCAGTCATGCTAACTTTACATATTTTACAGCCACATAAATATTCATCATAAATTTTAATGTTATTTCAAATTTACAATATCTCAATTTAGACCTTTAATAAATAGCATTGAAATTAGCAAAAGTTAGACACCAGTTTAATAACAATCAGTTCATTGTTTTCCCGGATATATGGCGTTAAGTTAACAAAATTTATTTGTTTAACATTTTATCACTCATAATAGACTACTGAGGTGTTGATTGGTAAGGAAATCAACAACGTTGAGATGAAATTCACAACGTTGTAAAGTGCATGTATTCGTATCTGTAATTAGCCGTTTAATAATTTCAACACATGTTTTAAATTCATCTTTATGTCCTTCAAGTCAACTTGTACAGAGCAGACACGAATCGCGAAATATATTACACTGATTCATTTCATATTTTAAACCGACTTGAGGAAAAATCGCTGCTTAGGGAATCATTTCGATATGTGGAACTAAGTGCTCATAGAATTTTAATAATATATTTGAAATCACCTACCTCAAAAATCCACAAAACGATATGTCTCTTCAATACCTTTTCGACCGATCGAATCACAGTGATCCAGAACAAAGTTTTTTCATTCAAAATTGTCTAGCGGTCTTATTTTGCAACCGGGATATTTCTTTTTTAAATAGTCGTGATTTAATTATGAAAAAATCTGTCGTGGCCGCTTTTTGAAATATGAAAACCTAAATGACCATTTTTTGTAAAAATTATACAGAAAAATATATATCTTTTCACCAATTTACATAAATCTTGCTACTCGGGGGTTTTAGAGGTCGATGATCATGAATCTGATATCCAAATTGTCGTCAACCAACCTGCAAGATGGCGGAATCAATATAGCGGCTATAATATGCTAAGGAATGATTAAAAAGTATTTTCGTTATAGTTAATACTTACAAGTCTTATTCCAATTATAAAGATTTCTATAACAGAAAATGTTATCTGAGATTTTCCTTTAGTAACTGCTAGTGCAGGGATCATACATCACAAAACTATGAAAATCAGAAATCAGTTCTGGGGGTGCCGCGCAACCTCCCCCCCCCCCCAAAAGAAATCACCCCTTCGGTGAAAAAAGCCTTATTTTATTGATCGTTAACCGTTGAAGACTGCTCATCATAACAAAGAAAACTTGACTACTTTCCTAAAAGAGAGTCCCCTTGTAATTTTCTTGTATATGAGAGAAAATCGATATTAAAAAAAATTGCAAAATTTGTATTTTTAATGCGTACGAATTTTCGTTTAATGGGCTTTAAAGGGGATATAAAATTCTCGCTTGTGTTTCCTTTTTGATGGCTATTGATAATTATTAATATATAAAAATAACAATATAATTTATCTCTTGATTCTTTGCGCTTTTAACTATTCACAGGACCATAAAAAATAACTGACTTTAATATAAGTTATAGATGCATTATCTTTTAGTTCAAGGTAGTACTTTAATGCAAAAAAGTTATATAAATATTCACATTTACAAATTTACCAGCATATTGAAGTTAGCCAAATTTTGACCAATTTTTTATCGTTCCTAAAAATAATGAAAGACCCAAACATCTTGAAAATTCACTTCAGTTTATATATCATATAACTATTGTTTTTAATCATTTAATAGTTAAAAAATTGCTAACTTCAATATGCTGGTAAATTTGAAAATATGAATATTTTTATTCCTAACTTTTTCTGCAGTGAAGTACTAGGTACCTTGAACTAAAAGATAATGCATTTATAACTTATGTTAAAGTCCGTTATTTTTTATGGTCCTGCGAAAAATTAGATGCACACAAAATCAAGAGATAACTATATTATATTGTTAATTTTTGTGTACTAATAAATATCAATAGCCATCAAAAATGGCATCACAAGAGAAGTAGTATTTTATATCCCATTTAAAACCCATTTTGATTCTTCTTCCTATATAAATAAATAAACGAAAATTCGCGCACATTAGAAATACAAATTTTGTAATTTTTGTCAACATCGATTTTCTCGAAAACCATGGCATTCAAGCTTTCTTTTTTATGATGAGCAATTTTTGTATATCTTCAACGGTTAACGAGTTATCAATAAAATAAGGCTTTTTTTCACCGAAGGGGTGGTTATTTGGGGGGGTTGCGCGGCACCCCCAGTAGTGATTTTTGTGGTTATGATATATTTAGTATATTTAGTAGTTTGGTATAGTGTGTATCTAGTAGTAAAAGCAATACATTCCCGGACGACGGTGTAAATTGTTCGAAGCATCGAAGTCCGGGAATGTGCTTTTACTACGAGGTACACATACTATTTTTTCTGAAATCGCAATCAGTATTATTTTAAATTACGAAATTTTTATAACATTAAACCGGTACGAGAACGTTATCTACTTTCCCGGCCTAGGACGGAAAAAAATTTCCCGGGCTGTTTTTTTTATGGTTGCTTAGCAACGGATTAAAATAGCAGAACAGGATATTTTGGGGTCTGAAATTGCGCCGAGAAAGTAGGCATTCTTGACCGATTTCAGAAAAAGCTTTTTTCTGAACCACTGTGCGACGTCCGACCATCTGACTGTGACTGATCGTACGACCATCCGTCGACCTACGCCATCCTTAGTATCAAATAACTGAGGTAGGACATTTTATTTTTGTAAATAACGGGGTATATAAGTGATGGTAGTGGGAGTTATTGGGTGGCTGAGGTTAAAACATTTTTTGAGAACTTTGGCTCCCGTACACACACTAAATCACAATTCTATTTTTTATTTTAGTAGTCCCTTCATAATAGAGGGTGGTGGGGGTGGCAGACTGATAGATGTCAAAAAAAAATTAAGACCTTAGCTTCTAGTGTACCAAATTCTAAGTTTCTGTACTCTTACTAGCTTGCTTGACTTATATACCCCTATACCCCCAACCCTTCATGAGAAAAGGCTCAAAATATTATCTAGTTCCAATCTTTTTGTAATACATACGTGTACTAAACTTCAGTTCAATATCTCCAACGCTTCCAAAGTAAAAAAGTAAGCAAAAGTTAAACAGACATACCGACAGATGGAAACATTTTTTTCGCTTAAATTTAAAATCTTTCAACAAAAAAATTGATTTTTTTTTTTACTATTACTATTATACCTTCACTCCACTATTTGGATGTGGAAGTAAAAGTGGAGGAGCTCGACTCACCTCGCATGGTTTTTGTGTTTGTTCGTTACTTATTCCAGATTAGATTTAGCGAATTTTATAAGGTTGTTGCATACTGTGTGTAATTGTTTAGTGGTGTAGAGTTTCAGCTGTGTACATGAGTTTAAAATAGGATAAATAGAAAACTTAGTTTTCCACTGCAGTACATTTTCTAAAGAATAAAATTGATTAAAACCTAAATTAATGAACTACTCGAATTATTTTTAATTAGTGTATGTAATTGTATTCTCCAGAACATTTAGAAAAAATGACAGGAGATCGAGAGCCTTTTCGTTTAAAATGACCAATAAAAAAAAAAACTTCATTAGCGTTAAAACAAGTTATTTTTGTAATTTGCTTAAACCATTTTATTTAAACAAATTTCAAAAATCGCTTTCTTTGACCCGAATGAATTCGCGAATCGTGTTAATTTTTATTAGGTTTTCTTGGTCATTTTAAACAACAAAGGGTCTCCTGTCATTTTTTCGTAAAGTTGACTATATCTGACTTATAAACAATTGGAACAGCGCGAGCCCTGCTAAAAGCGTCTATTAAACAATTAAATCAAATTATAAACACTGAAAATTCTGCTTCTTTCCTAGGAATAACTCTCGACAGACATTTAGAGTGGGGTAAACAAATTGAAAATGTATGTACTAAACTTAACAAGAGTTTTTATGTCATAAATTCATTAAAAAATAATTTAAATACTAATACACTTTTAAATGTATATTACTCATTTGTTTACTCCCCAATATCCTACAATATTATAGTATGGGGTCAATCCAGTCAAATAGACAGAGTATTTATTATTCAAAAACGGATACTTAGGCTAATTTTTAATCTTGAATACAATCAGTCTTGCCGTGAAATATTTAGAAAATATAATATTTTGACGGTGATATCTATATATCTGATGAAACTCTTGACGTATATTTATATGAATAGGAACAAACTTATTCAAAATGGAGACTACCACGCATATCCTACAAGGGGAAGAAATTTAATTTCTTTAAAAAAACATAACCATGAGTCCTACAAAAAGTCACCCATTAACTCGGGTTGTCGAATCTATAATTCTTTGCCTGATCAAATTAAAAATACAGTATCAGTACCTAGCTTTAAGAACCGCCTAAAAAAACTTTTAACAATTAACTCGTTTTATTCCTTGAAGGAATTTATAACTTTTTTACAAACCAGAGTCGCCTGAAGGTGTTATAGTTTGTTTTTTTTTCTCTCTGTATAATTGTTTGTAAAATGTTACTTTTATTTTTTATGTGTTTTTTTTTATGTGTTTAATCTTGTGTAGGTCGTATACCTTTGAATGTTTTACAGATAGACATAGTTATTACTTATTTAATTTCTCTTTTTAAGGATTATACAATGTGCGTATAATGCACGTAATATATACAAATCTTTATTTATACCTATATACAGTATACACTTTATTGTTATATAGTTTATTAGTAATAATCAACTACTATTATATTATAGGCTGTTAACATATAGCATTTAACTTTGACATGTCTCATCTATTATAAAATAGCCAAAGAGATCAATAAAGATATTATTATTATTATTATTATATTATTATATTATATTATATTATTATATTATATTATATTATTAAAGACTTCAGACTTTAGAATGAAAAAATCTGTACTTACTCTTCAGGATTTTGTTAATGGATGTTCAGAGATTGTATATGAATTTTGGTGAACTCAAGAAATTCATTTTTTAATATTATATTGTATTTCAATCTTGAAAATGGCTGCTTTTTCGTTTTTTCAAACATTAAATTGTTTGTAAATCGGAAACGGCCAACTTTACGACATGAGACCCATTTTGTTTAAAATGACCAAAGAAACCTAACAAAAAAATCAGTCGGGCCAAAAAAAGCTATTTTGCAATCTCTTTAAAAAAAATTCACAGATTTCGCAATTCTTGCAACCATCGGGACATTGGAAATGATAACACCATACATAAAACATAAACAGCTATGATCCACTCTCTATTGCGACACCACTGTATTTCGACCTTAAATGAAAACTGGTAACTTGACCCCCCCCCTGTGATATATGCAACCCATATTACATTTGCATATATCAGCCGTTGCATATACGACAGTCTCACTCGACCGCGACACCACTGTCTTTTGACCTTGAACGAAAACTGGTAACTCGATCCCCATATACGAACATAAACATTTCCAATGTTAAAATTAGTTTAAACAAATTGGTACCAGATTTTCGTCAGGCAAACTGTTGATCCTTATTCAGGGATATGTCTCGAACGTAAATATGCAAAAATATCCTATGGGTAATATTTTGATACGAAGGAGAGGTTTTCGCCTTGTGTAAATAACAAGTATCTAAATCGCGTTTAAGATCACAAGGTATTTGTTTGTTTAAGTATGTATAACAAACCCAGGATATCGCAATCCTAATAAAACTTTTTAGAAGTAACGTATCGGTTTCGACCTGAAAGTCGTCATAATTATAGTATAATTTTAACCAAACAGTTATATTTGTAAATAACTTTAAAATAGTGTATTTTGGGAAACATTTTTAATGGATCATAAAACATATATAATTGTTTTTTTGTATAAATATCTCAAAAATCAAAAAATGTTTAAATAATACAGTTTTTAAACGTTAGTATACGTTAGTAATATGTCAGTATCATCATTATCGACGATTAATTAAAAAATATTTTGAAGTAAAAAGTAAAAAAAATAGCTAAGGTTTTTGCATTAACAAACTACTTTATTGTGAATATTCATTTAGCGTGACCATGGTGTTTTTAACGTTTCACATATGATTTTTTTAATTTAAGGTAAACAGAATTTGGTTTATATTGATTATTGTAATGATTGAGGTAATAATTAATAATAATACGAAATCTATATCAAGTACTTATTAAAAGAATATTATGACATTCAACACATATGTACAATACATTAAATGGATTTTCATTGGTTGCACACACGAAATACTGTATACGTATAAGTGGAGAGCCGGCTGTAAAGATTTCCTGTGAATAAGATACATGAAAAACTTTTTGAGTGTGTAAGGGCCGGTTTATCAATGCGAGGATAACAAGTTATCCTATAGTTAAGGCACATCTTATAATACAGTAGAGTTACTTCCCCTACTGAATGTAGTCCACGCGTCGATAGCCTTACACCTGCTGTCGACGCGTGGAAATGACCCTACTTTATTAAGAGGAATCCTCGCATGCGGAAATATACGTGAAATATAGCAAACGCGCTTAGCTCTAGCAGCTTTATTTTTACAAGTATCACACTCATTTTTTTTTTTTTTAGAAGAAGTTAGCTACTAGTTCTACAATGTGACCATTGCTTTTTCAAATTCGGTGAACCAATTTAAAAAAAAAAAAATCACAAACTTTATCATTTGATTGTCTGATATTTATTTAATTTTCACATACTTCTAGATATCATTCTCAAAAAAGCGTCGGTCAGATAATTCTATCATCCTTTGTTTACACATTCGTTTAAACATAATTCAAAAATGTCAATTTTTTAATGAGTTATACTTCAGGGCAATTACGCATGTAATTTAAAAAATGTTTAGGAATGTTTTCCATCTCCACCTAGCCAGAGAGGCGGATCATATACGCATTGGCTCTTTGTCTAACTTGAGACTTCTCATTCTCCAGGCTTTGACTCTTACTACAGTAGAGAAATATATAAACTGAGCTTGTTGCGTACCTATTTTAATTCAATTTTTACCGGAACACATTTAATCGCGTAATGGGTATAAACAATAGTTAAAGGCGCAAAGTGTACCAATATGGTTCAAGAAAAAAAAGAGGAATTACTTCCACTCCACATCCACGTAGTGGATTGAAAGTACAGCAATCGTAAAAAAAATCAAATTTTATTTCTTGAAATAGGTTTAGAACTTCATGAAACGTCGAGATTTTAAATTTAAGCGAAAAAAAAATTTCTGTTTGTCGGTCTGTCTGTAACTTTTTTTTGTCAGCACATTTTCTCCGGAACGGTTTTAGATATTGACTTGAAATTTTGTACACGTATATATTATAACGAGATCTGGACTGGATTGTTTTTTGAACATATCCGATGAAGGGTTGGGGGTAAATAGGGATAAATGGGGGGAATTATGTAAAGCAAGCTGGAAAGAGGACAGAAACTTGAAATTTGGTGTATGTACTAGCAGCCAAGGCCTCAAAATTTTTTATACTTAGAAGCCGAGGCCTCAGATTTTTTAATAACAAATTACAACCCCCCTACCACTCCTACTCTGTTATTAAAGGGGTTGATAAAATAAAATTGATTTATTCACTTGAAATTTGGTACACGTATATATTATAATGACATCTGGAACTAAATTATATTTTTAGATTATTCCGTTGAAGGTTTGGGGGGTTAAATAGGGGTAAATAGAGGAAAATAATTAAAGCAAGCTGATAAGAGTACAGAAACTTGAAGTACGGTGTATGTACTTGGAGCCAAGGCCTGAGATTTTTTTATAATATTTTTTAACCCCCCACCGCCCCTACTCCATTATTAAAGAGGTTGATACAATAAAATTGAGATATTCGCTTGAAATTTGGTACATATGTATTATAACGACAATTGGAACTAAATTATATTTTGAGATGATTCCGTTGAAGGGGTGGCGATGTAAGTATAGGTATATAAATAGGGGAAAATGTGTAAAAGCAAGCTGTGTAGAGTACAAATACTTGAGGTTTGGTGCGCACCTATACGGGAAGCCAAGCCCTTAGATTTCTTTATAATATTTTTCATCTGATATCTAAATCTATGTTCTCGCATTTTTACGTCTCGACGCCGGCCGACGCCTAGCGCCATTTTTGTAAAACTCGTGTATTTGATAAATTTTAATTCCTAGATTCATATTCTTACGTCTCGACGCTGACCGACGCGCGACGCCTAGCGTCGTTTTTGTAAAACTCGTGTATTTGACAAATTTCGATTCCTAGATTCATTTTCTTGCATTTTTACGTCTCAACGCCGACCGACGCCTAACGTCATTGTTGTGAAACTTCTGAATTTGATAAATTTTAATACCGAGAATCATATTCTTTCATTTTTTCGTTTCGACGACGACCGACGTCTAGCGTCGTTTCTGTAATATTCTAATTTTAATAACAATAGGTATGGATATATTTAAATACCATGTGACAACAAGACTACTTTGTTTGATTTACCAATGCTTTCTTTTTAATGGAAATCAAACTAGAAATAACCTTAGAAAAATGCAATGGAATATAATTAGTCAACCGCCCAACCGCACTAACACCACGACGCTGCGCGACGTGGTTGTGCGGTTGGCTCCGGTAATGTTGTATATTTTAATTATTGAATAAAATATGTTAAGGCAGTATTTTTTTAAGAGATATTTTTTAATATTTTTCACTAAATGCAAATGTGAACTTTGGCAATTTAAGTATGAAATATAAAAAGCATTTAAGAAAACTGTAATAAATTAATTAAATTGCTAAAACTGACATTTGTTTTTGGTAAAAAGAAGTTAAAAATACATTTGGGATAAAAATACTGGACATTTGCTAAGTACATATTACACTTTTTTTAATAAGATTACGAAAAAATGAATGTTTAAATCAAATACGTCCTGTACGTAATTTCTTAAAAAATAAATGCATAAGTGAGGACGTCCCTGTTTTTGTTGCCACCTGTCCTGGTAGGTGTATAACTGTATAATATGTTGGTAGGAAAATGTTAACATTCTTTTTCATAACTATAAAAGCAAATTTCCGGGTAATTTGTAAAAATTTTGATATTCAATAAAATATTTAAATAGGGGAATGCCACTCAATTCTGGTTTTTGTTCAATAATATAAAACAAACAAATATTTATAGAATGATGTATTTCAGGATACTGAATAAAATATAAAAGTTAGTATCTGGCAATACGGTAAACTTTCGTCAAATTTCCTAAAAAAATTCTTTATGGTATTTCATATCTTACATAAATACCCATAATGTTTTTATATATAAATGCCTATAACTTTTCTACGAACAAATAAGAAAAAAAGCAGAAGGCACCAGGTTTTGAACCCAAAACCCCGCGATTGAAAGTCTGATGCTACATCAGACCCACCATCTGTTCGTGTCCCGTAATTATCTGTTTACACTGTTTTCACTTCAAATGTTATCCGTATCATATAAATTATAGGTTATCTCGGGAAATAATGCTATGAAATAAATCTTTCGACTATTCCCACTTCTCGGTTGAAAGAGAAGACGTATCCGTTCTCTCTTCACTATCAAATAAAATGTAAAGTTATTTCTCCTACAATTGGTGTTGCCGGGGGTAAACTAAACCGTAATCCTTGAAACTTCGCAGGGGAACTACTAAGGGCATTTCTCTTAAACTGTAATTTAATCCAGTAAAATGGACTAACAGTAAATTTTCATAGGAGAGCTCGTAGTGGATCAAAACCAAAAAACTTCTACTGTTCGGAAAACGTTATCCGTCTCGGCGAGGCGGATCGAGTTATCAGTCTCGACGAGTTGGTTTGAAATCACTCTGTATGAATTTTTCATAAAATCAATCGTTATCCAGCAAAATGGGCTAACAGTAAATTTTCATAGGAGAGCTCGTAGTGAATCAAAACCTAAACTGCGACTGTTCTGAAAAATTATATACCGCAGCAAAGTTATCCGTCTCGGCGAGACGGTTCGAAATGGTCCTATATGAGTTTAGCGTAAAGTTAGCCGTTATCGAACAAAATGGACGAATAATGAATTTCCTTGTCAGCTCGTAATAGGTCGAAAACTGAACATCATCTATTCAGAAATAGTTATATACCAATTTTATCAGTCTCGACGAGTTGGTTTGAAAAGATTCCGTATGAATTTTCCGTGAAACCAATCGTTATCCAGCAAAATGGACTAACGGTCAATTTTCATAGGAGAGCGGAGAAGCTCGTAATGGATCTAAACCTAAACTTCGACTGTTCGGAAAAAGCCCTAAGTACTACCACAGACCTACATGGAGCCACTTTTGATATAAGCAAATTTTGCCCGCGTTATAGAATTTTCTCTTCACTTCACTTCCGGTCACGATTTTTTGTTTTGTTAAGTCATCGAATACATGAATAAAACTTACGTCAAGATGTAGGTTTTGAGGTACCTATACAATGAGATTATAGCGGGATGCCAGGTTTAATTTCCCCGCAACCCTGATACATACTCGATAAAATTTATTTTCGTGTTTTCTTAAGTCATCGAATATATAAATAATACGTCAAAATGTAAGTTTTGAGATATACTAACAGCCGGTTTTACAATCGCTAGTTAACTTCCAGTCAGAGTTAACTTTCAGGTTATTATAGAAATTGGGCTTTACAATATCTGGTCATTTTCGATGTGGTAGTTATCTAGTAGTTAACTTTACTAGCAGATGAGGTGTGGGTTAACTAGAAGTTGACAGTTTACTGGCAATTTATAACCTATAAAATAACTGTCAAAAAATAATTTTTTGATATTTTGCCTAAAAATGGATATGTACGAAGTAAATGCATATAGCAGTGATGAGTAGCCAAGGTAATCCTGAACAGACCTAACTTTTTAGAAGAATACGATGGAAGAGATTTTTTAAATAGATCGAGACTAAATACTACCTACTTAGTTAGTAATAGACCACTAACTCATAAATTGCTTCTGACATTTATATTTGATAGCAGGTGACGTGACTTTGGACCAAAATTAATACATTTTATGTATATTACCCATTTTTCCAGTACCAACATTATAAATTTTATTCACAACCTCTCGTTTACAAATCATCCCTTAACTTTACATTGAAAAACGCATGTATCGGTAAAGTTATAGTTAACCTGCAAGTAAAAGTCAACTAACATGAAAGTTAACTTGCGATTGTAAAACCGGCTGTTAGTATACAATTATAGTGGGGTACCAGGCTTAATTTGCCCGCAGCCCTGATACACCCTCAATTAAAGTTATTTTTTGTATTTTCTGAAGTCATCGAATAGCCACATTGGCGTAAGCTTGGTTCATGTATTCGAGGACTTAAGAAAACATAAGAAATCGTGACCGGAAGTGACACCAATATTCTATGACTCGGGCAAAATTTGCTTATATGAGAAGTGGCTACCTGTAGCCCCCCTTTTGCTGTATAGCATGTCTGAGAGCCTCACGCCATCTATCGCTGCTGTCTCTTCCGCCATCAAAACTCTTTCCCATCAACTATTTGATGGCATTAGCCTCACATCTGGAAGGGTGTCCTCTTCACCTCGTGCCATCTGCTTTTCTCTAGATAATCAACCGTTCTATATTATCCTCTGTCCGGTTGATGTGACCAAAGGATGCGAGAATTCGAGAGAATACAATGTTGGAGAATCTCATCAGAGGATTCTTGGAGAATCGAAATGCTGATGTGATGAGGTGTAAATTAAAAAATCATACCCTGTTTTGCATGAAGGATAGGAATATCTTACGCATTGGTGGACGTATTGCCCGTCCTTCGCGACATTGATAGATAAATTCAAAATACGGCTCTGCCTATGTATTCACTAAATATGACGTTCTAGGGGAGTTTGCGTAACTATATATTAGAAATTTTAATTAAAAAAGGCTTGTTTCCATTTAATTCTTATCTTAATCAAGCGACAACATACTTTACGTAAGAGCAATGATGTTTTATCTATTAATTAATATATTATATTTATTATTTAATGAATTATAAACAAATTAAACATGCCTCGGTATCCTTTTATATTAGCTCGGTCGACAGCTTTGAGTTTGTTATGTGCAGTAAATATGTGTACTGTGTAGACACCTATACCACAGAATAATAAAACAATCAGAAGGGAAACTCTGAGCATTGTCCATATACAATTTAACTCCAGAATCGGCCATCTTATTGGGGTTAAAATCAGGGGCGTATTCTGTAGTGTTGTAATCAGGTCCGCACTTAGGAATTTGTAATTTAGTTTTGTAGAATATACTGTTCAACTTTTCTCAAGAAACCCTCTTTCTATATTTTGTAGAGGAATTTTCAAAATGCCTAACCATATTACAATATTTTTCTACAAAACTGTTGAAGATGCCTATTTTAACTCAATGTCATGGAGTTAATCTCATGGGATAATAAATGTCTATTTTTATTCTATACGATTGATTTTATCCCTATATATATATGCTGTGTAATAATTACACGTATATTTTGTTTTATTAATAAATCTGTATATTTTAATGCCAATGATTAATTAAATAGTAGTAAATATACCGTCCTGAAATATTCAATATAAAATTGTTTCTAAAATACAATATAATAAAATACAACAACGAATATACCCTATACTGAAATTAGGTCATATGAGAGGTGTGTATAAATTGTTTCATTATGCGTGTAAAGAAATGTATGTATTGACTATGTTATATTATAATTTTAGTGCAAAACATTACTGACGCGGTTGATTAGGCACACAAAAATGTGAAGATGTACGAGATCGATGTGGAAACATTAACCTACGCCTGTATATCCACGTTTGAACGAATTATAAGTGGATTAGATGATATGTCAATATTACTTTAAAATATTAGGCTTGTTCTGGTTTTGAGAAATACCGGACGTCCTCGGACGTCAGGCACATGCGCAGTTAGTAAAACGCGTTCTGAACTTACTAACTGCGCATGTTTCTGACATTCGAGGACTGGCATTTCTCAAAACCAGACCAAATCAATTATTGAGTTATTTTAAATGAGAGTTAATACTCTCATTTAAAATGCAGTCAGGCATTGATCAACGTAAATAAACAGCAAAACAAACGAAATAAATAAATAATATCTGTCAACTTATGACCAATAGGTTATTATACGTAATGTTGCCAGATGAGTTTTTGAAATTACTATAAGATACATGAACATTAATAATTTTAGTACATAAATTTTTTCATGTAACCAACCATCTCATTTCTTAAGAAATAGAATTTGAAGACATTAGATTACTGCAATATGTACCACAGCAATATTAATGCTTTTGTGACAAAACTATACAATTATTTATTCCTAATTCATCAGAAATTATTGTACATCTGGCAACTCTGTATAGAGCACACGATTATCAGTTGTCTTACCCCAGGAACATTGTGAATTGGATGCGCGCCTAGAAATGCGCGAAACTTCCCATTCCCTAAAAGATTCCATTCTGATTGTTTTATTATTCTGTGACTATACCATCTGTAACTTCGTCGGATCTCATGTTCGCATTTACCAGCATTGCTCACTATGGTTATAAGTGAGTATCTCATATTCACCTATTTTTAACGTATTTGGATGGTTTTCATTTATTAGGTCTATAATCATAATTACGTATCATAATTACTTCCACATCTACGTAGTGGATTGGTAGTACAGTAATCGTAAAAAAAAATTCGAAAATATGAAATAGGTTTAGAATGTCACGAAACGTCGAGATTTTAGATTTGAGCGAAAAAAATTTTCAGTCTGTCTGTCTCTAACTTCTTTGTCCGCACGTTTTCTCCGGAACAGTTTAAGATTGAAATTTTGTACATGTATAAGTATATTATAACAAGATCTGGAACTGGATTGTTTTTTTAACATACCCGGTGAAGGATTGGGGGTGCATAGGGGGAAATAAATAAAACAAGTTGGTAGAGTACAAAAACTTGAAATTTGGTGTATGTACTAGAAGCCAAGACCACAACATTTTTAATAGGGGTTGAATAAAATTGAAATATTCACTTGAAATTTGGTATACCTATATATTATTATAATGACATCAGGAACTAGATCATATTTTGGCATTATTCCGTTGAAGGGTTGGGGGTTAAATAGGGGTATATAGGGGAAAATACGTAGAGCAAGCTGGTAACAGTACAGGAACTTGAAATTCGGTGTATGTACTAAAAGCTAAGGCCTCAGATTCTTTTTATAATATGTATCAACCCCCCACCACATCTACTCCGTTATTAAATGGTTGCTAAAATAAAATTGAGATATTCACTTGAAATTTGGTACACGTATGTATTATAACGACATCTGGAACTATAGTACATTTTGAGATGATTCCGTTGAAGGGTTGGGGGTAAAATAGGGGTAAATCCGTAAGTAGAACAAGCTGGTAAGAGTACAGAAATTTGGAATTTGGTGTATATACGAGAAGCCAAGACGTCAGGTTTTTTTAATAATATTTTCCATCACCTCTCCTCCCCCACACCCTTATTAGAAGAGTTGATAAAATTAAATTTAAATTTTCACTTAAAATTCTGTACACGTATATATTATAACGACATCGGAAACTAGATTATATTTTGACATGATTCCGTTGAAGGAGTGGGGGGGGGGTAAGTAGGGATAAATAGGGAAAATAAGTAAAGTAAGCTGGTAAGAGTACAGAAACTTGGGAGTTGGTGTATATACTAGAAACCAAGGCCTTAGATTTCTTTCTAATATTTTTCAACCAACCCCACCCCTACCACCTCCACTACATTACTAAAGGGATTGTAATGACATTATATACAGATTACGATGATTCTGTTGAAGGGGTGGGAGGTGGTAGCTTGTGAATAGGGGAAAATAAGTAGAGCAAACTTGAATCTTCATTTTTAATGTATATGGTAGAAAGCAACGCCTCAAATTTTTCTGCGCCCCAAATATTATTAAGATTCTGTGACTAATAATTTCCAAATACTAGAGTGCAAATATAGTGAAGATGTTTCCTTTAAGGTGACTTGTATGAAAAATCTGGATGTGGAAGTAGTGATTCCTTAGGCAGCGGTTTTTTTGTTTTGTTTTAATTTATACTCAAACAAATACACAAATCTTATGGTTTGAAGCTTGCCTAGCGGATGTATGAGTTATATATTCTATAGAAAATATATAATAGTTATATAATTTGTTTATATTATATTAATTTGTATAATATTTAAATATTTGAATAACCCTCGTAGTCGCGTCATTTTAGCATGAACAATCTGAAAACCTCAGAAAAGCGATCAGCGACCCCAAGAACCACCTAGTAACCATTTTTGTCTAATTTTATGGCATATTGTGTATGATAACAAATTTTTCAGTTAATTTAATTAAATTGGCCATTAAAATTTGCCAATTATTGGACAAAAAATGAAACCAAACATTTCCGCCAAAAAATAAAGGGTACTGTTTTTTTCTAAATGTCTTTCTGAACTCTTTGCAACAAAAATGAAGTCAGTTGACCCTGTACCTTAAACTTTAGAAGTAAAATGGTAAAATGATGCGACTATTGGAGCAACTCATATAATTAAATTAAAGTTATAACAATGTACAACAATGTATACTTAATATATTATTATGTTTTTCTTATTTTGCGACCTTCACAGTGAATCTAAATTTCGTAATAGTACCCAACCTATAAGCGTATCCCCACTTGATGGGTGCATAATTCATATTCATGGTATAACTAAACTATTGTGTAAGGCAGCGATTTGCATTTTATTCTAATTCAACTTTTGACTATAAGACGAATTAAAAAAGATCTTATAAATTATACATATTTCCAGTTGCAAACTTTAATAAAACACTGTTGTTTCCAGTTGGTATCAAATTATACAGACATCTTATAAATCTTAAACCTCCAACATTTTGGCGCATATCCAAGGTCCATTATTTAAAGCTTCCAAAACATTTTTTAATTTGATTGAAATTTATGTAAATAACAACTTCGTACAAAAGAGACAAGCTGTTGATTTACTTACTAGTCCAGTCAATGAACTGGTTGTAGAGGACATGGTCGGGAACAGAATTTTTGACTTCAGGGCTGTATTTGGAATACTTAGGAGGTAAACATACTAAAAGTCCCCGAATCTGCGAGGTGAGCGGAGTGCAGGGGGGGCGATTGAAGGTCACTTTTTTTGGATTTTCGCTGATATCTCGAAAACAGTGCATCATAGCTAAAGTATTAATCTATTCAAAATTAAAGCTGACAAAATTTCCTACAAGATTGCCGTTATTCATTATTCTTCTATTCCTAATGGCTTTCGAGATATCCGCTGGCGAAAATCATCAATTTTCGAAATACGCATTTTTGCCTCACGTTTCTTGACAAACTTTGCCTTCTAGCGCCTCAGCCTTTAGTTTCACGGTAATATCTTCACAGTAGAGTATTAGTTGTGGCGCATTCATTTTTTTTTAAATTGAGTTGTTATTAATACTCCTCCATTAGCTTAACCTGTAACATTCTAAGCAAATTTTACAACTCACTTTTCATACACTTCCAGACGTAGGATTGACTTGAAGTTTGGGACGTGTATATGGTTCACGTAACAATACAATTTGGCAACTTTTATAAAAAATCCAAGATGGCGTTTCGAAGATGGCGTGTAGTCTATTGTCATTTAATATCCGAGTCTACTGAAAATTGGTATCCGGGGTTTCTAGAGATCGCAGATTACAGACATCTGATCAAAACTCAAAAATTCAAAATGGCGACGTCAATATGGCGGATGGGTTTTGTCATTTATCTCTGATTCGATTAAGCATCGATATCTGAGCATTATCGAGGTTGCAGAGGACAATTATATATTCTGAATTTCATAATTCAAAATAGCGGAGTCAAGATGGCGGTTAAGTATTGTAATTTATAGTTTAATTCGCATGAAAATCGATATCTGCGGATTTTCAAGGTCGTAGATTATAAATATTTAGTCGAAATTCAAAAATTTAAAATGGCGGCTTTAGGATAACGAATATGTTCCGTCATTTATATCTCGAAAACAGGGCATCGTCGTGAACAGGTTATTCTATTCAAAATTAGAGGTGACAAAATTTCCTACAATATTCAATATTCATCTATTCCCAATAGCTTTCGAGATATCAGCTGACGAAAATCGAAAGTCTTCGAAAAACGTTTTTTTGCCTCACGCTTCTCGACCACCTTTGCCTACTACCGCCTCAGCCTTTAGTTTTACCTCAATGTCCTCACAGTAGAGCATTAGTTGTAGAGCATTAAATTGTCGAATTGTTCCGTAGATGTCTGTACAACTTGGTTGCCAATGTTAAAAGATGAACTTCACAAACTTAACATTGTATAAAAACTAAAAAAACTGTTAACTATATCAACAGTTCTATGTAAATAGAGTATCTATGAATATTGAATATAACAAACAATCTTAGAGTTGTGTATTTATCATACACAGCAAAAAATATTTTTCAAGAAAAGCCTTGAAAAAGGAAACAGAATAGATTTCCGAAACGTCGGCGAAATATTTAATTTCAAGTATACCTTTTTGTGTTGTTTATTTAAAAAAAGCAACCTTTAACTGATCCTTTGACGTAAAAGTGACAGACGTAGAGGTTATTTACCAGTAACATACTGGTTAATTGTGATATTTTATAGATTCCCCGAGCACCGCTTGAAAAGAAAACATACATGTGGCAGGAAGTCCCAAAGAATTGAAGAAGGAAAAAAATAAATTAATAATTTCAAAAACACGTATTTAAACCCCTGAAACTGTTAAAAAATGCCATAAAAGGAAGAGAATAATGTTAATAATTAAAATAGCTATGTTAATAAATGCAAATGCGTAGGACGCCTGTTGGCTAAAATTCTCTGTTCATTCAGATGCTTTGAGCTCCCCACGCCTTTACGTTCATTAACATAATTATTATTATAATTGGCATTAGTTTCTTCCTTTTGATGCATTTTTTTAACAGTTTCTATTTAAAAGTGTGTTCCTGATTTTTTAAAATTATTTATTTATTATCTTCTTTTTAGTTCTGTTCCAATTGAAATAGTGTATCTATTCGATATAATTCCTTTTCTATAAATGACAAAACCTACTCGTCATTCTAAAGCCGCCATTTTGAATTTGTAAATTTCGACTAAATATTTATAATCTGCGACCTTGAAAATTCGCAGATAACGATGAATGAAACTGTAAATTACAAAACTCATCCGCCATTTTGACGCCACCATTTTGAATTTTTAAATTTAGACTAGATAATTGTACTCTGCAACCTCGATAATACTCAGATATCGATTTTCAGTCGAATCAGACGATAAATGATAAAACCTGTCCGCCATATTGACGCCGCCATTTTGAATTTTTGTGTCTTGATCAGATGTCTGTAATCTGCGATGTCAAGAAACCCCGGATACCAATTTTCAGTAGAATCGGATATTAAATGATAATAGACTACCCTCCATCTTCGAAACGCCATCTTGGATTTTTTACAAAAGTTGCCAAATTGTATTGTTACGTGAACCATATACACGTCCCAAATTTCAAGTCAACCCTACATCTGGAAGTGTGTGAAAAGTGAGTTGTAAGATTTGCTTAGAATGTTACAGGTCAAGCTAATGGAGGAGTATTAATAACAACTCATTTTAAAAAAAATTGAATGCTCTACAACTAATGCTCTACTGTGAAGATATTACCGTGAAACTAAAGGCTAAGGCGCTAGAAGGCAAAGTTTGTCAAGAAGCGTGAGGCAAAAATGCGTATTTCGAAAATTGGTGATTTTCGCTAGCGGATATCTCGAAAGCCATTAGGAATAGAAGATTAATGAATAATAACAATCTTGTAGGAAATTTTATCAGCTTTAATTTTGAATAGATTACTATTTTAGCTATGATGCACTGTTTTCGATATATCAGCGAAAATCCAAAAAAAGTGACCTTCAATGGCCCCCCCTGCACTCCGCTCACCTCGTAGGTTCGGGGACTTTTAGTATGTTTACCTCCTAAGTATTCCAAACACAGCCCTAAAGTCAAAAATTCTGTTCCCGACCATGTCCTCTACACCCCACTTTTGAGAGTTCATTGACTGGACTATACGATGTCTTATATTTTTCACATTTCTTATTCTTCTTTGACATTGCGAGAATATTGCATAAAAAGTTACGCGTTGAAAATAAAACGATTTTAACAAAATTTTCAGATCAGTGGAATAGACTTATAGAATGAAAAATGGTTATGTGAAATCAAAACATTTTTTTTATTCAGTTATTTTTCTGAGGTACTGACGGAAGTTATGGCCGTGTTTGAATAAAAGATTTGTGTATTTTTTTAATGCATTAAATTTCTCTAAAGTATTTCGTCATTACTACACACAATGTTTTTCTTCATTTTAATAGAGTACTATAGTAAGGGGTCCAAAGCATTAAAAATTGAAATGACCCATTCCAACAAGGTAAATAAGTTTTGAGCTCGCATATCGAAAGGGGGTCCTAATGGGCATCAGAAATGGCTTGTTGGACTTTTGTTGAGGATTGCACAACTTCTCCACAAGAAAAAAAGATGGCGGAATGTTATTTCAAGAATTCGTGTTTTTAAACGTATACCTCTCGCTAGAAAATGAACTACATGCGATATTGATTTGATTTTTTTTCTTTACATACTACTGACATGAGCGCATATGTCCGTACTAGTAGAGTTTCAAAGTCACTTACGGTTTTTTTCTAATTAAATCCTAAATCACAGGAACGAAATTTGTGTGTTTGAAATTTCGACGTGCGGACAACTACGTTAAATGTTTAATTTTCTTATATATTACATGTGAATGAAATATGGTCTAAAGATCAACAAAGTTTTTGCAAAAAAAATTAACTCGATATCTCATACAGTTTTCGAGTTACAGATTTTTTAATTCGATCGTAATAATGTCTTGTTATGATAACGCGCAACGTGACAGCTGCGGCAGGATTCGGTCTGTGTAATTGTGGATAGACATTAGTCTAATAACTAATTTGATTAAGGTATTATATTACTATTAATCAGTAGGTCACCAATTGTCTGAAAATTAGACAATCATTTATGTGATATGTTACAACTACGTGATTTTAAAATAGAGTGTTAAAATATAGATGCAGAAATAATGGTTTAATGATTACTGAAAAAAGGAAACTTTGAAGTACGTCCAATTTGCTTAGAAAATTTTCAGTTACGTCATTTTGGCTTAGAAGGACTGTATATGTCGAAAGGTGCAAATACAGTATGAAATCGTCAATAAATTATACAAATGTGAGATTGAAAAATTTCATATTTAAGAAAATGTATGGTATGACTTAAAAACCCATGAGAATTATATGAATTCACCATAACAGACTCAATTCTTATTCTAAACTGGAATTACTTTATAAATAGTAAAAAATATAAAGCGAATAATCTAAAATATATTTTAGAATATTGGTGTAAATAATGACATACCTACGTTGCCCAATAATGTGAACTTGCAATCATGAAGAAGGGAACACAATAATATTTGCGCAAGGTATGTTTAATTTTTGCAAAATACAAAACCTACAAAAATTGTGTGGGTACATGACAACAAAGGGTATCTTAGCATACTCACGAAATCAGTAGATAATTAAGTGAAAAATATGAAGAAGAAAATATTGTAAAAACGTTATTGGCAGCCGGTGTTATCCTTTCCGAAGAGGATAAATGAGCAATTATTGTTGCCTTAAAATGAACACGCCAACTATATATTTTGATTAATTTTGGAGATAACTGCGATGCAATTGATGATCGTGTAATTTAAGACGCTCGTAAGTCATATGTGAATCTATCCATACAGATTCACATAGGACTTGCGGATTAAGGATTTAAATTCACTACGGCCATCTGTAGTAAATTTAAATCTTTAGATTTGCTAAGGCAGTATTTATTTTTCCCTAAGGTTATTAGACTTACGTTAGTTACGTCCGCGTCCTACACAAGACACTTCCTTACTGCATTTAAAACGAGCATTACAGGGGACGGTAGTCCAGTGGTTTAGTGTACTTAGCTTAGCTAGCAACTGAAGAACCTAGCGAAGTAGGTTAAAACCCTGCTCACTGCGAAATACTTTTAATTGTAAAAATTATCCACAAAAAGTGGTTTAGACCCTTACCTAACACAAAATCCTGGATTTATAACAAATTTTCTCGACTTGAGAAGCAGTTAACAAAGCATATAAAATTTTAGTGTCCAAGCGATATTCCGATCTCCTTCCCAATTTACCCTTTCCCAGAAAATTTGGATATCTGATAGAGAATAACCTAATAAAATCACAAATGATGACAAAAAATCACAACTGGTTCTAATGAAAACAAATAGTGGAATTGTAAAGTAAACTGTGATTAAAAATGCGCGTCCACTTGGTGTTCTGTTGTATGTGCAGCCTTTCCTAACAATTGTTTTAAGGGCCGAAATAATACAGAGCAGTTTTTAGCAGACAGTGCTTCTTAATAGTAATGTCTATGTAGTGGTTTGTCAATGCTTACTGAGCTGTGTATACTTATTATGCATTATTATTATTATTATTACTTATATATATATTACAAGTTTTGTGTACGTTTTTATATTTTCATATTTGTAAAATGCTATATCATTTGTACCACAATAATGATATACTTAATAAATAATATCTCTATACAACACCTTCATAATTAATAGATCGAGTAAATCATGTGCCAAATGAGTTTCTTTTTACCTATTCATATTTTTGCAAAATTGTAAAAATATAAATAATAGCACAATTTCAAAAATGTATTGGCTTACTATCTTAATGCATTTACACTTAGCCAGAAAACAGCCGGATGCTAACAGGAATACCACGAATTTAATTATGGTTTATTTTAAAAAGTCCTTAACTCAAAAACTGTATAAGATATCGAGCTAATGTTTTTTGCAAAAACTCTGTTGATCTTTAGGCCATATTTCATTCGTATATAGTATATAAAAAAATTGAATATTTAATATAGTTGCCCGCACGTCGAAATTTCAAACACACAAATTTCGTTACTGTGATTTAGGATTTATTTAGAAAAAAACCGTAAGCGAGTTTGAAATTTAATTAGTACAGATAGATGCGCTCATGTCAGTAGTATATAAATAAAAAAAATCAAATCAATATCGCATGTGCTTCACTCTCTAGCGAGAGGTATACGTTTAAAAACACGAATTCTTGAAATAACATTTCGCCATCTTTTTTTCTTGTGGAGAAGTTGTGCAATCGTCAACAAAAGTCCAACAAGCCATTTCTGATGCCCATTAGGACCCTCTTTCGGTATCCGAGCTCAAAAATTATTTACCTTGCTGGAATGGGTTACTTGGCGATTTAGACGGCTTTCGAAGGCGTGGACCCTCTACTACTAGTATACGATTCAAATGTATTGACTCATCAATTTTACCGCGAATATATCGGAGGAGCAGAAAAAATTGAAAAAATTACGTGTTCATTATAACTCTGTTCTAAATCAATCAGTGAAATTTGAATAATGTACATTGATCACTTTTAAAGTTCTGCTAAGTTATATTGAAAAATGTCCTACTTTTTAAGGAAATTTTAACCATACCAGTTTTAAATCCATTATATCTTGGAAAATATGCATACTATGTAAATAATATTTTAGACACCGATAAAGCACGGCATTTTTTGTATGATAATTTCTTAATTTTTTATTTTAAAATTTGATTATTCTCAAAAAGGTGACGTCATGTTTATTCGGTTATTTATCAATGTATTTAAATTTTTTTTGTTAAAATATTTAATTATATAAAACGTAAGCATTTTCAGAAAAAATAATTGGTATATATCAAATATTAATTTAGTTATCAAGCGTAATGGATAATATTATTGCAAACTTGCAATGATATTATCCTTTACGCATATCTAATAAACACTTTCAATTCAAATTCAATAAATAAAGATAACTATCTCATATCCAAGTTAAACGCTTCAAGAGGTTATGGGCCCAGGTTTACGGTGAAAAGTTCAAACAGTGTTTGAACTTGAAAGAAATAAAAATTGTTTTTGATGTCTGTCTGTAGAAAAATAATTAATCGCAGTGAACATCTCATCGTTAGGATCAGTGAGGATTGAATTGTTGAACAAGGAAAATTTCGATACATGGGAGATTCAGATGGAAGCTATTTTAGTGAAAAACGATGCATGGATGTATGTGAGTGGTGTAAAGACGAAGCCGGCACTCATAGCAGATGATAATGAATCTGCGGCTGCGATAAAATTATGGGAGAGCTGTGACCAAAAGGCGAAGTCAGACATTATATTGTCGATTAATCCATCGGAATTAAAGAAGGTAAGGAAAATTGTACTACTTCAAATAGTACGTGGGAGAAACTACAGACTATTTATCAGTTGAAAGGACCAGCTAGAAAAGCTACACGTTTGAAGCAGTTGACTTTACATCGGATGGATGATACGGGTTACGTTCGTAATCATCTCGATAAATTTTTCGATATAATCGATAAATTAGGTGAGATGAAAATTAAAATTAATGAAGATTTATTAACAATAATGGATTTCGAAGAACGAATGGCATTGGGCGAAGGTTGACTGTGACGCATACTCCTGAACAAAACCGGATGGCAGAAAGGCGAAATCGTACCCTAGTGGAGATGGCGCGGTGCTTGCTCATTCAGTCAGGGCTACCAAAATCATTCTGGGGGGAGGCTATAAATACTGCGAATTATACAAGGAATAGGTGTCCTTCAAGGAGTAACAATGGAAAGACTGCATTTGAGGAATGGACTGGGAAGACACTGAATGTGAGTTGTTTTAGAGAATTCGGATGTGAAGTATTCACTTTGAATCGCGATCCAACCAAGGGAAAATTCGAGCCGCGATCAAAGAAGGGTATTTTCATGGGATATTCTGAGCAATCAAAAGCCTACAGAGTGAGATGATCTAAAGAGAGGAGAATTGATGTCACTCGAAATGTGAAGTTCCTGGAGAAAAAGGATACTAGAAGGATAGAGATCTCCGAACGAAAATTTGTTAATTTTCTTATGAATAAGAATGATCAGAGGGTATCTGACGAACATCTAGAAGAGGATTGGTTCGATGCAGAGGACAATGATCGAATAGAAAATATCAACGAGAGGAATGAAATAAATAATTATGAAGAGATTGTCGATGAAATAGACGAAGAATTTCGACCTGGTAGTAATGAACCTGAGGTACCTGCAGTGGTGAACGAGCCAAGAAGAGGCAGGGAAAGACCTAAGAAGATTATGACAGAGAACAGGGGAAGACCGAAGAAACAACACCAAGTCATTGGTGGTGTCGATAGAGTTGATCAAGTCGAAGAATTCGGGGGTTTGACCGAGATTCCCATTCATGACGCCATAAGTGGACCGGATTCTGATGAGTGGCTTCAAGCGATGGCGACTAAATTGAAATCAATCATCAAGAATGACACATGAGTATTCGATGATCGACCATTGAACCAACCAGTTATCAGTAGTCGGGTTGTATTGAGGAATAAATACCATTCCAGTGGTACTTTGGAGAGAAGGAAAGCCAGAATTGTGGCTAGAGGTTTTTCTCAGCGTCCCGGAATAGATTTTGATGAAACTTTTGTTCCGGTTGCACGTATTGGTTCGATACGTATCACATCAATTGCAGCTCAATATGGGATGAAGATAAAGCAATTCGATGTGACAACTGCGTACCTGAATGGAGTGCTAGAAGAGAAACTTTTTATGGAAGTACCAGACTACACTGGAGAAAATTATTCTTATTGAATCAAAAACCAGCGAGATCAAGAAAAAAGCCACGAATCTGTTTGAAGAATTTCAGGAAGGGATAAAGTATGCTTCATGAAAAGGGCTCTCTATGGTTTGTGTCAGGCTGGACGTCGCTGGCACTTCAGATTGTGTGAGGAATTGGATAAATTTGGCATCAGGCATGTGAATACGATCAATGCGTGTTCTATTCGGGACGAGGGGAAGATATATTTCTGGTGGCGATTTATGTGGATGATATTCTGGCTGTTTCAAGAGATGAACAAAAGATTCAAGAGTTTGAGGAATTTTTGTCGAAGAAATTTGAAATAAAGAGTCTCGGAAATATCAAGTATTGTCTCAGAATTGAATTTACGCATGAAGAGGATAAAATTAAAAATAATCAAAAAGGATACATAAAGGATGTCCTTGAACGATTTGAGATGATCCACTCGAATTCAGTCACTACTCCTATTGATGTGAGGTATCATTTTATTCGAGATATTCTAAAGAAAGAGGAGCATTTCTCGATTGAGTATGCATTTACAAAAGATATGGCTGCTGATATTTTCTCGAAGGGACTTCCAAGGCCTAAACATCGAAGGTGCCTTGAATTATTAGGAGTTCAAGAGCCTGAAGGATAGAATATCAATATCCTACATCTCGAGGGATAAGTATTGAAGAGAGATAGCGAGAAGTACTCGGTCGTTCTACTATGTTTCAATGTTTATGTTAATATGTACAGTCATTAGCTGTCACTTATTATATACTCGTTATATATAATAAATAATTTCAACAAATAAAGATAACTATCTCATATTCAAGTTAAAAGCTTCAAGACATCACATCACAAGTTTCCGTATAACTCAAGAACGGCTTGAGATATTTAAAATCTGAAACTTGTTTTATTCCTACCTCATCGAGGACTACCCCGTGGTAACAGTGTCAACCCCCGTACCTAATGTCCTTCAGGTCGAGAAATATCTGTCCAAAAACAACACGGTTCATCATTAGTTTATACTTAGGCAATTTATTAATGCAATTTTGTATTTATTACCTGTAGGTAAAGTATATAATTGCATTTCAAAAACAAGGTTGTATTATAACTAGATCACTTCAGCGCGATAGAGAGCGAATTATACGACGAATCAACATTTCCATCGGCCCAGTGCTACGGTGTTTGGCTTGCGACCACGTAGTCCTGGGTTCAAATCCTGGCCAGGGTATGGATGTTTAGTGGCGTTTATAATGAGTTACCGAGACGGTAGCAGTGAGCTAGACCGCTGTTGGGTGGCACAACATGTTCAGTCGCTGTTTTCTCTCCTCAGTTCGAGTTCCAGCTGGGGCAGATGGCAATACCGCAGGATTGTTGTGTTGATGTCTATGTTTACATGTTCTGGTTAAGTGGTGGGGTAGCATCGGCTAAACTCCGCCAGGACGTTAATATAAATAAACGATGAAATAAAAAAAAATAATAATAATAAATACGTTTGCAACGTGAAACTCTGTTTCGCACATTATATTATTACCTGAAAATACAATGAAAATCATCAGTTCATTACCATTTTTTTATTTCCCAATAATTACTTTGTCCTATGGGTATCAATGATGTAGAAAAGAAATACTCTGGAAAAACTTAAGAACGGTCATAACTTCTGTCGGTAGCGCAGAAGATGTAAAATGAGAATGTGGTGACTTCAGGGTTGTTCAATAAGATGGCAGGAGTTCCATATCTTTCTACTGCAGAAAATGTTTCTTGCTCATTTTAAAACTCTATCCTATTCCCTATTCAAGATTATTTTACAATAATTTTAAATTCATAACGAATACGAGATGATCCACTTTAATATTTTATAATATTAGTTTGTCGTACAATATAAATCACATTATTAGAATCGAACAACACGGGAATTTTCGTCCCAAATCACCTGAGTTTGAGCAATACCAAATTACTAACATGCGCGTGCTTCAATTGTACGACGCGACAGTTGATTTATACTCTCCGGGACGACACAGGCAGACACGTTTCAGCAACACCACGAAATTTATTTAAAGTATCACATTATCAGATGCACTACCGACTGCAATTTTTTATTATTCACCATGTTATATTTAAAAATTGTCATACCGGTTGGTCATAAAAGTCAGCAATATGGGAAGCTCCCAACAAGAAAGTCCATACGTATATCTGAGTTTGGGCTATTATTATGATTCGAAACGCGAACAGATCGTATCCATAGCACTTAGGCTTGTCAGCCCATTATACAGTGGCGACATGAGAATGAAAATACCAGTGATCTCGACTTAAATTGGAATTCTGACGCAGTGTTGACACAAAGTGACAATCAAATGGAGAAAGAGAGGCCAATAGTGAAAAATTGACAACCCTGTCCTGGTAGAACGACCGAACTCAGCCGACTGTCAATAAAGTCACTAAAAACAGGTTGCTTTGTAATATATGTCACATGAAGTATTTCTATGTTTCTATGTAAGGTATCTATTTGGTTAGGATAGAATTGTACATTGAAAGAATAATTTTAAAACTTTTTCTATAAAATGAGGAAAAAACAGCCACACGCAGCTGCCATCGAGGTCTATACGTGACTTAGCACTTGTCGATTCTAATAAGCCAACCTATCTTTTACTAAGCTTGGTCAAATTCATTTAATGTGTACCCGACAAATCCCGAAACCGTTTCCGCTGGATGTCGTGTCCTTTTAAATTGGAGTTCACAACTGTCTTGGTCTATTTCGTCTTCTCCATCTGACTGTCCTATCTTGTTAGTTCTCCAATATTTGCTTATATCTTGACGCTCCAAGCAATGCGCAGTTGCGTAGAATAGAAGTGATCGTTTCATTCTCCACTTCGCACATCCGACAGATAGGAGTGTTCTTTAATCGAATTGTATGAAGGTGCTTGGACAGAGGACAATATTCTGGTATCAGGCCTACCATCGACCTCATTCTTAAGGCACGGCGCGCACCAAAGTGGTGTGTGGCAAAGGAATGGCGGTGGCGTTGGAATGGTTAAGACGTGGCGTGGCAGTAGAATGGCGACAAAATGATATCAAAGTGATGTAACGCGTACCGAAATGGCAAGCAGTGCCATCCTGCCATTGCTTTATCATTTAATAAAATGTCATCAGATGATGAGGATGCCCTGCTTGCATTGGTTCAACTAGTAAGTTTACCAAATCGATATAAAAGAAAAAATCTTTGGGTCTAGCCTTTATGGCAAAAAAATAGAGAATACGGCATACATGTCCAGGTCCGCTCTTGAATTTGGCTAATGTGGTAATCATCCCGCGTATTGTCATAGAGACAGGTATGAGCCTTTCAAGATGTATATTGAATTCCTGGTCGTCCTGCATTATACGATAATCGCGGAAAACATAGCAGATGCAACCTCTTCTCTAGGCAAATCAATACTAAATACGAGCACCATTTACCACTTGCCACTCGAAAATTAAACATGTCCGAGACTAGTGGTGACCGAATGGCACCACTCCACTTGCAAAATATCACGCCACCGCCACTCCACTTCAATGCGCGCTGCCGCATTTGTTTACATGGGCTTCAAAAATTCCACCTGCCACACGGCTACCACGTCACCTAAACATCACTTCAGTGCGCGCCGGGACTTAGGCACGGCGCGCACCAAAGTGTTGTGTGGCAAAGGAATGGTGGTGGCGTTGGAATGGTTAAGACGTGGTGTGGCAGTAGAATGGCGACAAAATGGTATCAAAGTGACGTAACGCGTACCGAAGTGGCAAGCAGCGTCATCCTGCCATTGCTTTATCATTTAAGTGTTCATCAGATGACGAGGATGCTCTTGCATTGGTTCGACCAGTAAATTTACAAAATCGACATAAAAGAAAAAATCATTGGGTCCATCCTTTATGGCAAAAAAATAGAGAATATGGCATATATAATGTGTATAAAAATGAGTTAAATCTCGACGATAATAAATTTTAAAGTTTTTTATCGAATGAAGAAAACAACATTTCGCCTCTACAAGGCCTACAAAATGTATATTGAATTCCTGGTCGTCTTGCATTTTCCGATTATCGCGGAAAACACTGGAGATGCAACCTCTTCTCTAGGCAAATCAATACTAAATACAAGCACCACTCACCACTTGCCACTCGAAAATTAAACATGTCCGAGACTAGTGGTGACCGAATGGCACCACCCCACTTGCAAAACATCACGCCACCGCCACGCCACCTCAATGCGCGCTGCCGCATTTGTTTACATGGGTTTAAAAAATGTCACCTGCCACACAGCTACCACGTCACCTAAACACCACTTCAGTGCGCGCCGGGCCTTACGGTTTGGTCAATTAAGGTCCCTTTGCATGGAGTGACTACCTTATTCTGGTTTTCTGAGCTCAATAGTTGCTGTACTGCGCCATGGCCTATTCTCGTAGCTCTAATTTAATCAGACTTCTTGACAAACCGAAGGTTACCTTAGAGCCAGGGGAGATTTTGCACCTTACCTTTATCGTGTTCCCAGTCATCTCGGCTAGAGAACACGTACATGAAATGACAGACCTATAAACAGGGAGGCACTGCTCATTCTCTCATTGATTAATGACCTCGATCCTTACAGGTAGAGCTTTGGTGTGTCCCAGCCCTTGGCCCGTCGTAGTCCACATGCCATTTTTGAACAGTCTATTTTCTGCTTTCCTCGCTTCCAGTTCCACTTGTGGTTATTGTCACTTAGGTATTGTCAGTATGGTGTATTTGTGTTGATTACAATATCTATCGTTGCTTTCTGGCAATGCCGCAGTGCGGTAGGTAGCCTTTAGGGATTTTCACACAGGATCCCACTGGGGCTGTTTACGGCTGTGGTAAACGCCATTAGAGAGATATTGCAGTCAGCGATACCGCACGACGCTCGCTAATTACGTATTACGTTACGTTATTAACGCAAATAACTAAGCTTTGTTTTAGACTTATTGCACTGCAGTTCCATTCGTGCGTAACTAGGTTATTTAAAACGTCACTTTTTATGTCAGTAGTCGTCAAATTTAGAAATATATTATTACTGTTGTCAAATATTACAAAATTATTAAAGATACATTTTAAGCATGTAAATTTTAAAATCAAACTTTATAAAAAGAGGGCTCCAATTTACTCAAAAAGACTTCTCAAAAAAAAATTGTTGGAGTCGATTGTAAGCCAAAATAAAGATAAATTTCTGTATATGATATGATATAATATTTATATACATTTAGGCTTTAATGGAAGAAATGTTGGAAGCAGGCATATTGGCTGGTGGTAATATAGGATACAAATACACAAATACAGATTGGCTGATTTTGGTTGTTCCCGATTTTCACCGAAGTGAGGATAACGTCGTTCATACGACGCTCGCTAAACGTACGGAAATTACGTCAGGCGCTATGTTATTACCGCATGTCATAACGCAGATTAAATATGCGCATGCTTAGATGTCAAATAACGCGATCCTGTAATAGCGGATGCCGTTATGTGACAATGCAATATCTCTCTAATAACTTAGCGCCTGACGTAATTTCCGTACGTTTAGCGAGCGTCGTATGAACGACGTTATCCTCACTTCGGTGAAAATCGGGAACAACCAGAATCAGCCGATCTGTATTTGTGTACCTATCTATATTACCACCAGCCAATATACCTGCTTCCAACATGGAGGAATCTCCATTATAAGCCTAAAATAAATATATGTAAATATTATATATCATGTGAATCATACCATACAAAAATTCATCTTTGTTTTGTCTACAATCGACTCCAAAAAATTTTGTTTGAAAGGTCTTTTTAGAAAATAAGACCAGTTTGATTTTAAAATTAACTTACTTAAAATTTACCTTTCATAATTTTAATATTTTACAACAGGAATAATATATTTCTAAATTTGACGACTATTTGACATAAAAAGTGACGTTATACATAACCTAGTTACGTACGAATGGAACTGCAATGCAATAAGTCTGAATCAAAGCTGTGTTATTTGCCTCAATAACGTAACGTAATTAGCGAACGTCGTGCGGTATCACTGACTGCAATATCTCTCTATTGTTTGCTATGCAGCTGTTGTCTGATGCCCCAAACTAAGGCAAACAGAAGTTCTTATCTAGAGCAAGTCACAAAATCTAGACCCCCTCCCCCGGGTAAAGTGAGGACGTCATTTGGAAATGACCACTTATCGAATATATGACTGAAATCCTTCATTAAAGAGGAAGTTCGTTATTAATTATAAGTGTATCACTTCATTGTATTAATAACTGAACTGATTCTGCGGTTGGCCCATTGGAAAACATTAATTAATATTTTAAATATCTAGAAATAATGTACTTTTTTATGTTTTTTCAAAATGTCTTAAAACTCTAAAATGCTACAAATGTTACGAGTACGACGTTAGTGGCGTTGCAATAAAATAATTAAGCTAAAACTATTAGAAATACAAAAATGTTACAAAAGATATACTATAACTGCATCCCCCAAAAAAATATGACAGATTTGTTTAGAGGTGGGAATATTCTTCAAGCTTCTCTCAATGCATTTACTTTGATTCCAATATCATAAACTGACATCTGTATGGAAATAGTGTGTCTTTTAGAAAAATTATAAAGAGCGTTTCAAAGTTATTTGAAAACATAAAAATGTTCGTCAACTTCGATGCCCTTTAGCGGCTAAAAGAAGCAACTTGAAATAGAGGTTTTAATTAAATCAACAAATTTTTATCGCAAGAACCTGTGTAGTACAGGCAATGAAGGCAAAATGTTGTAAAAACCTCGCAAAAATTATTAAAAGAATCATCTCTGGGATATAAGTAGTTAATAACCTGTAGAATGGAATGATGCATTCTTTGCATTTCCAAGTTCCGGGAAAATTCAAAGAAATTTGGAAAAACTTTTTGATTTTCGGTTCTTTTGCTCTAACGGCTAAAATAATGAAAGTACAGAAAAACGTTTTCAACAGAATTTGTAGCTCATCTCTTTCTCTACAAAATAGGTCTTTACAAATTTTTGTCTTACTTAAGCCATTTAGGAGATAAATCCAGTTTTCCACCTATGAGTTTTGTGCCGCTCCGAAATGCGCGGAAAATGAGAATTCTCTGGAGGTTTCGTACGACCGGACATATCGATCGATAATTATTACTCTTCAAAGCCGCTTAAAAAAATGAAAACGTGAAATGTAGAGAAAAGTCTCAGCTTTAATGTGGAACTAATCACAAAATTTATACAAAATTTTATCACAGAGAAAAAAGTGTTAGAAGATGGCTTAGTAAACTTTATACTGTTGATTTATTCACATCTTTGAGTTTTACGCATCCTGCCTATTTCTCCCGTAACAATGGGTGCTTTTTCACTGCATGGATTCAATTCCACGCACTTTAATCTATATTTTTATTAAGAAACAAATAAGTTGTATATGTTTTACTGTATAATTGTGCATCATCTGAACGTGTATGAATAATGTAGACAAATTCAAAAAGTACTGTGCGCATTTAAAAAATTCTAAAGTCATTCGAAAGAATATGTTTTATTGTACTTATAATCCAAAAATTAAGACTGTGCTATTATTATTACTTAAGATATAGCGAATTGAACTCCAAAATTTGGAGGTGATTGATCGATGAGAAATATACCCTCTACTTTGATCGCGAGGCATATTTTTCCAACAAAAGTAATTGCAATAAAATGTTAATTGGATTAATATATCATTATATAAGAATATATAAGCAAAATGAAATATCATCTTAACGACTCCCGGAAAAGATATGAAAAATCTGTGGATCAACTGTACAAAGTTTACTAAGCCATCAATTTTTTATGAATTTTGTGATTAGTTCCACATTAAAGCTGAGACTATTCTCTACATTTTATGATATTTTCATTTTTTTAGGGGCTCTGAATAGAAAGAATTATCGATCGATGAGCCCCGGTCGTACGAAACTGCTGGAGAATTCTCATTTTTCGCGCATTTCGAAGCGGCTTAAAACTATAAGTGGAAAACTCGACTTATGTTCTAAACGACTTAAGACAAAAATTTGTAAAACCCTTTTTTGTAGAGAAAAAGACGAGCTACAAGTTTTGTTGGGAACTTCTTTCTCTATTTTCATTATTTTGGCCGCTAGAGCAAAAAAAACGAAAACGAAAGAGTTTTTCCAAATTTTTTTGAATTTTCCCGGAACATGGAAGTACAAAGAATACATCATCTCATTCTCCAGGTTACTACCTACTTAAATCCCAGAGATGATCCTTTTATTAATTTTGTTACCCCAAATTGTTAATTTGCTTGTACTAATGGTTGCTCCGTGTACACGGAATATTGTGACATTTCTGAGGATGTCTGTGCGGACGGATGCGTCACATTAGTGAACAACGTGAAAAACAATGAATATCATATGAAATGAAAATGTTGATGTTAATTGTGTTATAATAATGTATCTTAATTAGTTGTATGATATATAAATTAATCTAGTAGCAATAGAATTTCAATAAGCAGAAAATAAAATGCAATAATATAAGTCAATCTGGAAAATTACATGAATTGCTATTATGTTACTATTGTTTCTGAATAAATTTTAATATCTATTTAAAATATTTACTAATATTCGTTTCGTTTTTTCAGGTAAGTTTTCCGTTACTACATTTTCCCCATATGGTAAGTAATAACTATCGTGTTGATTATACCAATATATTGTCCTGAGTATGTCAGTATGGCTGATGATTGAAAATAATTCACAGCACACCGAAGTTAATTAACTAATAGTAATGAGAAAAGCATTATATTTAAGTAATTTAGCATAATTAGGAGTTCCTACAGAAAAGTGAACACCTATGTACAGATTTTTGTATTGAAAATACTACTAGGCGCATGATATAGGACCCATCTTACAAAAAACGTATCGAGAGCGACAGATCTGTCTAGGCCGCTGCGCCGGCCTTGTAACCGTACCGTTCACTCAACGCTATGCTATTAGGGACATCACGTTTCAATAACAATCCAAGCAGTATCTTGAAACTAAAATATAAACATAAACACTCCTAAACTTAATGGCCTCTTGTGATACATGCCGACACTACCATATCATATGTCACTTAGTAACTTGCGTTATTTCTTACAGAACACCGTCACTTTCAAATTAACATTAAAAAACAAAATAACCCAATAAAACATGGCCTAGCTTAATTCGATCGTATGGACAAATATATTTAAAATTATGTAAATAAAATTATCAAACACATCTAAGTATGATATAAAAAAGTACAGTAGAAACGCACTATACAGGCTACAAGCTTTATGGCAAAATTTGACAGATAGCTGGGTTAATCTAAAAAATGTTTATTAATGAACATGGGTCCAATTACAATGAACCCAAGTGGTATTAAATTTTATAAAAGTTTTTATTTTTTTGTTTTATCACTAATCGCTAATGGTACCTAATGCAAATGCTGAAAATACCTATCATCCTAGCCATCCATCCTTGGACTCCAAAAGCGGTATAGTTGCATCTGGTATTTTCAATACGCTTAAGATACTTGCAAAAGATGCAAGATCTGCGAATTTTTTTAACCGGATTTGCCAACGCACAATAAATATTTTTTTACCATTTTTTTTAATATAAAAATTAGTATTTTTGATTCTTCTTTAACGAGATGTTATTTATAGTCATGGACAACACTTGATAGATTCCTATAAAAAATGGATTTAATGATAAATATTAATTACACAAATTGGAATATTTAGCCCACTTATTTGTCTAGATCGTCATCATTGTTATATAATTGCCATTATACACCAACATGGTAGATTAGAATAAAAGTTTTCAGGGTTATGAAATTCGGGTATCTCAATTAAGTTCAAATAAAAACTGCCTACTGTTATGCAGGTAATTACCTATATAGCAAGTGTACATAACAGCACGCAAACGTATCAAACAGGTAATAATATCGCCTTCGCCCTTCGATTAATTCAGATATATCACACACTCATTTTACCTTAGGCATTGTTAAATCACGAAACCTGCGTAATGCTGATCTGTCGAGTCAATCAAACATGATACAGAGTTCTATAATAGTCCCTTTTATGCCATGGCAGACCTTAGTCTTCACTGTCAATAAGTTCAGAAGTTTATAATTCCAAGTTGTGATGACCTCTAACCGTGCAGAGATAGGTAGCATACATGTTAAGTAATTGTTTAAAATAATAATAATAATACATTTTATTTAGTAATGACGTGAAAGGACAAAGTTCAGTTTAGTACAGCACAGGCGCTGTTAAAGTTGTTTGAGAACTTTTTATTTAGTGCCTCTTTAAACTGCTCCATAAATCAATTACCAATCAATTATTGTGAAGTCACAAGTGACATAAAGCTACATCTAGGCAAAAATAAAACCCATTCGTTCTGGGGGATAGAAGGCAAAAATATACTTACGACAATTCATTGTCACAACACGTTACTAATTTGGCAACTCAATACACTGTATATTACAATTCGTGGCACTTATTCAATCTTTCAGAAAGTCATCTCTGTTTAACTGTACATCCTTAAGGCAAATAGATATTAACTTTAATTTGATATTAATAATGCTTGTATCGTTTACTGGCATGTCAGGGAATAGGAATCTAACTGCGCCCTCTAACGAGATATTCAATCGCGTCTTTTTATATTATTATGTCGTGCGAATGCATATTTTGAATGCTATTTTTGTCTATTAGATACGAAACTTTTAATATTAATTATATGACTTACATATTTTGCTATTTTTCTTTTCGAAATTTTCTGCCAAATGTTTTTTCACTTGTACACAATATAGTGTCCATAATGTCTAAAAAATGACATAATTAGCCAATATATTACTGGAAAATAACCTTCATCCTGTGATTTCTGTGTTACAGGAATAGTTAGAGGGCGTTTTTTGACAAATTTTAGAATATGAGTAATAATATCTTGTCATATTTATTTTAAGTTAATCTCCATTCTGTTCAGTCCTTCAATCGCCACGGCGTTGTGTGTCCTGTATGTCTGGGGCTAGCTGCGAGCACGATTGCCCGAATAATTCATTTGTTAGATTTGACTTTGAATTTTTGTTGTTGTTTATTTTTTTTACTAAATTGGTGAGAAGTACTAGACTGCCTTGGCGAAAAATTAATTAGTGAACATTTACCGTCACCGCTAAAAAATATCAGTTACTAAAATAATGTTTTAGTTACGTTTCTTGGAATCTGCATATATTTGTAGTCAAATCAGCTTTCTTAATAGAGCATTCCCTTTTGAATTTATTTGTTAATTGTTATATATGTTAACACCAATATTCGTTTATTATTTATTAATCAAAAGTATTAAACCATATAAAAAAAATGGCAGCAAAAAATGATGTTTATTACTAAAGGCGTAACTGCCTCCAGCGAGGTTAAATTCGATGGATTTTTTTATAATTCTTTACGCCCACGAAATGGAATAATCATTACATAATATGTTAACAGTATCCTGAGTATAATAAATAATAATTATTTAAATTATATTTCCTCTTTTCTATTGGAGAAGTAAATCGAAGAGCCCAAATCAATAAAAGCAATTACCTTAATAACATTTTTTTTGTGAAACGTGGTTCTTATCCGATGGGACCACCTCATGCAAGCAAAAATGATAAATAATTTGTTGGATTTACCACATGTAAAAAAACACGAGATTTACCTGAAAAAAGATATTTTTTCATTTTCCTTATCTGAAAGATTATTAAGAGTTGTTCGTCAAGAGTTAAATATTGGACAGATCAATGCTGTCCCAGTATCCTATATGTTTTCCTAGGTAATTTTGTTAATAATATGCCAAATATGCCGTCTATCACATTTATCTCATTATTACATTTGTCTAGCGGTCGGCAATTTTATTTACCGTATTATAGTCTACAGGGCCATTCAACAAATACGTTTTCTATTGGGGGGGGGGGGAGGGGGGGCACAGTGGTCCAGACTAAAGTGTTTTCATTCAAAATTGTCTAGAGCTCTTATTTTGCAACCGATTGGGATTATATATTTTTTAAATATTCGTTATTTAATTACGAAAAAATCTGCCATGGCCGGTTTTTGAAATATGAAAACCCGAAGGCGGTTAATGTGTCTAAATGACCAGTTTTTATAAAAATCTTACAGAAAAGTCTTTTTTTAACCAATTTACATAAATCTTGCTACTCGGGGGTTTTCGAGGTCGCTGATCACAAATCTGATATCCACATTGTCGTGAACCAATCTGGAAGATGGTGGAATCAATATGGCGGCTATAAAATGCTAAAAAATGAAAAAAAAAAAAAAAATATATATATATATATATATTTATATATATATATATATATTGCTGTATATCCACACTGTGGAACACTACCTAAGTGTTGTGTTTGAAATCATAAATAAAATTCACAAATTTGTATGTATTTTAGGAATTAATCATAACAGTTTTACTTTAACGGATCATACAGAAGCAGGAGTATCTGTGGTTTATTTAATTGATTCAAGTTCACTTATTCTCATCGAGTAGGATGCAGAGAATGAAACTTGATATTGAATACGAACAAAATATTTAAATAAACATAAAATGAAGTTATTTTAGTTTAACAAGGTTATTCTAAATAGTATATAATAAAACATGAACTGATAGAGAATCACAATCTCATTTAAAATGATTTAGAATGAAATTGGAAAACAAAAAAGTAAATTTTATAAAATCTGACATGCATGTCAAAACTTAGGGCTGAAAATCATATTTTGTGTAGAAACACTGTAAATCTACATAAAATGAATATTGAATGAAAGACTTTTAACAGTAGTTGCAGTGCAGCGTAATTAATTTAGAAATAGTAAGTCCATAGAATACAAAACACTGAATGACATTTTAAGTTTTCAGATATTTTTAAATATCATTGCAGAAAGGTGTTTTGTAAATGATATTTCACATCATGCAGAAAGAAAGGACTAATAGTATGATGTTAAATGTTTGGTGGCGTATCAATTTCTTGTTTTAGTTTATAATATAAGTATTCTGTCAGTATAAAAAACTGCAGTACGTTTTTAACTACTAGCATTTTGTGTTTATCATTGCTATTCATCTAAATGTATGAATTAGTATTTATTTGAGATTGGAATTGTTAATTGTAGTTATAAGTAGATTTTAAGAAAGTATATGTAATATGTCAATATATTTCGAGTAATTACAATTATTCACTTAATCCTGAAAAGTAGAATAAGAAACTTATCAGGAAAATCAAAGAATTAAAAACAGTATTCAATTAAGGTAAAGAACAAACAAAACTGAATAGTTTAAATTTTAAATTAAAATTAAATTTTAAAATATTAGATCAAAATAGAAAAAAACAATTGAAATATTGGAAATTAACCCATTGAAACGACTAAAAATAACAAATCAGTTGATCACACACCGCTGAACAGCGAGCTGCGAAATATATTCATCCAAGAATAAATAATAAATTGAAAATAAAAGTGGTGAATAAGTTGAAGGTTAGGATATTACAATCCAGATATATTGATATCAAGAATAAATTGTAAAAGTTGATTAAATATAAGAAGTGAGTATACTTTGAAAGTATTACGAAGTAGATTATCCGGAAAGCAGATTTAGAAGAGGGAAGTATTTGTTAATCCAGTTAGCAAATTTATATGGTGAAGAAATTTCAAACGTCAAGCAAGTGATAGAAATACTTCAAGAAAATCTTGAAAATAAATTGGAGGTTAGAAACAAACATCAATCCAGTAAAGAAGAAGAAGAAGAAGCCTTGAGAGGTTAAAAAGTCAGTCAAGTGACATAATATTTCAAGGATCATAATAACCAGTTAGAGGTTATAATATAACATTACTCGAGTCGAAAGAAAGACAAGGTAAAGCTTTACAGTATCAGAAATCCATGGTACATATTTATTTTAAATAAAGGCCATATTTATCATTTTAGTTAAGTTAGATTTTGTTATTTAAATTTGTTAATTACATTCCAAGTTCAAATTTGTTAATAAATTAATACTTTGTTCGTTCAATACTGAGTTTGATTTATTTAGATTGTTATCTTGATCGATGAGCATTTATTGAACCGACTTCGTTGGACCTTGAGTAAGAGTCATTCTATAGATTGTAGATGGTCATGCTAATGGTGTTCTATAGTCTATAATATTAACAGCTTTTAAGAAACTGTTTGGCGCTCAATAAAATCATTTCAATTTACTTTCAAAAAGTAATTTCGAACGTATAAAAAAATAAAATAGATATCAGAAAATAGAACATTTATGGCTTGTTAACGTGGAGCGATCAGGAAAGCGATTGAATAAATACAACTTGAGAATAGTTTATCATTTCAAGCATACATTTGAAAGATAATAGATCAAATAACTTATTTTGATAGTTTTGACAACAAGGCATTGTCAAATTAAAAACAAATATAATTTATATGAGGTTAAAGTCAGGTAAGACAACAATGAATCAAGAAGAAACTACACCAGGTACATCCACAGTTCCACAAACACAAGTTGGTGACACAAACACACAACCAGACACAAACATGTTCCAGAAACTCATGGAAATGATGGGTGGAATGAAGGTACAGATGAATCAAAATAACCAAACTTTAAAAGAAGACATTAGTCAAAATAACCAGCGACTGGAAGAAAAAATGGGCAACATAAATACACAAATGGTACAGAATAACCAAACTTTGGAAGCGAACATGAATCAAAATAACCAGCGACTAGAAGAAAACATGGGTAAAAAAATAGATGATAATATACAGAAAATGGAAGAAAGCAATATAGAAGTAAGAAATAAGATTGAAAATTTGGAGAGTAAATGGGAGAGAATGGGAGAGACAGTCAACGAAGAAATTGGTATTAAAGTAAACGAGGCAGCAAAAGAAATAAGAGAGGAAGTTGCAACTATGTTTGAAGATGGAATGACTGCAGTAGATAGCAGAATGAAGAAACAGGAGGATAAATACGATAGCAAAATAAAAGAACAGGATAGCAAGATAGAACAGAACACGAAGTTGTTGAAGGATACCACACGTACACAATTGACACAATTACCCACACATACCTACACATGCAACAAAACACCATTTTATTTTTACGGAGATAACCGCATACACCCTAAAATTTTCATTTCACGTTTGAAACAACACATGGAAACACAACACGTAAATGCAAACCTAAAAGCAAACATACAAGACATGTTAAAGGGAGAAGCGGAAATCTGGTACTCAGTTATAATGGACAGGTTTGAGACTATAGAGGAATTTGAAGCTCTAGCCTTAAAACAATATTGGAGTGATTACACTCAGTTAAAAATAAGACAAGACCTATTTAATGGTAACTATGTAGAAAATAAAGGTATTTCTAGGGAAAATTATGTACTTAGAAAAGTATACAATATTAGACATCTAGAACCAAAATTCACAGAAAGTGAAATGGTCAGATATTTAGCTAGGCATTTTTCAGGGGATATCCAGAATGTTATTATTACGCAAAGAATTGCAAAGTTAGATGATTTGATTGATTATTTAAGAGAATTAGATGATTATCATCAGAGTTTTGATAGGAAGGCTAGTCAGAATAGGGAAAATAATAGTAGGTATTATAACAAGTGGGGTTATGATCAGAATAAGAATGAAAGTGATAGGAAGGAAAAACAAGGTTATGGTCAACGTCAATATGATAATGATAGAAAGGAACGAGGAGGTTATGGTCAATATAAATATGACAATTATAGGAATGAAAAGCAGGGTTTTGAGAAACGTCATTATGATAATGATTGCAGAGAGAGAGGGGGTTATGTTAAAAATAATGAGTCATATGCACAAGTGGCTAATATCAATATTCAAAGGGGAAATAGAGTAGATGAAAACACGCACTCTAATATAAATAAAATAGAAACAACAGCACAAGTAAATGATAGAAATAGAAATCAGGATTTTTAGATAAAGTTGTTTTAAATGTAGGTAATAATTGTAAAAAAATAGGCGACTGTATAGAAAATGATGTTATATTGGGAGACGACATCTTATCAGAAAAAAAGGCAAATATTGTGTTAGGAGAAAGAATCCTAAAAATAGAAGGTGAAAGAATACCTTTCTGTAGTGTTAATGAATTAAATGGCAAATGTGCCGAAATAGTTAATGAATTGAATGGCAAAGGTGCCGAAATAGTTAATGAATTAAATGGCAATGAAGCCGAAATAATTAATGTATCAAATGGCATAGAGTCCAATAATGATAATGAATTTTGCGGTGAGCATATAGTGGGAACCACATGTGTTCAAATAAATAATGATATGAAGCCTGAAACCTTTCTGATAAGTCGTTACTCCAGATATGATAAAATTTTTAAAAATTTGTCTCAAAAATACAAAAATTCAATAGATTATGAACCTACAATAGCAAAAGGCTATGCGCAACAACTTGAAGTAGGTAATATTTTAAATGAAAACGAAAATGTTTTAAATTATAATAAGAAAGAATCATTACCGGGAAGTTGTCACATGGGGATAAATTATCCATATGATCCAGGATAGATTACTCTTAAATTATCCAAATGATCCTGAGTAGATCACTTTTAAATTGTAAATAAACTTTGACAGTGTGAATGTCACATCATGTTGTTAAAACTAACAAAATTTTCACATGTCAAAATTCTATTAGTTTAGGGGGTTTTATGCTGTATATCCACACTGTGGAACACTACCTAAGTGTTGTGTTTGAAATCATAAATAAAATTCACAAATTTGTATGTATTTTAGGAATTAATCATAACAGTTTTACTTTAACGGATCATACAGAAGCAGGAGTATCTGTGGTTTATTTAATTGATTCAAGTTCACTTATTCTCATCGAGTAGGATGCAGAGAATGAAACTTGATATTGAATACGAACAAAATATTTAAATAAACATAAAATGAAGTTATTTTAGTTTAACAAGGTTATTCTAAATAGTATATAATAAAACATGAACTGATAGAGAATCACAATCTCATTTAAAATGATTTAGAATGAAATTGGAAAACAAAAAAGTAAATTTTATAAAATCTGACATGCATGTCAAAACTTAGGGCTGAAAATCATATTTTGTGTAGAAACACTGTAAATCTACATAAAATGAATATTGAATGAAAGACTTTTAACAGTAGTTGCAGTGCAGCGTAATTAATTTAGAAATAGTAAGTCCATAGAATACAAAACACTGAATGACATTTTAAGTTTTCAGATATTTTTAAATATCATTGCAGAAAGGTGTTTTGTAAATGATATTTCACATCATGCAGAAAGAAAGGACTAATAGTATGATGTTAAATGTTTGGTGGCGTATCAATTTCTTGTTTTAGTTTATAATATAAGTATTCTGTCAGTATAAAAAACTGCAGTACGTTTTTAACTACTAGCATTTTGTGTTTATCATTGCTATTCATCTAAATGTATGAATTAGTATTTATTTGAGATTGGAATTGTTAATTGTAGTTATAAGTAGATTTTAAGAAAGTATATGTAATATGTCAATATATTTCGAGTAATTACAATTATTCACTTAATCCTGAAAAGTAGAATAAGAAACTTATCAGGAAAATCAAAGAATTAAAAACAGTATTCAATTAAGGTAAAGAACAAACAAAACTGAATAGTTTAAATTTTAAATTAAAATTAAATTTTAAAATATTAGATCAAAATAGAAAAAAACAATTGAAATATTGGAAATTAACCCATTGAAACGACTAAAAATAACAAATCAGTTGATCACACACCGCTGAACAGCGAGCTGCGAAATATATTCATCCAAGAATAAATAATAAATTGAAAATAAAAGTGGTGAATAAGTTGAAGGTTAGGATATTACAATCCAGATATATTGATATCAAGAATAAATTGTAAAAGTTGATTAAATATAAGAAGTGAGTATACTTTGAAAGTATTACGAAGTAGATTATCCGGAAAGCAGATTTAGAAGAGGGAAGTATTTGTTAATCCAGTTAGCAAATTTATATGGTGAAGAAATTTCAAACGTCAAGCAAGTGATAGAAATACTTCAAGAAAATCTTGAAAATAAATTGGAGGTTAGAAACAAACATCAATCCAGTAAAGAAGAAGAAGAAGAAGCCTTGAGAGGTTAAAAAGTCAGTCAAGTGACATAATATTTCAAGGATCATAATAACCAGTTAGAGGTTATAATATAACATTACTCGAGTCGAAAGAAAGACAAGGTAAAGCTTTACAGTATCAGAAATCCATGGTACATATTTATTTTAAATAAAGGCCATATTTATCATTTTAGTTAAGTTAGATTTTGTTATTTAAATTTGTTAATTACATTCCAAGTTCAAATTTGTTAATAAATTAATACTTTGTTCGTTCAATACTGAGTTTGATTTATTTAGATTGTTATCTTGATCGATGAGCATTTATTGAACCGACTTCGTTGGACCTTGAGTAAGAGTCATTCTATAGATTGTAGATGGTCATGCTAATGGTGTTCTATAGTCTATAATATTAACAGCTTTTAAGAAACTGTTTGGCGCTCAATAAAATCATTTCAATTTACTTTCAAAAAGTAATTTCGAACGTATAAAAAAATAAAATAGATATCAGAAAATAGAACAATATATATATATATATATATATATATATATATATATGTATATAAATATATAGTTATATATAGTTAATACTGACAAGTTTCAAGTATTACTGATTACTATTTTTAAATTCAAATTGTGTCAGTTTTAAGTTCCAGTAAGAAATTCAAGATGGCGAATCCAAGCTGAAAATCAAAAAATTAATTATTATTCTAAATAGCATAGTTTTAAGCATGACTGTAAAATTTGAAAGCGAAAATGGCTGCTATTTATTAATTCAAGTTTTTGGTCTAAAGTTCTTCGTGTAAAGCTCTTTTCATATGTTATATTAGACTTACAATTCTTGCTGTAAAGTTCTTAGTGTAAGGTTCTATAAGGTCATACGAGGTTTAGAGACTTGGTTGAAGTTCTTAGTGTAAGCTAAGAGCCTTTGGTTATGTGAGGTTTAGTATTCTTGGTACAAAGTTCTTGGTGTAAAGTTCTTGTCTTAGGTTTTCTGAGGTTTAGATTTCATGGTTTAGAGTTCTAGGTTTAAAGTTCATGCCTTAGGTTAAATTGATGTCGATTTCTTGTTGTAGTATTACTAGCCTTAGGCTATGTTCGGTTTAAATTTCTTGGTGTCAATTTTTTGCTTAAAGTTATTTGATGTTTAAAGTTTTTGTGTTTGATATTTATTGTATTATTAGCTGATGAAAAAATGTTAATATTACCTATACTAAGTTATCTAAGGTACAAAATTAATGGAATACTGAATCGCATATTTATGTTCCCTAGTAGCAAGATTTATGTAAATTGGTTAAAAAAAAAATTATTCTGTAAAATGTTTATATAAAATGGCCATTTAGATACATTAACCGCCTTCAGGTTTTCATATTTCAAAAGTCGGCCCGGACAGATTTTTTCGTAATTAAATTACGAACATTAAAAAATTCGGTTGCAATATAGGAGATCTAAACAATTTTGAAAAAAAAAAAAATTCTGGACCCCTTGGAGCAGAGGGTTCCCAAAAAGCGATTTTTTTCAAAAAATAATCAACAGAATATTTATTAAGAACTTGTAATTTTTTATTCTTAATGATTTCTTCTTGAACTTTTATTTAGGTTAGGTTTGTTTAGATGCCCATCCTATAAATGGTGTTGTACAGTTGGATGATAAGAAAAAATGAAACATTCTGAAAATACATAAAATATTTCTGTGAAGTAGGTTCGAGAAATCAACCAAACTCAGGGCCAACTTATTCAAAGTAAATTATTATAAAAAACGGAATAACAATACATTCCTTTTTTTTGATTACTGATTTATTTCAAAGGGAAAGTAGACACCATGAATATCATTCTTTTCGAAGTTTAAATGCCTAATTAAATAACAGGTTGTCCCATGAGGATCCCAAAAAAATAGTTTTCGTTGAAAAACGAATATCTCTGAACTTAATGAAGAATAAATCGTGTTTGTCCACGACTATTAAATAATGTACTCATTATTTATGTGTGTCCTCAAGGATAATGTTATCCATTATTCCCTGCAGTGAATAATGATTTCATTATTCACTGATTGCAGTGAATAATGAGGACAGTCACTTGTTTATAAGAAGAAGAAGTGACATTAGTGACTTTTTACTAAAAGATTCAAATGTCAAAATTGCAGCAACCAAAAGAAGTTTTGTCTCTCTAAGTTTTCTAGGAAGCACTCAAATGGTACATGCCGAGGAAGTACTTTAATAAACACTCAAAGAGTACATTAGTAAGTTTTTTTCATAGCATCATCTATTAGCAATACGAGGCAATCCCGAACATTGTTTTTGAAATCATTTACCTGCGTGCCTGCAAACTGTATTATTTTATTAGTAAGCCATGACAATGTGTCAAAGCGTAATTCTGTAATTGATTTGAAACGTCAAAATTTGTGCGATTTCAACGCTAACGTTATTTACAATAATTTTACGTAGTAGGTACTCAAAAAGAGTAATATAATGAAATAAATGGATCATGACAGTGAAAACGAGATTTCTTTGATACCGCCAGAGATAAAAAAAGCTGCAGAAATCGCCGCATTAAACTTGTTGCCCGAAAAGTCTAAATATTGAATATGACATGATTTTTTTCTAAATAGGAGAAATGAAATGAAGATGAATGAAATAAAATTAAATATTTAATAGTCGTGGACAAAGTATAGTATTCTACTCGCATATAATGGCTATTATTCACTCTGGTGATTTACTTCACCCTCGTGAATAATGGACATCATTATATGCTCGTTGAATAATATACTATTAATTCTAATATTTAAAGAGATAATAATATTGGACATGTGTTACATACCGATTGTTTATAATTCTAATGAAGTTGCGGCTTTCTATGATTAAAACTAAAATGCATTTTTTTTAAATCAAAATTTGTCTATATCATTTTCCATAACTTTTGATTGCGCGGTATTGACCGGCAGTTGTTATAAACAATGTTTATGTTGTTAATTTGTTAACCTATTTAATTTGGACCAAAGTTAAATAAAATAAAGATTTTTACGTAATTGGATGGAAGATAACAACTTTTTACTTTTATTAATTAAAAATAAACGCGTATTTTCCGAGATACAGATGTTGACATTTTCCAAAAAAAGAGAATGCAAAATCAAAATTGTTAGGAACAAATCTGAAAAATTTCAAATAAGTTTATCTTTTATCTTTTTAATGCTAACCTTTTTTTTCCTCATCGACTTTCCCATGAAATGCAAATCTGCTTTCGGAAAAACCTATAAAAACAGTAAAAACTTTGAGGGGGAAAATCATTAATAAAAATATTTTAAAAAATCTGAAAAAATCAGACAAGGAGAACAAAGTTTCCTTAACATTTTAATATTCTTATTATGTTCCATGAAAATGAATATTTTTATAAAAATTTTTTTTTTTGAAAATCAAACCCTCGTAGCTCGGAAAATATGCATTTTCAAGGAATGTAATAAGAATATTAAAAGAAAACTTTGTTCTTGTCTGTTTTTTCAAATTTTTTAAAATGATTTTTATCAATTATTTCCCCCTTAGTTTTCCTATTTTTATAGGTTCTTCCGAGAAAACTTAACAGATTACAGTTCATGGAAACGTCGATGAAGAAAGAAAGGTTTGCATTAAAAAGATAAATTCGAATACCTTCTTTCAGATTTTCTCTTAACAATTTTGATTTCCCTTCCCCTCTTTTTGAAAAATTTCAAACATCTCTGAAAATAAGCTTTTTTTTTTAATTAACGAATAAAAGTTGTTATTTTCCATCAAATTACGTAAATATCTTATTTTTTTTAAATTATAGCCGAAACTTAATAAGTTAATAAATTAACAACAAAAACATTATTTATAACAATTGCTGGAAAATACCGCGCAATCAAAAGTTATGGAAAATGATATAGACAATAATAGAAACAAAAGTTTTCGTGGATTCCTCGTTTTCCGAAGAAATCGTGGATTTAGCCTTTTTATCGCCTAAATCGGCCGTACCGTTGTCCGAAGTTACGACAAATTTTGAAAAAAAAAACGGTCACTAATAATCATGAAATTAAAGTTTCTCCGTCGGCGTCGCTCGGTTAATTGAACCTTATAATTTTACACACTGATTATTTTTTTTTCAAAATTTTCTATTATTCAAACAACAATATGTTCTAGTTCTGAACATTATTTAGCGTTAAATAAAAGTAGAATTATAGCCCACTCTGCAATATACTGTTACTCATAATAACCAATATACCTTTTAATAAAACGTGGACGAATTAAGAATTAAGCAATTTAAAAACTGATAGCATCTAAGGTAAACTTTTATAGATACACGTGGTATAATAAAATATTTTCACTCCATGATTTGTATTCCACAGGCGTTATGCGGTTGCCAGAGGTCGCTTGACCTACCCCACCTCAAAAAGCAAAACACAGTATAAACACGAGTCGTGTCATCTGATAAAAACTTTGCAATACAAAATCTTTATCGCATCTGTCGTATTTACTGAAATAATCATAAAACTATCTGATGACCCACCTATCATGTTTCAGGCTGCAGTGTTATTCCTGCAAGCGTAAAAAATAAATTATATGAATATCTTTCTGGTTCGGTAATCAGCTTAGCACATTATTATGAGTTTGCATTTATATGTTAATTTTACTGTACTGTATTTTTGTCCTTATATTCTTTGTTGAGCTTTTTTAGGTGCGAAATGAATTGGTTTTCCTTACGTCATGTATATTCTCTGTATCAAAAGATTTACCTATAGTACATTTTCCAACCACCAATGTCACAGAATTGTAAACAAAATCAAACAGTGCCTGGAAGAAAAAAAATGTGTGCGTCAGTCTTTCTTGACATACAACAAGCTTTTGATAAAGTTTAGCACCAGAGACTATTATACAAATTGAAAATACTTCTCCCTGATGAACTATACCTAATTTTAAAATCTTTCGTAAGCGATCGTTACTTTCAATTTAAAGTTTGTAGCATTTGAAAAAGCTACATGAATAACTTCATATTTGCTTGCAGTAATTTGACTCTAGTTAATTCACTTATTGGAGTGGAGAGGTATGTAACCACTCTTACTCTAAAGGGCAAAGCGTGTCGTATGTCTGCAAAGTCTTAACATTCAGAAAGTAAACATGTTTTCTTTAAGAATAGTTTGAGTTGGTGGTGTTAATCGTATCTTCTTGTAGTTGAGAAATTACATAATTGTGAAATTCAGTCTTTTTTTACCGAGTTCTTTGGTGGTGCATTATGATTGGCTAGAGAAAATGTTCTAAGAGTGCGCAAGTTGGCAACACTGAGGAAATTTTGGTAGAGATTTCCGGTGCTCGCTTGATAGAGAGATCTTTGATCTTGATCTTTGTGGAGGTTTTGAGGTTCTATATCGTTATCACAGCTGTGGATTTGTGTAGATGTCCTCATGAATTCCTCACCGTCTTGCCGCAAGCGTTCTGTAAATTCCAGGAAGGAATCTGACCATTTGGGACAGGCCTATGTTTGGTCAGGCATATGTTTGGATAGGCATATATATGGGTTAGGCTATTAAGCAGAGTAGTTAATGTATGGATCAAGCTGGTTGGTGCTGTAATTTTGGTTATATGGGGCCTAGTATTTAGAGGAGTAGTAATAGGAGGAAGTTTGTTACCCAGAAGTTTGGTTATGTGTGGGTTTGGCTGAGATTCAGAGAAGTTTTGGCTTGGAAAGTTGTTTGCAGTAGTCTCCAAGAGATTTAATGCAGGGAGTCTGGTGCCGGCATGCATTTATGCTTGTAGTCGTAGCCAACGTTGAGTATGTCTAGGAAGTGGTGACAGGTCACGCTGCAGTAATCACAGAAAATACCAAGGCTCTGATCAGGTTTTTTTTGTTTCATTTTAGTTGTATATTTTTGAAGAAATTACTACAGATTTATTCAGTGATTTTTTGGTTCATGCATTAAGTAAATCATATTATCATTTTTGCAATCATAATTTAACGCTAAGTTTGTGTGTGTTTCAATAAACACTTTCAGATCTTTTTCTATAAACATCACGTAGTACCATGTGGGGTAAGTATGCCTTTGGCCACATTGTACGTGAAATATTTTAAGGGAACATGCATATTTTATTTCATCATTAACATCTGAGTTTGCACAGTGAATATTGTTATTCATTAGCTCATGAATTTTTGTTCATTTACGTCACACTTTAGTAACAAATAAACTCGTAGTAATGTCTTTTAATTCACTGTTGAAAACTATAACTCGTTGTGTATAATATATGATTTATCGTTGCGAGAGAACCTCTCAAAGGTATTTTAAATCACCTGAATAGTTTGGTTAGAGTAAACATATAGCATTTTCTTCGTTGGGTATAGATCAAGTTAAGTAACTTTATTTATTTATTTTTTGTTGTTGCACATCTCACCTGTGTTGTAATAAATGTTCAACGTCTACATGTTCTTATTATTTGCAATAGTGCACCTGACATTTGCCTAGATTTTGAGATTTTATAGTAAAGAGTAAATTTTGACATTGTTAGTTAACTTTAATATTTCCGTCGCAGGATTGCTAGTAACTTAATTTTGTTCCTGGCTGGCAAAATTATTTATATCACTACATTTAGTATCCAGCAGGTGGCTCCCTTTGAATGTCCGCACTCTTAAAATCCACGGCCCTATGCTCCCCAACAAAAAACTAGCTGCCATTCGCACAGGTGAAGCCTATTAGGTATAAACACAGTTACAAGTTGACGATGCTTTATCTGATGATACTACAGTTCGGTTATCAGACTCTGATCCGGTAAGAGCATCCGAAAAATTGCAAAATCGCCGCATCCTACTAGAAAACTGTTTCGAACACTGGAAAATTAACGTCAGCACTAATAAATCCTCACAAATAACCTTTACCACAAGAAAGAGAACTTTGTGAAATCGAAGGTAAAATATCTCGGTCTCCATTTAGATCAAAAATTAATCCGGAGAACATATATCAAAATGAAAAGACGCCAACTAGTTCTAAAAGTAAGACGCATACAATAGTTAATAGATAAAAAGTCTATAGGGAATAAATTTTATCGATCAAGCACAATATTTTAATTGGAACAGAACTAAAAATAAGAAAATAAGTAAATAATTAAAAAAAATTAAGAAACACGCTTCTAAGCACAAACTGAAACTGTTTAAAATGCACTAAAGAGAAGAAAATACTTAATAAAAATTATAATAATTATGTTGATAAACATAAAAGCTTAGGGCGCTCAATATACCTGGAAATACAGAGAATTTTAGTCATAGTTTTTTTTATTGGACAGGTAAGTTATTCGTAATCGGCAGTTAGCTTGTATGTATCTCTAAAGTCGCGTACAGACCAAAGAGGCAACGCAACCGAAGGCATATATGATCATCATACATACCTTCGGAACCCTGGATTTGGTGTGTACAGCGACACCAAACACGACCTAACCACTAGCGTCTACACCCCAAGCGAACACAAATAATCCCGCATGCGTATTAGTGCTGCTGCGGCGGACGACTAACGGTTGGTTATTGTACTGCCTTGTCAACCTGTTTATTCCGTGCTATAGCTCTGTTTGTCAGCTGGATGGTAGGCATATGGGTAATGTTCTCGCACAGGGTGCGAGAGATCCCGGGTCCAACTTCTGGACACCAAACCTTTTTTTGTAACGATTAATGTATTTTTTCACAGATTCGGGTTTGACTTGACGGCAGATATAATATTTTCCTTCTTTTTCCTATTATGATTTCATTCTTGCATGTGATTTCTTTAGGTTAGGTTCGTTAGATTGATTTTTATTTTGCTATCTGGTTGTTAATAATTATCAGCGCCGCAAGCATTATTAACGTCGCGGACAAAGAAACGGGAATGCGGGGTGTCCTCCCGACCTTTTTCCCACAAAATGACACAAAATACTTCAATTTCTCTCTAAGCACTAATGCGCATGCGGGATTATTTGTGTTCGCTTGGGGTGTAGCCGCTAGTGACCTAATCCTTTCTAAGGGAATCGTTCGCGTTGGCTAGCGTTCGCTAGCAAGGCGATACATCAGAGGATGTTTTTATTTAGTTTGGACGGCATTTATTTGTCAATGTTCAGTCATTCAGAAGCATTCGGTGTTTATAGCCACGTTTTCATAGGTTTCTAAATGTGATTCTATTTGTTTAAATAAGTAAATTAGGAATGAAGTGAGGATATGAGTTTAAAATGAATAGAAATATGCGACAAGCAGTGTATTTCTGGTGTCATTCTACATACATTTTGAAAATGTATGTAGAATATATGTATGTATGCATTTTCATTTTGGAGATCCTGTAATAAATGAGTACCACTGTATAGATCTTTCTTGAAGGCGGCTGTCACCCACCAGCGCCTGGGTCCTCTCTTCTTTTTTTGTTTGTTTATTAACGCTTGCATAATTATGAACCTCGCACTTGCAACTAGTAAATCGCCATCATCGCTTGACATTTTGAAAGGTTCGAAGGATTTCGAAGCCAACGGCAACCGACGACTTCCATCTCGAATGTGAAACTTTGGTGTGGACGATAGCTACATAGGTGCACCAAATTACTTCCACCTCCACAAGCTAACGCTACATGTGCCTTCGTTCCTGTTGATTTGCATTGGAACTTGGTCTGGCACATACCTTTAACAAAAGTTATCGGGTTTACAGCAAACGGTCTACAAATGTACACATACACAGATATTTTTAATTGGATAATTAGGGTCCTATAAACGTCTTTTCGGCAATAATTATTTAAATAATTTGCTCAGTTTGTATACATCTATTTGATTCAATCTAATAGGCATAGTAAAATATTTTATTTAATTTTAAATACATTTAGTTCTAGCTGTAATTAATTGAATAACATTAATTTAGTTAGATTTGTTAGTATTAGTAAAATGATTGCAAATTATTTAAGTATTAATTAACTATTAAGTTTCCGAACCACTTTCTCTAATGCAAATTTAATATATTTAATTGTAATTTCATGAATAAAATCTGAATTAAACTTAACCTCCTTCAACCTTCGTTAACTCCACCCTGTTATAAGCATTTACTCGTACGCTATATTACTTCTTCATAATACAATAATGATGCTTTGTTAAGTAAATTGATTTTTAATTTTGGTTTCGTAGAAGTAGATTTGGGAACAACGATATTTTACTTTCAACACTACCCAATTTTTTAGTTGGCCTCAATTTGTAGTTCTTTTTCAGAATTTGTCAAACTCTAAGAGTTGTCTACGTTTTAAAATAGTTATACCTAGTTAGAAAAAACGCAGTTTTATAACATTCTTTTTGAATAAATAAAGACGTGTAGTGTACTAATTATTGCAATCATGTAATATTGCACAAAAACTAAGAGTTTAGTAATTCAACTATCCACACTACACACCTTTAATTCAAATTTTATTTCAATTAATTTACATGGACATTAATAGTAAGTGCCCGCAAACAAGAGAAAGGTGAAGATGAGAGGATATGAGAGTGATATAGATAAAGAGAGATTGATGGCCAGGGAGGAATAAGGGAGGAGGGGGGAGAGATAAAGAGTGTAATAAATGCTCCTTAATAATACAAAATGAACGTACATTCGATTTTCTTCTGTTATGTTTGTGAGAAATCTAATTCTTAGGAGATGTTTTAAATTTAGGAGGATGTATTATTATTATTATTGTTCTAGTTCGATAGTTATGAATGGCAAATTGGTATAGATGTCAATGTTTAACCAGAAATTTAAACAACTATACAGGGTGATTTACCACAACATGCGGTAAAGTTGTCCCCATCGAAAGAAGTTAAAAAAATTTAAAAAATATGACAAAAAATACCTTATTTTTTTGTAGAAATGCGCTGCCTATGACTTAACGTAACGCGGTGCAACCATATCACTTCCCCTTCCCCTTTATCAGGCCTGAGACTGACAGCGGCGGGGTTAGAAGTGATTTTTTGGATTTAATCACACAACAAAAACAGCAAAAATTAAAATAATTTTTGTAGAACACAGCACACCAGAAAACTTAAAAGTAACGAAAATGTTAGAATGTTTGACCATTGACACTGAATGCACTGTTCTAAGCGCAGATAATATTTTCGTGTATGCGATCACATTTTTTGCCTCTTTGGTTACGAATTAGACTCGAAGCATTGTCAGTGGCTTGTTGTAACTATTCTAGGGAGTGTATTGACTTAGCGTACACAAAACTCTTCATGTAACCCCCACAAAAAAAATCCATAGGGGTGATATTAGCGCTCCGTGTTCTTTCATTTGACACACGCCTGCCGCGAAATATTCTCTCATATTCTCGTACAGCGGCTGGAAGATTTTCATTAACTGCACTATAAGTTAAAATCACGTCGCAGTATTCATGCGATGTAAACGCTGGCATATTGACCGGTATCGATCTACGAATACAATTTTCGAAACTGACCATACGTAAACAACTTCTGATCGCTTGAAAGACACGAAGCAGCCCACGCGATAATACGCGTAAATAATTGAAGCATTTAAGGGTAGCCAAATTCTATGGTTCAGTAGCGTATCATTACAAGTTTTAATGCAAAGAAAATGTACTAAATTATTTTGGATCGCTCTAAAATTTTGCAGGGGGTTTCCCACATAAAAAAATAGTACACCGTTTTATTTTCCACTTGTTGTGGTAAATCACGCTGTATACCTAAAAACTTCTAATATTCATTATATTTGTATGCTAATATAGTAAATTTCTGAATAATAAACTTTAATATTTTTATTGCACTAAAATTGCTGTGATCATTCCACCTGAGGTGCCGATCAATAATAACTCCTAAAAATTTAGTTCATTTTATCTTTTTTATTCCAGGGCAATTGCACTTAGTTTTATCGTTTTTTTCAATGAACTTTCAGTGTGTTTTGATTAAGTTGATCTACAGCTGAAGTGAATAAAATTATAAGAATGGTTTTTATATATATTGGAAATGAACTAGTATCGCGCGTCTGATGGATACGCCAAGAAATTTATATTAGACCGGTTTCAGTCGTGCCGTTGCAACGATATCTAGCAAAATCTACTCAGAAGGGGATTCTAGTCACTCTTAAGACTCCCCAAAGACGAAAATAAGTAAAATTATATACGGCGATGCACTTCTGATCAGTATTGAAACATTCTTTATAGGATTTTGCAAACAGCAGAAAAAGTAACTATCTATAACTAAAAGAAAAACTTTGTGTAGAAATATTAATGAAATCTTTGCATTCTTTCGATAACCTGAATTCTGGTTATGCTAGCAAATTAAAATCCTAAAATGAATTTGTCTAATTTCTTATTTGACAATTCTCATTCTAACACTAGCATCCACACAGTCCCCTACGGCCATGCAGATTAAACTAGTATCCACATAACCCCCTACGATTATGAAGATTCAGTTAAAAATGAGAACAAAGACCTAAAATGAATTTATTTATCTACCTTGTCTTAAAAAATTGTTCATTCCAATGGATTACATTTTCATGAAATCTATCATTCTGTTTCCTGGAAATGCTTAGCCTTTGAAACGTTTTTCGCCCTTATTCTTGAGCTCATCAGAAAGACATAAAGCCATTCATAAAGATGTTTTATGCAAAACCAAGACAATTTCTATGAATAAGTGTGAAATGATTATATTTGACATTGACTGATAAAAACAACTTCACCTATCTATTAGCTAACTAGTATTGGAGCCTATATACTCTATGCATGTTTAAAAATGAATTATTATTTGTTTGCTTATAATTGTATTGAAACATTCTTTATAGGATTTTGCAAACAGCAGAAAAAATAACTATCTATAACTAAAAGAAAAACTTTGTGTAGAAATATTAATGAAATCTTTGCATTCTTTCGATAACCTGAATTCTGGTTATGCTAGCAAATTAAAATCCTAAAATGAATTTGTCTAATTTCTTATTTGACAATTCTCATTCTAACACTAGCATCCACACAGTCCCCTACGGCCATGCAGATTAAACTAGTATCCACATAACCCCCTACGATTATGAAGATTCAGTTAAAAATGAGAACAAAGACCTAACATGAATTTATTTATCTACCTTGTCTTAAAAAATTGTTCATTCCAATGGATTACATTTTCATGAAATCTATCATTCTGTTTCCTGGAAATGCTTAGCCTTTGAAACGTTTTTCGCCCTTATTCTGGAGCTCATCAGAAAGACATAAAGCCATTCATAAAGATGTTTCATGCAAAACCAAGACAATTTCTATGAATAAGTGTGAAATGATTATATTTGACATTGACTGATAAAAACAACTTCACCTATCTATTAGCTAACTAGTATTGGAGCCTATATACTCTATGCATGTTTAAAAATGAATTATTATTTGTTTGCTTATAATTGTATTGAAACATTCTTTATAGGATTTTGCAAACAGCAGAAAAAATAACTATCTATAACTAAAAGAAAAACTTTGTGTAGAAATATTAATGAAATCTTTGCATTCTTTCGATATGAAACGTTTTTCGCCCTTATTCTGGAGCTCATCAGAAAGACATAAAGCCATTCATAAAGATGTTTCAAAGGCTAAGCATTTCCAGGAAACAGAATGATAGATTTCATGAAAATGTAATCCATTGGAATGAACAATTTTTTAAGACAAGGTAGATAAATAAATTCATTTTAGGTCTTTGTTCTCATTTTTAACTGAATCTTCATAATCGTAGGGGGTTATGTGGATACTAGTTTAATCTGCATGGCCGTAGGGGACTGTGTGGATGCTAGTGTTAGAATGAGAATTGTCAAATAAGAAATTAGACAAATTCATTTTAGGATTTTAATTTGCTAGCATAACCAGAATTCAGGTTATCGAAAGAATGCAAAGATTTCATTAATATTTCTACACAAAGTTTTTCTTTTAGTTATAGATAGTTATTTTTTCTGCTGTTTGCAAAATCCTATAAAGAATGTTTCAATACAATTATAAGCAAACAAATAATAATTCATTTTTAAACACTTCTGATCAGGTCTTATAAACCAGTACTTTTTGGAAACATATTAAGACCGTCGATGCATTTTGTGAGTAATCGGACTGCTGTGCAGACGAAACGGGATCAAAGTTGATCCATCGGAGCAGTTATGCGATTCACGCCACAGAATCGCACGTGTCGGTCGTCAATCTCAGAATTAGTAAATCAAAAAGAAATTGAATACAAAATATATTTTCATTTATAGAAATTAATTTCATCAAATATAAAAAATATAAATATTCAATATAAATTAGTTGTATATAAGACAGCTCGTCACAGAGCACCACCCTCGGCAATGGGTTACTTCCCGAAGGATCGCACCTCATACAGGGGCGAGAGTTTAGGTAACAATCGACTGTACAAATAGATTCCCAGTCACTTATGATAGTAAAATGCATGTCGAACTTTTTATAAATTATTCACTATTAAATTTACACTGAAATTTTCAAGCTTGGAATCTTATCAGGATGCTTCGAGAGCATATATATGTGAGTTCAATGGCTTTTCATCTGAAAAAACGAACTAACGGCATTGACCCAAAGATATCTTTTTTCTGTCGATTCGTGTTTGCGCGACCATTACGGCAATGCCCGCCTAGGCCTATTTATGACGTACTTTGGGCCCGTCGGAATCGAATCCTCGAATTTCTTTTACTATTTTTGATTGACATTTTTGTGGCTCGGACATGGAGTATTCTCCACTACTTTCAGAATAAACAAATGTTAATTCTGGTTTTTATCGAAAATTATTTCGTGGTATTTTCAAAAGCAAAGTGGTACTTTCGAAAAAATTATATCGTAGTACTTTCGAAAAGTTCGATGGGCGGAGCGGTTTTCCGTCTTTCGCCATCTGAAAGAAATTGCCGGGAGCTAAACGAATAACGGATTCGTGTTCAGCATGTCGAAATACATAGGGATTACTACGTCGGGTCTCGGCTACAGATCCCTTTTTTTGTGGGCCTGTGTATTTAAGCTTACACTAAAATTCATCAAATTTTGTATCAGTTGACCTGTTTCAACTTTTTCGTATATATCTGTCCAGTTTGTTCCTGTAAATATGATAGCAGTGTCATCTGCCTATGAAATTATAGTTCCATTTTTGTTCAATTTCATTTATTTATAAGAGAAATAGCATTGGTCCCCACATAGTACCCTGAGAAACTCCCATAGAGGCAACTTGAGATGAGAGCCACTTCGAATTTCCTCTATTTTGCCCTTTGTCTTTATCAGTTAAAAAGTTCCCAAATAGCACCTATGTGTCTCCTCTAATGCCCAAATCTTTCAGTTTTTCAATAACGCTTTGTGGCATAGTGTCAAATGCCTTAGCCAAGTCTTTATACACAACGAAACTCTTTTTTGAGCATTTAAATTAATTGCAATTTTACTTCTTTTGTTTTAAGGAAATTCACAACTTCTTTTTCAAATATGTTTCAACGCTTTTAGCAAAGTTGTTTATTACCGAAACTGGTGTAAAATTCGTGAAATTTTAAAGGTCGCCATTTTTATATGCGGTAATAACAATAGGATCTTTAAAACCTTCAGGTATCCTAAAAGTTGCAATGATACGAATTAGAAATATAACAAATATGTTTTAATAATTCATCAGATATTCCATTAGGATCTAAACCAGTTTGCTTTCAAGAAGGCAATATTAAATATAAGCTCATTCTCAGTGATCGGGTTTAGGTACATTGAGTATATAGAATATATTTCGGTAGACACTTTTATTGTATAGGATGTATTTTTGTGCCATTTGCTTGCCTACATTTATAGAAAAATTGTTGAGAAACATCTGCATTTTCAGTATTATCCAATATAAGCTTATTATTATGTTTATTGTTAATAATTTTTCTGTTATTATTTTTGCAATTTGTATTTCACATATGGAATATTACCACGACAATATTCCATGTCTGTTTATAATTATTTTTAACCTATCCAATTTGTTTTAAAATAATGAATTTTTGTTTGATTTAGTAAATTGTTGAGTTTGTTACTGTACTATGTATATTTCTCGATGCCTTCTTCTTTTCTAATCCTTAAGGTGGCCATTCCCTAGAATGAGACGTCCGATAGGGAAATATTTATTATTTATGCTCATAATTTTTTTTCTTAGGACGTATATTTAAAAAAAACTATAAGAGTACATAAGTAGAACCATAACATTACTATTACTATGAATTTTCAGTAAATAATTTCAGTGGTTTGCAAAATAGCTAGATTAAGAACTACGAAATAGGAAGATTAACATAATTTTTAAATATAAATCCAGCTGTTTTGCAAACCACTGAAATTATTGAGTGAAATTCATACTAACAGTCTTGTTATGGTTCTACTTTGGTACTCTTATAGTTTTTTTAAATATACGTACTAAGAACAAAAAGTTATGGCCAAAAATAATAAATATTTCCACTGTCTTATAGAGTTTATTAATCCAACTGTAATCCATGGTTGTATTTTAATTTATTTACTTTTTATACATCGTTTTGGTTGCTATATCCACGTATGTTTTAAGTTTATGTCGTGTATACTCGCTCAACGTCTTTACATCGTATAACCTCTTTCCATTTTTCTCTCAATAGCAACTGATGTAATTTTTTGTAATTTGTTGACTTACTACCTTGTTATATATTATATAATTCTCACTATTATTATTGACATTAGTCTCTTTAAAATGAATGATTAGTGATGCCATTTACTGATCCATAATGGTTGTTTGGTATATGACGAGTTTTATACCAATGTTTTTTTTCCTTATATTATTTATATATTATATTATTATTATAGTAGTAGTATAAAGCTTTATTGGAAATTCCAATTGGCTAACGACCGAGGTCTTCCAGCTTTATTATTATTATATTACTAGAGATTTATATTTTAATTGTAATCATATTACCAACTCGCCTAGAACTCTGGCGAGCAAACAACTGTCAGCCAAGTAAATCACAAAAAAAACATGTTAGTATTTTAAAGGTAAGTTATTCACTTGGTTGATTGTTGATTGTAATAGAATTCGCATCTTAGAATCTAGCCTGGAAACTCAACAATCTGATCAAGTAAACAATACATTTTGAATTGTTTTTGAATGTCTAATTAAAGGATTTAAGTAAAAAAAAAGTCCAGAAGTCTATTAAATTTTTACCTGGTTACTAATACCAATCTGCGGCATAAGTTAGTCACCCTGTAACTTTAGAAAATACTTTTCTTCCACCTTGATCGCTCATTAAAGTTATGTATAATTATATGTCCATTTTACGATGTTTTAACTGACAAGAATACAGTATATATAATGAGGTTCATGAAAAAAACTAACTTTCTATTCAATTCGAAAAGTGTTACTACTTTTCATAATGTGGTACTAAACCTAAATTCATACGATGACGCGCGACGTGTGGGAGTTTTATATATAAACGTAAAATGCAGATTGCAGTTTATTATTATAAGAGAACTGTGTGTTCATATTTCAAAAATTTTATGGCATTATAAATAATAATATATGGATGCGGTTGTTGACCTCTTGCGTGCGCTCTAATTTGACAAGTAATACTCAGCAATCACTAAGTCATAACAACAAACAGCTGGTTAGTCCGTAAAATTCGCAATGTGCTTTTATTGCAATAGAGTTTTTAAGTTTCCTTGAGTTTCCTAATCCTAATCCTAATATATAATTCAGATAATACATAATTGACTTTCATATAGACCTTATCATAAGTGATAACAAGCTAACCATTACACTACTCTTCACCGATTTACTGAATTGTTTACCTAATTATTGCACATTCTATAGAATACTCTTTCCAATTTTTGTCAATAATGTTAGTTTTAGACAGTTTTTGTTTAATTACAAAACATAAAATAATTTTAAAAATAGTTAATAACTGTTTTATTTATTGATTAATTTTGTTCAAAAACAATAGGATTCTTCCTCCTGCTAACACTGACTTACGGTCAAGATATGTATTGAATTATAATGAAATTGATGTGTCCCATTTTTCTTAAACATTTTAAATTTAAGCGACGGTTATACTCCCTTAGGGAGAACCCTTCAAAAATCCTTTCTTATCTCGTGTCTAGATCCAAAAAAGAACACCTTTGCCACATTTCAACTTCTTATCATCAGGGGTTTAGGAGATTTGATAACAAATGTGTGAGTGGATTTTCACGTATATGTATTTGGTAGAAGATTGGAGCATACTCAGATTAATTCCTTGTTCTTAAAACTTGTAGTGCCGTTGACTGAAAAGCGTACCTGGGAGAGCAAGCAGTCTACTATCATACGTATCTAAACATGTAAAGCAGAGTTTTTGTACATATTCGCTTGTGATTAGAGAACCTCTAAACCGAGTTGGATTGTGGAATTTTTCATGTTTTTTTCTCAGGTGGTTTTAAGCTATTAATTATCATTCTATAACTTCACGGCGCCAAGCAGTGACATTAACATTAAACAAGAATATACCACACAGCGGGCGTTTACAGTTTCATAACTGTATCTGCTTGTGCAGATTCGATTTGATTGCATATTTTGTTTGAATACAATATGTGCAAACATAGGTAACTTGCAAGTATACTTATTACTTATATGTGTTTCAATGTTTTAATAAAATTTATTTGTTTTTCAAGTTCATAAATAATTGATCATTATAAGTCTCTCATCTCATTAAACATATATGCTAGCATGTGTTGCACAATATATCATGGGAAATTTTTATTCCAACCATCTGACCTCCTGCATATAATGCTAAACTTATTCTCTAAAAAAATCTGTGCAATGAACTGAATATGAGCCGTTGAATAATAATTCTGGCGCACCCAATATGTATAGAAGCCTTTTATTTCCGTAAATATTTACATTAATTATAATTAAGTACGTGCAAAATAAATGCACCGACAAGGTCACCTCGGGAAATTGATGATATTTGCTGTATACACATTTTGCATCAATTAAAACTTATGTATTGTAATGTGAATGTGTCATTTAAATATTTGCTTCGAGATTTTATATATTTAAATAGAATATTGCGTCTTATTTTAACATTCCTTCTAGGCTTTCGAGTGTAATGTGTCATTGTCTGTTGTTATCTATTTATTTATTGCTAAAATATGCGATTTTTAATAAATAATTAATTTATAGTTTATGTTTATAGTTCTACTTGTTTTAAACCAGTAATTTCTCTAATAAAGTGCAAGAAATTTAATTATCGAAAATGAAAATGTGACTGTCCTGAAGATGCATGTTTTAGCAAAATGCAAATTTGAGCAGAAAATACTTTCCCCTATACATTACTCCATAATCTGTAGAAAATGCTACAATTTACTTTCGGACAACATGGAATACCATATAATAAGTACCGATTACATTCTTAAGTACTTCAATTCTTTTGTAAAATTTTCAGTTTATAGCAATAATAATTGAACAATATTTATTTACTCCAACGTGTATAATATCAAATCCAATAAGTTTTATTGTGCCAATAATAATACTGTAGTATTTACGAACTCAATTGGAACAGCACGGAACTAGAAGATCTTATGGAGTACGGCTGTCCCAAGTAGAAAGAAACACAGTAATTGTAGTCGGGCTAAATATCGGGAAAATTGATTTTTAATGAATTATGTTAGCCTCACAACATTTGAAGAGATATTGACATATATTTTCACAGAAGTTTCGTAAATGACTTGATTTGTCATTCTCCATTATCAGAGTAAAAATATATTTAAAAATGTTTGATTAGCAGCCTATACTTTGTTTTTAAGTAGCTTCGCAACCTGTACATACATAATTATTTACATACAAAACACAGTAACTACATTTACTGTATTTGTAACTGGTAGTAAAGTAAACATTAGATATACAGTAAGTGTGTTTGGGTGTAGGAAATTGATAATTGAGACACACGTAGGTATTTAGAGATGAAGGTCTCTTAAATAACTGAATCGAATGCTGCCCATCGTTGCACTTGACAGAGTAAATGGTGGTAATTATGGAAGGGATGATCTGGCCACCATTTTCAAAACAAAGTAACTACTCAGACCATGCAAAAACACAGTAATGTCAAAGTACTTACTGTGTTTTCCAGTGGTATTTTGCTAATACTGTGCTTTGCTCCGGTACAGCTACTCATTCAGAGTCACTTACTGTGTTTTGTGCACATAATAACTCTTAAATGTTCATTATTTAGTCAATTATAAGTGTTCCACGAGACGTGTTGGGACACAGTAAGTCCAATACTTTAGAAAACTCAATTTTTATAAATTTGTCAATTACAATGTTTCTGCTTGGGGCAGCCGAGTATTATCAATATATTATATCGCTTCACATTGAATGAGACACCACTCCTCATCTATAGTCCACGTGGACTTAATCCGTCTGTCACATAGAAATATAGGTGAGATTAGATGTTTAGCGAATTTTATTTAACACCAACTAGTGATGGGCAATACGACTGTTTTCAAAGATTCGTATCGTACTGACTCCGTATACAAAAAGAGTCGTACCAGAAGTTTCGTATTCGTATTTCGTACTAAACGTATCTCATGATGCTAGATGCGCGAGAGTCGGACTGCACACAATTATACTATGGTACAATTTAACTTGTACTCGTATTATACGTATCCTTCGTATTGTCCGTATACAAAGATCAATGATTCGTACCAGTAGTTTTGTGTATTTCGTACTAACCGCATCTCATGATTCTCATGATACTACATGCACGAAAATAATACCACACATAATTATTGTACTCTTCTTTTATTCGTATTCTTTATTTATACTCTAAACTTAATATTAATATTCATATATAGGTATCATTTAAATACCTATTGAACTTTGTTGGTTATATTGTTTAGTTTACTTTTAGCCGCGGAAACTAATTATTAACTATTAAAAATGAACAGAAATAGAAGTTTAATACTACAAAGCCACCATTGCCCCAACTCCATAATACAAATCAAAGACAAATATGAATTAATTTTCTATTTCGTACTGGTATGAATCGCACCGATGCGTAATCCCCAATCGGTAAGCAGTTAAATCTCACTATATGTACATTTGGTACGAATACGAAACCGTATCGGTTGCAAAGATTCGTACCATACGAATCATCGGAAAGAGTCGTATTATTATACGATTCATACAAATACGACACAACACTAACACCAACCTTGTTCAGAGTTTTTGCATGCCATAATATATATCGCCGCGACCGAAAATAATTTCTGTACGCCTGTGATTCTTAGGAACCCAGCACTAGTACTTGTGACTGTTTATTATTTTTGTTAATATAAACATTGTGGTTGACTTACCTATCCCAACCAATAACAGTTTAAGATTTAATGCATTTCCTTATATGGGCATGGAACACGCTTAGGGAATTTTAAGCGAACGAAACGGATCGGCTAGCTCGGGGAACGAAAAGGCATTCTATGATTACCTGTGCAAGAGATAAGATTCGATTATCGCGGGCTAGCGGGTAGCGGATCGTTAGTTCCTTTGTTTTACTAGATTTATCCGATGGTGTTGAGACTGTTTTGACTACTTGTATTATTCGTGTGGACAATTAGACTTTGTTATTAAATTTTGTATTAAGTGATATACCAGTGTCGTACTTGCTAACATGTCCAAACAGTCTAACCCTAAACGTGCTTCCGTGGTATCCGACATATATAAAACAAAAAATACGTATGAACTATTTGTATCGTATGATCTGTATGAGGCAGTGCAGTACAGCCAGGCAGCGTTATAAATTACTTAATTCTAGTGAATATTTGAACAAATTATTAGTTTTATTACTGTGTTAGAGTGATTTTTTGCAATTAATTGTTTAAAATGGCATTTTTGAGGCCTTTCGATAGTAGTGACAACGAAACGGACGATTTTGATACAGAGCCTATACAAGCGGAAGTTGATCATAAAATTAGACGGAAAAGAGTTGGATAAAAACTTTTAAAAAACTTAATAACGCGTCGAAAGATGTCATTCGTCGATTTGTGTATGACTTTTACAATGAAGAGAAGGTGCCCACATTATAAATGATTATAACTATAAATCATTAGATACTTCGCGAAACGTTTTGCTCGATTGCGGTTTTAGGCACAAAGAATTGGTCAAACGAATGGTAGTTATGGAATCAGCACGCATCGTTGATCATCGACACGAGTGCCCGCGTAATATAAAAGAATACCGAGATGCAAATAGACATAATTTATTTTGACGAAACGTGGTTTGACACCCATGATGTAGTTCAATACGGTTGGGTAGATAACACCAAAAAGTGTAATTTAAGTGCTCCATGTTCTAGGGGGAAAAGAATTAGAATTCTACATGCCTGAAGTAAAACCGGTTTTATTCCAAATGCGTTGCTAAATTAATTGAGAAGTGGGCAAAGGAACAGCAGTTACCAAATATCCCACCAAATTCTGTAATTATTATGGACAATGCGTCACACGATTCGCGGCAACACACAAAAAATCCGAACATCAACACAAGAAAAGGCGATTTTATTTAATTTATGGAAGGCAAAGGCTGGAAAATACCAGAAAAAACACAAACAAAACATTATTAGAACTGATTGGAAACCAAAATTTTAAAAAGGAATATGCCGTTGAAAAAGTTTTTGAAGCACACGATCATACTATTTTACACCTGCATCCATATTATTGCGTTTTCAACCCCATTGAAATGGTGTGGGTTGATGTAAAAACATGATTACGTCATTATAATCAATCCCCACAATTAAATGAGTCTATCTTAAAGAATATAAATATAATAGTAGACGAAATAGGCAAAGCGATATATGGAAGAACTGTGTATCTCATGTGATAAAAAAGGAAATATGAATATTCTCTATTACCACTTATTAATCCAATTGTTATTAATGTAAATACCGATTCAAGTTCTGAAAACTCGGATAGTGAAGAATGAAATATTGTTTATTTAAAGTTAATAGATAAAGCTTTTTGGAAATTTGTTTATTTAACGTCGACCTATTTCCGCTTCTGAGACCAATTACCGATGCCAGGAAACGCGTTCCCCCTTTACAATTTTGCCGAGTCTTTCCTTTATAGTGTAACCTATTTTGATACCTAAATATTAAAACATGTTATTCCGATGCGAACGGCAGCCGATTTTTGGTGGAGAGCATAGGGCCATGGGTTGGGATTGTGTGGACACTCAAAAGGGCGCCACCGGCTGTATGTTACGTAATATGATTTAAATAATTTTGCCAGCTCGGAACAAAATTAAGTTACTAGCAACCATGCGATGGAATACTCAAAATATATCTGTGATATCAAAACTCTACTTTACTCTATTAAATCTCAAAATTTAAGCAAATATCAGGAGTACCAGTGCAAATAATAAGAACATGTAGACATTAGACATTTATTACACACACGTGAGATATACAACAATAAAAACAAGTAGTTTCACAATTATCCCCTAAACATGATCTGTATATGCAAAATAAATTCAAAATTGCATGAATGACCCCCTCTAAAATTACTTCAGTGATTTGACCTCTTTTTATAGAAATGCAACTACGGGTTTAATGATACCAACTATGAGTTTTAGATTTGCAACAGCGAGTTAAAGGTTTACAATGGATTAAAATTACCGCTCATTGCTAAAGTATTGTGTAACTAAGAAATTTCTATGAGCCAATATTCACAATGCTCACTGGTGCACTAGGATGTTAAAGAATGATCTAAAATAATTATGTTCTACTAAAGATACTTCATATGTGACACAGTAGAAGGTAAATTGTATCACGTGGTACCAAGCGTTACTTACAGTAAAAAAAATCTTAAGATATTTCATCATGCCAGGCATGTAGTTGCCATATCGTTATGCAATTTACTCTAATATTTCAACAAAAATCACTGAATGAAACTATGACAATTTCTATAAAATTACGTAACTAAAATGTAACAATAAAACCTGATTGGAGCCTTGGCGTTTCCTCTGACGACAACAGCGTGACCTATCACCGCTTCCTAAGATGTTCTCTACGTTGCTCACGACTACGACTCCGCGTCGCTCCCAAAATTCGGCCCAAATCTCTTGGAGACTGCTGTGGACAACATTCCAACCAAAACTTCTCAAAATGTCAGCAGAACCCAGATGAACCAAACATCTGAGTAATAGACTTCCTCCTATTACTCCTCTAAATGCTGGGCCCCCTTACATAACTAAAATGGCAGCACCATTCATTCTGAACATAAACCTCTCCAAACATAACTTATTTTCAAAGGGCCAGTCCCTCCAAACATATATGCCCCTCCAAGACATATGCTGAAACCAAACACTCTGTAATAATTACAATAAATAAGAACTAAATAAGACACCAAACTAAGTAAAATAAGAGCTCACCTCATATAGAGAGTATTACATATCCTCACGAAACACGTGGCGATCAGATTACGACAAGCAACAGAATTCCTTCCTGGAACTTACAAAATGCTTCTGGCAGGACGGTAAAGAAACACTGGGTACATCAAATCAAATCCCTTTTCAGTGTCAGCGATGTAAAACCCAAATTCTTCACTACAAAACCGGGACCGCCGCCATTCCGCTAATCTCGTCGCTGTCGAAGAACGAACCCCCAGCTGGAAATGTACTCTACAGTTCTCCTGTTCTCAATGTTGCCAACTTGAGCATCTAGAGAACTCTTTCTCTAGCCAATAAAAATGCGCCAACAAAGGACTTTGCAATTTAAAGACTGAATTACACGATTATGTAATATTTCCACTACAAGAATATGTGAGTAACACCTCTATCAAAATTATGCTTAAAGAAAACATGTTTACTGCCCACAATTTCTCATCAAGATAGGCAACCATCTACTATCGGATTCTAGATCGTGGGTTGCATACTCAAAAAAATGAATTAATCAAGGTTAATTTACAGTATTCAAACTGAAATTATTAATGTAGCTTTTTCAAATGCTACAATAGAATAGTAGAGATTCTCTGCCTGCCTAACATCATGATACTGCAATGTTCATAGTATCATGGCCTAACATTTAATAAACAAGACAGTCGCTGCTTTACGCCCCTTCGGAAGGATTATATACCATCTATGCAACTCTCGCCTAAGTTTACATTTCTACCGCCGCCGCCTATGTCCCACAAAGGAGATTCCGACTTTACTCAGAGTTTTCGTTTTTATGCTGTCCCAATTGAGATCATATATAATATACTTCAATTTTTTCGTAAAATTTTCAGTTTATAACAATAATAATTGAACAATATTTATTTACTTCAACATGTGTAATATCAAATCCAATAAGTTTTATTATGCCAATAATAAAATACACAAAAGGTCGGCGATTAGGGGTACCTATCTACCATCGTCTTCCTATAAAGAATAAACAAAATAAAACTACCAAAACAAGAAACTCGTAAATATAAGTATACACATACAAACTATACAGCAAACATAATAACATAGATACATAACAGACACGAGGACAAGACAAGAGAACAGGACACGAGGACAAGACAAGAGAACAGTACACTAACTTAAGTCGATATTGTATAATAAACAACAAACAAAAAAACTACAGTACTAGAAACATTTACAGTGATTTATTATATTAATTAACTTATTTTCATTTTAAACTAATTAAATGATAAGTTAAGGTTCAACAATACTTTATTTAACAAAGTAGGTGCTATATATATGAAAAAGTTCCTTCAAACTTTTTAGAGGCATGTTGGGGTATCGTGAATGTATTCGTCCTTCATCCTGTATGTGCCTCAGATCGCTGTGATATTAGTTTGAATAAATAATTAGGGGTACGAGATTTGAGCAACTTATATAAAAATATTGTAATAATGAGAAACTCTACTCTTTGTTGAATATTTAATTCATTCAAATGTGTGAGATAGGGTGTTATGTGGTCTCTGTACGGCGCATTGCAGACAAATCGCATGCATTCATTTTGTATCCGTTGTAATCTATTCCCGTTATATTGGGGAAGAAAACTGTAATATAGTGAACAGCAATATTCAGTATAAGAGTAGATCAAAGATTTCACCAGTTTAAGTTTTACTGACTGGCTTAACTGATATAAAGGGATTTTGACTTCAAATGAATTCTTAAAAACGTAATAATCATACTCACCAAAAGACAAAAATTCATCCATTATGATCCCTACATTTTTCGTAGATCTTATCCAGATAATAAAATTATAGTTTATGGTCAATCGAGAATAAGCTTTTATTAACTCGGTTCTACACTTAATGCCACTGTTTTGTTTGTTTAACCTTAGACCATGGTGCTTAGAATGCTTTGCAATATTTTGTAAATAGGCATTTATACAGGGTGTTCCAGAATTGAGTCCCCGGACGGAAACTCTTAATTCCTGAGGTCACTTTGGGCTCATGTAACACAATTTACCTTAGTCCAAAAACTCATCCATGAGGAAGTACATCCTCTTAAAGTGAACCACAAAAAAATATATTTTTTCAATAATTTGCGTTATATTGAAGATAAAATTTTGAAATTTTGGTAGGAACTGTATCTCTATAAGTACTCTATATAAACTTAATAACACCCAAATATCTTTTGTTTCTCAATATTTTTTCATAATAATTAATACTTGACTGGCTATATTCTTTTAAACACCCTGTAAAATTACGGAATACTTGAACATTTTTGTAGAGCATTGAAAGGGTTGCAAAAAAGATGCTCTTAAAATTTTTTGTAATATTAATAAAAATACAAGAAATTATAATTTTTTCCGCTATTCGTATTTAACATTTATTTACAATTCCAGAAATTTTGTAATAACAGAAGAGTAGTTTATTTAACGAAAATTACATTCATAACAAATGCTCCACATAATGTCCAACTCTTTTAGTACACAAATTAATACTTTTAAAATTTTGTGTAATATCAACCAAAAATCAAGAATTATCGTTTTTTCACTATAGATCATAGGTGCTTCTGAAACAGAAAACCAGTCGCATTGTCATGACAATACAAAAAGTAGCAAGTATGTGTTAAATTTAAATTTTTCTTCAGTATGACGAAAGGTATTGGAAAAAAAATTGTTTCTGGGACACCCTGTATATTCTTTCTATTTTTAAATCATTTTCATTTCATCATTTGTTTTGAAAAATATTTTTTAAAAATCTGAAGCTTTGGCTTCTAGTATATACAGCGAATTTCAAGTTTCTGTATTCGTACCAGCTTGCTTTACTTACTTTCTCATATTTACCCCAAGCCTTCAACGGAACGATCTCAAAATGTAATCTAGTTCCAGATGTCGTTAAAATACCTACGTGTACCAAATTTCAAATGAATATCTCAATTTCTTTTTCTCAACCCCTTTATTAAGTAGGTGGTGGGGGGTTGAAAAATATTATAAAAAAAATTTCAGTCGTTAGCTCCTAGTAGTACATACACCGAATTTCAAGTTTCTGTACTCTTACTAACTTGCTTTACTTATATTCCTCTATTTACCCCTACTTAACCTCCAACCCTTCAACGGAATAATCTCAAAATATAATCTAGTTCCAGATGTCGTTATAATACATACGTGTACTAAATTTCAAGTGAACATTTCAATTTTACTTTATCAACCCCTTTAATAATGGAATAGGGGTGGTAGGGGCTTGAAAAATGTTTTTTAAAAATCTGAAGCTTTGGCTTCTAGTATATACACCGAATTTCAAGTTTCTGTATTCGTACCAGCTTGCTTTACTTATTTTCCCCTATTTACCCCTATTAAACCCCCAACCCTTCACCGAAACCATCTCAAAATTTAATCCAGTTCCAGATGCCGCAATAATACATACGTGTACCAAGTTTCAAATGAGTATCTCAATTTTATTTTATCAACCCCTTTAATAATGGACTAGGGGTGGTGGGGGTTGAAAAATATTATAAAAAAATCTGAGGCCTTGGCTTGTGGTACATGCATCAAATTTCAAGTTTCTGTACTCTTACCAGCTTGCTTTACATATTTACCCATATTTACCCCTATTTAACCCCCAACCCTTCACCAGATATCTTCAAAAAACAATACAGTTCCAGATCTCGTTATAGTATATACGTATACAAAATTTCAAGTCAATATCTTAAACCGTTCCGGAGAAAGCGTGCGGACAAAAAAAAGTTACAGACAGACAGACCGACAGAGAGACCGACAGACAGACAGAAAATTTTTTTTTCCGCTCAAATTTAAAATCTCGACGTTTCATGACATTTTAAACCTATCACAAGAAAAAAAATTTTGAAAATTTTTTTACGATTACTATACTTCCAATCCACTACGTGAATGTGGAAGTAATATGTAGTTTTCGTGATATAAACGAATTTATACAATTTTTGTAATATTCATTCGCTTTTCATTTATTCCAGACATCGGTTGGGAAAATCAATTTTTTTCCAAATTTGTAGAACATTTAATTATGAACATTTATTTTATCTTGACTTCTTTTTTTTTTATAGTCTGCACGGGTTTCGAGGCAATCTTAGTTTTCTGCCAAAATTATCGAGAAATCATATACATCTATATTTAATCAACTTCCCCAACTTAAAATTTTGCTGGCATTTAACACCACGTTCAGAACGCCAAAATCAACAACTTCATGTAAAAAAGTACTGCATCCACAATTTTCTCGGAAGAAATTCTATTTCGTCTGAACTACGTTAAGGATTGCGACATGTAGCGCGAAATTTGCATATGATTGCATGATTCTTATGTTAAGGCATAATATTAAAATCGTAAATATCGACCTCGAAAATTTCTGTTTGATTTTTTCGTAGGTTTATCACTTGAATTGTTGTCGTTATTACAGTTTTAAAACGTTTTAAATAAAATACTGATTTTTGTGGGTTTTCCTTATTTCCGCTACTAAAGCCAATCGCCGATGCCCGGAGACCAGCTACCCCCAAACTGGAAGTTTTACCGAACGTCTTCTCTATCGAATAGTAGGAATTTTTTACATGCCTAACATTTAATAGACAAAAGATCGACTATTTTACATCCCCTCCGAAGGATGTTATATCCAGTATGCAATCCCCGCCTTAAATTGCCCGTCTTCTACGTATGCGTGATATGCAAGCCGTTAGAAGGTGGAAGGAGAACACTGTATTTTCTTGGACTTCCCAACCAATTACTTATCGCGGTTCGAGTTGCTGAACCTTTCGGATCGAAATATGAATATAGCCAAGAGCCATCTATGCTCGCTCTATAAGTGGATTATATATTAAAATTTTGCTTCTATAATTTTACTTTGGAAAAACTGATTTAGTATTATTATTATTATTATTTTGTTCGTTAAGTATACAAATAGATCCGATAAGCCTCCCATTCATTTACGGATATCGAAGAGGCAGTTGTCTGACACATCGTGACCTGTTGTAAAAAATCACCACTCACACAAAATTTTTAAAGAGGCCACGATCCGACAGACCGCTGACGGAATTGAAAACTGAATGTGTATGGTTGTTAGGGAAAAACACCCGCCGGTGTTTATCGAGGGAGATCGTAGTCTGATCAATCTTCCGTCTGAGGTCTACGCTTGCCATGCACATGCAGTTTTAAGACAAGCGTTGATCTGCCGGAAGGGAAAATTTACAAATGTATTCAATTAATGATCGAAACTGAGAACTTTTAGCGAGTTTGATTTTTTCGAGCGATGTCAGCTAAAATAGTGTAATAATTCAGGGTTTTTAAGAAAATTAGTTGATATTTATCAGACAATCAGTATTATGGAAAGTGAAAGCGAAATGTCATGCCAATAGACTCTTCGCTCATCCGTAAATAATTTTTAAAGTCTTCTGAACATGACAATCTAAGCTCCGCTATTGCGATAAAGTACCTCTTTTTTGGAACCATATTGTTACGTATTTCCACCTTTTAGGAAACACCCTGTATGAATCTGTGGATTTTAAATAATTTTAACAAGGGGTAAACCACTAACACTTTATTTAATAATTTACTGACTATACAATACTTCAAAATAACCTTTACACTTTGTTTACTTGATATTTAACCTCACTTTCGTTATCGAACGTCACTTTTCAACTTATTTACTTTTATAAAACTTCTCCCTCTGCGCCGGTAATGGCGCCTTATATACTCTGAAATTTCCTCTAGATCAATCAAGAATCTTCTCCCATCACACTCTAGAAAAATCTATCTCTTTCTACAAGTTTCCAGTCACTCACTATTAGGCATAGGCGTATCAATCTCCAATCTATTTTTTGTTTTTAAAGATGGTATTATCAACGCACATAACTGTTTCCTGGACGGCACATTTAAGTTCAGCACACAGACGTCAGACAATTGCCTCTTCGATATCCGTCAATGAATGGGCCGTTTCATTATGCGCATGTATGTATGGTGAACGTTGATCATAATCTTCAGTCTATTACTGCAGATTGTTACCTTCCCGATATTCATAAGGAAATAGTCCATTGAATATGTGGTGGACGTCGATCACAGTCGTCAGACCATAACTGCCTTTTCGATATCCGTAAATGAATGGGCCGCTTTATGATGATACGAGATGTTTTATTTTTGTCAATCTGAAAATATAATCTTATAATATTATTTGTATTATTTCTGAATCTATTAATTAAGTTCCATGGGTAAGACATACGTTAATAGAGGTTAACTTGAAGAGTAATTATGCTGTATTAATAAGTTTTAATTAATAAAATACCAGCTGAATCAGTACACTTGAAACCATAAATCGTGATCGCAATCACCGTATAAACGTTCAATTAATTTTCACACTGCAGATCACTAACTGATTATTTTTTTACCTGTAATCTTTATTGTTTATTAAATTATGTAATTATTGATCTTTTTTCTGAATTAAGGTAAAGTGATCAGCATATGATGTAATTAGATAGTTATATATTGCTCATTATTTATCCAAAAACTTTTTTGGAAGAAGTTAAAAAAACAGTCATTAAAAATTATGAAATAACATTTAATTGAACCGTATACTCCAGTCAACGAAGCCCAAAAAGAACCGAATGGGGGAAGTAATTCGTGTAGAGGCCAATTTTTTTATTGTCGGGGGGAGTGCACTGAACAATATACTAAGAGTCCTGACTAGTGGGTTATGAGCGAGCGGGAGGGTGGGGGCTGGTTTAAAGCCCCTTTTCACGTTTTTCTTGAATAACTTGAAAACGCTACGTCCTCTAGCAAAAAGTATACAATATTAAACTCCATGAAATTTCCTACAAACAAGTTGCTATTTATTCTATTCTAGGATCAATACTTTCATCTGTTCTGTAGTAATGGTAAAAAAAAATTCAAAACTTTTTTTTATAGGTTTACAATGTCACGAAATGTGGAAATGTAAAATATAAATTTGAACGAAAAAAATTTTTTTTCATTATCTATTCCCTTTAGACGGTCCACCGTTCTCCGTCAAGTAGTTTTTTTAGTTAATGCACCAGCAGCCAGACTGACGGAATTGAAAAACTTATATTTTTGTACATTACATAATCTGAAACGTGAAAATTTGAACAAATCTCGGAAGGTGGTAATTTTTTTTCTCGAATACACTTTCCCTCGGTGTGCGATTTTTTCACCCTCTATATTTCGTAAATTTTTCCAAAATTCTGAAATTCACAGTAATAATTCGCTTTTTTTCCATTTAAATGTACTAGACTAATTGAGTTTCTTCATTCACTTATTTCCGCTACTAAGACCAGACCAATCACCAATGCCCGGAGACGAGCTACCCCCAACCTAGAAATGCCGAGCCTCTTCTCTATCAAATAGAAGGAATTTTTTACTTTCCTAACATTTAATAGACTACTTTACACCCCGTTTAAAGATACGCAACCGAAGGCGGAGGTTACATAATGGTTATACCATCCTTCGGAGGAGGTGTAAAGTAATGAAACATATTCTTTATAGGATATTGCAAACAGCGGAAAGAAAAACTGTCTATGAGAACTAAAAGAAAAACTACATGTACAAATTTTAATGAAATCTTTGCATTCTTTGGATAACCTTACTTCTGGGTATGGTAGCAAGTTAAAATTCTGAAATAAATTTGTCCAATAAGGGCGAAAAATGTTTCAAATGCTAAGCATTTCCAAGGAACTGAATGAGAGATTTTATGAAAATGTAATCCATTAGAATGAAAAAAAATTTAAAGACAAGGTAGGTAAATAAATTAATTTCAGGCCTTTATTCTCATTTTTAACTGAATTTACATACCGTAGGGGGTCATGTAGATACTAGTTTAATCTGCTTAGCCGTAGAGGACTATGTTGGATGCTAGTGTTATAATGAGAATATCAAATAAGAAATTGGACAAGTCAGGTTATCGAAATAATGCAAAGATTTCATTTCTTTCCGCTGTTTGCAAAATCCTATAAAGAATATGTTTCATTACTTTACACCCTCTCCGAAGGATGGTTTAACCATTATGCAACCTCCGCCTTAAGTTGCGTATCTTCTACGTATACCCTGATATATCAGCCATTAGAAGGTGGAGCAAGTTGCTGAACCTTCGGATCGAATTAAGTGTAGGCGAGCTAGGTTTTACCTTCAGACTAACAGCAAAAAAATACTCATATGTAGTTTGCGATGTCTGGAAGATGATATTAATTTGGAAAAAGAATCTTTGGTGGAACTTGCAAAGAAAATTACGAACGGTGGCGAAAAATGATTTTTCGCGTTTTAATGGAAAAGTCGAATTTATACGGAAAAAGGTGTTTAGGTCAAAAATGTGCGCAATACAAAACGAATATATGTGGTAAGTTTGGAACTGTAAAGTAGTATTGATCCTAGAAAAGAAATAAATAGGAACTTATTAGTAGGAAATTTCATGTAGTTTAATATAGAGTTTTTTCACTAGACGAATAGAAGGGTAGTTTTAGAGGTATTGAAGAAAAACGTAAAAAGAGGACCTTTAAATTCCCCCCGCTCACTCACCTCTGGCCAGGACTCTTAGTATATTGTTTAGGGCATTCCTCCCGACAACTTTACAAATATTGCCTTCTATCCCAATTATTTCCCCTCTTTTTCCTTCGTTGACTGGACTAGTATTACCTAATATCGGTTTTGAGATCTAGGAAAAATTCGTTCGATTTTGTTATTTAAAATCGATATTAGGTAATAAGGTTCAATTAACTGAACGACGCCATGGTGAAATTTTATTTCATAATTTTTAGTGTCCATAATTTTGAAACGGGATTCAATTTTTTTTTAAATTTTCACCCGTCTTGGTGTCCCAGTTTCATGTAAATCTGCCATTATGTCAGCCCAATTGGTTTCACTATTTTGATCCTTTAATTCAACATCAGCTACTTTGAAAATACCTGACTATTTACCTCCAACCTGTACCTCCACCATAACTTGGAATATTCTTTTATAGAAAGTACTTCGGTCCGATTTTTGGTCTAAATGGGCAAGTCCTCCAAGAGTGAATAGTTTTACGATACAATTTATCAATACTAGATAATTTGCGTCATTTTAGAAATTTATACTGTTGAGTGAGCAGTGGGGAAGGGGGATAAAACGACACATGGAGAGATATCTCCCTAATAATGAAATTTTAGCCAAAAATATTCTTCAGCAACCCTGTAGTATTTATTTATGTACAACTTACACTTATTTTCAGTTAAATAACATCATCCAATTTACAAAAAAACAGCTTATTGTTAATCATAATTTTAATGATTGACAAAAACTGTTTTTTTGCAAATTGGGTTATGTTACATAGGAAAAAAGGGTTTCCTTTTCGAGAGTATGCGAGAATGTGGAAAAGAATTCGGGGAGAAAATTTTGTTAAAATTGGTGATTAGGTATTTTCGTAGCTGATACTGAATCTAAAAAAGTCAAACGTGCAAAATGACGAATCAAATAGGCCATAATTACATAACTTTTGAAGATCTACATGAAATTTGCACTCCAAAGAAGGTGGAAAATGGACAAGTAACAAAATTGAACATATCTTTAACCGACGTCAATATCAGTATTAGATGATAAAGTTCGATTAGCCTGACGAGGGTGAAATTTTATCTAATAATTCTTAGTTTAACTTCGGAATTCCCCGTAACAAGTCGTATCGTCACCAAACTTTTTTAAAATTGTTGTAAATGCTCTACGTATAAAAGCATATCCATTAAAAAATGCCGCTGCTTTCTTATAGTCGCAATTATAAACAATTATTATTGCAAAATTAAATAATCAATTGTATTGTGCGCTAAATTGAAAAGAAAAAAGCCGGAAAAAATGCTACTAGAGGATTTTCGAGGTCGCTGATCACGAATATGATGTTTAAAATTCAAAATGGCGGATCCAAAATGGCGGAATTATGAAACATATCATATTATTAATATTGCCTGCAAATTTTAAAAGAATTAAACTGGAAAAATGCTAGTAGAGGGGTTTCAAGGTTGCCGATTACTAATATGATCTTTAAAATTCAAAATGGCAGATCCAATTAGACGGAAAATGTACTCAAATATGACAATATTATTTGTATATTATTATAGATAATTTAATAATATTAACGGAGGGAAAATGAAATAGAAATCAAATCTTGATAAGCAAGAGGATTTTAATAATATAAATAAATACATTATTAATTGCAATCTTCAATTTCCTCAGTATCCTCGATGATAGACCCAGTGTTTGGCCAGAACATGTTTCACTAGCTAAATTGCAATACAATCCTGCTTTCCTGCATCCACATGAATTACTGTAGCCAGTTTTGCATTTGAAAACATAATTTTCAAAATGTCTTGCGAAGCAGGACTTTGTGTTCTAGTTATTGGATCATTGGAGAATAATAATGTCCCTCGTTCCTTCATCCCCAATTATTTGGTTCATTTGGTTTTTTGCCAAGCCATAATTGAACTTGCAGGTGTACTCTTTTTAAATGTAGAGTTAGAGCATCAATGGTTGGCGGTAATAATGATAATTTTGTGTTACAATTTTTGACGGTTGACTTGACAAACATGTGATTCGATATTTATTTATATAGTTCTGAGCAAATGCTCAGCCAAAAGGCATACAATAAAATATATAGGCTTCAGTGACAATTTTTTATGTGTTTAAAGGTAAATTATGCTCTATTTTACAAGATTTTCAAATAAATCCACATTTTTTACAAAATAAAGTTATATACAATGGTAAACTAATTATTTAAAAAATCTAAAAAGGCACACATTGAAAGATATAGATCTCAGCTACAACCTTTATGTATTTAGAACATTAATAAAAGTTTTTTTTTGTTTAACAACAGACGGTTAATTGCACTGAAAAATGCTTTTGTTAGTATTTCATAAATAAATCATTAAAATTTTTATTATTATGTATATATAATATATTATTATTCTATCGTAAAGTATGGGCGTTCAGCTGTAAATTGAGCACCTACTGAATGTCAATAAGTATTTTACATCTATTGTTATTATTGATTGAAATTACGCTTGGAAAAAATAAAATGCTGGTTTTCCCAAAATTCGTGAAATATAAGATGCGCATTGAAAAAAAAAATTAATACGTACGACTTAATAATGACCATTTAAAAAAATCAATCCACAATTTCAATATTACGAAAGCATAGAAAGGCCACGCTATTCAGTTTTTTTTTCTAACTCGGAATTGACAGTTGCAAGTCGGCAATTGTAAGTTGGAATTCACAATTGTAACTTGGATGTAATCAAATACTAAAGTTAAGAGTATCATTCCTAATATAAACGTGTTTTCCGCAGTGGTTAAGAGAGGTGTAGTGATTAATTGATGGAATGGATGCTTTTATTGCATTTTACTTTAACTTGGGTCTTCAACAAATAGAAATACTTTCCTGCTTGTCGGGTACAGCCCTATCCCTAGTTATATTGCTCTCATTCGCGCTGTCTGTACAGTGGACGGGGGCGGTTTAAGGGCCGGGCAACCCAGGCAACTTTCCGGGGCGCCAAACTGTTTTTTTCTTGATTTTCCATTTTTAATTTAATAATAGTTAGGTTTTGTTGGAAAATAATATCAAATAATATCAGTATCTATACACTGAACTGAACTTGTGGTAGGTACCTTGTGAAACATCTTGAAAATAATTGTCGTCACCATTAAACTGAAAATAGTTGGAAAATAGTTGGAATCGGAGCAAAATTGTCAATTAAACTTTCTAGATATGAATATCAAAAAACATAACAATCAGTTGAAATTTAGCATCTACCGCAAACCTACCACTACAGGTACAGTAATACATTATAATTCGCAGCAATCATGGCAAATTAAGATTTCACCCTTTCATAGTCTAATACATAGACTGACGAATTTTCCTTTAAATCAAAGTGATTTTGATAGAGAATTAAATATAATTAAACAAATTGCAAGAAATAACGGATACAACGAGTCACTAATAGATAACATGGTCAAAAACAAACAACGCAAAATGCTTCAAAAAGAATTTTTCACTGCGCCTAACAAACCTACAAAATATAGTTTTATTAATTATGTTCCGAAATATAGTAACAAAATTTCTAAAAAATTAAATAATTTGGGTATCTCTACAATAAGTGTGAACAAAACAAATATAGGAAACATTTTGGTTAATAACAAAGAAAAACTAAATAAAATTGATAAATCAGGTGTATATAAAATTAATTGTAAGGATTGCGATGCTGTCTATATCGGTCAGAGTGGTAGAAGCGTTGTCAACCGGGTAAAAGAACACAAAACATCAATCTTAAATAACCATAAAAATACAGGAATGTCAACACACTGTATTGAAAAGAACCATTTCATAGATACTGATAACATAAATTTACTTCATTCAGAAAGAAAAGGTAAACGTTTAGATCTGCTAGAACAACTAGAAATCAAAAAATCTTTCAAGTACAACCCTTGTACCACAAATGACCAGCAGAATTTCCTAAACACCCCTATAATAAACCAATTGTTAAGAAATATCCTTTGATTTATATAATCAGCTTAGGTCCACTCCAAACATTCAAATAATTAAAGATGTTAAATTAAATCTTAAATAGCTTAAGTCATTAATAGATTAAGACATAAATACTTTTAGGTATAAATTGAATAAGCACGTCGGAAACTTTAGTATTCACTATGTAATACTCTTAATAAAGGCCTAATAAGCCGAAACATATGTAGAGTATTTATAATATATTGATTGATTCATCTAAAAGCAGTGTTTAATTTATTAACAATTATCAGTATCTATGTCCGTTAAAACAGAAATAATGCAGAACAGTCAACAGAATAACATTAAAACCGCCTAAATAACTCAAAAATGTAATACAAAAATTTTGTTTAGCCATGAGACACCTCACTACTCATACCTCAAGCGCCCCATCTATTATTGAATGACACGGAGTCGATCATTAGCAATTTTTCACAACGTGTACTTTTCATTTAGAAAAAGTTCAGAATATCCAGGAAATTGTTATACCAACATTAGCTATTTATATTTTTCATATCTTACATTATTTACTCTTTATAAATAAATAAATAAATAAATAAATGGAAATTTGTTTTATGTGAAATATTGAAACGGTTAAGAGGAACCTTCCTCTAAGAAAACTTGTGCCGAGAGTTCTCTCATTATAATAGCTTTGAAACGGTGTAAGCACAAAATTTTATTTTGCAAATTAATTATTATTAATAAAATAGTATAGATGCACATTGATGTGTAAGCATAATATACTTGAGAATGGTTTGTCGAAATGCAATAAGAATATCTTTTTCATTTTTAATGACCTGAAAATTACTATGAGAATTTTTAGGATATACAGGGTGAAATTACTTCCATGTCATTAGAGAAACTGGTGACGAGGACCGACTAGACAAATAAAAAACCTGTATGACTTTTTCTCTAGGGGCACTTTGAAGAAACTGACCTAGGTCAAAGATTTGAAGTTTAAGAAGTGCTCCAATCATATCTGGTTTATCAAACAGTGGTTAGCGAACGGTTTAACACCTAAACACATGAAAATTCAGTGCAATCATAAATCACGCATAGCACAAGAGGCTGTTAAATCCACTTACAAGACTGGGCTACAAATGGAGGTGAAATACTGGTTTTCCAGAAGAGACAACATAGGCCTACATCTAAAACTGATACACACAGAATTACTCCATAAAGAGAATTACTTCGTTTTTGAATATTTAGACCGTCAAATAAGGGAATTCGTACAAGAAATAGTGCATGTTCTACAGCAGAGACAATTAGCCAAAATTAATAGTTTAAAACGGGAAAAAAGTAATAATATCGCAGTAGCTAGGAATTCCCCTCAAACTGAGGATCATTTCACATTTTTTTCCAGAGTAAGTAACTTAACCAATGTTAGTTTTTCGGACCAAGAATTAAACCTCCTTCAAAAAGGTTTAAAATATTCTCCACATAATGTAAGTAAAAAAGATTTTGAACTTCTTGCCGTTAATACAGAGCTAGCTACATTCTCAGTGGAGGAAATCTCAGAATTGGAAAGACATAGTCTAGCTAATATATTTACCTCGACAAAATGTAACACTAACAAGGGAGAAATAAACCTGTTGAACAGCATTAAACAAAAACTGGTAAATCCAATGACTTCAGAAGTCATTGGGTAAATCATGATTTGGTTCTCTGTAAAGCGGATAAGGGTAACACCATAACAATTTTAACGAAATCAGAATATAATGAAAAAATACAAACAATCTTAAATAGTGAAAACTTTGAAAAAATCAATAAAAACCCTACCAATAAATTCCAGTCCGAAATTGTATCTAACTTAAAGAAATGTAATACTGTTATTCAAAGTAATGAGGCGTATAAATTGAAAGTTATGAACCCTTCGGCCCCCATTCTCTATGGTCTTCCAAAAATTCACAAAGTAGATAACCCTATACGCCCCATGGTGTCTTACATCAATGCTCCATCTTATAAATTATGTAAAAAACTAAATTATATTTTACCAAAATTAATAAATTTTAAATCTAAATATTCCATAAAAAATTCTTTTGAATTTATTGAAAATACAAAAAATTTAATAATACCAAATAACGCAAAATTATTCTCCTTTGACGTTAAAAGTCTGTTCACCTCAGTTCCGCTCACAGAACTAAAATTAATATTAAATAATTTAATAGATAATTCACAAATCAGCGAAACCGAAAAAACAGAGTTAAAAAATCTTTCGAGAGTTTGTATTGAATAAAACTATTTTCAGTTTTAGACAAAAAGACGGGCTACCAATGGGTTCACCAATTTCTCCTTTGTTAGCTGAAATATTTATGTCAAACCTAGAAAATTTAATTTTTAATAGCAATAACAGTTTAAATACACATGTGTTTTATTGGACTCGATATGTAGACGATGTTTTTTGTATATGGACCGGTACAGAAAGAAACCTAAATAATTACCTTAATTTCTTAAATTCTTTTAATAGTAAAATTCAGTTTACACTGGAATCGGAGCAAAATAGTCAATTAAACTTTCTAGATATGAATATCAAAAAACATAACAATCAGTTGAAATTTAGCATCTACCGCAAACCTACTACTACAGATACAGTAATACATTATAATTCGCAGCAATCATGGCAAATTAAGATTTCACCCTTTCATAGTCTAATACATAGACTGACGAATTTTCCTTTAGATCAAAGTGATTTTGATAGAGAATTAAATATAATTAAACAAATTGCAAGAAATAACGGATACAACGAGTCACTAATAGATAACATGGTCAAAAACAAACAACGCAAAATGCTTCAAAAAGAATTTTTCACTGTGCCTAACAAACCTACAAAATATAGTTTTATTAATTATGTTCCGAAATATAGTAACAAAATTTCTAAAAAATTGAATAATTTGGGTATCTCTACAATAAGTGTGAACAAAACAAATATAGGAAACATTTTGGTTAATAACAAAGAAAAACTAAATAAAATTGATAAATCAGGTGTATATAAAATTAATTGTAAGGATTGCGATGCTGTCTATATCGGTCAGAGTGGTAGAAGCGTTGTCAACCGGGTAAAAGAACACAAAAAATCAATCTTAAATAGCAATAAAAATACAGGAATGTCAACACACTGTATTGAAAACAACCATTTCATAGATACTGATAACATAAATTTACTTCATTCAGAAAGAAAAGGTAAACGTTTAGATCTGCTAGAACAACTAGAAATCAAAAAATCTTTCAAGTACAACCCTTGTACCACAAATGACCAGCAGAATTTCCTAAACACCCCTATAATAAACCAATTGTTAAGAAATATCCTTTGATTTATATAATCAGCTTAGGTCCACTCCAAACATTCAAATAATTAAAGATGTTAAATTAAATCTTAAATAGCTTAAATCATAAATAGATTAAGACATACATACTTTTAGGTATAAATTGAATAAGCACGTCGGAAACTTTAGTATTCACTATGTAATACTCTTGATAAAGGCCTAATAAGCCGAAACATATGTAGAGTATTTATAATATATTTATTGATTCATCTAAAAGCAGTGTTTAATTTATTAACAATTAAAGATTTGAATGTTAAGGTAGGAGAAATTTGAAAGTCACTGCTTTTCTGGATCAATGGACGTATAGTTCGGAATCATAGGATTTTGTTTTCTACTTTTAAAATACGCGAAGATAATCAAGTTCATACCAACACTCCAGCAGTTCTCAAACAATATTACTAAACATTTTCGAAATTTTTATTTCATTTTTTATCCTAAACTCTGAGCTTTAGACCCCATGTTATATAAGATTTTTTTTATTAGTCCAGTCGTTCCCCACCACCAGCTTTTTTTAATGACAAGAAACCAATTGCACCCTGTATAAAGAATGAAAAAAATTACAGTAAAATGCCGACAGCTCCCCACTAAAACTACCCCTTAAGCAGAAGAGAGGGTTTGACTGATACTATGTAAACTGATGTCCAGATGGGTTATATCTAAATTTAAAATAAGAATTTTATACTTTAAGGCGGTCGGAAAATATTGGAGAAAAACTGATATTTATTATTCCGCTTTGAAGGTATATAATTTCCTTCCCATTCATTTAGAGTACCTTTATTTTTTAATGTACCATCAGCCACATAAATACCGAGAGACAAATTTGGACCACTAACTCGTAAATTCATAATCCAACATGTAATTGCAAATTCCGGGATACAGTTGTGAATTCCGTCTTAACAATTGTGAATTTCGACTTAACAATTGTGAATTCCGAGTTACGATTGTGAATTCCGAGATACAATTGAGAATTCCGAGATACAATTGTGAATTACGACTTAACAATTGTGAATTCCGAGTTACAATTGTGAATTCCGAGATACAATTGTGAATTCCGACTTATAATTGTGAATTCCGAGTTACAATTGTGAATTCCGATTTACAATTGTGAACTCCTACTTGCAATTGTGAATTCCGAGTTAGAAAAAAATGTTGAATAGTGTCTCCTTTCTACGCTTTCGTACAATGTAATTTTTTTAAACAATTTACATAAGATTTACTGAAACAGGTGATATTGTATGCTAAATTATTAGTTAATAATAATTGTTTACATATGTTTTTAATCATCGAAAAAGTGAAGTATTTTTCTTCAATATGCACTTCTTTTCTTGCTTTTTCTTTTAGCAATCTAAAGTTATAGCAATTTTTTCTACTGAGCACGCCTCATTTTTGGGGCTCATACGCACGTACTTGTAGCCATATATTAGACCTTAATTAACAAATTCACATCTCCAAGGGATTTGATAGTACAAAATATTTTTTTACCCATTGTTTACGTAACATTTCCTCCTCTTTCGATTGGCGCAAGCAGTTTTTTCGATAAAATTAAATTTTAAAAGTTATTCCCGAAAAACTGTAATTTTACACCTTATTTTACTACATCTCATTTTTCTTCGATTGGGGAAGTGTCATTACGTAATACAAAGGAATTGGTTGTATATGTATATAAATTGCAGAATATAATTCCTTAGATAAACATAATCAAAAGTATAAAAAAACCCTGTAATATTTATAATGTTTATATTTAAATCCTGATAAATATAAACATTGAGCTTTTAGCAGAGAGATCCAGCAAATATTTTTCTCTTTTCTGCTCCCAATTAATAATACATATGAATTTCACTTTGCAGTGATTTAGTGGTTTAACAGCTTCAACAAAACCATGTACATAAATTAATTTTCACGCCCGAGAAAGCAAATGCAATAAATTAATTAACCAAATGGTATAAATTCAAAATTGCTTCTGTTCTCATGATTGTGGAGCAAAACAAGCATTTCGGTTCAGTTGTATGAAATTTTATTGTCATGACGATAAAATGCGAAAACGACAAGGACATAATTTATTACTTAATTTATATAACACCCGAATGCCTATGATATAAATTTAATGCGAGCCTAAATAATACAAAAACGGTTCCATGTATTTCATTTTACATTCGTACTGATGATTTATTTGACGTAAATTAATTAATTGTACGTGTTTAAAGTGGTTTAAAGTCAATATCTGGTGTTATTGTCTGGAATTTATTTTAATAGTATTATACAGGTAATATTTAATATAGGATTTATTTTGAACCATAGAATACATTTGTCCATAAACGACTTAGACTATTATTAAAAAATTAAAATAACTACGTCATGTGATCATAATTAGAAAAATATTATAAAAAATGGCAGAAATTGAACCTCATTTAAAAAACGGTTATAGTCTATATGTATTTAAGGCACATAAAAAAACCTCAAAGCTTTGCCGCTTACGTATAGATGGGAGAGTGGGGCTTGCTCTATTTTTGTAGAAAATGTATATATAATGTATTACTTAATACACAGTACAACTTTGTTCTCATGTAAAGTATGTTCTGACATGATTAGAATAATGCATTAACAAAAACACACCTGTTTGAATTATAATTACAATTTATTTTAATACAGTTGCCCGACTCCCTCCTACGGAAATTATTTTAGGATGTAACGGTTTATAGCAGGTATGTAAACCCTACGCTCGACAGTGGAACTTAATATTGTCAGTGTATCATGGAATATCGAATTTGTCAATACTCCACAAATATATAAGATGTTATTCCTATCTTGACATAAGCAGAACAGAGTACATTTTTCAAATTTATCTGTACAGGGTGGTCCATCTAAGCAGAAACGTTGACATAGCGGCTTTACGGTTGTAATAGGAAAACATTTTTAATGCTGATATTTATGTTTAATTTCCAAAGCCAACTTGGTGCATACTGTTCATAGAGTAGTAGAAATGCAAGGAATGCTTCAACACCAATGCTTTTCATAGCCTACTACTATCTCTTGATTAATGAAGGAGAAACTTTGAACAGCGGACTACATGTCCAAGAGTGTATTACCAAACTTAAAAGTAAAAAAAAACATGGTCAGCATTATGGACAGAATATGGTATAACAAATCCTACTCGCTATGTAACAATTCAACCAGACATTCCAACTAGATATTGGTATAAAGATTTTATGTATTCTAGAAAAGACATAACAACAATCAGTAGATTAAAGTTCGGCCACGGGTGCTACCCGGCGCATCTCAAGAGAATAGGAGTACTAGATTCAGACCTATGTGATACATGTAATGTCACTGCAGATTTGGATCATATATTTTTTGAATGTGTAAAATACAAAGCAGAAAGCGATCTCTTTCATTGAAAATTAACAGATCAAAATACTTACCATCCTAATAATATTTGTCATTTGCTAGCGCTGAGTAAAAAACCCATCTATGATGTGATTGTCGAATTTCTTAAAACCATTAAACTTAATATTTAAAATAGGTTAGGTTAGGTTAGGTTAGATTTCTCACCCCTTGTTTTTATCCCATTGTATATATTCCTTCCTTTCCGTGGTCTCACTCTTTGTGTGTGCCATTATAAAATGCCCTGACAGACCCCTGGGCGAGAAGAGAGTGTCCTTGTTTTATCCCAGAGTCTCTATTCGTGATCGGTGGTATAGGTTAGGTTAGAATTAGGGTACAATTAGTTAATTAATAAGTGCATATTAACTTCGCATCTGGCTGTATCGACGTAAGTCGCAATGCCAAAAAAAAAAAAAAATACTGTCTTGTAATTTAGTTGATAATAAAGTTTTGTATATACTGTTTTCTCGAATATCTGTAGCAAGTATATCAAATATATTATCGTTGAAATCAGAGAAAAAAATAAATCCGATTTTTTAAAAATTATACTAGGTTGATCAGAAAATACGAAATACATTGCGATTTTGCAACCACTTGGAACCCATTGAATTTGAATACGTGTTATCATTGATAACATCACAACATTTCATTTCCAGTAGAAATATACAAGGTGTTTTTTTTCGAAACACATTTTTGATGAATCTTTTCACCATTTGATGTTCTATTGTTTTTTTGGCCTCAGATTGGGAATGCCAGGAAAAAATACCCTCTTTTCAGCATTCAAATTTTTTTCCTACTACAACCGTAAAGCCGCTATGTCAACGTTTCCGCTTAGATGGACGACCCTGTACCAAATAAATATTTATTTACCAAAGACAATAGCTCTGAATTTCTATTGTTAGCGTGCACAAAAAATGTAAGTGCGGCTCTGTGGGATCCTAAGGAGACAGTGATTACGGTCGGTTTTTATGGCTTTTTTATATGCCTTAAATATATGTAGCGAACTATACTAAAAATTATGAAATAAGATTTCACCATGGCACGTGGTTCGGTTAATTGTACCTTGTTACTTAATAATATCGATTTTGCGGTCGATTAAAAATTCGTTCGATGTTGTTATTCATTTTTACACCTTTTCAAGCTTCAGGTAATCGAACGACGATTAAATCCTATTTCATACGTTTTAACACCAGGATTTTTAAGGCGGTTTAATTTAAAGAAAACATTCACACTTTTTAGTGGCCCCATTTCATGTTTGCAGTGTTATGTAATTATGATAGTTCTATTAGATTCTCAGTTTTGAATCTGGAACTTTTGACATCAGATTCAGTATCAGATACTTTGAAAATAACTTGTAACGTCTTTTGCTTGCGTAACTGGTTTAGAAAAGTTATTCCTAGGATCGGTTCAGTAGATAAGACAGTCCAAATATAAATAAACAATTTATTTCTCGTAAACAGGTAAGTACGACGGTGTCACATAATATGCATGTTAGAGTTTAGAGGGTTTCTACCCCAAATAAGACCAAAAGCCACAATATAGCGTACTTCATAGACAGCGGTATATTCTATTCTGACTAATGCGCAACTTGACTGGCGCCTCTGGCACGGTTGCGTTCGGGATATTAACGAGTGTCCAATAGTTAAGAAAGAGGCTCTTGAAGGGTAGAGGGATGCATTGCTAACACGGCCATCCGGTGATCTGAGCATCCTCGCTCTCTTTATGTTACTGTAGTCTATCTGGAGCAATAAAATACAAAAACAGAATTTCTGCAATGGCTAATTATTATATTATTTCTATTATAGATATTTTTTCGTGGGGTTGCCATGTCTTTACTTACATTGCGTGGGGTTGTCACGTCTATTCACAGTGCCTGGGGTTGCCACTACAATTATTAAAATGTTTTACCACTGCAACTGACACTTTTTGATAATGAGATCTCTTGCTCTTTCCGTACGTGTTCACTACTGTCATTGTCATATCCTGTATTTTCCAAATCACAACGGAAGTCTCCCATGTTAACAAAATTTAAGTTTGACACTATGCAACTGATTATTCTTTCACGAGCCCATTGGATAAAAAAGACTAAAATTCACAATACAGTAGGAATTTATTGCCATACGTACTTCACAGATATATTCTATTCTGACTAATGCACAACTTGACTGGTGCCTCTGGGACGGTTGCGTTCGGGATATGAACGAGTGTCCAACGGTTAAGTGATGTCATTTAGAAAGAGGCTTTTGAAGGGTAGAGGGATGCATTGCTAACATACATTTAATTACTGGTTTCCGTATCTTCTACGGTTTCTAGATATTATTTAAGCGTATGTGTGCGAGGCGGGCGAGTGTGTAATATTACGATTTACTATCTCGTCCTGGCGTCGATGTACTCGATGTCACCGAGTTCGGCCTGTTACAAATAACCATGAGAACCCAGCTCAACACGCTGAAGAGTTCCATCGGTCGGTTTTATATCCCCTCGGGCTTTGTGACGTCGCCAAGCGTCTGTACGATATCTGCGGCGACGTAAAGGCGTCAGGCAAATCACTTGTCAACACAACAGATTTCAGCTCAGCACGCTGAAGAACATAGAGATCGACTTATATTCGGTCCGACTCGGTAACGTCGCAACCCACCTGGGGAGTACCTTCGGCTGCGTAACGGCGTCGGATATATAAGTTATTCACACAAAAGACTCCAACGCAGCACGCTGACGAGCATAGAGATCGAGTTATATTCGGTCCGGCTTAGTAACGTGGCAAAGATTACTATACTGATTTAGCCCAGCTCAACACGCTGAATACCAATGCCAGAAGAGCACTGGTTTTTGTTGAATTTTGTCGTGTTTTTATATCCGAAATCCCTACACGTGGTTCAACTTTGATGCATGCTCAGACGCTGGTAGGGATAAACGGAAATCTAGTTAAAGTGACATGAATTTGTGAATGCCTCATTACAAACTGATTAGCAGCTTAAACGCAGCTACAGCGCATTCACCATATTTTTAAATGTGATGCTTCCGGGATATTTTAAGGTCTCAGTTTTATCACCATCCTGCATACCTGTACATAGTTTACACAATACTTAAAAAGACCAAGTTAAAATATGTTCCTTTTAATCTTTTTCCGTGAAAACGCGTGAATAAGCGCACGAGGTCATTAAGTTATAGTCAGTTTTTATCGGCTGAACACGACTCTTCTTTTTAGTTCACTTGGTTTTCTCGGTGCTGACCTTAGAAAACCAGAAGTATATTTAAAAAGGTAGTGTTTATAATTTTGTTCATATTTTCATATTTTTTTGTGTGTTCATACATACCATGGAATTATATAGAGTGTCCTTGAACGGGGAAGTATAGGAGGTCATTTGGTACCTATATGACCAAATAGAATGTCACTGATATATTAACCTCCCCACAATAAAATTGTGGTGGGGAGGTTCCAGCCGCTTCCAGTAGCTGCCATTTTTTTTTCTTCTAAATTTTTGTCTTTCGTCATTTTATGTAAGTGTTAAGCAACTTTTGATATTCTGAAATATTGTTTTCGTTCGGCGAAAAAAAAATGTCTCTTAGCTAGAAAAGGGAGCATTTAGCTATAGGAAGAAATGTGTAATGGTAAGTTGATTGATCGATTGATTAACCGGCGTATGATAGCCGTTGCTGCCACTTTCGGATATCCAATTTGGATATTTTTATATACCGCCGGACCGGCTACATACGCCGGATTGGATATGGAACATGCTTATTGCCAGCAGCGATTGCCACATGACACATAGGGTAGGAATATAGGATGGGAAGTGGGTGTTTGTGGGATGCTTCATTTAAGTTTCATCATAATTTCATTGTTTATTCTTCTTCTGAGTTTTTTGTTTCTGAATCTACCAGTGTGCACCTCCTCCTGTCCGCTTGCGTCCAGATATGGTTTCATGTTTCCCAGAAATTTGTGTTTTCATTCCAACGTCTTCCATCAGTGCGTCCATTTATTAACCGTTCCAGGGGTAAATAGCTATTTACATTGGAAGTGCAAGGTAGAGCCCCGAGAAAACATTTAAAGTACCCTGCATACCAATCTGCAAGCTAAAACAAATTAAAAAGTAAAATCTACAAAAAATAAAAAAGATATCTAGGACAACATTTCGGGCGCTATATATCAAGCAGACCCTGCCTGAGAAATGTTTTTTATTTCTAAATAGACCCAATATATGAACCATGTGGCAGCTGCCAAACCTTCCTGTTGTGGGACCTGCCTTACATTTAATGCATTTTTTAATTTTAAGAAATTCAATTGGGTTTAATAATCAATAAGGATTCATAAACTAATGCTACTAATAGGACTTATCTTTTTCATCCGTGTGTATATGTTGGCAGCAGTATTCCTCTCTGTTCTGTAGGATTCCCACACTACTTGCACTCCCTTCTCAGAAACCAGCTTGTTGTCATTTATGGTGCACAGTATGAATTATGTTTCCAGATGTTTGTGTCCCCTTTTCGAGTTGTTTATATACGTTATTTGGTGATGCTATATTCAACCAATACATCTTAATCAAATATCAACTATATGAAACAGCCATACTCATGTAAATTTTTATCAATTAATGTGGAATTCTCCACGCTTTAACTCAACACAATTTCGTACGATTTCGCACAGTTTTAACCGAGTTTATTCGAGATTTTGTGGGAGCTACACAAATGTGCCTGCTTTCGACGCTATGCAAAATCGAACTCAGGAAAACATTTGTAATGGTAAGTTACCAAAAGAAGACAGAAAGATATCAATTGGCAATAATTTTTCATTTAATCAAAACTTAGTCATGCGGAAGTTTTTAACAAAAATATGCAAGGCCATCATTTCAAGACCTTTCACTTCGCGATCCCGCTCGTCGTTCCACCGGCACAGAGCAAGTCAGATCGAGTCAGTTATGTCTTAACGTCTAGCAAAATAACAGCATGAACAACGGAATCGCACGTTGCCACCCGAGGTTTTTTGGGCGTATTCAGACACGCCGTTTGTGCGGAACTAGCACGCGATTCCGGAAAGATTTGCTGGTTTTTATTGCGTATTTCGTGCTCATTACATTATTTGTTTGCTAGCCGTCAGGCAATGACAAGCTGGGGCCCTCAATGTTCCCAGATTTGATATCAATGGAAATTTGCATGTGGGGTAGAATGAAAGAACCTGTCTACATCGCGAAAATTTTACACGGTTGAAACAAGAGGACTCTCACGGAAGTGTATTAGAAGTAATGGATCTCATTTCGAACATAAATAATAATTTTGTATCCTTTGAATAAAGCTATTGAAATGGTCGCCTTTTTTTGTTGCAAACCCCCACGACATGTTTTCATGTTTATCTTTTGTCTACATACCAAAATGATTGTCAATTGTCTTTTTTAGTAACTGGTAAACAAATCTTGATGGCGTGTACGATAATACATACTACATAAAAAAGATAAACTTAAGTTTTGGAAATAATTGTAGCACCTAGACGACTTTTACAAAAATTCAATAAGACTTTGAAATTGGATGCTTTAACTTACTATTACAGTTTTTCCCCATTAATAGCCAACAGGTATTTAAACATTTAAATTTTTCCCTGTTGGGACTTTATTTATTTTGGGCAATAAAAAAAATTCAGACTGTTAAAAATTAAAGTACGCAATACTTAAAGAAATGCTGAAAAGTGGAAATTTAAAAAAAAATACAGAATCGGCATTATAAAAAAATTGTAGCATTTCACATGAAGTCATATAGATGTCAAACACCCTGTATAAACCTCCATGCTTTATTAAGTGCAATAAGTAATATTTAATGAAGCGTTTGTTTCATAATTACTTTCCGCGAAATCATCCACAAAAATTATATAATGGGTGACATCATATACCGCAGTGAGTGCACTAATTACCGTTTGAGCTTATTAGTAGACTCTATTTAACCGTAACGTATGGGGGAAATGCTTCATAACTCAAATCATTATGTATTGTAAAAGCCAAAGGGTTCTAATAACGAATTACAGTAATAATATAAGTTTTAGGATCTATTTAAAAAAAATCTGTTATATTCAAATTGTAATAGTACAGGCAATGAAGGTAAAATTTTGTAAGAACCCCGCAAAAATTAATAAAAGGATCATCTCCGGGATTTAAGTAGGTAATAACCTGTAGAATGGAATGATGCATTCTTTGCACTTCCAAGTTCCGGGGAAATTCTAAAAAATTTGGAAACATTTTCTGATTTTCGTTTTTTTTTTGCACTAGCGGCTTAATGAAAACATAGAAAAAAGTTTTCAACAAAATTTGCAGCTCTCTTTCTCTAGAAAAAAGGTCTTTACAAATTTTTGTCTTACTTAAGTCGTTTATTAGATAAATCCAGTTTTCCACTTATAGTTTTGAGCCGCTCCGAAATGCGCGGAAAATGAGAATTCTCTGGGAGTTTCGTGCGAACGGACACATCGATCGATAATTCTTACTATTCAGAGCCGTTAAAAAAATGAAAACAACATGAAATGTAGAGAAAAGTCTCAGCTTTAATGTGGAACTAATCACAAAATTCCTACAAATTTTTATCATAGAGAAGAAGGTGTTAGAAGATGGCTTAGTAAACTTTATACATTTGATTTATTCATATCTTTGAGTTTCATGCATCCTGCCTATTTCTCCCGTAACAATGGGTGCTTTTTCACTACATGGATTCGATTCCATGCACTTTAATCTATATTCCGTGAAAATTTGATTGAAAAATTTTAAGAAACAAATAAGTTGTATATGTTTTAGTGTATAATTGTGCATTTTCTGAACGTGGACGTAGACAAATTCAAAAAGTACTGCACTAATTTAAAAAAACTCTAAAGTCATTCGAGAGAACATGTTTTATTGTACCTATAATCCAAAAATTAAGACTATGATATTATTATTAATTAAGATATAGCGAATTGAACTCCAAAATTTGAAGGTGATTGATCGATGAGAAATGTACCCTCTATTTTATTCACAAGGCATATTTTTCCAACAAAAGTAATTGCAACAACATGTTAATTGCAGTAATATAACATTATATAAGAACATGTAAGCAAAATGAATTGCCATTCCACAAAGTTTACTAAGCCATCTTCTGACACTGTTTCTCTATGATATTTTTTTATTATGAATTTTGTGATTAGTTCCACATTCAAGCTGAGAGTTTTCTCTACATTTTATGTTATTTTCATTCTTTTAGGGGCTCTGAATAGTAAGAATTATCGATCGATGAGCCCGGTCGTACGAAACTCCCGAAGAATTCTCATTTTTCACGCTTGAAACTATAAGTGGAAAACTCGATTTATCTTCTAAACGGCTTAAGTAAGACAAACATTTGTAAAGATCTCCTCTGTAGAGAAAGACGAGCTACAACTTTTGTTGGGAATTTTTTCTCTATTTTCATTATTTTGGCCGCTAGAGCAAAAAACCGAAAATCAAAAAGTTTTTCCAAATTTTTTTGAATTTTCCCGGAACTTGGAAGTACAAAGAATGCATCATCTCATTCTCCAGGTTATTACTTATTTAAATCTCAGAGATGGCCATTTTATTAATTTTTGTTACCCTAAATGGCTAATTTGCCTGTACTATAATGGAACAGTCGTTGTTGATCCCATTCAATCCAAAAAATCATATTTTTAATATCTTCGTATCAGTCTGTATCTCTTATCACAATAACTTAAAAACTCTGGGAAATTTGATAAATATGTAAAGTATTCCTGTTTGAATAATCATATTAAATAAAACTCACTTCAGTTTCTGTTCTGCTATTATATTTAATTTTATTCTTAAGAGCTAAATTTTCAGGGCAGTGGAAGTCAAAAGTATGTCCAGAAATGTAATTATGCAAAGAACTTCTGAAATCTGAAGTTTCATTCTATCTCTGTTTTACACAACTTTACCAATGTCTTTGATGTGGCACTGTATGCCCGATTTATCCACAAATTAAATATATTTCACCATATCATCGGTATGGTTTCCTTGAAGAAGCTCACAAATTCCAATCTTACTATAATTAGTTTAAAGCAAACTTGATAATTAAAATCAAGTAAATATAATTTAAACAGACTTCTAGAAAGCGCTTGCCCAAATGAATCATTCCATTCTTTTAATTAAATTATAGAACAGAAATTTAATAACTCACCGTTTCTCGTTTTAATTTGCTACCCAAATGATAGGCTAAAATTAGTTACATGTAATGTTAAGACTAATTTATATATATTGCTACATTAGCGTACCGCAAAGGCCACTCTTAGGGCCACTGCTATTCACTAGCTTTATTATTGACATTTCACAAATGTAGTATTATCTGAAATCTCAAGTTATTAATCTTAGTTCCATCTACAACTACTTCATCCTGCCAGTTCTTCAGCACACATTTCATCACACACACATCATTGCAAACTTTACATTTGTCACCCTTAAGTTCACTTACTTTCCAATGTCATTCCCACGCAAGACGACAAAATAATTTGGAATTATTTACCTCAGTTGTTTAATATTATTGATGGGTTTCTTGTATACTTTGTTCTTTAAAGTACTCCACAAAAAGCAATCACATGGTGTTAAGTCAGGTGATCTGGTAGGCCACCTCATTACACCTTGATTATCAATCTGCTGGGTGGGAAAATGCTCTTACATCTTATTACGCTTCGTTAACTAGCTTTTAACAATTTTCATGGCATTATAAAAATCAATAAATAATGTCAAGTAAAACGTCAACTTACTAATATCACATAGTCCCGTGAAATCTAATGTAAAAACAAAACTTACAGGACCGCATTCAGGCAGACAACCTGTTATAATTAAGTAATGGTTTAAGCGCAATGAAACGTTAGGAAATTATTAAGTGTGACATATCATTGAATTCGTATTACGAAATTCTTTCAAAAAATGATGTAAAAACTCCAGGTACGTATTTAAAATTTTGAAGTTGATGATGATCCTGAGGTGAGGTAAAGTCTCAAATAAAATAGATACTATATAATAGGTATGTAGAGCATTATATAGTGCTCTAAGTGCTGTAAGAAAGTATTCTTGGATTTTTAATAAGTTCAACAATAACAACGTAAGAGTCATATTATACAAGTATCTTTTTCTGTCAATTTAAACTCAATAAACATATCATAGTACGGAAGAAATAAATAGTTATAAAGAATAAGGAACCGAAATAAAAATATTTAATATAATCTTATCTCAGTTATAGGAATACCGTGGAATAGATTTTACAACCGCTATATTCTAAATCTGCCATAAAATTCCCTTGAACATTTATCGATATTGCGGTATATAACGAATAAAAGAAAACATATTTAAGGAAGATAGGTCTTAAATGTAGATTTTGTTGTATCGAATCAAATGTCAGACAATAAAGATTGTTTATCTCTCCTGGAATTAAAGTTAAGATTTTGCTTTGTTCTTAATAATATCCGATTCTATATGTTAAATCCTATTTCAGTATCAATAAATCGTTTTCTGTATTGTTATGTATATCTAATATAATCATTTGTTTTATTGAAATAGCTGTGATAGCAACGACTCATCTCTCTATAATCTAGGAAGATTGGGATTTTATTTCGAAAAAGTCCAGATGAGCTCCATCAGTTGACCTGAATGCATTATTTGACAGCCTATAAGATTGAAAATCGAATTTTCCTGAATGTCATCTTTTCTGTTAATTCTACGGCTAAGATCTATTTGTATAAAAAATAAAGGTCTGAAAAATCTCTATACAAAAGAAATCTTATGGTTTTTCTTACAACCTATAGTTTTGGCTTAATCTTGCGTTAAAATTGTAAGTCAGTGCGGGTTTGGGTATTAGTACACCGTTACGCATTTGCACCCCCTAAGTGCTGGTAGCCGCCTGGTATTCTGGTATTCACGACGGCGGCGTATACAAAAGAAAATACTTTGATATTGAATTAATACATTATTTGTGCATAATATTTGTCGTCAAACGCGAGGTAAATTCATATTGCAGACATTCATAGAATGTCTCACGCTGTATTTTCTGGGCATCATTTTCCTACACTGGTGGGAGATACTTTGTGCGATATACGTTTAAGTTCAATTGCTAACGCGATTTATGTCTCCTCTCGGTATTTTCCATATTGCTTATCGCATGTCTCATACACAAAGTCTGGTGTGCGACGACGCAACGTGCCTAAGAGTTTTTATATCAAATAAATTGTGTCGTACCTAGAACATTTTCGCTCGACCTTTCCTTTACCTCGTTTCAGGAAAAAAAATGTCTGTCTCAACAGACCCATACGTCGAGTGACCAGAGCCAAGACCAGAGAACCAGAGAACTCACCAGAGGGTCAAAATCTTCAACAATGATATTTGTATTTATACATAACTGATCGAATGCTGTTTCAAAAATTAAGACATTAGCAACATCTTGAGATTGTTTAATACGGAAATTGTTGGTTTAGAACTTTCTAATAACACTGAATTTGATCCAGTTTTAAGGAAAAATTAATAACTCCGTGATGGCTTGAAATCCTTCAGTAGTGGAAGAGATGACTTTACTTATTATGCTATGCGGTAAACGAAATTTTGTAGTCTTTTTATGTTTAGTTTTTAGTAACTTTTAACTTTGAAATATACCAAACTATTGAAAAAGAACAGAAAAATAATTTTGCAATTGGGATCAAGATTTCATAATTTATTATAACTTTCAATCCATAACATTTGTTTAAATAGCATTTCTCAATATTTTTACAACCAGAAGTACCCTTTGTAGTTTTTCACATTTTTGCAAATACTTAACACCCTATATATACATTTTGTAAAATAGTACCATTCTCAGACTTTGGCTTTTCCTCGTAAACTTAAAAACACAAAAGTTTTCCCTCGTTCGAACTTGTATCTACATACACGTATATATTTTTTGTAGAAAAAATGGTGAATAAGTTTTGTTTTAAACTTTTTAGTTAAAATTTGTGTGTGTGTGTAATTCAAATTTACAGTTAGTATCATTTTCAGAAAAAAAAACAACACTTAAAAAAATTATGACAACTTTCGCAACTTATTGATAATAATTTGTGTATTTAAAACATGATGACAATGAAAAACTTTTTTTAACAGTCTCATTAGCAAGGGCCTGCGAAATTATAAAAAGTCAACTTCTTTTCTTTCCTTAATATTAATTATCTGTATTTTATAAATAGAAAAATTAAGTTTTAAGAACAATAACTATTACTTCTACACCCACGTAGTGGATTGGAAGTATAGTAATCGTAAAAAAAAATCAAAATGTTGTTACTTGAAATAGGTTTAGAATGTCATGAAACGTCGAGATTTTAAATTTGAGCGAAAAAAATGTTTCTGTCTGCCGATCTAGTCTGTAACTTTTTTTGTCCGCACGTTTTCTCTGGAGTAGTTTAAGATATTGACTTGAAATTTTCTAACCGTATATATTATAACGAGATCTGAAACTGGATTGTTTTTTTAACATATCCGGTGAAGTGTTGGGGGGTAAATAGGAGGAAATAAGTAAAGCAAGCTGGTAAGAGGACAGAAACTTGAAATTTGGTGTATGTACTAGAAGCCAAGGTCTCAAATTTTTTTCTAATATTTTCCGTCCCCCCACCACCACCCCACTCCATTATTAAAGGGGTTGATAAAATAAAATATTCACTTGAAATTTGGTATACGTATAAATTATAATGACATCAGGAAGTAGATTATATTTTGGGATTATTTCGTTAAAGGGTTGGGGGGTAAATAAGGGAAAATAAGTAAAGCAAGCTGGTGAGAGTACACAAACTTGAAATTCAGTGTACATACTCTATGTACTCTGGTACATACTAGAATCCAAAGTTCTCAGATCTTTTCACAATTTTTTTCAACCCCCGCACCATCCCTTCTCCCTTATTAAAGGGGTTGATAAAATAAAATTGAGATATTCACTTGAAATTTGGTACGCGTATGTATTATAACATCTTCTTGAACTAGAATATATTTTGAGATGATTCCGTTAAGGGTGGGGGGGGGGGGTTTAATAGGTGTAAATAGGGGAAAATAAGTAAAGTAGGCTAGTAAGAGTACAGAAATTTGGGATTTGGTGTATATACTAGAAGCGAAGGCCTCAGGCTTTTTTTATAATAATTTCCATATGCAAATATAGTCGAGATCTTTCCTTTAAAGTCACTTGGATGAAAAAATCGGGATGTAGAAGTAGTGATTCCTTAGGAAGCGGTTTTTTTTTAAGCAAAAAGTTGAGAGATTTGGTTTTCTATTTTTAAGCCCCATCGAGTGCTAAAAAACATTTTAAAACAAGAAACAATTACTTAAAATATAAAAATAATTAGTTTTTAATATCTTGGTGTTAACTGTTAAACACAGTTTTTTTAATTCATCGACTACGGTTTACACCCTTAAATAGTGATGGAAAAGTCCAAATGTCTATTTTTTTATATTTTTTGCATAGAAAAGTGCATATTTAAGAAAAGTAAAAGACTCTATCATATAGAGCGACCAAAAATACATAAGCAAAAAATCTGCATTTATTTATCTATTAAGTTTCCACACGGGTCAGCTAATATTTAACTGCAAAATTGAAAAAGAAAGGACGAACAGAGTTTTGCGATTAGTATCTTCAACTTCGGAAAATGCCGAAAACCATGCACGTGATTTAAAAGCTTCATGGATTTTTTTTCTCCGGGAACTGCCTCAATTTTCAATTTTCGATTACTAATTAAGTCAGTGAATAGTACGAGTAACGATCGTTTTTACGCTTGCACGCGGGCGCGTGCAGCTCGTAAAGTATAGTAAATAACAATATGCTCTCGCTAATTCGATGCTCTGTAAAAAAGGTCCAAATTTCAACGTTTTCTAATTATTTAAATAAATTGGACAATTTTAAAGATACCCATAAATACTACTACTATCGAACCGAATAGCTAGAAAAAAAATATTTTTGAGTATCTGGAAATTAATTGCAATGATTACATGGGACAATATCTAATTGCACTTGTTTATTAAAGCTGCTCTCACTCTATAACGAAATGTTATTTACGATAGCACCTTTAATTTGCAGTAAATTCTTTGTACTATTTTTTAAAGCTTTAACAGCCATTTTTATAGCGTTTTGTATACCTTTAAAAATACAATCCTCACTTTAGGTTCTGGCATAATGGCATTTCATCCATTTACCCCATATATTCCCCTTCTACGGCAACAACAAACTCCCCTTTCAAACATAAACCGAATTGCAGAGACAGTTATTACAGATTCCAAATAGAAACATACCTACCTTAAATAATTACACCAGCTATATTGTGAATTTATATCTAAAACAATGTCAGGTATTTGCCAATAAAACACAACAATTTAATATTGGAGCTACCAGCTACCGGCTGAAATAAAATAAGAACCTTTTATCCCAACATTCTAGGCAAAATCCTAGTAAAACATAGTTATTTATAGGAGGGAATAGGAAAGCTTTTACTCAGTATCTGAAATGACAAAATAGGCGAGAATCACTTTCGAAGTATTTCTAATTTGTTTATTAGGTGAAAAAGAAAGGTATCAGGTATCATTGTGATAAATTCATATAATCCAATCAAATTATACAAGAAAGGATGTTTTTCCTTGAAGTTCAGTTCAGCCCTATGGAAAAAAAAATATCCCATTACAATCCCCATAATTATTTTTCTTTAAGTTGCTAAACTTTTAAAATGTAGATTTTTTATTATTTAGAACAAGCCCATTTTCAGTATATCATTCTTTAGCTTGTGACAGCCTTCATTAGATTTGTTTACCGTAGCTTTTATATTACATTCTGATATTAAATGAGATGAGGCATCAGCGAATAAAATCGAGTCGTCCACGATAAAATTGTTCACATAAATAATTTACAGTAAAGAACCTGAAAGTGACCCGTGTGGTACTCCTGTTGAAGTTTCAAGGACGTCAAACTTTGAGTTATGTTTGGAAAGAACAATTTAGAAAACAAATAAAAAAAAAAAGAATGGACATGGAGAAGCTAAATAATTGAATATTATCAGTAGCAAAGATGCCGTAAAGAGAAGTAGTAGTTAAAGGAAGTGTTGAGAAAATGCCAGAAATGGGCAACGTCTGGTATGGCAGGGTGTGTTTTATTCAGAATGGATCATTGTACTGTTTAATTTGTGTAATATTGCTTGTTAGCGAACTGTATCCAATCTCGTCCATATCAGAGCTACAGATTTCAAGATTTTTGCAAAAAACTGTGACGCTACGTCATCATTGAAGATGACGGTACACTGAAGAGTTTTACTACGCTCATTATAGACCTGATGTGAATGTTTGTACAAAAATTCAGCTTTACACATTTTTACGTATTTAATTACTTGTTCTGCTGTGTCATAAATAACGAAAGAGATATTATAACCAAGCCACGCTTTGTATACTAAATAAACTTAACTAACTGTATTGGTTCATTCGTTTGTCTTTTTACGAATAGGAAGTCACGTTTGGTTAAATAAAATCGAACAGCTTGGAAGCCCCTTCATTCGGCTTGATAGTGACTGTATACAATGAATAACGAACGGGAGACGAGACATAAAGTAAGTTTATGAGAGCAGAGTGAATGAAGGAACGCGAATAGAAAAGCTAATAAAATCTTGATTAAATGTTGTTAATGAGATTATTAAAAATCTTAATATAACAAGGCCTAAGATATAAAAAGGAAATTTATTTCTCGAATGTACACATGTACAGATTTAAGATGAACAAATGTTATGAAGATGTACAAATATCTCGGGACTGGTTGTGAATAGAAAATTGGGCCCGTAAAAGTCTTCTCTATTCCACATTATAGATGAAATGCTGCGCTTGCATTTGTTATATTAACAGTTTTCTAAATTTTCCACACTTTTTAGCATTTCGTACCAAAACGGAACAATCATGGAATTTCCTCCGTGTCCATCCGTCCGTCCGTTAGGTATTTTTTTCAGCGACTGTTTGACGTAGAAAGTTTTGGGCGATAGCTTCGGGGGGTAAAATAGGAAGTTAAAGAAAGAAAATTCAAGGTCATCCTCAAGACCGTTTCATTTATGCTTTTCTTGTAAAACTAAATTTCAAAATTTGAAGCAAATAACTCTAACAATTCTAATTATAATCTAGTCGATGTTAGAGATTGTGACTTGCTTTCCTAGGTTACTGTCTTTGTTTATTATTATTTACATTTACAATTTAGTTTTACAAGGCGAACCTGAATTAAATAACTCTGAGGATATCTCAAAATAAAGATGGAACGTCGATTTTTTAAAATTGATTTTCTCCTAATATTGACCACACTCTAAACACTTTACTAGTGAAATATGCATATAAAGGTCACAAATACGATTTCAAGAAATTGTTTTAATAGTTTGAAGTTAAGTTGTGTATACTTAATAGTTCAGGAACATTAGGCGCAATGGGACCAATATTTTCGAAAAAATCCAAAGAGAATGAATTTTGGTATGCATCTTCGTTTGGTGTCTATTAATGAGATATTCAAAATTTCCACAACTGACCCTGAACATATTCTTTGACAGGTAAAAGTTTACAAAGATATTTTATCTGCGAATTTATTCCTATTGACTTTATGACTAAAATATGCAATAATGAGATTCAAAAAATTCTGCATAGAAAAGGTATCTTGTGACTTTTTCCATATAAGTAATCGTTTTCGCTTCATCTGTCGCTGAAAGTTATACTTAAAGTGAACATTGTTTCCACCAGGAAATCATTGTTAAGATCTGACTCTTCTACGTCAATGTCCAATAATTTGTTAACATTTTTTCTCGCAAAAAATACCAGATTTGTATATTTGAAAATTTAAGACCAAAAATTATATTATTTTTTCGTAATCGTCGTTTTTAAAACAATTGATTGTGATGAAGTTCATCGCATATTTTATTTAATTTTTCATTTCGAAAAGATGATCCTGGCAATTTTTTTTTTTCAGCTTGAATTTCCAGTTTACCTTCTTTCATTGTTAGGGAAACCACAAGAATCCTTACCACCTATAATTAATTAAGTGAATATCAATAATAATTATTTGCATCACACTGTAGAAATAATTTTATTTATCAACCTTTAGAATTTCTTTGTGCAAAGAAGTCTGTACATATTAATCACCAGTCTTATCACAGAATATTTTGCGTTATTGCTCTTTCCACAAAAGTGTGTATATTATTAGGAATGTATTACACAGCCACAGAAAAGAAATCCTTTCTGGCCTGGATATCGGACCTTGCTCACTATATGTTTTTGGGGTCGCTGAATCCGAGTCCGAGGTCTATTTAACTCCATCACGTCAGGATTTTGTCATAACCTCAAAAAAGCCATAATTTAAGCGATTTCGACATCTCTTCACGTATATCGCTGTAACTTTTTCTAGACAAAAATGACCCTCTCTTTTTTGTACTAGATCGATTGCAAAATTCGGGAGTATGTAGAAAGATGTAGGACATCGTTTGGCGCGAATCTGAGGTCGATGCGTGTCTTGGTTTTCGAGATATGGCAGCTCGAAGTCACCGGAAGGTGAAAATCGATTTTTTTTACCGCTTCCCGAGGCTATATCTCGAAAACGAAACAAGATACAGAGCTGCGGTTTACTCGATTTCTCTCGCCTTCCTACATACCTCTGAATTTTTTTGATACTTTAGAAATTTTGAAGAAAGTGCCGACAAAAATCTGAAATCAGAGGTATGCAGGAAGACGAGATAAATCAAATTGCGTAAACCACAGCTCTGTATCTCGTTTTGTTTTCGAGATATAGTCGGGAAGCGGTAAAAAAAATCGGTAAAGGTATTTACATAGAACTTCCCTCTTTGTTTGTACATGGCGGTCACTCTAAGAAAATAATAATTACGAAATGACATTGAAAATAATAATCGGAATATAGTTATCACTATTATTACAAAGAAAACCCGATAAGTTTTGGTAAAAAAATATACAGAGTGGTCATCCAACAGCAAAAGTTCAATACTAAATAACAGGTGCCAAATATGGAAGGCTTGCGCAAATACCTTTAAAAATGTCCACCATGACTGAATTATTTCTTGTGATGACCACCCTGTACATTTTTCAATAAAAGTATAATAGGTGCATATGCCAAATAGTATTGCCATCTCTCACATTTTCAGTTCACATAGTGGAGTGGAAGTGTAGTGGTGGCTAAAAAATTTCATTTTTTTTTTAATGTTTAAGGATACGTACCTTGTTGTACATTCTCCATGACACAGAATAACTTCAGCACAATACCACATTTAAAACACCTTTACTCAACAATGTCTATTCATAAACTGTGACCTACACTAGTTCGTAATCCCTTATAAACCGGTCATCATAAAAATAGGAGGGAAGGGATAAGTACGGTCAAATTCTCAGAACTATTTAGTTTAGGGTATTTATTACTAAGATATGTTAATAAATTTTGTATTGGAATGGGTTCGAAATTTGGATTATGTCCGCCTCTTTTTATAAAAATGACTACTGTGCGCCGCCGTGGCAATTGAAAGGTTGTAATAGCAGTTAATAGGTTTGTAATCTACATTGGCCAGTTCAGATTACAAACTGTTAAACAGTACCCACAAACTCCGTTCTCAATAGAAAGAATTAAAATGTATATAGGTTTAAAATGTATAAAGAAACATCTAAAGATAATTAATATAAATAAAGAATATATGATTCACACAAATAGAACATAAAGTTTCCTGTTTTTTTTTTGTTTTCGCCGTTGCATCTAATCTCGTTTTTTCTTTAGTTCGCAAGCACTTCAACTGGTTCCGCACCTAGTTATGTGAGCATCCTTATCTACATTATGCTGACGTTACCTAATGGCCACATCATGCATGCTGCTTACTAGACAATAAATACCTAGCTTATAAATAGGAGTTTTGCTATAGAGCTCATTAGATTTATATCCATTCTCGAACTTGTCACATGTGTTTAATTGTAACACTATAAAATAAATAAGTTAATTTCTTTGAGTTGTGAACTTTTGACTTTTTAAAATCTTTTTAAAAACGTCTTTTCCAAAGCGAAAGACTTAGCTGGCGCAGTCGGTGTAGATTTAGGTCCGTCGGTCCGTGCATCGTGCAGAAATCGACGTGAAATTTTGATTTCTTTAGACTTAAATAAAAGAACCTCGTGTTGTAAGTGCATAGTGCAACTTTTCCATCAAGGAAATTGACAACAGCCACTGCAAGTTGAATTGAGTAGATTTGCAAGAAGAACCAAGTGCAGTTCCAGGTGGATAACTTCTCCAAAGGCAGCAGACACCTCTTCTAATCAAGGTAAGTCGAGTTTGTTTTCCTTTGTTCACTTCCTGGGTATTATATCGTATAAACCCAAGAAAAGTTTAGTTAGGTGAGAACATTTCTGTTCAAAAATTTAGTTAGGTGAGAACATTTCTGTTCAAAAATTTAGTTAGGTGAGAACATTTCTGTTCAACAATTTAGTTAGGTGAGAACATTTCTGTTCAAATTCACAATCACGTGAAACGTAGATTTAAGAAGAAAAAGTAATTTTAAGAAACTTGAAAACTTTGTTATTTTCAGACATCGTAAAATAAGTGAACCGTTTCCAAATTTCAAAGAGCAATCATAAATAAAACAAGTAACAATTTTTGGTATTATTTTATATTTCAAAAATTAACAATTCTTGATCAGATCTTGTCAAAATTTTATCATTTATTTACCATATATAATTTTTATAAGAAAACATTGTAAAATCATATTTTTCATCTCATGAACGATAATAACCAATTAGACTCAATACTTTGTTCACTCAGTTCTTTATCATTAGATAAACCTGAACCAGAAAAAACAGAAAATACAGAAATGGCTACTGAAAATGTCATAAATATTAATGTTCTGAAATTGTATGCAGACTCAATAGCACCTTATGATGGTACGGAACTCGAATTAGAACCATTTATAAATGCGGTTGACGAATTTTATGACCTATACGGCAATACCACAGATCGCGGATTAAATAAATGTGTCGAACGCATAATAGCGGGTAAACTAAGAGACAGGGCCCGTATGTTAATAGGCGCTCGTCCAGAATTAAATTCATGGGCACTAATTAAAGAAAATCTTAGAAGTACTTTCGGAGACAACCGATCTTTAGACATTTTAGAACAAACATTATTTACCATGACGATAAAACATAATGAAAATCCTATTGAATTTGCCAGACGGATTCAAACAAACCGCAGTAAATTATGTTTTAAATTAAACTCAAAACCTGTCACAGAAATTACCAAACAACAAAAATTAATTTATATAGATCAATATGAGTCCCAAAGTCTAAAAGTCTTTTTACGGAATTTAAACATGCGAACTTGTGATTTTATTAGATCTAAAAACCCTAAAGCATTAGAAGAAGCCATAAATTTGTATATTGAAAATGAAAACTTTATACAAACTCAAATTCAGACCCAAAATTCAATTAACAAACAACCTGTTAAAACACAAATAACGCAACAAAATACTAACAAATTCCAGACTCAAATGCCATATAAATATAATTATCAAAACCAATTTTTGCAATTTCCACCACAGCAAAATTTTCCTAGTCAACCTATACCAATTCAGCCTAGACCAAATATGAATATTAGATTTCCCACAAATAACCAAGTTTTTGGAAATCAACAAAAACAAAATGTGTTCAGACCAAATCAGAATAGAACCCCGCAACATGCACCTGAACCCATGTCGATACAATCGCGGCAAAGTTTCCCCACAAACAGAAACTATCAAAATCACCCACAGCCGAGACTTACCTCTGGCCAGGTGAGACAACAGTTTCCTTGGGTACAACGCACCCAAAATCCAAAATACACTGTTCAGGAGCTACACGCGATAAATGACGAACCATCCGACGTCACATACGATACTGAAAACGCAAATTACCTTTATTCTGAAGAACAAAATAATGAAAATTTCGATAATCAATATTCAATTGCTGAAAATGAAATATATCAAATACCCGACCAATACCACAACCCATATAACCAAGAATATAGAGAAGACCCTATAGATAATGCAAATTATGATCCAAATCTCGAGAATCCAAATTTTCTCAAACTTCCTCAAACAGACAGACAGACATAACATTTAATGCATATATAAACGCTTTACCGTACATACAAACGACAAATCCCGATTTAAAATTATTAATCGACACCGGTTGTAACGTTTCCATGTTGAGACCAATTGTAGCCGAATTATATTTTCCAAATTGTATGTATAAAGCACCTTCATTATTACAATCGATAGGCCAAGCTCGCGAAGCTGTGTACAAAGCAAAAATACCAGCTTTTAAAGAATTACAGTCGGATAAAGAAATAGAATTTACGTTATATCCTTTTTCAGACTACTTCGACGGAATTATAGGCCTAGACGAATTACGAAAATTAGATTTACAAATGCATTTTACAGAACAAGTTTTATACAATGATAAAGTTCAAATACCGTTCAAATATCGAGAAGAACATACACAAACGCATATAAGAATTGAAATACCACCCCATCAAACTATTAATAAATTATTTTATGTAAATAAACGTGAAGGAAATATTTTAGTTCCCGAACAAAATCTTTTCGGACTATACATTCCTGAAACTTTAACTTATGCAGAAAATTTTCGTGCTAGATTTGAAATTCAAAACAATACTGATCAGGCTTCATGTGTAGAAATTAGAACACCTTTTGATGTCACACTTTATGATCCTGAACAATTTGAAATTTATAATATTGAAGATGCATTACCCGATTATTCTAGTCAAACAAGCCAACATAAAAATTTAAATGACTTAATTCGAACCAGTCATATGAACGAGGAAGAACGCGAAGAAATATTAAAACTTATAAATAAATTTCCCGATATTTTTCATCACGCTGATCAAAAACTATCATTTACCAACAAAGTAAAACACGAAATAAAAACTAATGACGAAATCCCCATTCATGTAAAAACTTATCGGTTTCCACATTATCACAAAACCGAAGTAAACACACAGATAAACAAGATGTTAAAAGACGGCATTATTAGACTAAGTCAATCACCCTGGTCCAGTCCGATTTGGATAGTCCCAAAAAAGGCTGACGCATCCGGCGTAAAGAAATGGCGTATCGTAGTTGACTATAGGCGACTAAACGAAAAAACTATAGACGACAGATACCCGATACCAAACATAGACGATATACTTGACAAATTAGGCAAGTGTAATTATTTTACAACTTTAGATTTAGCTAGCGGATTCCACCAAATCGAGATGCAACAAAATAGTATTGAAAAAACGGCATTTAACGTCGAAAATGGCCATTACGAATATTTGCGTATGCCATTTGGCCTTAAGAATGCTCCAGCCACGTTTCAACGTGTGATGGACCATGTTTTACGAGAACTTCAAAATAAAATATGTTTAGTCTACATGGACGACATAATTATTTTCAGTACTTCCCTTCAGGAACATATTCAAAATCTAAAACAAGTATTTTCAAAATTGAGAGAGGCTAAATTAAAAATACAATTAGACAAGTCGGAATTTTTAAAACAGAACGTCGAATTTTTAGGGCATGTTATTACACCACAAGGTATAAAACCTAACCCCAACAAAATCCGAGCCATCAAAAACTTTCCTATTCCTAGAACAGCACGTGAAATAAAATCATTTTTAGGACTACTTGGATTTTATAGAAAATTCATAAAGGACTTTGCAAAGATCACAAAACCCTTTACGAAGTGTTTGAAAAAAGGCGAAAAAGTTATTCATTCACCTGAATTTTTGTCAGCATTCGAGACCTGTAAAAACATACTTACTAACGAACCACTGTTACAATACCCCGACTTCACCAAGCCTTTTATACTCACCACCGATGCTAGTAACTACGCAATCGGAGCGGTTTTATCACAAGGAACTATGGGTAACGATAAACCAGTAGCGTACGCTAGTCGCACCCTTAACCCTGCGGAAATAAATTACAGTACTATAGAAAAAGAGTTATTATCCATCGTAAATTTTACAAAATACTGGCGTCCAATCCTATTTGGCCGAAAATTCACCATAGTCACAGACCACAAACCTCTACAGTGGGTTAATAACTTGAAAGAGCCAAACAGTCGCCTTATGCGATGGCGTCTAAAATTAATGGAATATGACTATGACATAATATACAAGAAGGGTAAAGAAAATAAAGTAGCAGACGCTCTCTCGCGTATAGAAATTCAGCCTGAAATACATCCAATAGAAAACAAATCTATTGACGGCAATATAGACGATTCGGATCAAAACAAATTAGAAACCGATTTCCCCGAATTAACATTAGATGATTTAATTAATCTAGAATTTCGATCAGACGAGGATGTTTCCCCCGCCGACTTAACAGTGCAGAACACTCCAAAAATTAATGTAATCTCAGACACGCAAATTTGCCCCCCTAGATCACAGGCGTCAAATGAAACAATACATTCCGCAACCGAAAACCCAATATTAAATATTCCCATTTCAGAAAATGCAATCAATACATTTAAAAATCAGCTAATGATTACAGCTAGTAAAGACATTACCAGTACCCACGTAAAACTTGCAAAACCATTCGGGACAAAAACTAGATATCAGATAGTTTTTCCTAGTAGAAATAAAGACATGTTTGAAAACGAAGTAGTGAAAACTTTTAAAGAATATGTAAAACCTAAAACACTATACGGAATACTAATTGACGAACGGATTATGCAAGAAATAATTCCCATTTTGCAGCGACATTTTCAACATACTGCTTATAAATTAGTACAGACAAACAACTACGTTGACGATATCGAAAAACCAGAATCGCAACAAGAAAAAATCAAATACCACCACGAACAAAAAACTGTACATCGCGGTATTAACGAAACCACCCTCGCCCCGCGAAATCTGTATTATTGGCCTAATTTAAATAATGACGTAATAAATTATATAAATACTTGTGTCACCTGTCAGAAAACAAAATACGAACGACATCCACATAAAATTGTATTTCAGTCAACCCCTATTGGACATCGTCCTTTTGAACATTTGTACATAGACACATTTGTTGTGAGCAAACAGAAATTTTTAACTGTAATAGATAGTTTTAGCCGTTTCGGACAAGCTTACCCTATTTGCCTTACAGCTACTCATGTTTGCGAAGGTTTACTAAAATACATGTCACACTACGGTATCCCCAGAAAAATCACTTGCGACCTAGGAACCGAATTTAAAAATCATTTATTCGAAGAATTTTGTGCTAAACATAGTATCGAATTACACTTTACAACTGTAAGAAATCCTGGTAGTAAATCCCCTATAGAGCGATTTCACTCTACCATACTAGAAGGACTACGTATATTAAATACGGGACTAAACAAGACACAAACGATCGAAACGTTAATGAGTTACGCGATTTTAGGATATAATAACTCCATGCATTCAGCAACAAAATTTACACCTTTTCAAATTATAAAAGGAGATTTCGATAATAAAACGGCATTCGAAATGTCCGAACACGACATTATTAATGATTACGTTAACGAACACAGTACAAACTTACAAATAATAGAAAGAATGGTTAACGAGAATAACGAAAAAAGTAAAGACCTTTCGAAAGTCAACAAAAATAGAAATGAACCAGAACCGATTACCACGCACAAAACCGCGTATGCAAAATTAACTCTCAGAAATAAAATCGCTACTCCCTACGAATCAGTTATGGTCGTTCAAGACCAACAGAATAAAATATTAACAACAAAAGGCACACGCCATAAATCTACGCTTAAACCAGCCAGAAATCTAAAAGGAAAATTACCTGTTTCAGATGCTGGGACTACTAGCCATATTGTACCTGACGTCGCTAGTACAAGCACAAATCAAGATAGATAAAATTTCTAACCCTATCCTTCCTTTTTCGTTAGGCAAAGCCCGAACCACTTCACAAAACCATTCATTTATAAAATACATTGATTTAACAAATTTTGATGCCCCCATATTAAGCATAAAAATAAATATGAAAACAATAAAACCCATTATAAATGTAAACGACGAACTATATCCGCAATTAAATAATATATATGAACATCTAGAATACTTACTAAATCAAGCGGAAAATAAACTGAAAAACGTGAAACCGTTAGGAAATACTCGAACAAAAAGAGGCCTTTTTAATATAATTGGAAAAGCCTCCAAATGGGCCTTTGGCACCTTAGATTCGGACGACGCAAAACGATATGACAACGCTATATCCATCCTAGAGTCAAACCAAAAAGAGATGCATACAGATTTAGAAAATTATTTAACAATTACAAACAATTTTATGAACGAAACAATATCAACATTCGAAAAAATCACTATTAATCAAAATCAAATAAATACTAGAATAAGAACTATTGAACAAAGCTTGAATAAATTTACACTATTTTTAAGATTGCAAAATTTTCTAGACAATATGATTATAGATTGTTTATCGTTAATTACCATATTAGACAACATACAAGATGCAATATTATTTGCACACCTAGAATCAATACATAGTGCTATTCTACCTATCAATGATTTAATTGATCTGACAAGGATAATGAACACCCTGTATATCGAGGGAACCCCAGAATTTAAAAACATTCAGAGTTATTACGAACTAATAAAAACAGAAATTTATTATGTAAAGCAAACCATATGCTTCATATTTCACTTCCCTATTTTGAGCGAAGGTTTATACGATTATTACCACTTATTCCCTATACCCGCTCTAAATAAAACCATAATCCCCCTAAAACCATTTATCCTTGTAAACTCGACTTATCACCACTACGAAGAACTACCATGCCCACGTATCGAGGACCTGTGTTTGTATCATGTAACACAAACCGTATCACAAGGAGATTGCCTACCCCAAATACTTAGCGGCGCTGGATCAGCACCCTGCCAAACTACAGACGTCGTCATAAAAAATGACATTGTGGAACGAATAAACAACGCCTATGTATTAGCCATACCAGCCACTAAGATGACAATAGAAAAGCAATGCGGAGAACATGGTTACAATATCATTGACCAACCCCATCTGATATATATACCCCAAAAATGTAGTATATCTATCCATGGACATGAATTCTACAACATTGCCGGTTTCATCCCTGGAACACCCTTGGAAATCCTCCCAGTGAGAACATTGTCCACCAAGGAGAACAACAAAGAAGTCACCCCCTACAAACAAATAGAGGTGAATCGACTCGCAGACATCAAACGCATGGCTGACGAAACCCATTTACACGAACTAAAGACACTTAGTGATATTAACAGAAGTGATCATACTGACTTATATATATGTTTATCTATAATTATTGTTATTTTATTAATTTGCTTTCTCAAATTTATCTACCCTAAGAAACAAAAAATATTTCACACATTGTTCAGCTTTAAGAAAGATGCCGAACGAGAGAACCAGGACACACCCCCTGAGAATTCATCGAGAAATACTGAAAAAACAAAATCCTTTATTTTTTCAGCTTAGGGATGGAGGAGTTATGTGAGCATCCTTATCTACATTATGCTGACGTTACCTAATGGCCACATCATGCATGTTGCTTACTAGACAATAAATACCTAGCTTATAAATAGGAGTTTTGCTATAGAGCTCATTAGATTTATATCCATTCTCGAACTTGTCACATGTGTTTAATTGTAACACTATAAAATAAATAAGTTAATTTCTTTGAGTTGTGAACTTTTGACTTTTTAAAATCTTTTTAAAAACGTCTTTTCCAAAGCGAAAGACTTAGCTACCTACAAGGCTAATATCATGCAGACTAAACCAACGTTATATTGAGCATGTCATTGTGTTCTCTTTTGTTTAGTTAAGAAACTTATTCAACATTCTCGCGTCTGGTTGCATTTTACAGTCTACAAATACGTATTTAGTTCGGTCCTAAAATGTATTTTAAACTTTTAATACCTCCATTAAAATGGTCGTAAAATTAACGTTGCGGTTTCGTAAAGTCGCTATTTTTTAAATCATTGATCATAAATATATTTTTAATTGTCTTTGTACCTAATATTTCATTGATAATAAAAAGTTTATAGACATCAGTATCAGACGTATCATCTACAGAATTTAGGACCCTCTTAAACAGTCCTGTAGTAATTTTAGTTGAAATGTATTAAATATTAAAAATTTTATGGCGAAATTAATATTTACTTGGGTACGTTTAGGGAATGCAACCGTTGAGAATAATCACCCATCTGATAATATTTTTTATTGTAATTGTGAGTTCGCTAAACATTGTAAAGCAAGTTGCTAAATGCCACTACAGTTAAGGTTGTCATGTCGTACAAAATCTTTATGTAGTTGTAGATGTTAATATTAATACATCTTTATTCTGGATTCTTGAAAAATACACACAATAAATAACCGTGAGGAGACGAACACCTCTGCTAAGAATGAAAAAGTGAGGTTAAGTTTCATAACTGACTAAACCCGGCGCGAATTTTGCTGCTGACTAAAACATTCAACAGTTGACTGTTAGCATATTTTCCGCATTATCATTTAAGGAACCGCTGCTTGAAAACATTTCCAAACATTGCAATCTCGAAACGTACCCATTATGGTTCAAGTCCGCGAGATAAAAGAAGGAATCAATCGAAAATCTACGTTTTGTTAACTATGAGCAAGGGTATGGAGATTTCTTAAAACCAACTTGGATGACGGTTTTACTTCAGGAAATTGACGATCTTATTCCACGCGAGCTCGGTGTTCTTCATGACCCAGAGGGTCTTTTTACGAGAATCACGGTAGCGGGCAACAGTGCTACCGTTATTGGAAAAATATATCAGGATCAAGACAATTTTGCAAATGAATTAAATGATTGTACACCCATGTTCTGTCTGATATCACATATATCCTTTAAAAAATTAATGAAGGTTTCAAACATTGTCTTAGACCAAAATACCTACTTACATTTTTTCATTCACAAATTTATTTTAGAATTTTGATTTGCTAGCATAACCAGAAGTCAGATTATCGAAAGAATGCAAAGATTTCATTAATATTTTTTACATATAGTTTTTCTTTTAGTTCTATAGATAGTTTTTTCCCGCTGTTTGCAAAATCCTATAAAGAATATGTTTCATTATTATAAACAAACAAATAATAAATAACTCACTTTTAAACGTTACTAAGAGGTAATTAATCAATAAAAAATTCAACTTGTTTGACATGCCCAGTAACATACCTTGTAGTTTCAAAATTTCTGGCGACTTATTTGCATATATTAAAGAAAGAGATTAGGTTGCAGTTTTAGGATTCTTCATTCCTTCATTATTCTGACGTCAATATACACTTAATGTCAAGAGAAACAAGTTCAGGATATCTACTGGTCTCCTTTAGAAGACTATCCTGGGATAAAAGTGCACTTGCCTGCTTTTACTGACAACCCGATACTCAAGTACATATTTTAATTTGTCATCCAATATTTCGATTGTAGTGTGTGGGGAGAGGGTAGTGTGAAATTGGCTAGTAGGTGCAGAGAGTTGGCCCAGACTCCTTGAACGAAATTGACTACTAGTATTTTAGATTCACCAGAGGTGGCATGATTATGCTTATGTGAAAATAATAATACCAACCGGAATGGAGTATGACAAGAAGGCTTGTTACAGCTGAAGAAGCCTCGAAAGCAAATACAAAAATGTTTTCTCTTTGTAACTGATGATCCATGTTTCCAAAGTGAATTCGGGGAATACAGAATAAAATTCATACGAACACCAACGGAAACACAAAATAGGATACGTAGACATGTGAAACCTTGGATAGCTACCGAAATTCTAATTGAAGTACAAATCAGGAAAAATCTGAAGACTTAAGCTATCAACAGTGCTTTGGAAATGAAAGAATATAACAGATCGACATGAAGAATTAAGAAATGTCCTGACAGACCCCTGGACGAGAAGAGAGTGTCCTTGTGAACTATCATCCTGTGTATATCGTATGGTTGGGTCGTCGTTCGTGTTAGGTTAGTTATGAACGTATGAGTAAAGCAGTAAATACATAATATGTATCTGGCTAATGGAGAAATCCAATGCCAAAAAAAAAACATGAAGAATTTTTAGGGAGCGAGAGTAGATATGTCTGCGTATATTCGTATTTCTATACGAAAATGCAGCAGCGTCGAGCGCGGTTAGTACTTGAACGAGTGACCCAGTCCATGGAAATACGGCGCCAATATTCTTGACTAAAGATGACGGTCTCGGATGATTAAGGGTCGAGCTTGAGCTCTTTGCCCAATCATCGTTGTAGACCTGGTCCGGCCTCGTAAGGGTTTGCTTTTTCGCCTTTCCCCCCCGCAAATGCGGAGGGAGGGTATTGGCGATGTTGGCAAACCTCCCCTGGTCCTGGCTGTTGGACCCTGCCAGCTGAGTCGTTTCTTCTGGCGCCCTTCTGTCTTGGTCTTCTTTCTTCGCTGGCATGTATAGGCTCCCGGAAGCGTTTTTCGTCTGTCGTGAGAGGGAACGGCTGTTAGCGAGCCCTCTTGGAGTTTGAAAGGGGTTTGGGGGTGTTGACTAGTCGGAAGCTCAGGGTGCCAATTGGCATCATGTGCTCCGATTTCGTCAGAAGGAAGTGTGAACTGTGTAGCTCAGGATTGTGTTCGACCAGAGACGCTTTCTTAGCGTCAGAGGCCGGCACGGGCTAGGGTGAGGGTACCGAGCTGGTTGTTTGCTTGGTACCCCCGGGATCGGGTAATTGGATGTTTTTGGTCATTGTCTCCTTGCGGTGTGGATAGGGGGTTCGTTTTACTTACCCGTTATCCAGGATCTGGAGCTTCGGCCTCTTGTGCCTCGGAGCATCGTTGGGGTCATAGTCGCCTGTCTGATCAGCGGGTTCCCATGCTCTGCTGCACGGGCGTATAGGTTCTTCACTCTGTCCCGAATGACTTCAGTTACTAGGGTGTATTCCAGGTCTCTGAAGATGTCGGAGTTTCTGACAAACCATGGTGCATCCACGGCTTGTATCCTCTTCAGATGGGTGGCTGCTTGGTATCCCCAGACAACGGAGACGTAGGTCAGAATAGGTGCAATGAGGGTCCTGATAAGCGTGAGCTTGTTCCTCAGGTTGAGTTGGCTCTGTCTACCTATCATAGGGTAAAAGTAAAGTCCTCCTCGTCCTCGCTTTCTGTATTATCGCTTCCGTGTTCTGTCTCCACGTCAGGCTTCGATCCATGATAACGCCAAGGTACTTGACGATATCGTGCAATTGAATGTTCTCGTCGTTCAAGGAGACGTGTCCTGCGGGAGTTTGCTTCCTGCCTCTCTTGGAGGGGATGGAAATACAGTGCTCTCGCTTTTAATGACATGCATATCAGCGCATACGTTGAAGCTATGTAATTTTAGGCGGGGGTTACATAGCGCATATACCATCCTTCGGAGGGGATATAAAGCAGTTGGTCCTTTAAATGTTGGGCAAGGAAAAAATCCCTACTCGTCGATAGAGAAGAGGTTCGGCAAAATTTACGGGTTGGGGGTAGCTCGTCTTCTGGCGTCGGTGATAGGCCATAGTAACGGAAATAGGCCGACGTTGAATAAGTGAATTAAAAAAGAACACTTATAGCAGACAACCTGAATATCTAGTAAATAGGTCGACTGCGTAGTTGGGCCAGTTACATAATTGCGATTGTATCATTGTCTTAATCGGTACGGTGGTATAGCGGACAAAGCATATTTCGTCACACTAGCTAGTAAGTATTGGATTCGATCCCCAACTCCGACACCGGCAATGTTAGCAAGTAGTGAATGCGTTTTTTCGAATGTGTAACCCCACCTGGGTAGCCTTGACTTTGAATTTGGAGAATGTCAAACATGCTTAGTAACTTTTGTCATGTTGTGGTCTATATTTAATATTCTTCGGCATAAAGATTGCGCTGGTTTGTTTACAAACAGAACACCTTGAACTTGTATCTTGACACAGGATAATATGTGTGTATTCACTCTGCGCATATTCACTGAAATATAGAGATTTGCTGTATGCGGTGGAGGGAGCCATGAGGTATGCATGTTGCTGGTATGTATTTGGTGTGTTGCTGGGCTTAAGCTTGCAACTATGAAGTTAGTAGTGGATTCCTAATTGGGAATTGATTAGGCAGTAAAAAAAATGAAAAGAATAAAGTTTTATATTTTTACTTCCACATACACGTAGTGGATTGTGTAGTAATCATAAAAAAATATATTAAAATGTTTTTTCTTGAAATAGGTTTAAAAATGTCATAATGCGTTGAGATTTTAAATTTGAGCGAAGGAAAATTTTCTGTTTGTCTGTAACTTTTTTTGTCTGCACGTCTTCTCCGGAACGGTTTAAGATATTGACTTGAAATTTTGTACACGTATATACTATAACGAGATCTGCAACTGGATTGTTTTTTGAACATATCCTGTGAAAGGTTGGGGGTAAATAGAGGGTAATAAGTAAAGCAAACTGGTAGGAGCACAGAAACTTGAAATTTGGTGTATGTACTAATATACGATTCAAATGTATTGACCCCTCACTTTAACTGCAAATATCTCAGAAACGGAGGAGCGAAAAAAATTGAAAAAATTATGCGTTCATTATGTGTCTATTCTAAATCATTCACTGAAATTTGAATAATGTACATTGGGCAGTTTTGAAGTTCTGCAGTGTTATATTGAAAATTGTCCTACTTTTTAAGGAAATTTTGACCATACCAGTTTTAAATCCATTGTATCTTGGAAAATATGCCTACCATGTGAATAATATTTTAGATACCGTTGAAGGAGTGGGGTGTAAGTGGAGGTAAATAGGAAAAAATAAGTAAAGCAAGCTGGTAAGAGTACAGAATCTTGATATTTGTTTTTTTTTATAATATTTTCCATCATCCCATCTACCCCACTCCCTTATTAAAAGAGCTGATAAAATTAAATTGAGATTTTCACTTGAAATTTGGTACACGTATGTAATATAATAACATCTGAAACTAGATTATATTTTGACATGATTCCGTTGAAGGAGTAAGTAAAGGTAAATAGGAAAAAATAAGTAAAGCAAGCTAGTAAGAGTACAGATACTTGGGATTTGATGGATATAAAAACCAGATATCTTTCTAATATTTTTCAGCTCCCGCTCCATTATTAAAGGGATTGATAACATAAAATCGAGATATTCACTTGTTAGCTAGTACACGTATGTATTGTAATGGCATCTGATTGAGATGATTCCGTTGTAGGGGTGGGAGGTGGTAGGTTGTGAATAGGGGAAAATAAGTAGAGCTAGAAACTTTATTTTTAACGTATATGGTTGAAACCAACGCCTCAATTTTTTCTATGACGTCTGCCCCAAATATTATTAAAATTCTATGACCAATAATTTCCACATACTAGAATGCAAATATAGTCGAGATGTTTCCTTTAAAGTGACTTGGATCTCGGAAAAATCTGGATGTGGAAGTAGTGATTCCTTAGGTAGCGGTTTAAATAACAACGATTTTCTATTATATCTGATGTGCACTCCTTTCTGCATAAAAACAGATATGAATTAATTGTAGTTGATGATAATTTGCACAATGTACTAAAGAATATGTATATATAATATGTTAATCATATGTAGCAAACGGAAATCCTTAATTTATCGTTGCATAATAAAAATCTATATTCGCTGTGAGAATAATATAATATGTATGTTGTGTATGCCTATTGATTAACAGGTCTGTTGCTAAGACCCTTTATCGACTAGAACTGTAGAGGACCATGTAGGTCACAGTGGTGCAGTAATATAAGATGATAAATGATTTAATACGTTTACCACTTAGAAAATATACAGCTTGGACTGTTTAAGTTCTTCAAATAAATTTGCATTATCTGTTTGTTTGCTTTATGCTTTTAATATTAAATTATGTAGTATAAGCTAATGTAAAATGTGTTATCAGTGTTTTTGTTCCATGGCTTATGGAAATTAGGAATAAAAATACGAACTAAAATCCGTTGAAAGGAAAATAAGGTAGAAGCCACGTACTAAAAGCATATACGAGGTAACCTGCCATCATCTAGAAATAGTGACAGGTGACTTCGCAAGGAATAACTTGAAATCCTTAACATTTAGTAGTATCAGATTGAAAGCAGTTTACTACTCTTATTCATTTACATGCCACGTTGTCCAAAGTTTCATTTTACGAAAGCTTTTTCCGTTAAATTGCAATAAAAATTCGATCGATTTTATTGTTTGGTCATTTTTACACCGACCGTTCGTTTGTGCACCAATGTTAAAAGTGAAAAATTATATTTGTTTATATTCTTATCGTGTCTCATCTTCATATTAAAATACTGCTTTGTAAGTTATAATTTTAAGTTGTTTTTTTTTTTTGTCAAATATGACATTTTATGTATTTTCACTATTTTTTAATTTAATGTTTCTTCCCAGTGCAGTTTGCGAATCATGTGTTAAATTTTTTTCTTTTTGCTATAGTTTTTGTGAAAGATAGTGTGGGCAATTATTTAATTAAAGGGTTTTAATAAATAAACATTGGGTTTCATTCAAATTTTTCCTATTTTTGAACCCTTGGGAGCTAATGGGTAATATCGTCATAATTGACTTCACGAGGTACTATTTGAGATTACGATATTGTTTTATTGCAACTATTTCTCATCGCTTTATTATAATATAAATTCCTAGTAAATACAAATCTTTGCAACGTGGCAGTTGATTTTAATCAGTCTTACTACGTTCAGTTCTCTAACTCATAGAAGCTACAAACCAAAGAAACTCAAACTCATACAACAAAAGTTGGGCAAAGGTCTGCTTCCGGTGAATTTCATTTATGAACTGGTGAAATTCGTGATCTGATAAAAATTGATATTTCTATTTCTATTAAATTGTTTGTCTGATTTTTAAAAAGGATTTCCGATTATTCTTATTCTTTTTTGGTACTTCTTATATTATCAATGGCATTGCCCCTATAGGGCCCTTGACGTATATTTTGTTATTTATTTGTTTTGTATTTATTTATTATTTTGTATAATATTATGCATTTCCCTGGTTTATATGTGTGTATAGTATTTACGACGTCCATTGGAACAGCACGGAACTAGAGGATCTTACGGGGTATGGGCTTGTTCCATGATATTCTTTTTATATGGTTTTTATACTTTTTCATATAGTACTCGATATTCTCATTATACACTTAAAATTTCGTATTAAATTTTTCCGTTCTCGAGATATAAGGAGTTGAAATTAGTAATAGTTGCAAAAACCGAGCGCTCATTTGTGACGTCACTATACACAAGTGACTTAAAAAATGGCTTTCTGGGACCTTTCAAATTTAACCTGAAAAGTCGAAAAACATGAAATTTTTAAACGCTGGTAACTAAATAAATACGTCGAGTGGAAGTTCGTTCTATGTGTCTACGGAAAGGAGAAGGTCGGCGATGAATTCTAATCGTAAATTGCAGGGTCGAAATCGAAAATTCGTTCCGGCAGGAGCGAGAGAAAATTGTAATTTTTTGACATTTCACCAAATTGTACTCCCCTACTGTCAAGTAGTAAGCAAAACAAACGATACTTCGAAAACACTTATAATTATAACCAATAAGGAGCATCAAGCCTATTGAAATCGCCGAGTCTATGCGTATAGTGACGTAGCGCCTGGCCATGCCCCATTTTCGCGAGATGGAAATTTGTAATAGTTTTTAAGATACTAAACGTGCGAATAAGATTCTGATTTTTTGCAGATCCATTAATTTATACTTGCACTTTCGAATTATGAAATAAAAAAAAATGCCAAACAAGCCCATTGTCAATATATCGCTTCACATTGAATGAGAGAGCACAGAATTTTACAGATTTATATTCACCACTTCTCGTCTATAGTCCACGTGGACTTGATCCGCCTGTCACATCGAAATATAGGTGGGATTAGATGCTTAGCGAATTTGATTTGTCAATACCAATCTTATTCAGAGGTTTTGCATGCCATAATATATAAAACAAAAAATACGTATGAACTATTTGTATCGTATGATCTGTACGAGGCAGTGCAATACTGCCAGGCAGCGTTATAAATTACTTAATTCTAGTTGAATATTTGAACAAATTATTAGTTTTATTACTGTGTTTGAGTGATTTCTTGCAATTAATTGTTTAAAATGGCATTGTGGAGGCCTCTCGATACAGAGCCTATACAAGCGGAATTTAAAAATTACTTACACGTTCAAACTCAAAGGGTTTTTTTGAATATTTACTCGTGTTTAGAAGGCGAAAATATTGATTCTTCATATAATCAAATTGTGACGAGGATTTGTGAATTAATCAAATTTAGCCGTACTAACAATTTATAGGGTTATTAGAGCAGGGGATGTAGTTGATCATTCTGTTAAACGGAAAAGAATTGAAAAAAAACTTTAAAAACTTGATAACGCGTCCAAAGATGTCATTCGTCGATTTGTGTATGACTTTTACAATGAACAGAAGGTCCCCACATTAGAAATGATTAGGGATAAGTTACGTGACTATCCAGATTATAACTATGAATCATTAGATACTTTGCGAAATGTTTTGCTCGATTGCGATTTTAGGTTAAAAAAACTGGACAAACGAATGGTAGTTATGGAACCAGCACACATCGTTGATCATTGACACGAGTACCTGCGTAAAATAAAAGAATACCGAATTGCAAATAGAGACATAATTTATCTTGACGAAACATGGTTTGACAGTCATGATGTAGTTCAGTACGGTTGGGTAGATAACACCAAAAAGTGTAATTTAAGTGCTTCATGTTCTAGGGGGAAAAACGGTTTTATTCCAAATCTACTCCAAGTCTACTAAAAATATCAAGCAATCCTCTGCTGACTACCACGAGGATATGACAGCCGAATTATTTGAGAAGTGGGCAAAGGAACAGCTGTTACCAAATATCCCACCAAATTCTGTAATTATTATGGACAATGCGTCATACCATTCGCGGCAACACACAAAAATTCCGAACACCAACACAAGAAAAGGCGATATCATTGAATTTACGAACGGTAAAGGCTTGGAAATACCAGAAAAAAACACAAAAAAGACTTTATTAGAACTGATTGGAAAGCAAAATTTTAAAAAGGAATATGCCGTTGAAAATATTTTTGAAGCACAAGATCATACTATTTCACGTCTGCCTCCATAGTGTGGCTTTTTTAACCCCATTGAAATAATATGGGCTGATGTAAAAACAAGATTACGTCAATATAATCAATCCCCACAATTAGGTGAGTCTGTCTTAAAGAATATAAAGATAATAGTAGATGAAATAGGCAAAAGCGATATATGGAAAAAGTGTGTATCTCATGTGATATAAAGGAAAATGAATATCCTGTCTTACCACCTATTAATCCAATTATTATTAATGTAAATAGCGATTCATGTTCTGAAAACTCGGATAATGACGAATGAAATATTGTTTATTTAAAGTTCATAGACAAAGCCTTTTGGAAATTTGTTTATTTAACGTCGACCTATTTCCGATACTGAGACCAATTACCAATGCCAGGAAACGAGTTCCCCCTTTAAAATTTTGCCGAGTCTTTCCTTTATAAAATAGTTGCTGCTTTACACCCCTTCGGAAGGATTATATACCATCTAGCAACTTCCGCCTAAGATTACATAACTATGCCGCTAGAAGATAGAACGAGAAGTAGGTCACTAGACAATTGCCGTAGCCTGAATATATCATTTATGTGACTTATCAAATGTGATAAACATGTTTTTTCATTAACCACTTCTATTGAATAAAGGTATTATAGAAATCCCTTTCTTTAACAATTAAAAAATAACTATTTAGTATTTAAAGCATTTTTACATTTCTACCGCCGCCGCCTATGTCCCATCAAGGAGATGCCGACTTTACTTCGAGTTTTCGTTTCTATGCTGTCCCAATTGAGATCATATATACTACATAAGCGTGTATACATTGGACAATACATTTTTATTTATACATGTGTTGACTTGCCAAATGTACCAAATGTGTATCCATTATTGGTGAATAAATTTCTATTATATTTCTATTCTACTCTATTCCATTAATATATTGACTGGGAAGTAAAAGTTGACAGCAGAATGACTCGATATATATATTTTTCTCTATTTGATCTCAACTGTGGTAATAGGAGTTATTTTTAATCTATCTGTAAACCGTTATATTATTAATATTTTTCAAATGTCTTGAAAGTATGTAAATATCAAAAACAACATATAAGGCGTAATTATACTACAAGAACGATAACAAACGATAAAAAAGGCAAAATTTTTACAGGAAAACATCTTGTCAGAGATTTATTTCTTACCTTGGTCCTACATATTATAATGTTTTGCCGATAAATATCAGATATATTAATAATGTGAAATTATTGATCAAACACGTTAAACACTACTTATACACAAATAAAGGTACTTTTCTAAACATTTAAATTCATTTGAAAATTAACAATAATTATTGATCAATACTATATTCTCGGAGCTTTCACAGCAATCATATACATACTTATCTTTTTTTGTCTTTTTGATAATTATTATTTTAAATTACAAATTAATTTATGTTGCACTACGACTTTTGTCTCTGTCTTTTTAATGCCAATTACAATAACTAAACAAGGAGCACAGCACAAGTTATTATTTAATTTAGAGTGCTCTTTAATACTATTCATATTTTAGGTATTACATATTTTTCCTGCGTTTATTTTTCTTGTATTATTCTATTTATTCTAAATATAATTAAAATAATATATATATACTAAGTTTAAATGATATATAATAGATAGAAACCATATCATTATTATGTAGGAAAGACAATAATTGTGTAATGAAATATAACATGTATGTACTTATTGAATTGAATTGAATTGAATAAAATTGAATTGAATTGAAATTGAATTGAATTGAATTGAAAATTGAATTGAATTGAATATTCATGCGGTCATGAAAATTTGGAGAATATGAAGACTTTCACTGGAAAATGTACAGGGTGGGCCGTCTAAAAGGAATAGGTAATGAAATTGTATATTTCATTATGAGTCTGGAAATAAGGATTTTTCCTTGCGCATGTGACAAATTCTCATGTGAGGCGAAGCCGAACAGGGGAAGTCATGCAAGCACGGAAAAATCTATTTCTGGACGTGTAGTGAACGATATTTTGTATTATACTTCTTTGAAAACGATAACAAAAACAAAATATAACATAAAAAGACATACGTAAGAAACTTGCAACATTTTTATTTTCAAAAGTTATAGGAATAAAAAAACATGTAAATACTAGAGTAAGAATATTGAAAATTTACTAACTAACTAACTAATAACAATAACAGCTCCAACTAATAATGTTTTTAGTTTGAATTGTTATTATTAATCTTTATGTTTATTGTGCAATTGGTATTGTTGCATGGGTTAAGTACTTTTAGAGTTTTATTTTGTGAAACTGACTCTTCGCAAATGTTTTGATTTTCTTGAACAAATGATACACTTGTATTTTGAAAGTAAGAAGGGTTAAGCAGTTTTCGTGATACCTCAAATTTTCTTTGCATGGATTCTCCTATATACCCTTCTTCTACATTGGAAGAACATCATCCTCCGTGCCTTTTCAGAGTGGGTAAATCACCGCCACTTTTCGCCAACATGCTTGCCGAAGAACGCCTTAGTCCATGCCAGGTATATTCTCTGGGATTTTCTAGTTTTAGGTATTCTGCAACAATTTCCGGAACACCACCGATGGTATGGCATCCAACAGATTGAGCGTAACACCTGCCGTTTCGATATGCAATAAATAATCTTCTGCTGTTCATATTTTTACGAATTATAATACAAAATAGGTAAATGTTAAATATCAGATAGCATAAAGACTTTCTTAAATTTAGTTTACTTTGCTATATTTCTATTTTAAAGCCATATATTCGGTATTTTTATTCAGCGCACGGAAAAAATCGGAGATTGGGAAAATGTTTCCCGTGCGCTAGTCCGAAAAAGTTAAAAATAAGGTGTTTTCAAAGAAGTATAATAAAAAACATTTTCTTCGCTCAAAAAAATTTCCGCATTTCATGATATTCTAAACCTATTTCAACAAAAGAAAATATTTTTTTACAATTATTATACTTCCATTCCACTACGTGGTTGTGGAAGTAAACATATGACAGATGGCAATAATACTTGGCATACAGCTAATACAGTTGGCAAGGAAGACACCTATTATAGTTTTATTGAAAAATGCTAATAAGTAGTTAAACTACGGTGGAAGTTTGTAATAGTATATTACGTACCGAGGTGGAGAGAGTTCGATTGTTGTCCAGAGATAAGATAATAACTAATTCTCGAGACAATAATTAAACTTTTCACCTAGGCTATCCACAATCATCCTTCTTAATGAACAAAAAGCCAATAAACCGTTTACTAAACTTTTAAATAGCATTTTATGTAGGCAAAGAACACAAAAATTCTTATGCAAAGTGACGTCGCATCGTCTTTAATATTACTGGCAGTGCTACCAACTCCAATAACTGAAATTACCCGCAGCGAACTCTGAAAACTCCCGCTTTTTCCCGGCAAAACAAGTCAGTTTTGAATTACCTATTTGAATCAATGTCTAATATGTAGAATTTTAGTAAGTAATAAAAAACAAAATATAACTGATAGTTTTATAAATTTCATTTATACACTTTTGCACCAAAAACAATATATATTATAACATTTTAATGAATAAACAATATTACAGACTTAACAAAGAATAAGTGTTTAAAATAAGCAAGAGAACTACATAATTACCTTTTTTTTTAACCCTAATATTACTATGTAAAGGCCATCACACACATTTCAACATACCGGGTGTAACAGGATCATGGTAAGTATATTCCCTTTTTCTCCTTTAGTTTTGAAGATAATTAATTGAAATTAAGAATATACTACATACATAATAAGCGGCACTTTTTGACATACAATTGATTTTTTTTTAATTTCCGGTTTCGCCGGAAATGACACTAACTTTCGATTTTTAAATGGAACACCCTATATATTATTGCATGCTTGAATTCTGCAAAAAATTTTGAATCCAGCGATGCCAAATAAGTGACATTTCATACATATTTTTTTTTATAATATAATTTTTTGTTTTCCATTTAAGTGTGCCATGACGGTTCCGATTTATTCTAAATGACCCGTGTAATGCTACAAAAATCTAAATCCCGTTAAAAATACTAAATAACGTGATTTATGAGCAAATAAAATTCACCAAAATTGTTTTTGAGGCAAAACTCAATTTTTTCAAATGGAACCATATCGGTACCGTGGTACAATTTATTACTACTATTAATAAGGAATTTATTCATATGTCGTATTAAAATGTGCGATAAATACAAACAAAATTACAGCTAAAGGAAAATAAGAAAATACAATTTTATTCTAATTACCTTGTTGGACATAAAGTGGTTTTGGAATACAAAAAATTAACACAAAACATTACAACAGTTGTTCAAAATGTCCATTAACATCAATGCACTTCTGAACTCGCATAGCTGTTTCTCGAAGAACGTTCGCCAATTGCTGGGCCGTTATGCTATTAATTGCTCGTCTTACTCGTAGCTCCAGGCCTTCACGGGTTGTAACGGCGGTTGCATAGAAAATATTTTTTAATTGACCCCAAACAAAGAAATCAAGGGGCATTGAATCAGGTGACCTTGGAGGCCACCTCCCATTCGTTGAAATTACGTTTTCTCCGAATCTCCGTTGAAGGTAATCAATTACTATCCTTGAATTATCGGGAGGAGCGCCATCTTGTTGAAAATACATTTCCTGTCCTAAATCTAACTCATCTATAATGTCCTCAATCTCATTTTCCAGAAATCTCAAGTATCTGGTACCAGTCAGAGGTCCTTCAAATATTATTGGACCAATGATTCTACTACCGATTATTCCAAGCCAAACATTGAAACCGAACCGCACTTGAAAGTTACCCTCCCGTAACAAATTTGATTTTCTTGTGACCAATATTTTGTACTTTGTCGATTAAATAATCCCAAATTTGTAAACCTTGACTCGTCCGAAAATAAAATCAGTCCCAAAAAATCATTGTTTGGCTGCACGTTATTATACAAAATCCAATTGCAATATTCCATCCTACGTTCGTAATCACTTTCGTACAAATGCTGGTGCAATTGGTAGGTATTTAAAAGATTTATAGTGGTATTTGTGCAAAATTCGGCTTGTTTGGTGACTGATGTTCAAACCCAATTTGCCTTAAAGAAACAGTCTTATCAACTTCCATGCGAGCCAAAACTTTAATTTCCGTTCCTGCATCAATAATGAAGTTTTCTTCGGGACCATTGTTGGGCTCTCTTCGGAATTGGTTTTCAACACGTTTAAAATCATTTTTCGCTGGACATTGTCTATCAGGATATCGTCGGCCATAAAGGTCCATAGCTGCAATTGCATCTTTTTTACTTTCTCCATAAATAAAGGGCCATCCATGAATTACGTCACGCAAATTTTATGGGTTTTCTACCCCTTCCTCCCCCTATGCCCCCCCCCCGTTGTGACGTCTCACATTTTAAATTTTGAGGTAGAATTTTCTGACTTTTGTTTGTTTTTTTTTAATTCCATTCAATTAAGACAATGGTATACATAGATGTAAATAATGTTATGTCACAAAAGTTTGACCCCCTCCACCCCTCTTGTCACACTCTGTCACACTTTATGGACCCCCTCCTCCCCACTCAAAGTGTGACGTAATTAATGGATGGTCCCTAATTAACATGTCCACTTATTCATCTCTTGTATACATTTGCGGCATTTTGAACACAATTAACAAGAATTTTAAACAATTTTTAAAGACGCAATAAAAACACCGTTAAACCAACAAATGTTTGACAAGCTAAATATTTCATTGTTTTCAAAGCCACCTTAGTTACTTCTTAACATATGATTAGAACAAAATTGTATTTTCTTATTTTCTTTTGGCTGTAATTTTGTTTGCATTTATCGCACATTTTAATACGACATATAAATAAATTCTTTATTAACAGTACTAATAAATGGTACCACGGTACCGATATGGTTCCATTTGAAAAAATTGTGTTTTGCCCCAAAAAGAATTTTGGTGAGTTTTATTTGCTCATAAATCACGTAATTTAGTGATTTAATGAGATTTCGATTTTTGTAGCATTAAGTATACGGGTTATTTAGAATAAATCGGAACCGTCATGGCATACTTAAATGGAAAACTAAAAATTGTATTATAAAAAAAATTGATGTTTGAAATTTGGCATCATTGGATTCAGAAAATTATGCAGGATTCAAAAATGCAATAATGTATAGGGTGTTCTATTTAAAAATAGAAAGTCAGTGTCACTTCCGGCGAAATCGGAAGTGAAAAAAAAATCAATTGTATTTCAAAAAGTGCCGCTTATTATGTATGTAGCATGTCCTTAATTTCAATCAATTATCTTCAAAACTAAGGAAAAAAGGGGGTATACCATGATTCTGTTATACCCGGTGCCATAACTTAGGAGCATAATACGCATTTTAGCCAGCCACAATAAGCGTCTCTGTGATTGTTTAAAATCTCTATGTTCTGTAATATAGCGTTATGCTGAGGTGTGTCTGATAGGCTTAGCAATAAGTATACTAAAATGCAGGGGGCGAGGACAAGCCGTGTTTACATTATATATGCACTCTAATAATACACTTGTTCGGCAATCCGGGCAATGTAAAACATATTCTAGATATCAATTGTGAAATTTTAATAGGTACATAAATTTAAATTACACGTCGAAAATTCCCTAAATTTCCCACAGAAAATCCATTCACGCAAAATTTCCCATATTGCTCTAAAATTCTCGGTTTTCGGGAAAAATCCCGGCCATTAGCACCATTACTGGTAAGATAATGTCTACTTTCTAACCTGAAATTTCAGTTCAATCGTCGGATGAACTTTTGACATGTAAGACAATTTGTTTATTTCTGTATGATTTTAAAGAAAGGTAAAGATATTTACACATGCCTTCCATATTTGGCATATTTTATTTAATATTTGTTTTTTGCTGTCTGTTCAAGTAGTGAAAATGGTACAACAAATGTGTTCTATTTGTCCTTGTCAGATTCTAAATTTTACTGACTTGTCTTTTGTTGAGTTGTATTTATTAATTCTCCTCAGCTAGAGCCTCCCGAGATTTTTTACTTGGCTTTATATCGTCTATGATTTTATTTTATAGTCTGACCTTGTGTTGGATTAAGACCAGCTTTCATCATATCCTCTACACGGGTAATATAATCTTGAATAAGAAATCTAGTCGGTCAAACCGCCCGTTTTGTTTTGCATATAAAACAAATGCCATAAAAAAATGCATCTGCCAATCAATAATAAATATGCAACAGCGTTCCGGAGAAAAACACCGGCGCGCGACAGCGCTTGACGTCTCTTGTTGAATTTTACATAGGTTACTAGATTATAAACAACAGAAGCTGATATGTCAATAAAATCACAATATGTTACGTATAATAGTTACAGGAATCGAATGTAAATTCTAATATCGTATTATAAAGTAGTTATGGTACAGGAGCCAGCGAGCAATTAGCCGACACATTTGTAACCGCTAGAGAAAAAATCGGTAAAGGTATTTACACAAAACTTCCCTCTGTATTCATACAGGACAGGACGGTCACTCTAACAAATTATTAATTAAGAAATGACATAATACGAGACTTATAATCGAAGTTAGCTCTATTATTACAGAGAGAACCTGATAACTTTTTTCCATCATCTACTCTTTAAATAGTGGTGGGGAAAAAATCAATAATTTTTTAAAATTTTTAATACGTTTTTTTGTTGCAATAGGTTTAGAATGTAATGAAACGTGGACATTTTAAATTGAAGAAAGCAATTTTTTCGGTCATCTGTTCTATTGTAGTGGTAAAAAAAATTTAAAAAATGTGTTTTCTGATAGTTCAAAACAATTTTTTTTAAATATGTTTACAATGTCATGATACGTGGAAAAATTAAATTTAAGCAAAAAAATTTTGTTTTAAAATTGGTTTAGAATGTGAAACGTGGAAATTTTAAATTTGAGGAAAAAATATTTTTTCTATCTGTTCTATAGTAGGTAGTGGTAAAAAATGTAACAAATTGTTTTTTGTTTATTTTGAAAAATAAAGTTTTTTGGAAAATCTTTAGAATGTTACGAAACGTGGAAATTTTAAATTTGAGCAAAACTGTTTTTTCCATCATCCATTTTATAAAAAATTTTGAAAATTTCAAAAACTTTGTATTTAAAATTTTCAAATTTTTGTCTTTTCTAAAATAGGTTTAGAATGTCACGAAACGTGGAAATGTCAAATTTGAGCGAAAAAATTTTTTTCAATTATCTATTCCCTTTAGACGGTCCACCCTGTATATTTTCCAGTGAAAGTCTAACCATTTCTTCGGTGACAGTGGCGCCAGCTACCTACTAAATTTGACTGTTCTCCGTCAAGTAGTTTTTTAGTGAATGCACCAACAGACCGACACGCGACAGACAGACAGACTGACGGAATTGAAAAGCCTATATTTTCGTATTCTACATGATTTAAAACGTAAAAATCCGAAAAATCTCGGAGGGTGATTCTTTCTCGAATACAATACTTACTTCCCTTCAGTATGCGAGGGAAGTAAAAGATACAAATTTTTTCTAAAAAATTTTCAATTTTTATTTTTGAATAGGTTTAGAATCCATGAAACGTGAAAATTTTTTTGAGCAAAAGATTTTTTTTCCATCTATTGTAATGGTAAAAAAAATTTCAAAAAGTCTCGGACCAAAATTTTCTCTACCCAGCAACACTTTTCCGGTTGATAAAATGATTGCAAGCATAGAACAAAGCTTAATAAACAAAAAACAAAACTGAAATTAGAAACAAGGTGTGTAATATACTTACAAACTACAAAAATAAACTTAAAAATACAAGTAATAAAACTAGAACTCAATTAAATCATTATATTAATGAAACTAAAAAAATTTTAACGGAAAATTCAGATATATTTGTACTAATGGCTGACAAATGTAACAAAACAGTAATAATGTACAAAACAGACTATGAAAGAAAAATCCATAACATGCTCAGTGACACCACTACATATAAAATACAAAACCAAGATCCAACAAAAAAAATTCAAAACAGTATTAATAACATTATTAAATCATGGCTCAGAAAAAATCTAATTACTGAACAACAAAAAAATAAACTCATATGTCATAATGGCCACGCCCCATTCATATATGGCCTACCAAAACTATACAAAGAAAATATCCCATTAAGACCAATAGTTAATAATATAGACTGTCCCACTTTCAACCTTTCACAATTTTTATCTAATATAATAAGTAATATTTTGGGAAAAACAGAATATTATGTAAAAGACTCCTGGCAATTTTGCGATTTTATAAAAAAACAGATAGTGCCTAAAGACCATTGTATAATTTCACTTGATGTCACTTCACTATATACTAACATACCGACAGAACTTGCAATAAAATGTGTAAAAAACAAATGGTCCGAAATTAATAAACATACATCTATTACTGAAAACGAATTTATTAGTGCCATTACATTATGTCTAAATTTTACATATTTTACATATAATAACCAATTTTACTCTCAAATTTTCGGAACTGCTATGGGTTCACCCATATCAGCCACCATTGCAAACTTAGTTATGGAAGAATTAGAATGTCAGATATTAAAATCATTAAATTATAAACCTATATTTTACAAAAGATATGTAGATGACTGTATTATCTGTTTACCAAAAAACAAAATAGAATATACTGTTAACAATTTCAATAGTTTTCATCCACGACTGCAATTCACCAGCGAAATTGAAAAAGAAAAAACCATAAACTTTTTAGATATAACCATTAAATATAATGAATCCGGAATTATTGATACTAACTGGTACACGAAAGAAATTTGGTCGCAGAGATACTTAAATTATAATTCACACACACCTACCAATTAAAAAAAAAAAAGCGTTGTTAATAGTCTAACAGATCGAGCCATTCAACTTTCACATCCAAAATATAGACAAAACAACTTGAAAAAAATTAAAACAGTCCTCGAAACAAACTCCTATCCTAAACATTTTTATGAACCAATAATTAAAAAAAGAATACATAAGATCTATAATAAAAATATAAATCAAAAAAGTAAGAATAATAGCAACTATGTATCCATACCTTACATACCAAAAGTATCCGAGAATATTTCAAATGTATTAAAAAAACACAATATAACAGTGGCGCATAAACCTTATACTACAACAAAAAAATTCTTTACAAAACTAAAACCCAAACTACAACCAAAAGACGAAACTAACGCAATTTATAAAATAGACTGTAATAATTGTAATAATACATATATTGGCCAAACAAAACAATACCTGCATAAACGAATATATGCACACAAATATAATATAAGAACACTAAATCAAAATTCGACAGCTCTTACCAAACACGCTTTAGACAATAATCATAGCTTTAACTTTGACAATACAAAAATTTTACAAAAGGAACCAAATTATCATCGAAGGACAATACATGAAATGTTACAAATTAAAAGACATAAAAACGCAATAAACAGCCGCACTGATATAGAGAATTTAAGTGAAACATACTTTGACTTATTAAATTAACTAAAAAAAGGGGATATTATTAAACAACATATATTTTTACATCTTTCCGTCAAGTCCGCAAGATAATATCTTAAAATATCATATTTCACACTACTGGCCATTAGAGAAAACTTCATATCTATAACATCCATAAATTAAATAAACTGTACCAATAGTGACATAACACAGACCAGAAAGCAGGCAATACTTTTGTTCAGCATTTAGTTGCATTCAAACTTCCAACAGAAATAAACGTAAAATGTATTAATATAGTGTAAACAAAAAATTTCTTAAATTGTAAGTAATGAAATTAAAATTGTATAATGACATAAAATAATCGTACGTTAATATAAATATTGTAGTTTTTCCTCTGACGATGGTTAATAAAACCGAAACGTAAGAAAATATAAGAATTTTAATTTAAAGATGACCGAAAAATCCCAGGATACATCAAGTTAATAAAAATGTTGGTAAAAAAAATCAAATATGTTTTTTCTTAAATAGGTTTAGAATGTTATGAAATGTGGAAATTTTAAATTTGAGCAAAAAAAATGTTTTTCATTATTAATTCCCTTTAGACGGTCCCTGTATATTTCCCAGTGAAAGTTTTAACCATTTCTTCGATGACAGTAGCGTCAGCTACCTACCAAATTTGACTGTTCTCCGTCAAGTAGTTTTTTAGTTAATGCACCAACAGACAGACAGACAGACAGAGAAACAGGCAGACAGACAGACTGACGGAATTGGAAGACCTATATTTTCGTAATCTACATGATCTGAAACGTGAAAATCCGAAGCAATCTAGGAAGGTGATTTTTTATCGAATATAATACTTCCCTTCGGTATGCGAGGGAAGTAAAAAAGTCGAGTGCGAGAAGGCAGACCGATGTATTCCCATGAATTTTGACCTGCTGAACACGAATTCGATGTCCGTTTTGTCCGATTGGCTCTTGCATTTTTCCTAACCCCAAAAAACACCGTCAGAATGCCCGAAAAATAAGTAAATAAAAAGCTTAAATGAGCTAACTACCACTTCCATACGTATTTTGGGGCGCTGGGACCGAATGTGGGCGGCACGATGATCTATGGTAATTTTTAAGGGAGAACGCACCACCTAGATGATCCACCTTCAAAATTTTGGAAAAAATGAAAGTGTCGCTAAAATTCTGAAAAAATTCAGGAGCACGTAAGGAGATGTGATAAATTGAATGGCGTAAATCAGAAGTCTATAGCTTTTTTGGTTTCCGAGATAGACTCTCGAGAAGTGGGGGGAAAAGGAGATTGTCTCCTTCCGTTGAGCTCATCCCGGAAACGAAGTATCGTAGGGATGACTGGTTTATGCCATTCGATTTTTCTGTTCTCTTTGCGTATCCCTGAATTTTTTAATAATTTTATGGTCCCTCGTTCCGATGCAGTTGCTCCCGAGGCGGACCCATGTCACCGGAGAAGCGAACTTCTCGGACCTTTGACTTTGGCGGTGTGTATACTGGAGTATCTCGAATCCTGATGTATCCAGGGAGCGAAATATTCAAGAACATTAACAGTTTAATGTTTACTGTGCCATAAGAAACGATAGGGTGGTGACATTACAATTTTTTGGGAAAAATTTAAATAGTAAGTTAAAAAGATTTCTTTTCAGCTAATATGTCTAAGGCTTCCTCCTTGGAAATCCTGCCATGACAGGGCCAACTATTCTAAAATAATCCAATATGCGCTTTACATTGTATGGTGATGGTTTCTGTTCTTGTGGGTATTGAGTAGCAAATGTATTATATGTTCTTGATATTACCTTATCACATTGTCCATAAATAATAAGATTCTTGAATATTTAAGAAAATCACCAATATTTCAAAAAGTTGTAACTTTAGCCCCTACAATGCAATACCACCGCATATGCGGACGGTGTATGCGATGTTACCAGACCTTCCCTGGTTCTAGCTGTTGGACTCTGCCAGCTCTTCTGGTGTTCTTCTGCCTTGGTCTTCTTTTTTCGCTGGCATGTCGTCTCCCGGGAGCGTCTTTAGTCTGTCGTGCAAGAAAACGGCTGTTGCCAAGCTCTTTTCGAGTTTGGAGGGGTTTGGGGGGTGTTGACTAGTTGGAAGCCCAGGATGGCAATTGACATAATGTGCTCCGATTTCGTCGGAAGGAAGTGTGACTGTAGCTCAAGGATTGTGTTCGGCCGAAGACGCTTATTTTAGTGTCAGAGACCGACACGGGCTAGGGTAAAGGTGCCGAGCTGGTTGTTTGCTTGGTACCCCAGGGATCGGGTGATTTGGATGTGTTTGGTCATTGTCTCCTTGTGGCGTGGCTTGAAGGTCGGACTGAAACAGAAAAACGGTTAAGTTATACTTACCCGTTATCCAGGATCTGGAACTTCGACCTCTTGTGCATCGGAACGTCGTTGGGATCTTAGTTAGTCGCCTGTCTGACCAGCGCTCTGTCTCGGATGATTTTAGTTACCGAGGTGTATTCCAGGTCTCTGAAGATGTCGGCGTTTTTGACAAAGCATGGTGCATCCACGGCGCACCTAAGTGCGACGTTTTCCACAGCTTGTATCCTCTACAGCTGGGTGGCTGCTTGGTATCTCCAGGCAATGGAGGCGTAGGTCAGAATAGGTGCAATGAGGGACCTGATAGACGTAAGTTTGTTCATCAGGTTGAGTTGGCTCTGTCTACCTATCACAGGGTAAAGTAGAGTCCTCCCCGTCCTCGCTTTCTGTATTATAGCTTCCGTGTTCTGTCTCCACGTCAGGCTTCAATCCATGATAACGCCAAGGTACTTGACGGTATCCGTGCCATTGAATGAAATTTGTACAGCATTTTTAATGTTTCGTTGCGACGTAAGATTGACTATAATGTTGTTTTCACGAGGATATTATTTTAACAAACCGAAAAATATAGTGTACTAAGTTATAGTAAGTTTTTCCACTCCATTAGCATTAGTAAGTAGATGTGTTTGCGAAAACATTGTGGTTAGTCATGATGGTTAGTGGATGAAACTTTACATGACAAATATTTTATTTTCATTTATCCGTACACAATCTAATAGTACAAGACTATTTGCAAGATGGGAACGGCACATACATTATACAAAAATGAGTTAAATGTATTAAGATGCATTTTAATAAAAATATATAATAATAAAAACAGAATAAACGTTAGATAGAACAGAAAATTGAATTTACTTACGAATTCAATAAAGAAATATGAGATTTCAGACAGAAATTTAGTGGCACATTTTCTAAATTAGAACAATAAATGTTATAGCAGGGCTTGCCAAACAAAAATACTCTAGCCTATAAATGTTGTTAGAAATGTGAAAATTCTTATCCTGGAATACAGTGATTGAAAAAAGTTAAGAATATTTGACGTTTCTTTGTTGATTAATTTTTAAATATCTTTTTGATGTTATTTTGAATATTAAATATTTTTTTGCATGAGCTACTAATTAACAGCAGACTAATGCAAAAATCACTCAATACCTGCGTGTATTGTTTAGCCAAGACTTAAGAATTTCTGTTTTAAACGGTCCGTAAGTTATTCTAATCTGTTTCAGACAATACATCAAAAACACTTCAATATAATGTGCATACAACGTGACCATTTAAGCCACCCTAAATAACACAAAATCGTTGATTTGTCAGCGACAGCGCTTCCCTGTCTCTGCTCGTCTTTTACCACCCTACATTTGATACATTAAATTGTGAAATGACAGGTCTGTTGCTAGGCCCATTATCGATGAGATTGTCGGAGGAAGTAATGCAGCGGGTAAAAATATGTAATATCTGTTCTACTTTTATTATTAGGACTAGACTTTCTCTTGTAGAAGCAGGGAAGTGCGGAAGGATAGTAATGTGATTACCGTACCCTTCGCAAATACGAAAACGAAAAGTATGTTGCTGTTGGTCGAGACATTTTTAAAACATATCTCTCGTAAAGAAAATAATCCATACCGTCGTATTAATCACCGAAATCTGAACAACTTTCAAAATGCCCACCGTTCGTCCGTTTATCCATCCGTGTGTCTGTTCATCAGTCTGTCCGTCGGTCACATTTGTTGTAATCTTGATAACTCTAGACAGAAATGACTCATCATATGCAAATTTGGACAATAACTTAGTGTTAGCTACAGGAAGAACCCCCATTTTTTGCATCTACGACCTCTTCACTGGAATATAATGCCCCCAAATTGTGCTAAGATGACAATTGTATATAGGCTATTTGTTGACTATGATTTATTAAGGAACAATTGCGTTGAAGGGTTCTTACTGTTTTACTCGTTAATTGGCCACCTAAAAAAGATAAAATCACAAAATGCTATTGAATTTAGGGGTGGATTTTTGACGGGGTGAAAAACTAAGCGAAATTCGAAAAAATTACGAGAGTACTCTCTTGTAGAAAATTGAATTTCCTATCGAAAGCGCGACCTTGAGAACACCATTTTTATATGAAATATAATTATAAACAGGACTGCAAAAAATGCAAAAAATCGCGAAAATGATTTTTTTTTTAGATTTTTCTTAATAACTTTTTTCTGAGCAGAGATAGATATACAGGGTGTTTCACTTAAAAGTCCCCAGGCCATTATCTCTAAAACTAATAAAGATATTTTATTTTTGTAAATGGCAGATGATTGATACCAAAGAAAGCTTTAAATAACGGTGATTAGAATTTTTCCTCAACACCATACAGAGATGGCGCTGCGATGCAAAACTATTTTTTGATGGCTGGAACCTTGAAACATAAGTCATGTGATTAAACAATAATTTGTGAATAATTTTGATGGTATAGAGAATTTACAAAAAACACGCCGTTTTGGAGTTACATGAGTTTCTTTCATTAATGCCAGTACACGTGAATTTTGATAAATCCCTATAATTTATTTATTATTTATTATAGAATATTGGTTACCAAACACTTTTTTTCAAGATAAGGAAAGTGATATAATACACTATCATAAAATTATGTTTACCACTTCCGGCCAAACCGGAACTAACATGATGAACCAATATCCATATGTTCCTACATATTACATTTTTTTTTCTAATAACGCTTCTAATAAAACGGCTCCCAAAACTTAAAGTAAGTAAGACAACAAAGAAAATACACACCAATTTAGAATGGTAATGAAAAATCTACTTAAAAGATATTAGTAGGCTTTGATTTAATTTTAAGTTTGACAGTTATTAAACAAAGTTTGTAGTTGGTGCATTTCAATCATAGTTTCAAACAGAAATAGTGTACTTAGAAACAATTCAAAACAAATTAATCCAAATAAGGCAATAAAAAAAAATAAATTTAAAAAATGGTTGGATACACCAATGAAGATAAGTTAAATATGATTTTAATATACGGTGAATGCAAAAGAAATTCCTGACAAGCAAAACGATTGTTTTGTTTACGATTTCCAAATAGACCTACACCCGATAAAAAAACATTTATCATGCTGTTTAAAAATTTAAGAAACTGGGGTAGTTTTAAGAAAACTATTCGTAACAGAAATAGGCCAGTTAGAAACGATGAAAATACAGCCTTGGTGTTAAATAGTGTTGTCAACAATCCTCAATGTTCTCTCCGGAAATTGGCATCGGAAACTAATCTGTCGATATCTTCGTGCCATAGAATATTAACATCAAATAAATACCATCCATACAAATTAAAATTGATCCATCATTTAAGGCCTGGTGATTATGAACGAAGATTACATTTTCTAGCTGAATTTTCAGTTATTTCTGAAGAATGCCCAAATTTTTTAAAAAATGTGCTCTGGAGCGATGAAAGCCGTTTTCACAACAACGGAGTTGTGAGTAAGCATAACTGCCGATACTGGTCACAAAATAATCCTAGATGGATGAGAATGACCCGAAATCAGGTAACTTTTGGAGTTAACGTGTGGTGTGGAATATTAAACTCATATATTATTGGACCATATCTATTCCATGGGACTTTAAATGGAAGAAAATATGAGATATTTTTGAGAAATGTATTGCCAGGATTATTAGAGACTATCCCTCATAACCGGGAGAATATTTGGTTTCACCAAGATGGTGCACCACCCCATAACTCAGTACTAGTCAAAGATTGTCATAATGAAATGTGCCTTCAGAGATGGATTGGTACTAATGGAGTAGTCAGATGGCCAGCACGATCACCTGACTTGACTCCATTAGATTTTTACCTTTGGGGGTATTTAAAAAGTGTAGTGTACATTGAACCCATTGAGGATATGGCCGATTTGTATAATAAAATATATGCAAGTGTTGCTGCTATAAATAGACATACGTTACAAAAAGTTTGCAATGAAGAGTTACTGAAACGGTACAATATGTGTATTCATGAAGAAGGGAGAAATTTTGAACATTTAATATAATAAGTACCTACTAATAAGAAAGAAATTAGTTTAATTTCATTTTTAATAATATTTCGATAGTTTTTAAATGTTTCTTTATAACACTTTTGTTTACGTTCTTTACTGAATTGTCAATAAAAATTTAGCCCATTCTAAATTAGCGTGTATTTTCTTTGTTGTCTTACTTACTTTAAGTTTTGGGAGCCGTTTTATTAGAAGCGTTATTAGAAAAAAAAAATGTAATATGTAGGAACATATGGATATTGGTTCATCATGTTAGTTCCGGTTTGGCCGGAAGTGGTAAACATAATTTTATGATAGTGTACTATATCACTTTCCTCATCTTGAAAAAAAATGTTTGGTAACCAATATTCTATAATAAATAATAAATAAATTATAGGGATTTATCAAAATTCACGTGTACTGGCATTAATGAAAGAAACTCATGTAACTCCAAAACGGCTTGTTTTTTGTAAATTCTCTATACCATCAAAATTATTCACAAATTATTGTTTAATCACATGACTTATGTTTCAAGGTTCCAGCCATCAAAAAATAGTTTTGCATCGCAGCGCCATCTCTGTGTGCTGTTGAGGAAAAATTCTAAACACCTTTATTTAAACCTTTCTTTGGTATCAATCATCTGCCATTTACAAAAATAAAATATCTTTATTAGTTTTAGAGATAATGGCCTGGGGACTTTTAAGTGAAACACCCTGTATAGGGATTACTTCAGAGAAAATAAAGTAGGTATTTCAGCCGTTAGAATAAGCTTTGAAAAAAATTTCTGCGATGAAAGTTGACCGAGATATTGCCGTTCAAATTGGGTTTTTTGTCGATTTTTTACCGCCGTCCGCTTATTTTTCCTGTTGTGGTCAATTTTCAATGATAAACTTTATGTTCATAAGATACAACGCTATTTTAATGTTATTGAGTGACATATAATATGTTTTATTTTAATTTGTAAAATGTAATTATTGTTGGTATTAAAAAAAGGGACTAATACAAGGAAATATTTTTTGAGCTTTCCGTACCTAAAAGTTAAGCCGATATCTCATCAACCAAATTGCAATTGTCGGTTTTAAAATCAATTTCTTCATCAATGTCTGCATCGACGTCCTCTTCAGACATGTCTGTCAAGTTTGCGTTTTCTCAGTCGACTCCGGTGCATTCCCTGCAAAAAATTGAGGATTTAATACCCAAACTCCTGCAACCACAATTTCCAAGGCAACCTTTCAAGCATCCACAAGCTATTCGCTCGAGCAAAGTCTGAGGTGTAGGAGGCTGTGTTGTGGGAATCTGCATCAATCCACTTTTTGTTTTTTTCCAACCCCATTGCAGGGGATTTAAAATGTTTCCTTGCCACTGCTGCCCCCAAATCACCCGACCCCGGTGGTACGAAGCAAACGACCAGCTCGGTATCCTTGCCCTAGCCCCTGACGCTAAAATAAGCGTCTTTGGCCGAACACAATCCTCGGGCTACACAGTTCACACTTCCTTCTGGCGAAATCGGAGCACATGATGCCAATTGGCACCATCGACTTCCGACTAGTCACCACCCCCAAACCCCTTCAAACTCCGAGAGGGCTCGGCAACAGCCGTTCCCTCTCACGACAGACACGAAAGACGCCCCCGGGAGCCGACATGCCAGTGAAGAAGATTAAGACTGAAGAGCGCCAGAAAAATATAGTGCCTGGGTCCAACAGCCAAGACCAGGAGAGGTTCGCTAATATCGCCACACCGTCCGCATTTGCAGAGGGGGGGGGTGAAAAAGTGGGCCCGTCCAGATCTACAGTGATGATTGGGGCAAGGAGCTCAAGCTCGACCCCATCATCAAAAGTCAAGAAGATTAGCAGGTGCCAGCGCTGCATTTGTAAATATACTCGCTTCCCATGTAATTTTGTAGCATCTGCTGTTGGAGGTAATTGCGACGAAGTAAATTTTGTACTTCCTGACAGTATTTTGAATGACACACGGCGGCCTTACAAACCATTTTAGAAAGCCAGTTATATTTAACGTAGAAATAAGAAAATATATAACGCAAACTGTTTGTTTAAAGTCGAAAAATCTTAAAACTGAAAAAAGTGGTCAAAAGTTGTATGTTATTTATTTATATATTTCCTTTTGCAACAACAAATTAAATTTACAACTTAAATAATATGTTGTTATCCTATATCTTTAAAATGTAATTGTACCTACTTAATGAAAATAACAATTTTTCATTGATAATTATAAAAAAAAGCTAAAGTGGTAGAAATCGACAAAAAAATAGCCCACATTGAACGGCAATATCTTCGTCAATTTTCATCGTAGAACCTGTTTCTGAACCTCGTTTTCTCTGAAGCAATCCCTATACCTATCTCTGCTCAGAAAAACGTTATAAACAAAAATGTAAATTCTTCGTCGGTTGCCATATTCGCACTTGTGGGTATTGTCCACAAGGGATCCAAGGTATACCATTTCTTTTCTTACGTCGCACTGAACGATGTTTAACTTCCCCTAGAGATGTAGCTTCCACAAACACCAAACAACGCAATACTCGAATACAATGCACGTCACATTGAAGATTCCAACCCCTTCCAGGATGTTTAACTTGTCTGGGTGGGTTTCATTTGCTTGGTGTATAATTTTCATTTTGTTGTAATTTGCACTTGAACCGTACTCAGAGCTTTTCGTTTGAAAATTGTCCGTCGCATGTATGAGCTTATTGTTGCTAGCTGCAACTAAGGTGTTATCATCTGTGAATCTAAAAACATCAAAATTACCCCTTTTGCATATGTCCATTTAATTCTGCAGGTGTAGTAAATTGGATTTTATTTGGTTAAAAGTATTTTTTTTGTCTTAATATGGTTTAGTAATGAAACATGTTTCAAACATAGCATTTCTTTTAAATAGCTAAAAAGATTTGCGTGAAGTCACCCTACAAAATATTTCTTAGTGAATTAGGTTTTCATAAAAGATTGAGTAATATAAAGGTTTTGAATATATTAAATATAAAAGGCTAACCGACATCGATTGAAAATTTTCTTATTTGTTAAAACAGCTGGAGCACAATTTTATAAAGCGAAATTACTACCCTTTTAAACCTAAATAAGTAATGTTAAGCTCTTTGAACCGACCCAGTTGTCTGTAGGCTATTTCTCAACGGATTCCAGCATTTTGTAATTCTAAATCATTTACACTTGTTCAGTAAACTTCATGGTGCTAGAAAGAAACCGATAGTGTATATTCTACCACAAATATTACACACAAAAATCGGTAAAGATATTTCCACAGAACTTCTCTCTTTATTTGTACATTGGGGTCACTCTAAAAAATTATTAATTAAGAAACCACATATATGAGAATAATAATCGGAAGGTATTATTAAAAGAAAACCTGATAACTTCTGGTCAAAAAAATATACAGTGATCATCCATAGGCAAAAATTTAATATTGAATAAAAGATGTCAAATATGGAAGGCTTGCGTAAATATCTTTACAAATTTCCAACATGATTGAAGTATTTTTTAGGTGATCACCCTGTATATTTTTAAATAAAACTACAATAGGTGTCTTCCTTACCAAATGCGTCTACTATATGTCAAATATTATTGCCATCTGTCATTTTTTCAGTTCCATATCTACGCAGTGGAGTGGATGTATAGTTGTGGTTAAAAAAATTTCAATTTTCCCTTTTTTTTTTAAATAGTCTTAGAATGTCATGAAACGTGGAAATTTGAAATTTGAGCGAAAAAAATGTTCTTTCCGTCATCTATTCTATAGTGGTGGTCAAAAAATGTTTAAAATTTTCACATCTTTTCTGAAATAGGTTTAGAATGTCGTGAAACGTGGAAACTTTAAATTCGAGCAAAGAAAAATTGCCATCTGATATAAAAATTTTCAGTTTCGAAATTTTGTTTTTTTATTCTGAATTAGGTTTAGAATGTCATGAAACGTAGAAATTTTAAATTTGAGCAAAGGAAAATTTTTTACACCTTTTATTCTTGGCATTAGTAATAAGAGAAAATTTCAAGAAGTATTTCCTTTTGAATTTTTTTTTGAAATAGGTTTAGAATGTGATGAAATCTGGAGATTTTAAATTTGAGCAGAAACAAAATTTCCATCATATATTCTATGGTAAATAAATTTTAGAAAATTTTTTGACAAAATTTTCAAACGATTTTTCTTTTTGAATTTTTTTATGAAATGGATTTAGAATGCCATAAAACGTGAAAATTTTAAATTTGAGCATAAAAAATGTTCCAGCTTTTATTCTAGGTAGTAGTTAAAAAAAATTTCAGAAAGTTTTTCCATTTGAATTTTTACTTCCCTCGCATACCGAAGGGAAATACTGTATTCGAGAAAAAAATCACCTTCCGAGATTTTTTCTGATTTTGACGGTTCAGATCACGTAGATTACGAAAGTATAGGTTTTTCAATTCCGTCAGTCTGCCTGTCTGTCTCTCTGTCTGTTGGTGTATTAACTAAAAAACTACTTGACGGAGAGCAGTCACATTTGGTAGGTAGTTGACGCTACTGTCAGCGAAGAAGTGGTTAAACTTTCACTGGAAAATATACAGGGTGGACCGTCTAAAGGGAATAAATAATGAAAAAAAAATTGTTTTGCTCAAATTTAAAATTTCCACGTTTCATGACACTCTAAACCTATTTCAGAAAAAAAAATTTTGAAAATTTTTTTCACCGACATTTTTGAAAAAAATTTTACCACTAAAATAGATGAAAAAATTATTTTTCTTTGTTCAAATTTAAAATTTCCAAGTTTTTATCACTTTTGTACCAATTTTTTACCTTTATATTCTATAATAGTATCGGTAAAAAAAGATTGCAAATGTAATTTTTTTTGAAATAGGTTTAGAATGCCATGAAACGTGATAATTTTTGAGCAAAAAAAATCCATTTATTTTAGTGGTAAAATATTTGTCCAAAATGGTAAAATAATGCTGCAAATTTTTTTTTCCGAAATAGGTTTGGAATGTCATGAAACGTGGAAATTTCAAATTTGAGAAAAAAAAATGTTACGTCTATTCTATAGTAGTGATAAATAGATTAAAATTTTTTCAAAACAATTTTTAAATTTTTCAAAAAAAAATTTAAATTTGTTTTTGTTGAAATAGGTTTAGAATGCCATGGAAGCGTGGAAATTTTAAATTTGAACAAAGAAAAAAAAATTCCATCTATTTCAGTGGTAAAGTTTTTTCAAAAATGGTAATTTTTTTTTAAAATAGGTTTAGAACGCTATGAAACGTGTAAATTTTAAATTTGAGCAAAAAAAATGTTTTCATCTATTCTATAGTAAGTAGTGATAAATGGATGAAACATTTTTTCAAAAATATTTTTAAATATTTCAAAAAATTTATAAATTTGTTTGAATAGGTTTAGAATGCCATGGAAACGTGGAAATTTTAAATCTGAACAAAGAAAAAAAATTTCTATCTAATTTAGTGGTAAAATTTTTTCAAAAATGATAAAAAAAATTTCATAACTTTTTTTTTGAAATAGGTTTAGAATTCCATGAAACGTGGAACTTTTAAATTTGAAAAAAGTGAAAAATGTTTCCATTTATTTTAGTGGTGCAAAAAATTTTCATTTTTTTTTTCTGAAATAGGTTTAACGTGTCATGAAACGTGGAAATTTTAAATTTGAGCAAAATAAAATTGTTTTCATTATTTATTCCCTTTAGATGATCCACCCTGTATATTTTCAGTGAAAGTTTAACCATTTCTTCGCTGAGAATAGCTACCTACTAAATTTGACTGCTCCCCGTCAAACAGTTTTTTAGTTAATGCACCAACAGACAGACCGACATACAAAATCCGAAAAAATCTCGGAGGGTGATTTTTTCTCGAATACAATACTTCTTTTCGGTATGTAAGGGAAGTAAAAATAGAACGCTAGCGAAAATAGAAGGATACTCTTAAGAAATACATACATAATGTGTAAAACGAAAAACCAATTTTATTGTATTTCATGAACTTTGAAAACAGAAATCAACAAGAGAATATGTTTTTAATATAAATTCTAAGGTAACCGAAAAATTTTATTTATACGGCAAACGATGCCTTTGATGTTCATACATATTTATCAACGAATCAGGCATTTTACATTCACAAGAAATGCTCTAATACATATACCTCCTTATCTGGGGAACAAAAACTCATAAAAAAACACATATATTTATCTGTTTTTCATTCTGGGATCTTGTACCACATTGTACTTTCATAAAAATAGATATTTGTGGAATTTACAAAATAAGATAATTATCCAGTGCCTGTAACTTTTACTCCAAATGAGTAGTTAGATGATGTTTTTGGCAAATAATATGAATAAAAATAAAAATGTGAAAATAATGTATGTGGCTGCTTCCTTTCCGAAAGCATTTAGTCCAGCCAAAATAGGAAAAAGAACAGGATTTTTTTAAAAACGTGAAGGCAGCACTTTTTATATGAAATTGTAGGATCCGACGTGCTGAATATGGTGTTAAATGGCAGCAAATTCTTAAACGGGAGGAGTTGATTAAATACATGCGGTTGAGAAAATCCAAATTTATGCCAGACAAGTTTGCAAAACATTATTTAATCACGAACATTTATTTTATCTTGTTTTTTTTATAGAGTGCACGGGTTTCGAGATTTTTGATTCCCGACTAAAATTATCGAAAAACATATATACTTATAATCTTGACTACATATATTTGGTGCAGATTAAAAAGGCCACTTAAACCGGTCATAAATATGTCTCGTTAGCAAAAGTACATGAGAAAGTGATATCCCGCAGAACCGTACTTAAAATTGTTGTGAATGTTGTTGAACCCTGTAAAATGATCCATTTTAAAATATCAAATTATTAATAAAATTAAATTTAGATCAAAATTCCCATGAAAAAATCGACTTTGAAACATTATCACTTTACAAAAGTCCGAATGCCACCTTTGGTATCGTCCTTCATCGAAATCTGCATAAAAAATTATTTCACTAAAAATGTCCTAAAAAATGACAAAAAATTTTCATCTCGAGGACGACGGTCAATCGCCTTTGGGCTCCGTCGTTCGAAAAATGAAGATTTTTCGAAAAATAGACTTTTTCAAGATGCACAGGGCGGAAAGCCGCCTCGCCCGACAGATTTATCGAAAGTACCACGAATTTAAGTTTCCGAAAGTACCACGAATTTGGTTTTTCGAAAGTACCATGAAGAGAATTGCACAGGGCGGAAAACCGCTGCTCCCGACAAAGATTTCGAAAGTACCACGAAGAGGATTGCAGCTATTTTAAATGTCAAATTAAAAAAAAAAATCAATGGGACGTTTTTTCCAATAAAAACCAAAATCCACATTTAATTATTCTGGAAGTGGTGGAGAATACTCCATGTCCGAACCACAAGAACGTCCGTCAAAAATAGGTAAAAAGTTCAAAGTCGGAGAGTCGATTCCAAAATATCCTTAATCCAGGTCCAGGCGGGAATCGCCATAGTAGTAGCTCGAATGCGAGTCGACGGAAAAATGATAGTCGACTATATATTTAACCAACTCCCCCGCCTACAATTTTGTCGCCATTTAACATCATGTTCAGCAAATCGAAATCTACAACTTTCATGTATAGAAGAAAGTGCTGCCCCCACATTTTTTTCGAAAGAAACCCTATTTCGGCTGGATTAATTATATAAAACAGTAGCACCAAATTACATTGTAGACGTCGTGACACATTAGCAATAACAGATAATAGTAAAATTGAATATTCATCGTTAATATGACACAGTTAGATAATGGTGTAAGTTTTCATTTCTTACTAATTGTAATTACTAATAGTTTATATGTCTACCCACACAATATAAATACAACGGTGTTTAAAACTAATTGAGAAAGACCTAATTAACCTTGTAAGTAGATATATTGTTAGTATTAACATAAAACATTTAAATTAAATTGCCTTTGCATTTTATGACTGCACTTAAGAATAATTTGATAATAAAATAAATAAACATTCAGGTCAAACCAACTTTTAACATAATAATAACCAGCGTCATAAATAAACGTACCATGTGTTTTCAGATTTCTGACAAAACTTATTGCTACTGACTGAACTTATAGTATACTCTATGTTCGTATAATTTTTCTCATCTATATAATGGGTTGGAAAAATTGCAAATAGAGCCGAAACTCCGCCTCTCGCTCTGAATGAGGGGCAAGTAGACCTTAATTTCGCTGTGAAATATTACAGAATCGCCTTATTATTGTATAAAAAATAATAATTACATCGTACGTTACCTTTATAGTGTAATATACGCGACGAATTCTATATTATATTTCTACTGCAAGTCATTTCCAAAAGTATTGCGCAGATCACCGCTACTCGCATGTCATATAGTGTAATATATGGCCTTGTGTACAAACAGGCACATGATGGCGCAGTACAGAATCGGCTTCGTTTCGTATTATACATGGTGGTTCATAAATATTTGGGATATATTTACTGTGTTTATAATTAATCCACAATAAGCAGAGGAGCAGATATTGAAAATGTAGAAGACACAAATATTGCAAGTCCTAAGCAACCAGGAGAAGATATTTATACGAAAGGTGGCAATAAATCATACTAACTGTTTATAAAAATATAGTTGGAAGTGAAGGAAAACGATTAGCAAAAGAAAAAACGGCTTAATTGAGAATTTATTGAGCAGGGGGGGCCAGAAAAGAAAGACACGACGAGACAAGGGAGTATTAAAGGAGGTAAGTAGATCCTTCAGTGACCAAGCGTAATTTACAATATCAAAAAAATGAAATATACAGGGTTGGGCAATAGTCCCGGAACGGCTCGATTACAGCCGAACGGGACCTCGTATCAACTTCGGGTTTTCGACACTGTATTCAGCGAAATTTTTAGAACTTCTTGACATGTATTTCAGGGCCGTGACGTCATTACGTTCGGAGGTGTGACATAAGTGTCAATTTTTTTAAATGAAACACCCGGTATATTTTTCCATATTTGTATACTTTAAGGAGTACCGAATTCAACGATGTAAGGTTTGTATGGATTCTGTTATGTAATGTGGTCTCAATAAGGGAAAATTAGAAATTACAATCGTAATTAAGAGAGAACAGTGGATATCCAAACAGCTGTATCCAAAAAAGACTCTTTTTTTACCATTTTTATTTACAAAACTAAGACCCACGTAAACAAGTTTTTTTGTAGTCGTTTAATAAAAACACAGGTCATAGTTAAATTGTTCTCATTATTTTACTAGTTTATCTAAGTAAGTCGTGGTATAAACGTCACTGTGACATTACTTTTGTACTACTAATTTATGATTCTAAAATCGTGTCTTTAAAATGGCTCAACTGAACGACACTGAACGGATAACTTTACTCATGATGATTGGATTCATAGAGAGGCGTCGATCCCTTCAGGAAGCAAGTGACCTCTTCAACGATACCTTTCCTGAGCGAAACTCGATTTCCAAGTCGACAGCATGTCGAATTTTGCACAATTTTGAACATACGGGAAATGTCAAGAATTTACCAAAAACTGGCCGCCCAAAAACAGCGACAAACGACGACAAAGCTTTAGATGTACTGTTAGAGAGTCAGGAGGAGCCTAAAACGTTAATTCCGAAACTTTCATTAGAAACTGGTAACAGTGAAAGATCCATTCGAAGAATACTCAGGAGAAATAAAATACATCCCTACAAAGTCAGCTTACTTCAGGAACTTGCGGAAGATGACCCTGATCGTCGAATGCAGTTTTGCCAACAAATTATGAATTTCTTAGACGAGACACCACAGTTTGTAGATCGCATTTTGTTTTCCGATGAGGCTACATTTTGTTTAAATGGATTTGTCAATCGTCACAATTGTCGCTATTGGTCTGCAGAGAATCCACATTGGATGGAAGAAATGCACACACAACATCCACAAAAAGTAAATGTCTGGGCGGGTATAATTGGAACACATGTAATAGGGCCGTTTTTTCTAAATGGTAATTTAACTGCTGACACCTATTTAACTTTATTACGCGAAAGAGTTATACCCGCTGTAATTCAGATATTTCCCAACCGCGAAAATCCTCAGGTAATCGCAAATGACGTGTACTTCCAGCAAGACGGAGCTCCGCCACACTATGCCAGAATTGTAAGAGATTTTTTGGACACTGTCTTTCCCCGGAGATGGATAGGTAGGAGGGGTCATATCGAATGGCCAGCTAGGTCACCTGACCTAACCCCTCTTGATTTTTTTCTGGGGTCATTTGAAGTCTGTGGTGTATCGCACAAGACCGGCCACGGTACAAGAGCTTCAAGAAAGAATTCTAGCGGTTGCTGATAATATTACACCTCAGTCCCTCCAAAATGTTCAGCGGGAATTTGTGGACAGGCTAGCACATTGTCAGGCAGTGGAAGGATTCCAATTTGAACATTTAATAAAATAAAACTATTCTCTGTTAATAACGATTGTAATTTCTAATTTTCTCTTATTGAGACCACATTACATAACAGAATCTATATAAACGTTACATCGTTGAATTTGGGACTCCTTAAAGTATACAAATATGGAAAAATATACCGGGTGTTTCATTTAAAAAAATTGACACTTATGTCACACCTCCGAACGTAATGACGTCACGGTACTGAAATACATGTCAAGAAGTTCTAAAAATTTCGCTGAATACAGTGTCGAAAACCCGAAGTTGATACGAGGTTCCGTTCGGCTGTAATCGAGCCGTTCCGGGACTATTGCCCAACTCTGTATAAATATAATTATTGGTATTGGCTAAATGGTGCAATTGAAAGATTTAAACTTTTTAAATCAGTTTCGTATGATTAAAATTAAAACTGAACGTCTACAGTATAAAATAAATAATTATTTGTTTAACGCTTCTCTGTTTGATAAAAATAATTAATTATTGAAGTATTAAGCATGGTTTAAAGTTAATTGTCAATGTTTAGGAAAAACTAAAGCCAGCCCTGCCAACTGATTTTGGTATATTGATCGGATCGGATTTTATTTAAATTTTAGACACTTTATACACTTATCACAGTTGATAGATTGCTATTATAATTTTTTTTAAATTCCAGTGTCGGACTTTTTTAATTTGACTTTTCCTATTCCTGTAAAAATGATCACCCTGTAATATTCATTCACTCGGGTGCCAATTATAAAAATCCGTACATCGCTAAACATAAACATGTAATTAGATTTCTTGTCGCATCTTTATTGATTTTTTCAAGCGATTGAATTTGGCAAAAAGGGGAATTTAAAGAAAAACAGACTTATTTGCTTATATTATTTGTCCAAATAATTAAAAATGGTCACATTAATTATTTACAAAAGTTATTTAGAAATATTTCAAATACTTAGAGCAAATGTTCTAAAGAGAACCTCCAGCTTCCATACATTTTTGTGGACGTGTATTTAAATTGTCAATAGATTTTCTAATTTGCTCAGAATTCTTTCTAATTTGGTCACTACTGAGGAAAATTCGCTGAAGTAACTGATCTCTAGTATTTATTGAGACACTGTAGACTTCAGTTTTGAAATATCCCCATAGAAAATAATCGACGGGGTTGAAATCTGATGATCTAGTCAGCCAAGGATGAGGTCCCCCACATCCAATCCATCTGTTTGGATCTTCATTATCCAAATGCCTTCTAACCTCAGTATCAAAATGAGGAGCTCCGTCATGCTGGAAGTATTGTCCTCTTACATTAATACCTTGCATTAAACCAGGTAAAATATTTTATGTGCTAACACACACACACACACACGTACAGGTTAGCCAATGCTTGTGCGACCACCCGTATTTCACCGACAAATGTGGCCATGGAAGTTGCGACATACAGGTTGTTACGTTTTGCTAGCTTTCAATTTTGCTATTTTTTTTTATTTCATACACTCGCTATATCTATTGCTTTTTTCAAAAAAATACTTATGTGGACTTACCCCATTAGTCGGTGCGTAGCAGGTCAAAGGTATATGCGTTATGTGGACTGACCCTATTGGTCTGTGTGGAGCAGGTCATTGATAGGTATGCGTAATGTGGCCATACATACGTTTTCACACATCTTAAAATTTCGTTTAAAACAATCTATCAAAGTATGTGTATCTAGAACCTCCATAACATCCATTCGGTATTTATGTAGTATCTAGTAGATAAACGTATGTTTTAAAGAACGCAGATATTATTATAATTATTCTACAGACTACAAAAAGTTTTTTTTAACCAATAATTTCTTCAGTGATGTTAGAACTCGTCGATTGACTTACTTTTATTCTCACGTTTTTAGTATTTTTTTATTATCGCATCTACTTACTTTCAACTTGTAATGTTATCATGATTTTTAATAGTATCCATACTTTGTTTACTATGTTTTATGCAGAATATTTTTCTGAGTAATACTAAACAGTTAGTTTTAATCGTGATGGCCACGCCAGTAAAACTTAGTGAAAACTTATTCCTAACTAAAATTCACTTTAATTGTCATTTTCAATTAATTGAAACAGAAAAGAAAACTATAAAAAACAACTTTTGTTTCGCTACAACCTTTTCTCGTGCATTTTTTGAATATGTTAATTTAATAAGGATTTATTTTAACAAGAAAAAAAAGTACGGCCAAGAAAAAATCTATTCAGAGCAACTAGTCAAAAAATCTATCTAGACGATGATTTTAGTTTCATTGAAAAGTGAAAATAAAATTATTATAAAGGCAATTGTAGGCGCGTGACCACCGTGGCCACATAAGGTAGATACATTTTCTATGGAAACACACATTTTATAAGATGACGTCACTTTTTAACGAATTTTAGAGAGGGGGTGGAACTGAATGTGGGCGTTTTCATTTTGTGGAATATTTGAGCTAAACTAATTTAATCTCTTAATTTACAATTAGTTATCTCTACCAATAAATGATGAAAATTAAGTTCGGCAAGACGTGATCAAATAAAAAGGAAGGTGCTATTAATCGACTTTATAGTAATTTGGAATTGTGTGGCTCTGTGTATGGCCACAGAATTCATAAGGATTACACATATCATTAGATTAACTTTCTAAATACATTTTTAACATTTTATTCCCAAATCAGAATTAAAATGTACCTTGCACACCATCGCTAATTAATCAATTTTCTTTACAGTATTTTCAACAACTAATTAATGTTTAATAATAATTTAACAGGATGAAAGTTAAATATGTGTAGGTATACCATGTGATACTTTATATCCACTACACCTGGTAATATATTTTATTTTCAGTTAACATGATTATTGATTTATACGATTTATTATTTACTGGTTTTGTACTTAGTAATTTTAAAAAATCTGCCTCCATTAAACTAATTGCATTGCACATTTCAACATTGTAGTGTCTCAGAAGAAAAACATTGCTAATTTTCGTTCGAATTGTCGGAAATTCCATGAATGATAATACATATTTAGTATTTTATAATTAAAATTAGTTAAAGCTTTGGCGTATAAAACTCCTTTATAGAAACTAAAAAAATCGATAAAATATTATTCTTGGAAACTTGTGTTGTGAGTTGAAAATTAGTAACACTAATTGAGGCAAACTATTGAAACTTCCGCCTAGTTTGTGTTCATTCGAATTCAAATTTGAGAAAGTGTATTTTTTTCTCCTGTTTTACATATTAGTGATATAGAAACACCACGTACGCCCCATCAAATATGCGTTCATTCACCCTTAAAATATGTATGTGTGTATGTCCCCATAATGCATATAATACAATAGATAGCGAACACTGAACACCGACCTGAGATCAGCTGATAGTGGTGTATTTGTCCACACAATGTTTCTAAAAGTTTGAGTGCGAAATAAACCTATTAAGTCTTCAGCCTTATTGTGTGTATAGTGTAATAGATTGTGACGCCGACTTGAGATCAGCTGATAGTAGTGTATATGGCCACATGATGTGTCTGACCACATAGCTCACTTCAGCCTTAAAGTGTGTTTGTCAACCAAATATTATCCTTGAAAGTATTGGAGAACATTTTGTGTTTTGAGTTGAATTTGCTGTTGTGTTTTGTTGTGAATGGAAAAGCAGTAGTATTAAATGAGTTAAACTATTTCGACACATCATACTTGTTTTTGTATATTAACTATTGTAATTTAAAAACATGCAACAGAAAAATAAAATCTAGTCACATACAATAAGAGAGCGATGATATAATATCTAAATGGGAAATTGAGTTTTAAAGATTTTCCTCTACTTAGCCTCCTTTAGTCCTCGTTATAATGACTGAATAAATGAGTGATGTCCAGTTGCATGAAATCGAACTTGTTAAAGTTCTTGTAGTTTCCGCCTGCTTTGTAATTGGTAGCCGTCATTTATTCCTGTGTTTGTGGCAAATCTCTTTGAGGATGAATCTGACAGTTCTAGAAATGTCCATTTATGTGGTTACAAAAATGATAATATTTTGTTTCGTTCTGTAGTATATGCAGGTAACTACCTATCTGCATATACTAGAGATTAAAACAGAATATTTGTTTTTAAATCCATAAAACCTTTCTGTTGGCATGATTCAATTGTAGCTAAAGTGAAATAATAATATGTTAAGTTTTTAAGTATTTACAAACAACAATTGATTCATTTGGTATATTATATATCAAAATATATTTCCATAGGCACTATTAATAGCAAAGAAGGACCCTAGTTGAAATGTCACTTTGGAAATAGCCACACAACAACTTGTACAAAGTCACCACAGAATGAAAACTAAAATCAGAGTAAAAAACCGCTTTCTAAGGAATCACAATTTACACATCCAGATTTACTAGTGGAAAATGTCATTAAAAAGTTTGAGGCAAATTTCTGGACTCTTACTAGCTTGCATTACTTACTTACTTACACCCATTTGCCCATATTCCATCCCCAACCTTTTCAACGGAATCATCAAAATATAATCTAGTTCCGTATGTCGATAATACATACTGTACCAAATTTCAAATGAATACCTCAGATTAATTTTATTAACTTCTTTTAAAAATGAAGTAATGGTGGTGGTTTAGGGGTGACAAATGTTATAAAAAATATTGAGGCACTGGATTGTAGTATACACATCAAATCACAAGTTTCTGGACTACTACCAGCATGCTTTACCTATTTACCCCTATTTACTCCCTAACCCTTCAATGGAGTAAGCTCAAAATATAAACTAATTCCAGGTCTCATTACAATACATACGTGTACCAAATATTAAGTCGATGACTTAAGCCATTCTCGAGAAAACGTGCGAACAAAAAAGTTACAGACAGACCGACAAACAGACAACATTCTTTTTTACTTAAATTTAAAATCTCGACCTTTCAAGACATTCTAAATCTATTTGGACAGAAAATTTTGAATTTTTTTTTACGAAATTACGCTGTAGGTGCGGCATCATGCATGGCCACATAAGGTGGATACATTTTACTTCAAAATATACACTTTGTAAGACGACATGTTTTTAACGAACGAGAAACTTTAGGCAAAACGTGATATACAATGAAAATTACTATTATTTTATTTAAAAATAAATTGGGACTGTGTGGCTCCGTGTATGGCCACATAATTCATGAAGACTACACATATCATGTGCGGTGAGGTACGATTCCCGTTTCAGTGACGAGACCTCGATTGGCGAAGTTAAGTCACGCCACCGTATCTCATTCCGCTGTCCTGGTTAAGTGGTAGAGTAGGTAGTATTAGATAAACTTCGCCATTACGTAAATCTTTTCATAAAAAACATTGCACCTTACCATATATTTTTTTAGCAAATCCCGTAATTTTCAAAGTTAATACAATAATTACTATAACTTCGTGAGAATCTATGTTCGTAGATTTATTTACCAATGATTATCATCAGCCTCAAGTATATTAATCACTAAAATTTTTCACATAATTTAATACGTTTTATGGATTTGTGACAAACTGTTTATTATGCTACTTACAGTTTCTCAAATGAAGATATGTTTGTTATAAACATGAAATAGAATAAAGCATTTTTTTATACGTTCGACGCCGTTACTGATGTTCAACTGTTTCTATTAATGATACCAAAAAGAATCAATTCGCGTTTTATTTATATGTTTATATTCAATTTTAATATGTATTTAATATGAAATTATAATACTATATACAAAATGGAATTAAACTCAAAATACATTTTTGTTGTTATTTAGAATATTTTAAAAAACTTCAGTTAAAAATTTCCACAGATGTATTTATACGATAAATAACAAAGAATATAGACAATATTTGTTTCCAATAAAAACAGTTTGTAGGTCGGGGGGTCAAATTCGGGGTCTCCAGCTTGGGAGGCGGTATCAAATTAAGAATAAAATACATTGCACTAATTAAGCAGTCATCTTGAAGCCAGTCAGACATCCACGGTGCGAATCGCCTTGGCAATGTAAGGACTGTATTTAGAGAGGCCACATCAGATTAAAGAGAAATTGAATCATAGAAAAGGATGGGTGAATTAAAAGTAATGGATAAAACACGTAAACAGCAGATAAAATAATTAATATCGACATTATGCAATGAACACTAGCGTAAAAAATATTACAGATATATTGCATATGGTTGGTTTCCACAGAAAAATTACTAGCCAAAAAGCTCGTTCCAAGCAGTTCAGCAAGAGCGAGTGGTTATGCCAGGCGATACGCAATGTTGGAAAATATTTAAAGGTATTTATTTTGACGCCATTTTGGCGCTTTCTGGTTTGATCGCGTGTCCCTTTATTGAACGTGCTTATTACACTCTTCGCAAATTCAAAACGAAGAGTATACTGCATTCGATCGGCACATTTCTAAAACCGATAAGGTTGTTCGTAGAGAAAAAAAATTTCATATCACTGTGTTGATCGAATTCTGAAGAACATTCAGTCCGTCTGTCCGTCCGGACGTCTGTCTGTCCGCCCGTCCATCTGTCCGTCCGTCATGTTTCTTGTAATCACCATAACTGAAGAAGGAAGAGTCCGATAGTATTAAAATTTGGACAGTAAGTTACTGTTGGCTAAAGGAAGAACTCCATTGTTTAAAAGAAATATTAACTATTTAAAAAATAATAAAAATAAAATGTTTTGTAATTAAACAAAAAATATTCTAAAACAAATAATGTTAACAAAAAACTACAAGAGTATCCTATAGAATGTGCAACAGTTATACAAAAAGTGCGGTAAGTCGGCGAAGAGTATAATGCTTCTCTTGTTTTTTATATACAACAAAAATGAGGAGAGTATTCTATAGAATGTGCAACTATTACATAAAAGTGCAGAAAATCGGCGAAGAATATAACGATTAGCTTGCTTATCCTTTCTTATGCTCAGTAAGATGCATCATACCAGCTCGCCGCCACATGTGTTAGAGCGGTTAGGAAGCAAGTGCGTTGCCTCTAAACCAGAGTAGGTATATCAGTTAGTTATGAACTTTAGCTTTCGATTGTTAGAATAATTTTGTTTTAACTATTCGCATTTGTTCAACCAATTCGCTTGCTTATTTAAATATTCCTATATTTATTTAATACAGTTTCAGATTATTGGAATTTTCAACTGTTTTTATTATTTGAATACAATTTCCAGTCTTAAAAGAGTCTTTGGAAGAAGGAATGGAGGTGATATTTTAATATTATTGTAACATATGCATTCAGCAATTTATAAATCACAACTGTCGCTCTGATTATGGATAAAATATAATATTTCGTTCATAAACTTGACCACACAATTCGTTTGATGATGTACACATAATTTTCCCTTGTCCGCACAACTCATTTAATGATACACAGACTGTGTTATACAGAAATTAGAAGCGGTGTAAAATAATTCCAATATAGATATAGGTGGCAGCACCATACAGGGCCACACAAGGTGGGTTTCATTCTGACTGAATCACACACCATAACAGAACATGACAAATGTGGCCATCTTCAAAAAACCACTTTTTAGGGGTAAAGAGAGCCCATAGAGTCGGCTAAAGTAGGTTAGAATTGTGGGGCCATGTGTATGGCCACACTTTTCCTTGAGGCCACACGAAGTAAGTTATGGTGAGGTGTGTGACCCCACAACAATGGAAACACCTACGCATACACACATACACCCATACACACATACACACACACAGCATTTTTCAAAAACCACTTTTTTGGATTCCTGGGACCTCAAAACGTAAAGATTTGATGTTATCTCAATTTTCGATTTTGGACCAATTTTAGTAACCTCCCACAATTTTATTGTGGGGAGGTTAAAAATAATATCGGCTTATTGCTCATTTGTAAATTTATGGGGCATGATTATTTGTAGACTAAGTTAACCAAGTACACTAGTTCTACTGTTTATGATAACAAACAAGAAATGTCCAACTATCTAGGCCTACTAATAATTATGTAATAATAGAAAGAAAACTTTTTAATGATTCCTGTTATAAAATGTACACTTTCTTTGGAATTAAAAAAAAACTTTGGTTTTAAATTTTTTATCAATATTGAACATTTCTAACCGAGTTTAAATTGACTATTTTTAATTCTTTGGACAATTAATGTAAGCAAATAAAGCTGTTTTTCTTTAATTTCCCCTTTTTGCCAAATTCAATTGCTTGTAAAGAAATCAGTAAAGTTGCGACAAAAAATCTAATTACATGTTTATGTTTAGTGATGTATGGACTTTTATAATTGGCATCTGAATGTTAAAAAAAATATTACATAGTGATCTTCTTTACAAGAATCGGAAAAATCAAATTAAAAAAGTCCACCCAGGCACTGGAATTTAAAAAAAATTATAATAGCTATCTATCAAGTGTGATATGTGTATAATGTGTCTAAAATTTCAATGGCCGTTCCTGAATACCCAATTGGTCCCCTACCGCCCCTGGAAGTATGTACAGTTTCTCATGAAACACCCTCTATAGATGAGAAGAACTATAACAGTAATGCATTTTTATAGTCGTACGCATTTGTATATCCATCAGTATATTTTTACTTAAGTAATAACTTAAGGTTTCCATATTTAAATAGAGGTAGTCTGGCGTGAAAATTAACTCGTGGTTAACACCCCTGTAGCACAAACTGATTGGACCAATATAGGATTCACATATTGGGTCAATATAACGAACGTCAGATTTTTGCAATAAATGTCCAATATTGCAATCACATATTGGTGTCATATTATATACCAACATAGATACCATTGGTGCCATATTGGATACCAACATTGGTGTTATATAAGACAGAATAGAATAACAATATAGGTGCCATATTGTATATCAATATTGGCAATATATTGGATACCAGCATTGGTAGCATATTGGATAGCAGACTTGGCGCCCCATTGCTACACAATATTTAAAATATATAGAGTGTGCCGAAATTCTCACATTTCGCTTTAGACATTGATGGTACATGCAAAAATAGTAAGAAAATTTACTGTGTCTGGAAATATTTCCTAAGGAAGTTAGAACCCTCAGAGGATGGCGCCCAAATATAGGTTTTTACTGCTTTTATTGGGACGACTTTTTGAGACTTGGTTCACTATTTTGCATTATTAAGGCTATTTCTGCACACTACTAACCAAATCTAATTTTATTCATAAGCGGAGAAACGAGGGATAGTCAATCTTTGTCTCATTTCTTTATAAAACTCATTACCGAGGGAATCATCTCGATATTTCGTTTAAACTATTTTCCCTTGAAAACGGAAAGTCATACATCTAATTATATAGATAACGTGCTTTATGTATTATCCTGGAAATCATAATTAAGTCTTAAACAATTAAAAATGTAAACCTGAAAAAAGGATAACTATCCCTCGTTTCTGCTTCTATGAATAAAATAAATTTTGGTTGATATTTTTCAAGAATAAACTTTTATAATGTAAAATCGAGTTTCATAAAGTTAGGTGCCATCCTCAGAAAGACTGCTCCATTAAGAAGCATGTTCGAACACATGTTTATAGGAAGTTCTCTTACCACTATTGCATGTAGAGTCATTACAAAATTACTAAATAGCTTTAAATTAGTAATTTGTTACTAGTGGCGGTTTACTTTGAAATACAAAAAAAAGGAAAATATACATTTTAGTTGTTTATTTCTTACAATAAAGAAGCGCACAAACTGCTATAGGTTGTATAAACTAGTTCGTCAGAGCCAAAGTTTTTACAAAGTTCTGCGGTTTTTTTACGATCCGATCGTCCACTGCTTTCATCAAAAGATAGATTCTGTCTGCCTGCTAATCCAGAAGTGCTGGGTAAGTCATTTTCCACCTCAACATTTTGATACAAATTAAATTTTGCTTTCAATCAGTCAGCATTAACTTGATCCATTTTTGTTCATCGTTCCCCAATTTTGCTACACACTCGATATATATTATGTTGTACATCATTTTGATTTATTTCTGGAAGTTCCGAAGTATGTGGCTGGTATAAAATTACATTTACAACGTACTGACACTTTATAGAAGAATCACAACCAGATTTCTCTTTCCAGATTTGAAAAATATGCATCCTACTTAGTCCCTTTTCAGTTCCACCTGATATAAAAAAAATATATAGAATTCAGGTAAATAGGATAAAAAAGTAGAAATATTCTTCTAAAACTAGATTAAAATATCACATAAATTAAAATTATTTAATTTTCGCTTTTTCTCAGCATCTAACACGTAGGAGTTTAATATTACATAACTTAAGTGCCCAAAATTTTCGTATTTGTTTTACATTGTATAAAGGGGCGTCTCCATTATGGTTGGCTTTGCCGATCGGCATTGCCCAACTAGTATATTCGGCTTGGATTCTCTTGAAGTTTCCGACCGGCATAGGCCGAATTGTACGTACCCACTTGCCAACAAATGCCGGGCGGCCTTGCCGATAATGGAGACGCGCCTTAAGGTTCGTATGGTTAAAAAATTAACGCGAGTCTAAGCGGGTCTAATTTTATAACTCAACGGGAGTTTTGTTATTTAATAATTAATCTTTATCGGCGAAGATCATTGAAATAAAGAAATGATTATACAAATGTATAATATTATCCATCAGTGTTAAGTAACGTTAAAGAGTACATACACTGAGGCATTTGATCTATGTTAAAGAAATGTTTTAAAGCACAAAAAAATGTAAGCACACATAATCTTTATTAAACTTTCACAGCTATAATAATAATTCTTGTTACAACTTAAACAGTGGAAATTGGGGAAAATGGTCTAAAGGTGGAAAAAATTCTAGAAGATGATGGGAACATGTACATGGTTAAAGTAAAATGATAATTGAATACGTGAAAATAATAAAGGAGTAATATTTGTCCAATATTCAGAACTAATATCAGTTTCTACACATTGCGCCAATATTGGTTAAATAATGTTAATATTGAATCTGATTTCCCAATATTGGTAAAATGTTGGCTATATATTGGGAGAAAATATTGAAAATACATCTGATAATCATATTGGTACAATATTGGTTAAAGCTGACATATATTGGCCCAATATACAATATAGGTAACACGTTGTACCTGTATCCACCCAATATCTTGTACTACAGAGGCATTATCTCATCATCCAAAATTTACCACAATTTTGAAATTGATTTTAATTGATTTTGTTCGCTGTTAATGATCTTTATTTTGTTTTATATGTTAACCCTTTTAGAATGGAAGGCCATGCCGATTTTAAAGTAAAAATTATTTTTTAAGCACTTATTACTAATTTTGTTTTCAAAAGTTCAAAACGCCCAGTGGGAATCACCCTCGTAATCACCAATAGCGGAATTAAAATCCAGTTTAGACCGCCCAACTGTGGCCTTTTCTTAACTTAATATTTTCGTTTTTGGTACACTTTCCTAACTTTGCTACTAATGGAGGTATGCCGACTGATAAAAAATCCAAAATGTTTGTCTTTTGTGATAATTTGTTTTGCTCCGTAACCCACCCTCACATAATGATATTAAGTCTTATTACCTGTTTTCCATAGATACCTACCCAATAATTTCCAATGTATGCTTTTAAATAGCTTTTACCATAACTTTTTAGTTGGTCATATCTCGCGACCAATGGACTGGTTTAACTCGACCAGGTCTTAAAATAAGGAAGAAGGTTCATTCTTGGAGTACTTGGATTTAGAGCTAAGTATTTTCGAATCGGTTGGGCAGCAAAGAAGTAACATTAAAAGAACAAAAATGTTGCATCTCTTTCTCCCACTGAGTATATCTCCCTTAATAGCAAAGATAAAACAGTCTATTTGGAAGGAAAATATTAAAAAAGATGATAATACTGAATTGAATTGATGATATACTGAACAGTGCTTTACGCAATTTATTAAGTTAAGTTAAAAGAAAATGGTGTTAATTATTCATAAAAACAATAATACATTGTCTTTATCAATCATTTTAAAACATTTAAAGATGTCTTTCAAAAAAATACGTAATGCGTTAATATAACTAATAAAGTTACTTGCTACGGACCACAGAAACCAATCGAATGTAAGTTTATTTTCCAACCAAAGGAATAAATAGATTACTCGAAATAATCCTAAGAGGTTTTTTGCCATCGAAATATAAAAAGTGTCTTTTCAAAGAAAGATAAATCTGTTGTTGTTTCTCATACATATATTTCAACACTCAGATAAACATGAGAACATATATATTTCTTACATTTTAAAAACTCAAGTATGAGATGTTAAAAAGGGATCTTAAAATAGAAATATGGAAGAAAAAATATGAATTATTTTCTTTAAATATGGCAGATGGTGCTTGACCTATTGATCTACCTTTTAAATACACTGGTCAATATTTTCCTTCAGTTTTGTAACATAACTTTTAAGTCACAATCAATTACTAAAATGTTTTCAGTTTTGAAAGCTAATTTCTTTCGTGATTTAGTCATTGAAATATTTTCTTGCGAAGTTTAAAAATTTAAAAAAAGTACAAAAAGGTGAGAAATGATACGATGAAATTTCTTGAAATCCGAGATTCCTGTTAGAATTCACTTCTTATTATATAACTCCGGCTCCACGCATGCGTTATTCGTATACAAATGTTTGCTATTTGTAGGAATGTACACAAGTGTGGATGGAATGTTCGTGTTCGTGCATAAATATTCGATATTTGGTCCGAACACATTTCCATTTCGAGTCGATAGACAGACGCACATTAAAGGGAATGAATAATCACTGTGTTGAAATCTTGCCATATACAAACAACGATGTTATGAGTGGAGGTTGTGTTCGCCAAATATTCATAAACGAATATGTCTACACGAATATTCGTTGGAATATTCGTGGACGCATTTGTGGAGCGGCGCGCGTCGTAAGAGTTAAGGTACAGTTACCTGACACATCTGTATCAACTATGGCCATAGTATAAACCTTTACCTTAGAGCATGGTAGGCAACAAAACTGATATGCAACTTGTTCTTATTAGTGAAAACTTAATAAATTCAATTAATTAGAAAAGAAAAATCTGCTTGATACTTCAAAGTCAAAACTTAAGAGTAGACACACAAAGACTTTTTTTTACAGCATAGGAAGAAATTCCCTCTGAACCAGCCCCGTTGTTTCCATTCAAATAAACTAGAATATTCAGAACTTCGTCCATTATTGTTCTGACATAATAAATTTTGTTATTGTTGCAGAATTTTAAATTTACCGCAGTTGATCATAAACGCTCTTAAATTTATTTAATACTATCGAATAGGTCGTAGATTCGATGTTCTTCAATATCGTAGATATGAATTTCGGTTTTATAACCAACGTCATTCATCAAAGTCTAGTTTAATAATGAACTTAAATATTTAAATAGTAAATTCAAAGTTAACACATCGATCGATATAGGCTGCCTTGTAGTAGAAGTTTGCATGCAATTTTGCACTGTTGTAATTAAACACGAAATAAAAAATATCAAACGATAAAGTGGAATCTCTAATTAAAAAACTCTATTACGAATTAATGGTATTACTTATTGCGGTTATACAAGGTTTTATTTCCTGTAAAATTAATTAATACATCTGCATTGCTGTATAAGGGTTTTTACATTGAAGAGTATCGTAATGAGGAAGAAAGAGAAGTACATTTCCGATTCGAGTTATTTAAAATACGATTTTGACATGTAAGTCTATCCTGCAACGCATGTGATGCTGCTTTTATATTGAGTTGAATAGGTTGAGCATGTAAAAATCATGTTACGACAGCCACACTAGTAAATATTTGTTAAATGTTATTTTTTATGAATTTAGCTAAACATAATGTCTCTACTTTTCAAAACACCTCCTTCAAATGTACGCAATTTGTGGTAAATAATGAACCATTTTTGAAAAAAATTGTCTGTCTGACAATTTTTGTTAATTAATTTGTCAGAATTTATTTTTTGTAAATTATTTTTGAGATTGCACTTCATAACACCTCTTTGATTTTTGTTTTAAAATGAAGTTTAAGATCTGTTCTGTCTATTACAACTTGTCTGTGTGACAGTTTTTGTTAATTAATTTGTCAGACTTAATTTTGAATGCGTAGCATCAATGCATCAGAATCAATCACTTGCATCTCACAGCACCTCCTTAAAAAAAAGCAACTCAAGTTTAATATCTCCTCTATGCATAAAAATTTGTCTGTCATTGAAAAAATGTTTTTCACCGTGTCAGACATTAAATAATGTAATTTTTTTGTATAAAAGAGATTTGTTAACACATAATCAACTAATGTCTCACTATAGTCAGTAATACGAGTAGGTTTTGTTACACATTGTTTGATTTCATATGTTGTTAAAAAAAATTTCATGTTTTCGCCATGGAATGAAGTACCCATCAAGTCTATATTAAAATCGCCAGCCAACACAAAATGACGTATTGCAGAGAATAACACATCGCAAACTGCTTCAAAGTCTTCTATAAATTTACAGTGTGAACTTGACGGTGAAAGGTAGAGAGAGACATCCAACAATACAAACTGAACTTGTGAGATCAATTTTCAGTTGTTTGCACCAGTAGTTATCTTGTAGCTCGAATGATTTAAAATTGGAAAAATTATAATTATTATTCATGTACAAGATGACACCACCTGTATGTCTACTTCTTGAATCGCAGCGGATATGATTGTAATTTTCAAGTTTTACTTCACTATCCTCAATATCAGCTGATTTCACTAAGTAAAATTACCTTGAAATTATAACAAGTAATACTTCTTTGGATTTGATCACGATTTTTTACAATACTCTGAGCGTTAAGATAAATTATATCTGAGTTTAAAAGTACATTTGTTTTCCTCATTATGTTTTCCCATTGCGGACTACTTCCCTAAAAAATCGTTTTCTGTCTCTGTTGGACCCTTGATATCCTGTCTAGATAATCTCCTATATTTGAATCTCTAATGCAACATGTCGTGGCCAGAAATTTTTAGCATATTTGGTCTCTAATAAGTCGTATTTTATTCCTACTTCGAAACACTTGCTTAGGTCTTGATTGTTCTATTTCAGTTTGGATATGTTTTACTATAAGATCATCTGCATTAGTGATGTTGGCTGTTTCTTTTTAATATAGTTTCTAACTATAGTCCCATCTATTGTGTCAGATATTCTAGAAATAAATAGCCATGCTTACTTCATCATCTCTGCCTAGAAAATGTTCATTTTCAGCTACTTCACCGGTTCCTATGAAAATGTTTCTTTTTGGTCTACGAATATTTGTATTTATTTTTGGTATGATTGGCGAGGCACCTGCTATTTGGGCCCAGGATGTTGTTGACGCTGTTGTACTATGGCTAATAGTATTTGATGGTGATTTAGCATTGTAAGAGCTTATTTAAAAAAAAAAATGTTTGACATTCGGAAAAACATTTTTTAATGACAGTCAAATTTTTATGCATAGAGGAGATTTTAAACTTCAGTTGTTTTTTTAAGAAGGTGTTATGAGATGCCAGTGACTGATCCTGATGCATTGATGCTGAGCATTCAAAATTAAGTCTGACACATTAATTAACAAAAATTGTTAGGCAGACAAGTTGTAATAGATAGGAGAGATCTTAAACATCATTTTAAAACAAAAATCAAGCAGGTGTTATGAAGTGCACTTTCATAAAAAGAAATTAATCTATAAGAAATTAAGTCTGACTAAATAATTAACAAAAATTGTCAGACAGTCAGACAATGGTAGTTCAACATGATTCCCGTAATAATTTAGAAATATGGGTTATATTCAATATTCCATTGACCATTCACGTAATTTATCGGAAAATGATTTTTGAGTCGGTACCTGCTCATCAACTTCTTCAATGTTACCACCGGACGATGATCCTGATGTATCTACTGTATTACATACATCCCTTGTTATTTGAATTTTTTTCGGAAATTTCATTGTCTGTAGAATAATCCGCATCAGTCGTATTACATTATTTGTTTCTTGTGTATCTAGTGTCTCTACTGAACCAGTATTTCTGTAAAACAAATTTATTGAGTATAGGTGTTAAATAATTTATATCGTGTAGTGTAATCCTACTTCTAAATGTCTTAAGTCGACAAGTTTCATATTCTCTAGCCGTATCAGTTCGCACTTCCACCCAACGACGACAAATTTTCTTTTTAATTTTCGGAATTTCGTTAAATGTTAATTAAAATATAGTAACTATGCCTATCTCTACGTAAATTATAAATATGTATATACAATAAGCGAGAGTTCAACACAAGGCCAGGTAGCACAGAGAGTAAAACCACCAACTGCACTAGTGCGCTGAAATTGTAGATCTGCGTCGTAGGTTCGCGTCCCACCAGGATCCCACTATGCATTCAACAATCAGTACAGTAAAAATTATAAAGTAATATATGCTATAAATTCCCGATTTTTTTTTTATTTAATTATTATTTTATTTGCAACATGTGCTTAAATACACTAAAGGTATATTGACGTACCACAAATCTACGCGTTGTGATAGCGATTCGATTAATTAAACTTTGTCCAATCTAAATCCAAAATGTACCGTGGCGATAGGGAATCGATAAATGCCAACTTTATTCAGTCTGTACCCAGAATGTATTCAAACCCGTATCATCGCTGTACCAAAAGAATATAGGCTGTCTTTACCGAGTAAAGATTTTCACATAGAGTCGATACAGGTTATATACAGTTTGGTTATACGAGTAGTATAAAAAACATAGTGTTTTACCCGTTTTCTGGGACCATGAACTACCACATAATAACGGCTTCCTCGATCAATTAATTTTAAATATAATAATTCTGAATTTTCATATCTTGAGAGGACATCCTACACGGCACCGGCGCCACTTGACAACAATAGAATATCTAATATTTGCTAGCGACAAGGCTATACGTGTATATAGATTTACAAAATATAATATTTTTTTGCCAAAATATTTTTTTTCTTAATTATGCAAGGCAATCTATTTTGACCCGTCGTACAAAATCAGCGTACAAAATCAGCCATAATCCCTCTTTTTCCTAACTTTCAGCATATATAATAACTAACAAATACAACATTTTAAAAATGTGTTACACGAGGCGTATGGAGGGATCTTTCCTCTTTCGAGTATATTCTGTTTGAAATTTTTATCTCCTTTATTTTAGTAGAAATTAGCTATTTTCTGACACTCTGTAATACTTCGTGTGAACAGGGCAAATGTCCTCTTAAAACTTATTGAGTATTAGTTTGTGTCTTTATTAATGCGTATGTGGCCGTTAAATCTAATATATTTCCCGATCTATTATGTTTTAAAATAATTTCTATATACAGGGTGTCTCAAGACTATTAGGCAATACGTAAAGATTCTTAAAGATTAAATTTTGAGTTTTTTTTCTGATAGCTTGGAAAGTACTTTACCGTATACATCTTTGATTTAGAAATATGGAGCCTTTCATATCTTGTCTAGGAAGCCAGGAGTGGAACATCTCTAATGCTTTTTACAGCTACATTTTGTAAAAAATATTTTTTGAAAGTAAAGTTGGCATTTTTAAATTCTTTAAATAATTTTCTTTAAAGAAATGCTCTTGTTCGAAACGAAGTGGCCCATTTACGAAAATAATTGATTTTAGTGATAAGGTATAAAGACAGACGTCCTTTTATTTGGAAAACCTCTGTTAGGAAAGTGTTCCTTATAAAACCATTTGGCTACCGAACCATACCAGCGCTAGTTTGTGCATAAGATGTATGTTGGCGTCTTTATCCAATGAAAATATTGTTAGGGCAATAAACCACTATTACACACCAAGCTACTCATTCACCTCAATTCCACAGTGTATTTTCTTAAATTAATAAATTTTAATATTTTTTTAAGAAATAATGTTCTTTTTTTTTACTTGGTGGTTGGTTAACGTCGAGGGTACCAAGTACTTACCTACTTGCAAGTATGTAACAAAAAAACAGAAACAGATCAATACAAAAGAAAATCGGAGTTATACTATGCTTAAATAATAATTATTATATCTGGACAACAAGACTTATTTATGGTTTGTATCATTTTAATAGGAGTCAGGTATTATACTTACTGCGTGTTACTATATTGCAGCTATGACATAATTTAAATTTAACCTTTAATTATAAATTACTGCTATACTCTATATCTTCGTGTACTTTGTTCTGATGAATATAGTAATCCTTACTATATGGTCGGTGTATATTTACCCATAACGATTCCATTAACGTAGTGAATTTACAACAATGGAATATAGTGTTGCATTAGGGTGGAAAATGGAAATGTATTAATCAGGCCCTTGATAAATGAAGAAATATTATTTCTTGTATTGTGTACAGATACAGATTTAGTTTGGAAACTAGGATAAATCAACTTTTACTGCTAACTATATTTAGCACAGGAAACTCATCGCACTTTTTCTTTTTCCTCAAATTTAAAATCTCTACGTTTAATGACATTCTAAACCTATTTCAACAAGAAAATTTTTTAATTTTTTTTTTATGATTACTATACTTCCACTCCAGTGCGTGAATGTTAATATTTTACTACATGGGTACTGTAAAGAATTTATTTAGTATTTTCACCAGTTTTTAATTGTGCAATATACCTCAGAAGAAAATAAAACAGTATACAAACATTAAATTAAAGCAAAAGAGCTTTTAGCTTTTAGGCCTGTTGATATAAATCATTAAAACTCTATTCAGGCCAGAATACAACACGAAGTCAATTTATCGGCAACAATGAAACGGATTTGGCGAAAAAATTTCAGATAATAAAAAAGCAATTCCTTTGTGTGCTATACGATTAGTAATATATGGAAGCCGTTTTGTTGACTTCATTGACAGCCATGGGGGTAGGCAAAGGGACAAGCAATCAATAGTCATTTGCGCTACGAGCATTGCAATTGTTGAAATTTGAATTCCTATTGTTAGTTTTTAATTGAAATTATAGTCCAGGGACCACGTCGTCAACAGAGGAAAGACGAAGAATTATTCAGGAATGGTGTTTTTTCCGGAAATCTTTCATTGAGTGACTGAAATATATTGAATCTGCGCGTTTGAACTCGGATGGCTAAATTTTGAAATAAATAAGTAATTTAAAAAATTGAAAAACCAACAGCTGATATTGTTAACAAAATGCACTAATAATAGGAAAATAATATTATGTGCACTCATATCTCTTTTAAAACGATTGTGGGATAAATATTGATCATATTTATGTTTTAAATATATATAGTTCAGTCAAAGAAGAGGGCGTAGAGGACATCATCGGAACATCATTTTTTACTTCAAAACTGCCTTTAAAGTAGTTAGGAGGAAAACATACTAAACGTTCCTGGACCTACGAGCTGAGCGGGGTGCAGGGGGGGACGTAAAATGTCACTTTTTTGGTTTCTCACCTATATCTCGAAAACAGTGCATTGCAGCGAAAAGATTATTGATTGATTGATTTGCCAGCGTAAGGTGGGCATTGCTGCCGATTCCGGGCATCCATGGAGATCCGTTCCAACACGCAGCTTGGTCGTCCGTCGAACACGCCCAACGGACGGCCAAACCGCGTGCCAGAACCAAATCTCGGATGTTTTATATACCGCCGGACCGGCTGCATACGCCAGATTGGATATTGGGCATGCTTGTTGTCAGCAGCGAGAGCCGCATGACGCATGGGGTCGAACACGCCCAACGGACGGCCAAACCGCGTGCCAGAACCAAATCTCGGATGTTTTATATACCGCCGGACCGGCTGCATACGCCAGATTGGATATTGGGCATGCTTGTTGTCAGCAGCGAGAGCCGCATGACGCATGGGGTGGGAATACAGGATGGGAAGTGTAGGTGTTTGTAAGATGCTTCTTTTAAGTTTCGATGCTTCTATTAAGTTTCCTCTGTCATCATCGGCTGGGGTGTGCAGGTGTTTGCGAGATGCTTTTTTTCAGTTTCCATGCTTCTCTTGAGGTTCCATCTATCGTCATTCCTTATTTTTCTTCATCTAAGTTTTCTGTTTCTTCTGTTTCTGAATCTGGAAGCTTTTTTGTTTTTTGTTTTTATTTATTAACCGTTCCACAGGTAAATATCCATTTACGGTGGAGTTGCTGGGAAGGGCCCTATCTCGCGGTAACAATATTTTTTGCGCGTTATGAAAAAAAGGTCCAAAGGGATAGTTTGCTCACCCTGTAGATATGTCGTTTCTTTGAAACAATCTGTTTCAATTTACAGTAATTATTTTCAACTGCCGCCTTCCAATTCCGGGTATTTTCTATTTCATTACCTACATTTTTTCTCTGTTGTTTAATAAACTGTCCTGTGGTAAGGATTAATAAACCAATAAATAAATATCTTTTCAATTTTAATTTCTAATTTTTCAATATAAATAAAGAAATAGGCTTCATTAATGAGCTAAACTAAATTAAAAGTAAAGTATTGTAAACAAAAACTTATCTATTTCATTCACATCCACATCTGGCTGGGTGTTGCTTATTTTATATCACCCACTTGAAAAAGGGACCGCATCCATCCAGGTAGAGATTTTAAGGTCAAGCAGTACACTTTCTCGGGATACACTCTTTTGTGTTGATTTATTCAACCAACATAATTTAATCAAATATCAACTATACGAAATAGCCAGACTAGTGCTAATTTATATCAATTAATGCTTTAATTCAATCAATTTCGACGTTTTGTTGCCGCTTTATCCGGATTTATCTCGAGATCTTGTATGAGCCACAAAACACGCGTCTGTCACCGAACTCGACACACTGAACCATCTGTGTCGCAGCGAAAAGATTATTTTGTTCAAAATGAAAACTAATAAAATTTTGTACACGATTATTGCTATACATTTTTTTCTGTTCCCAATAGCTTTCGAGATATCCGCTAATAAAAATTGCAATTTTTCGAAAAACCGCTTTTTCGCCTCGGCCCTTAGTTTTACAACAAAGTCCTCGCAGCAAAAGTTATAGAGCATTAAAGTTAATTTAAAATAAGTTATTATTTGTTATATTATCTTCAAATATAATTATTAAATAAAGAGAAAGTGCAATGTACCGTTTTCCTTCGGAATCTCGAAATGTGCCCGAAAATTTCAAATTGTTATAACTTTTGAAAGTAATTGTATAATAAGCAACTATTTATTAAAATTACATTTCGTGAGGTGATAACTAGAGGGTTCTAAACGCCAAATAGAAAAATTTTCAGGACAGCAGATATAAAGTTTGGAGTACCATAAAATGTTGGTGCAATAGAATATAGTTTAAGTAAATGTGCTAAAATATATTTAAGATATTTGACTTCAGTACCTACAGTAATCTTCAGTTGAATTAGTTTTTTTTATTGTTGTTCAAGTGGCGGCCTATTCCATTTTAAAAATAATTGCATAGGTACATTTATTTCATAATAGGAATTTGTAATATTGAATTTGCTTAAGGATGATTGTTTATAACAACTTCAGATAATAACACGTATTTCTTTCAAGTTTTTACGTTACAAGTTATTTGAAGGAAATCATTATATACCATATGATTTATCATTTCAAAAGCTAAGTACATAACAATTTTTGTTAGAACGCAGTTTAAAGAAATACATTTGTAATTTTGATTTTCATAAAACATACTTTCTAACAACAAATAGCCATAACATGGCCAATTTTCATCGTAGATGATTATACTAAGAACCGAATTGTAAGAAATTGAATTACCATTCAACTTGGTAATAAGAATTATTTGTAGATCAGGAATGTGTTGAAAAAACACTAAACTTTTAAAAAAGCACATATCGATCAGTCTTCAATTAAATAGGATGGAGCTAGCATCAACTTATGGGTAATTTCATAAAGTATCTATAACACAACAAAAAGAATATCGGCAGCTACTGGAAGCGGCTGGAACCTCCCCATACGGTTGAAATTAGTGATGGGCTGCTAAACAGCAGTCTGCTACTTTTTAACTGTAATTTGGATCGTAGCAGTAGCAATTATTAATAGCTCTGATAAGTAGCTGCTATGTTTATAGCGGGTTGAAATTATTTGCTGAGTATGCCAACGCGCCCATACACCAACACAAGCAGGCAGCGTCGGCCCTAAAATAAATTCTTTTTTGATAAGGATGATGAAGGTCGGCCGCCGGCCGACTGCCATAGGTAAATCAACACACTTCGTTAACGAAGTTTAGTTTATTTTTCTATGGCCTACCGCGACCACAATAATTATATTGACACTAAAACTGCTAGTAAAATCCCATCAAACCTTTAACACAGTTTATCTTTTGTTTCCAAAAAGTAAAACATGTTAATTTATAGTACCTATAGTTTACGTAAGAATCTGCCGGCCAATTCAAATCAGCAGAATAATTATAAACACCTAATATATGATAGTATTACATCATGTAACATTTTTCGCAATTATTAATAAAGTTTATAACGAAAAAAAAAAAAAAAAGTCCGGACTGTCGACCACTCAAGAGTTGCAACATAGTTTCACGTATGTTGATAGTATAGAGACATTGAATTCCGTTTGTTTTTAATACAATAATTTGTATCAAAAAATGTATATAAAAATCGAAAGGGTGCAAGTGTAATATATCGCTGAAATCGGAATTTTAACTGCTTTTGAGTGGTTCGATTACAAATAGTAAGTAATTATAAAATAAATAACTTGTTGTGCCAAAACGGCACTAAACGCAATCCAATCTCAACCAAAATCTCTTCAAATCTTCTGGAACATTAAAGAAACCCTCGTGCAACGTTTCCTCCAAATCCATTTAGTAGTTTCGCCGCTATCGTGCTAACGCACCTACACACACACATACACACCAACACACACACACAGACATTTTTCAAAAACCACTTTTTTGGGTTCCTGGGACCACAATACGTGCAGATTTGATGTTTTATCAATAGGGAACTTGCCCATAATTAAAGAAATAAAAATAATACTAAAAAATATAGTGTAACGTTGTAATAAAACGTGTACTTCACAAAAAAAAATAAGATTTCTAATTCCACGCGATCAGTATGAAGGATCTAAACAGCGATAAAATTGAAGCGGCCCGGAACGAGCTACTATTTTCTGTGATGTCACACCCTACAATATTCGGTAGTCGTCGCGCCGGGAAGCAACACAATCAGATGTTTACCGGTGTTATTAGATTGATTTGTTAGTGACTGTTCGGATATAAATATGTAATTGTGTTTTATATTATCGCTTATTGTAGTTGTATAGATATTTTAAAATTACTGATCAAGGTTTTTCAAAGGGCCAATCTGATAATTTGCCGAAAGTAAGTATGTTTATGGTGGCATCTTTTATACAAAATAGTGAAAGATTTTCCCTTGGAGAGGTCCGCGTGGTCAAGGCAGACAAATATGTATTTTTTTAGCTTTTAGTAATAATTTATAAACATAAAATAGTTATGATTTGATCACGGAATAAACAGAAATAACTACAAAATGTTTAGTCGTAACTAAGCATTTTTAGCAGACTTAATCTTATGTTTGAAATAATTTAGATATTCTACATCATAGACAAATAACGTTTTTTTTTTTTTTCGTCTAAATAATGTAAGTACCTACAGGCGCTCTTATGTGCGTAACAATGTAACAAGATATAAAAAAACACTAAAAAAGTTTGCATATTTAGTCTCGTGGCTTGCCTTATTCTCTTGGCTGTAACTAAAAGTATTTCTTATAAATTTGGTAGGTACTTTTTTATCGAGACTTCTAAATTCAGGTCATATACATATGTTACTAGAAAGGTTAAGAATATTTATTTTCAGTTTCTTAAAATGCTTTATATGCAATAATGAAATAAGAAAATGCTTTATGCAGAGCAGCTAACCATGTATACTCTTCGTCGATTTACTGCACTGTTTATATAATTGTTGCACATTCTATAGGATACTCGTCGCAGCTTCTTTTGTAAATAATATTAGTTTTAGATATTTTTTGTTTAATTACTAAATATATATATTTTTTAATTTAAATAATTAATAACTTTTTTGTCTATTGATCGATATTGTTCAAACACAATAGAGTTCTTCCTGTAGCTAACACTACGGACAGACGGACGGACGTTTTGAAAGTTGTTCAGAATCACCAACACAGTGATATGAATTTTTTTTCTCTACGAGCAATATTATCGGTTTTAGAAATGTGCCCATCGAATGCAATATACTCTTTCGTTTTGTATTTGCGTTAACTGCTCTGTGAAATGTGTTTTTCATTTCTTCTACACGCTTTTAGCCATTTTGATCGACGAATCTTATCTTCTGCCAATATTATAAATATTTTATCTGGCACTTTTACTGTAGTGTTTTTACACAACGGTGCAATTAGGTGGAGAGCCGGCTGTATAGATTTCCTATGAATAAGATAAATCTTTATGTGAGTGAGTAAGTACAACCACAGACATACAGGGAGCCACTTATCATTTTTGCAAATTTTGCACGTGTCATGGAATTCTGACGTCACTTCCGGTCACGATTTTTTGTTTCATCGAATACATGAATAAAATTTACTTCAAAATGTAGGTTTTGAGGTATTCAATGAGATTGTAGTGGGCTGCTAGGCTTAATTTGCCCGCAACCCTGAGACACCCTCGATTAAAGTATTTTTTTCTTTTTTCTTAAGTCATCGATACATGAACTATTTTTTTGTTTGTTAAAGAACAATCCTTCTAGTTATTAAAAAAAATAGGCTGCCTCTTCTTATTTTCCCGCATCCTCCCATTTTGACGTCACTTCCGGTAAAATTCGATGACGCGAGCAAAATTTGCATATATCAAAAGTGGCTCCCTGTAGGTCTGTGGTAGTACTTACTCACTCATACAAAGTTTTTCATGTATCTTATTCATAGGAACTCTATACGGCCGGCTTTCTACCTAAATGTAATATTTAAAATGAGAAGTTTTGGTTTCCATTTTAAGTATACACTTCAAAGTGATGGCGATGCTGGTATTTTTACGGCAGAATGAACTATGAAATCAAACGTTCGAGTGCTGGGATCTCCGTCGTCGCTTGTAAATTGTAGGGTGTGACGTCCCGACTACTCTCGCGCTTTTGAACCTCTTTGAAACGGTTCACTCGCGCGCGAAACTTTAATAATTTGTAAAAAAAATTATTGTTGGAAATTAAAGCGTCATATTTTGCGCATCTTATTTTTTAGTATGGTAGAACATTTTTATGCAGTAAAAAAAAGTGCAAGTTCCCTATTTTCGATTTTTGACCAATGTTAGTAACCTTCCACAATTTTGTGGGGAGGTTAATAGAAATTTCAAGATATTTGCAAAAACAGTTTTTTGACTCCTTCCTCACCTACCTAAAAGTTTAGAAGCCAACCGATTTTGGTTGACTTTTTTACATATCGTTGAGACCCTATATAATGATTTTCTGTAATAAAATTTGAAGTCATATCGCTTTCCAAATAAAAATCTAAGTGCACTTCACTAAATGGTTGCTGGACCTAATATACGATTCAAATATATTGACCCCTCACTTTAACCGCGAATATCTCAGAAACGGAGAAGCCTTAAAAACAGGAAAAATTATGTGTTGATTATTTGTCTATTCTAAGTCATTCACTGAAATCTGAATACTGTAACATTGGACAGTTTTAAAGTTCTGTTAAGTTATATTGGAAAATGTCCTACTTTTTAAGGATGTTTTGAGCATATCAGTTTTAAATCCATTATGTCTTGGAAAATGTACCTACTCTGTAAATAATATTTTAGATGCCAATAAAGCACGGCATTTTTCGTACGATGAATTTTTTCATAATTTTGTATTCTAAAATTTTGCAGTTATTCTCATAATTAACTATTTCATCAAGAATAGGGTCGTTGACCATTTTTTTAAAATTGTATATTCAAGTGATTTATAAAATTTTATTTCACCCGTATTTTTTTATTTTACATTCCAAATTCATTTTAATAGTGAAATTAATTAATTTTGAATTGGCGCCTATGGTGACGTCAGATGTGAGAGCATGCGCAGTTATAATAGAGGAATAATCGACGGGCGTCGTTCGTTTACTGTTATAGTATCGACGTGAGTCATTGTTATATTAATTGTCTTCAAACTATTGTGATTGTCATTATTTAACTTGGATTAAAATATAAAGTACACTGTAAGCTAAAGTAAGTATGTAAATGATTTTCTATTAATAATATACTGTTGCAGATATGTTTTAAAATATAAAATAAAATTTAAAATTTTTAGGTTATAATTTACAAAGGAAGATCAACACAATGGAAACAACAATTACGCAACAAATCAACCGATCACTACCACCAACATGATCAACGAAAACATGAAAATTCTCTAAAATTGAATTCTCATTACATACGTCATCATTTACCGCCTTGTTATATTGAAAATCAATTTATTCTTGCATGTGATTATTAGGACTTTTTTAATATGATATATGAAATGTATATTTAGTATATTTTTTGATGGTATAATAAGATTTTATAAATTTTGTTGAAGGAAACGACACTATTGTTTAAATACGTTGATAAATAACCTAATAAACACGAGGTCGCGTTTTTGAGAATAGCTGCAAAATTTTAGAAGAAAAAATTATGAAATAATTTCCTCTTACAAAAAATGCCATGCGGTATCTAAAATATTATTATATAGTAGTAATATTTCCCAAGATATAATGGATTTAAAACTGGTATGGCCAACATTTCCTTAGAGTATGATATTTTTCAACATAACTTAGCAGAACTTCAAAACTGTCCAATGTATATTATTCAAATTCAGTGAATGATTTAGAATAGACACATAATGAACAAATAATTTTTTCAATTTTTTCCGCCTCTGCGTTTCTGAGATATTCGCGGTTAAATTGAGGGGACAATACATTTGGATCGTATGTTAGTTACTATTTTTTATATATTTTAGAATATCAAATATTTTTTATGTGGGGCCCATATGAATTTTCTGCACAAGCGCCCTACGACTCCTTGCACCACCGGTACAAAAAGTTGGTGCTTGGACGGCAGTTTCTCTCATCCGAATAATTAGGCCAATATATGAAGGCAATATAAAATAAGTATATTCAATATATTGTACCATTTTTTTTTTTTTTATTTATAATACTTCAAAGCTGCCATGTTTTAATTGGATAACAAAGACTCTGACACTGATCCTCACTGGCTTTTTGTAAGCCACAAATAATAAGTAGCAGAAAGGTGAGGTTTTAAAAATTCAAAGGGAAATAACATCACTGTCAGTACATCACTGTTTCAGACATCTTTTTATAAACCAATTATTATATAAAGAGAATAAAGTTGTAATTAAGCTGTTCATAAAACGAAATAAAGGGCTTCAAATAATTGCTTTCTGCTTGAATTGTATTTGTTTCGTTTACGTCATTTGCCGATCGTAGTCTGCTCGTTTTTATTTGAACTTTAACTTATTATAGCTTTGATATTCTTCAGTTCTTGTCAGTTTAACCGCATATCAAACAGGCAGTACTGTACCTTCCCATACAATAATTAGCTCAGCAAATTCTAATATTTCTAATAAACAGGGAGCATTTGCTGTATAAATCGATCTTGAATATTGCGCAACATTAAAGCAATTTCATGCAACTAGAGGTACTGACAAATATTAACTTGCATGATTGTACAGAAGTGTGGAGACACTAATTTATGACATTAGTGGTATTAGTTGGGTATCTACGGTCCCGAAATAGACAAGGGGGATCGACCAAAGGGTATACAAAAACGAAAACTAGGTTCCTATGTAAAATTTTCTAGCAGATTAGAATTTCTAGTTTACCAATTCATTCGAAATTGCAAAATTAGAGGAAGAAGCATGTATTTGCAACAACTGCAGAAATCATGAAAATATGTATTTTGTTATATCTCACTCAATATCCCGCTTGTTAGAGATTTCGAACTTTAACAAAATATTCTTTCGACTTTTTCCTTGACTATAGCCAAACGAAAAGTTCTATTCGCGCAATATATTTTACACAAAAAAAAGTTGGACAAAAATTATAACATACATCGAGAAATATAACATGTGAGAAACTGTTTTATTATTAATGTTGGAAGAGCGGTAGATACATAGAAGTAAAGTGGAGTTTAAAGTTCAAAGAAACTTTTTTATTTGAAACGTTTTTTATGTGAATTTTAGTTTTTCGAAAATTTGCGATAAGCATATTAAGTAATATCATCATAAATTTCTTTACATTTAATATAACAGTAAATTAAAGAAGGGATTCCTCCTTTCCCAAAATTAAGCTTAAAATCTCATAAAACAGAACGCCGTAAGACATTTCGTTAATGAGATACAAGAGATACCAATTTTTTGATATCTTTAGAGTTATTGCGACTACTTTTTCTACCACCGCTCTAAATGTAAGGCTAGGCCAGTATCGGATACTGCTCGAAGTACTGGACGATATTTGTTGATTTGATGATAAATGGTTACTTGGTCAGCACGGTATCCAAACTTCATATCGCTCAACTTCTTATTAATATTAGTTCGAAGCCTAACCTCTTAGGAGTGATGTCAAACATTACTCGCGGTATACTGTTTGCAGTGAAATTGATAGGCGTCATTTCAAACAGTTACTTTAGACCAATTTAAAATTAAAATCGTTCCAGTTTATTTTTACTTCAATTTGAACATTTTATTATTGAGAACGCGTGCGAATTTTCTCCTCATCATTCAAGCCTGTCGGCCCATTGTACATCCATGAGGTGTAGGATCTCCTAGAAAAGACCAGTGCTGTTCACAAAGAATAGCATTCCATTCCAGAGTAAATCCCGTAACTTCCCTGGTTGTAATAATTGCGTTTGGAAGTACCTATACCTTGACTCATCTAGTGGTGTGCAGCTGCATAGAATATGAATGATGGTTTCATTCTCCGCTCCATGCATCCGACACATAGGATCGTTCCTCAACCCTATTCTATGAAGATGCTTACTCAGAGGACAGTGTTCTGTTATCAAACCTATCGTCTGTCTCTTTCTTTCTCTATCGAACCCAAGCAACGACTTTACGGGTTTTACGTTTTTACTTTACAATTATTAAACTGTACCATGGCACAATTTCGAGTTCTGATTGAATCAGACCTCTTGACCGATCTAAGACTGGCTCATGGTCAGAGAAAGAAGTTTTGGCTCCGTCTGCGTCTCCCGCCAGACGGTCTGCTTCCTCGTTACCCTCTACACCACTTTATACCGGCACCCACATAAGTTTCGTCATGTTATGTTCACACAGCTCATTAAAAATATTCCGACAGTTCAAAATTAGCTTAGATGTCACTTTGATGCAAGAGCCCTCAAAGCCGCTTGACTGTCGCTGCATATACAAATATGTTTCTCAACGAAACCTCCTCTGAGATTTATTTTCCCTTACACACGGTGAGATGGCGAAAACCTTTGCCTGTGCTTGGAATACATCAGGATATTTGCCAATAGGCACCGATATTCAAGCTCTTAGCTTGCATCCGTGTGCGCCAGCATCGGTCCCCTCCTGAGCCTTCGATCCGTCTGTATATCATTTCAGACCACCAGGACTCAGAAGATGCCTTTTCTCATGTTTCTAGTCATCTCCAGTAGGGAACATGACTGTATATGAAATAGTGAAATTGTGGACAGATAGACACCGATCATCCTCTGAGTGGTGACTCGGCCCCTTATAAGTAGAGCTAGAGCCTTAGTGTGCATCAGCCCTTGACCTGTCGTATTCCGCATACCATTTTTGAACAGTCTGTTTGCTGCTTCCTGGCTTCCAGTTCTACTTCAACATACAAGGGGGCTAATTTGAATATTAGTTTGATGTGATGTTAAAAATATATTTTCTCTTGAAAATTGTGTATTCTATGATAATTTACCAATGGTACTTTTAGCCAAAAAGTTTAATAAATAGAGAAGACAAGCCGTCGATTTGCCGGGAGTCACGGTTTGGGTACCTTGGAGACGGTAGGCTCTTCGTCCTTGTCGCACGCCTCGTACCCTCTCTCTCCACTCTGTTTTACAAAGCAACACAGCCTTACCCGGCGCGCTTTGATTTCAAACAAACAGCAAACAGCGTCAATTGTCGTCAATCGTCAACCGCCCCCCCCCCCCCCTCATGTACTGTGCGACAAAGAGAGAACGGCTCCGTGTGAGAAGGATGAAAAGCCTAAAGCCTTCCACTGCTTATACATTACGCTTATGGAGCTTGTCTCCTCTATTTGTTAAACTCTTTGCTTTTAGTTAATCTGGTTCTGAAATGACAATTTTTTTTAACACTTCCACCATAATGTTTTGATAAAATTATTTTCTAAATCAGCACCGATGACAGTCATACTTTTCATACGAACTAATTACTAATTATCTATCTATACTTATAATCTATGGCTGTGGCTGCAAAGCCATTTGCACAACACCGCTATTACTAATTACAAAGCTATAATATATTTAACGTTAACATTCTATGTTGATTACATTTTGCGTATGAAATATTAAGTAAAAGTGTCCTTTTATCGCACACAGTATTTATTGTCCGTCTCAACTGTATCTTAATGGACAAACTTCACGCCAAGTGTTAAAAAGAATCACTTTTATTTATTTATTTATTTATTTATTTATTTGATACACTATTCAACAGGTTAAAAAACCCAATTACAGAATAGGAGATAAAAACTAAAATTAAAAATAGTAACTTGTGAAAAATACATATACACACATAAATACATGAATACATGTGAATTCATCCTAGAGACAACTAACTAAACTAAACTTATATAATACACTTTAGTATAAATATACATATACAATATACATACATAAAAAATGTACAGCTTATACAAGAAGTATAGTACACGGTGAGGCTACTTGTGCCAACAAAAAAGAACAAAATACAAAATTTAAGTTAAAGACAGATTCTTTATGTCTGTAAGACTACAAGTGAATATATCTAATCGATTATTTAAATTATTGTACATACTGCACATCTGCTGGATACAAGAAAATTTTTTTACGTTTGTCCTTGAGAAAGGCAAGTGAAATAAATTGTTGTGTCTAGATGCCGGTCTAGGAATTTGAAAATTAAGCATACTTAAAATATCTCCACAGTCGATGTTATTGTGTAAAATATTGTATAAAAAAGTTAATTGCGATCGGTGTCTACGGATCTCTAGACTATCTAGGCAAAACCTAGAGAGCAATTCTTCATGTGGATAACCAATAGCTGGATAAGTCCCGTCAGCCTTGAAAGTCGCATGTTTTAGGAAACGGCGTTGTATTCTTTCCAAATTTTGTATGTGTACATTATAGGTTGGACACCATATTATTGAAGCATATTCAAGGTGAGGTCTAACAAAAGTAGTGTAGAGTTGCTTTAATGTGCGTACATTTTCAAAATGTGCGGAGTTTCTAATAACAAAACCCAGCATTCTATAACTTTTGGTGACAGCAAGTTCGATGTGGTTTACAAACGTTAGTTTTTTATCGAATGTCACACCCAAGTCCCGAAAAGTGTCTGGCCGGAAAAGTATATGATTGTCTAATTTGTAATCGTGCATGATAATATTCTGCTTTGTTGTAAATGTCATAACGTTACATTTTGTTTCATTCAAGGGTAATTTGTTTATCACACACCATGTATTAATACGATCAATATTGTTTTGAAGTTCATAGCAATCTTTTTCACTTGCAATATTACAAAAGAGTTTTAAATCATCCGCATATAGAAGGCAGTTAACAGTTAGATTATCTACTATATCATTTACAAACAAGTTAAAGAAAAGTGGACCTAAGTTTGAACCTTGGGGGACTCCTGACGTGGCTAAAACCTCAATAGATCTAACACCATGGTATACAACATATTGCTTTCTATCAGTTAGATAGGACTTAAAAAGCTCAATAAGGTTGTCCGAGAAGCCATAACATTCAAATTTTTGTAAGAGGATACCGTGATTCAGTCTATCGAAAGCTTTGGAAAAATCAGTGTATATAACGTCTGTTTGTACACTCCTGTCAATAGAATCAGAAATAAACTCTGTAATATTAATTAAATTGGTGACTGTTGAACGGCCCTTGAAGAACCCATGTTGAGCTATTGATATTTGATGCTTTACGTGGTTAAAAATATAATGGTGTAGGAGAATTTCAAATGCCTTGGCGAAATTATTTATTATTACTATCGGGCGGTAATTAGAAATTTCAGATCTGTCGCCCTTCTTGAATACTGGAATTATTTTTGATAATTTCCACCGTGACGGAAATTTGGAGGACCTTAGTGATAAGTTGAATAATATAGTAAGGGGTTTAGCAAAAACAGCAGCACAGTCGCGTAATATGAATGCGGGGATACCATGTTACATGATAACTATAATTTATAACCATATATATAGTTAAAGTAATATTTTTTTCTTTTTCAGGTAAGTTACCCTGATCATTTTTCTACATGGTAAGTTTGTTCTACAGTAGCTAGGCCAAATCATGGGCGATAATGGGTAAAGGGGATAATGGTGGTGGCTGATGCCAAGAAATTTTTTTGGAAACTTGTTTTTGTACACACTAAATAACAATTATATTTTATTAAACCCTTTAATAATGAAGTGGTGGTGGGGGTGGCAGATGTTATAAAAAAATCAGACATTGGCTTCTAGTACAGTCACCCATTTAAATGCTAAAATTTAAATTCTAAAATTTTTATTTGTAGACCGATTGAAATGATTTTTTTTTAAATTATAGAGGTTCAATAACTCTACTGTGGTGCAAAATTTCAGATCGAAATTAAAAATTTCAAGGCCCATTTCGATTTTTTTTCAAGGCCAAGAATCCAAAAAAAAGAGTTAGCAATTTTTTATCTCAATTCTGACTAGGCCACTGGATTTACAATACCTTCAATTGGGTATGGCCCAAATTTAACAAGAAAATATTGGTTTTTAACAGAAATATAGCATAATTAAAATTTATATTATGTTCTCGAAATATTTCGAATGTTCGTCATGTAATTCACAATTGTTTAAATAATATCGTTTGCAATGCTCCATTAGATCGTTATCAGTTAAAATTAAAAATTTATAACCATCAGTCATTCAATATTGGCAATATTTGTTTTTTTTTAAACATACTCCGTATTAAGAATATTTATTTTTATTAGCAAGCTTTGCAAATTCTTAAGTTGCCATGGCAAGCCAGCAAAACAAACGACGAAATCTGTCAAATTTATTCTATTCTCGTCAATAGTGAAGTTTATTGTTCTGCAAGTACACTATCGATATTAAGTATGGCTGATAATTTAACTTTACTTGAAAAAATTGAAATTATAAGACTTCGTGGTGACAATGCCAGGTCCGAAAGGGAAGTACGTAGAATTTTTAATAATAGACACCCGGAGCGTCGGACTAGCATAGCTACCGTTGGTCGAGTAAACAAAATTTATAATCAGTATGAAGCTGTATCAAGACACATTTTAAAGAATCCTAATTTACAACGACAAAGACCGAATAATGAACAAATTAGAAATTACTGTACTGATAATCCGAGAGTCAGTTTAAGAATTGCAAGTTTAGACTTAGATTTACCACGTGAAACAATAAGAAGAAATCTTAAAAAGTATAATAATATGAAGAAGCCCTTTAAACCAAAGTTTCTTCACACCTTAAAGGAAGGCGATACTGAGAAAAGAATAAAATATTGTTTATGGGCTTAAGGAGAATATGAGAATGACAGGAATTTTATAAATAACATTTTGTTTAGTGATGAGGCAACATTCACAACTACTGGAATGGTTAATTCCCAAAATTCAAGGTGTTGGTTGGAAGAAAATTCACAATGGGTGATAAATTGTAGAAGGCAATAGTCTCAAAAAATAAACGTCTTGTGCGGCATATTAAATACCAGAATAATTGGCCCCTGCTTTTTTGAAGGCAATTTGAACAGCCAACATTTTTTACATTTTTTGAGGAATGAGTTTACCAACATTCTAGCAGAAATTGCTCATGTAATTTTTCAATTAGATGGCTGTTCCATCCACAATGCCGTTACTGTGAGGACTTGGTTGAATGAAAATTTCCCTAATAGGTGGATAAGGCGAAATAGTGGGTTAGTAGAGTTTCCTCCCAGGTCCCCCGACTTAACCCCACTAGATTTTTTCTATGGGGGTTTCTTTAAAAAAATCCGCAAGACCCTCCCAACCAGCACAGAAGAACTGCGTGAAATGATAAGAGAAGCTTGTGTGGAAATTACACTAAATCGATTATGTAATGTTATGGCAAACATTAAAAGACGGTACAACAAATGTATTGAATTGAATGGAGATTTAGTGGAATCATCCAAAATTTGACGTGTATGAGTAGTATAGCTATAGGCGTTCTGCGCCAAAATCCCATGTTATTTCTTATGGAGGTTCATTCTGGTCATTGTTGACCAATTTTACCCCCCACCACTTTTTAGGCTCCGCCTTCGGGGAGGGTTCTACCGGTCGGGTTAAACAGGTTTTTACGGCTTTTAAACAGGTTTGCACAGGTTTTAAACAGAATCTGTATACAGGTCTGTACGATTTTAAACAGGTTTGTACAGCTTTTAAACAGGGTCTGTATACAGATTCTGTTTAAAACCTGTGCAAACCTGTTTACAAGCCGTAAAAACCTGTTTAACCCGACCAGAAGGACCTTCCCCGAAGGCGGAGCCTAAAAAGTGGTGGGGGTAAAATTGGTCAAAAATGACCAGAATGAACCTCCATAAGAAATAACATGGGATTTTGGCGCAGAACGCCTATAGCTATACTACTTGTATGGCATTGTCGTGTCAATTCATTCTGTTTTTTTTATTTTGTTTATGGTCTCTTATATTATTTTATTACAAAAAGAGTAATTTCTGAAATTGTTGTTAAATTGGTAAATTTTTAATTGTAATTACAATTTGTTACTTGATGCAATAAAAGTTATTAATTTCTAAAATTGTTAAATTGGGAAATTTTTAATTATAATGTATATGTTAACTGATCTTAATAAATGATGTGCAGTTTATTTATTAAATACCAATTTATTATTCTCTTCTCAATATCGCCTCCTTCTATGGAGTGACAGTTTTTGGTTTAAAGAGCTTTATTATTATTTAAATAAATTCTCCAATGCCAGATTTGATAATAAAAATAATTGCAAGGCTTGCTTATAAAAATAATTATTCTTAATTCGGAGCATGTTTAAAGGAAACAATTATTGAAAATATTGAATAACTGATGGTTATAATTTTTTAAATTTAACTGATAACGATCTAATGGAGCATTGCAAACAATATTATTTAAACAATTGGGAATTACATGACGAATATTCGAAATATTTCGAGAACATAATATAAATTTTAATTATGCTACATTTCTGTTGGAAACCAAAATTTTTTTATTAAATTTCGGACATACCTGTTTGAAGGTATTATGAATTCAGTGGCGTAGTCAGATTTGAGATAAAAAAATTGCTAACACATTTTTGGATTTTTGGCCTTAAAAAGGAATTGAAATTTTTAATTTCGATCTGAAATTTTGACCCCAGGGGAGTTAATGAGGCTCTATAATTTAAAAAAAATCATTTGAATCAGTCTACAAATAAAATTTTTAGAAAAGTGCCCCGCTTTTAGAGACTCTTACTGGGTTGCTTTACTTATTTACCCCACTTACCCTCCAACACTTCAACGGAATAAGCTGAAAATATAATCTAGTTCCAGATCTCGGTATAATACATACGTGTACCAAATTTTCAAGTCAATATCGTTATTCTATTTTATTAACTATTAATAATGGAATGGAGAGTGGTAGTGTGGGTGGCAATGATGGTAGCAGATGTTATTATAATTGAAAACTTTAGTTTCAGGACTCTTAGTAGGTTGCTTTACTCATATACTCCTATTTACCCCTATTTACTCCTATTAACCGTCTAACGATTTAAAGGAATAAGCTCCAAATATATTCTAGCTCCAGATCTCATTGTAGTGTACTAAATTTCAGATCAATATATATCTAAACTGTTACAGAGCAATAATGCGCAAAAAAAAGTTACAAACAAGTTTTTTTCACTCAAAGTTAAAATCTCGACGTTTCGTGACATTCTAAACATATTTCAACAATTTGCGTGTAACACATCAGCCGGAGTACCTCAAGGCTCAATCTTGGGCCCCACACTTTTTGTAATTTTCGTAAATGACCTGAATTTCTATCTCAAATATGTCTCCAACAACTATTCAATATGCTGATAATACTAATGTGTTGTTAACAGCTGAAAGTGTGGATGTTCTTATGATACTTGCATATACAGTGTATGATATGATTGCAGTGGGCTCAGAAAAATTGTTTACTGATAAACCAGAATAAAACCCAGTGTGTACTATTTAAGTCGCAAAGATCTGTGTATGCTCAGAGCAACAATTTCTCTTTGCAAACCACAAATAATGTTCAGATGTTGGGTATTACCATAGACTGCCATTTGCAGTGGAATTCACATATCTAGGCTCTATGTGGAAAATTGAGTAAATCCTGCTATGCACTACGATTTCTTAAAAACCTCTGTAGTACTCATATTCTGAAAACGTTGTATTTTTCATCCTTTCATTCTCACTTAAGGAATGGAATTATAAACTGGGGAAGCAGTTCGCAGAATCAACGTATATTTATTCTGCAAAAAGTTGCCATAAGAATATTAGTAGATCTGGGTTTTCGTGATTCCTGTAGAGAGGCATTTCGACATCTTAAAATTCTAACAGTTGCTAGCACCTATATTTATAATTGTAAATTATAAATTAAACACTGCTATGTTTCGGCTTATTAGGCCTTTACCAAGTGTATTACATAGTGAATACTGTATTCACTATGTAATACTCCTGATAAAGGCCTAATAAGCCGAAACATATGTTGCATATTTATAATATATAGATTGATTCATCTAAAAGCAGTGTTTAATTTATAATTAACAATTATTTTCAAGATGTTTCACAAGGTACCTACCACAAGTTCAGTTAAGTGTACCTATATTTATGAAGTCTGTTTCTTTGTTTTTAAAAATAGATCTATATTTACGCAAAATGCTGTCCCTCACGATCATAACACTCGTCATAAATCTGATCTCCAACCTGACCCCCATGTTACCTCTTTATACCAAAAAGGTATACAATATAATGGCTGCAAACTATTTAACTACCTACCTCAAGAAAACAGGGAATTATCAAACATTTTTAAAAATAAACTTAAAAATTATTTGTTAGAAAGAAACTGTTATACATTGAATGATTTTTTTCTGTCTAATGTCTTTTTTTATATATATTTACACATGCTTCATTGCAATCTGTTTCATCTCTATTGTTTTTTTTAAACTTTGTATTTGACACATTTTTTTTTTCGTATACGTGTGTATGTTTTTTTTTTATGTATATATGTATATGTTGAAAATAAATAAACTATCTATCTATCTATCTAATATACTTTCTTAACTACGTGAATCTGTAGGTAAGTAAAAATACAATTTAATGAAAAATAGATTGGTGATTGAACAAACATAAAAAGACACACACATATTATAAACTATAGAAGATGATTTTTTAATAAAAATATGTACCTAAGTATACCGGAAGTTCGCCATGATATAATATATTCAATATTTTTTTGGGACCGTCCATGCCAGGTATATACAGTTGCGATATTGATTGCTGGGATAATTCAACGCAGTCCTGTTGGTGAGATCGCCCTTAAGAACGAAGCCGCAGAGGCGAATCTCGCACCTTTCCTTTGTTACAATGCTCCTATTTTGGTTTTGTCTAATGTACTGCAATTAGAGAAGTAATGCGAATTAGGAATTAACCATGGTTAATACCGAGAAGGTATCCAAATGCCAACAACAATTCAAAAATTTGTGTTCAGGGAATAATTCTATTATGTTTTACATAATTATAATTGAGGAGTATTTATGAAAATTTTGAAAAGTAAACGATTAGACATGATCAGTAAAACATAAACATAATCATAAACACTACACATAGTAGACAAGTAAAGTAATACATATTACACGGTTGAATATTAAACATGACTAGTAGCTCATAAAGAGTATTTCATTTTTTGTACAGTATGAAGTATGCAGTAAAAAATATCAGATTCACATTATTTCATACCAGTTTGCCCTGCAAAAATAAACATCGTTTAGTAAAAACAATAAACGTTCAGTAAAAACGACTTCGACCCGCGGTGCAGCTCTTAACCGCTACCCACTTTGTGCAGTTGCGATGACGTAAATATAGTTGACTGCACATATTTAATGCACATAAAAATGCTGTAAAAACCGACCGTAAATCTCTGTCTCGTTAGCATGAGTGATATCCCACAGAACCGTACCTACAATTTTGGTGCACAATAACGGTAGAAATTTAGAAGTATTGTCTTTGGTAAATAAATAGTTATTTGGTACAAGTGATAGATTTAAAAAAATTACTCTGTCGTGGTTGTGTCAAGATAGGAATAATATCTTATATATTTGTGGAACATTGACGAATTCGATATTCCATGATAGTCTGACCATATTAAGTTCAACTGTCATGGGTAGGGTTTACGTACCTGCTGCAAACTGTTACGTCCTAAAATTTTTTGGTAGGAAGGAGTCGGGTAACTATATCAAAATAATGTAAGATTATAATTCAAACAGTTGTTTCCTTTAATTTATTTTAATCATGACAGAACATACTTTACATGAGAGTAATGTTGCTATATGTATTAAGTAATACATTATATTTTCTCTGACAATTCGAGAAATAGACGAAATTAAGTAGTAACGGTGGTACGCAACTGTAACTGCAATATCATTAAAGTCTGTAGTGTGCGTCATCTCTGAGACGCGTTTTCTAAAAACTTATAGAGGAGGATCGAAATTTCTACATTATTATAGATTCCCGCTGAAGGTTCTGGTCTTTGCTGGATGATTCTAGAGGTATTTATAGAGTATATATGCATATATAGGCCAATGTAAACAGAGAAGTCTTTAACGAACTGATGGTTAGGAAATCCGAAGAGATACACAGTGAACAGTAGAGTGAAAATATTAAGTAATAAACATTTTTAAAGGTTATTTTAGACAGTAAACGTATATTTTAGTTAATGAAAGTATTGTGAAGTTTTGAGTAAGTTGATCAATAAATAGTGTGAGTGTTTATCTCTTGTTATAATTTTTGTACCCACGAATTTTAAGAGGTGGGTTCCTAGGGGTAGAAATACGTGAAAATATGAACTGTTAAATTACACCGGCATACAAAAAAAAATTCTCTATTACAAAACACCCATCTATGTATCCCCATGTATTTTTGGCCGCTGAATCCGTATCTGAGGGCAGAATTGGCCCGCCATCCCAGGATTTTTCGTGAGAGGCAAAAAACCATGTGGGAATCGGTCAAAAACCGCTTTCCGAGACCATAGCTCGAAAACACAATGAGATACAGAGCTGGCGCCTTTCGATTTGTCCCGCCTTCCAACGTATTCCTGAATTTTTTCAGATTCTTTGCGGGCAATTTCATTTTTTTGCAATTTTATACGATTTCGACCTCTCTTCACATAAATCGCTGTAACTTTTTCTAGACAAAATTGACATCCCTTTTGTGCTTGATCGATTGTAAATTAAATTTCCAATCCGATGATGTGCGTTCCAGTACACCAAAAAAACAGTTCGAAAATTTCCTACGAATTTTCATACAATAACAATATACAAAAAAACCGCTGCCTAAGGAATCACTACTTCCACATCCAGAGTTTTCATCCGTCACTTTAAAGGAAACGTCTTGATTAGATTTGCACTAGTATGTGGAAATTATTGGTCATAGAATTTTAATAATATTTGGAGCAGATCTCATAGAAAAGTTTGAGGCGTTGGTTTCTACCGTATACGTTAAAAATGAAGTTTTTGGTTTACCCTACTTATTTTCCCCTATTCACAATCTACTACGTCCCGCCCCTTCAATGGGATCATCTCAATCAGATGTCATTACAGTACATACGTGGATTAACTTTCAAGTAAATATCTCAATTTTATATTATCAAATTCATTAATAATGGAGCGGGAATGGTGGTGTTTGAAAAATATTAGAAATAAATCTAAGGTCTTGGTTTCTAGTATGTACACCAAATCTCACATTTCTGTACTCTAACCAGCTTTATTTACTTATTTTCCCAGATTTACTCCTATTTAACCCTCAACCCTCAACGAAATCATCTCAAAAAATAATCCAGTTCCAGATGTCGTTATAATACATATGTGTCCCAAATTTCAAGTGAATGTCTCTATATCATTTTATCCAACCCCTATAATAATGGATTAAGGATGTTGGGGGGGGTTGAAAAATATTACTAAAAAATCTGAGGCCTTGGCTTCTAGGACATGCACCGAATTTCAAATTTCTGTACTCTTACCAGCTTGTTTTACTTAGTTTTCCCTATTTACACTAATTGCCCCCACTCCATCAACGTAATCATGTCTAAATATATTCTAGTTTAAGATATCGTTATACGTGTAACAAATTTCAAGTGAAAATCTGAATTGGATTTTATCAATTATTTTAATAAGGGAGTGGGGGGGGGTGGTGGGGAGTTGGAAAATATTATTAAAAAACCCGAGGCCATCGCTTCTAGTATATACACCAAATCCCAAATTTCTATACTCTTGTCAACTTGATTTACCTATTTTCTTCTATCATATTATTTATTATATTATATTATCTTTGTTCACCATTTCAAATACATAGAATGTATATATGGTAAGTCTGTTTACAAATAACAAATAATTAAACTTACTACTAAATTATAAATACTAAGTATAAAAAGATAAAAAGATATGTTTACATTGGGTAAAACTGTCATTCATATACCTACACAAATTGTATAAGATTACCTATTCGTTATTTAACCCCCAACCCTTCAACGGAAGCTTCTCAAAATGTAATCTAGTTCCAGATGTCGTTATAATACATACGTGTACCAAATTTCAAGTGAATATTTCTATTTTATTTTATCAACCCCTTTAATAATGGAGTAGGGATGGGGTGGTGGAGGTTGAAAAATATGATAAATCTTGGCTTTTAGTATATATACCGAATTTCAAATTTCTGTACTCTTACCAATTTGCTTTACTTATTTTCACCTATTTACTCCTATTTAACCCTCAACCTTTCAACGGAATCATCTCAAAATATAATTCAATTCCAGATGCCGTTATAATACATACGTGTATCAAATCAAATGAGTGTCTGAATTTTATTTTATCAACCCCTTTAATAATGTACTAGGGGTAGTGGGGGGTTGAAAAATATTTAAAAGAAATCTGGGGCCTCGGTTTGTAGTACATACATCAAATTTTAAGTTTCTGTACTCTTACCAGCTTGCTCTACATATTTTCCCATATTTACCCCTATTCACCCCCCAACCCTTCACCGGATATCTTTAAAAAACAATCCAGTTCCAGATCTCGTTATAATATATACGTATACAAAATTTCAAGTTAATATCTTAAACCGTTCCGGAGAAAACGTGCGGACAAAAAAATTTTTTTTTTCGCTCAAATTTCAAATCTCAACATTTCATAACATTCTAAACCTATTTCAGGAAAACAAAAAAATTTAATTTTTTTTTACGATTACTATACTTACTTCCAATCCACTACGTGGATGTGGAAGTAATTATGTATTAAAAATTATATATTGATGATTTGCTTCTATATATTAGCCTTATATCAAAATAAAATAATAATAATAATAATAATAAATCCATTTATTTGCAAATAAAATATTCACAAATTAGATCAGGTGACAACTAAAGTTGGTTTAAAACCTGATCTTAGTGTACATTTATACAATATATAAATAGAAGTATAGATAAAATCAATAAAATAAAATAACTAATGAATACATGACAAGAAACAAAAACAGTAACAATTAATATCTAAATTATAAAAGTTTCAGTCTTAATAAGTTTAACTAAATTTATTTTAAAGCTATTTGGGGTAAGTTCCTTGAGGTTATCAGGTAGCCGGTTATACATTTTTGCAGCTTGATAGGTAAAACTTTTCTTAAAGTGTTCTGAATTATGAATGGGCACGCTAAGGGATATTTCACAATTCCTAATTGGTATTGAGTGTGCATCTGATCTTCTTTCTATTTTTTCGTTTAGATAATCGGGTTGTTTTGATAAAATTACATTGTGTACCAAGCAACATAGATGAACCCATCGTCTTTGTTTCATGTTAAGCCAGTTCAATTCTTTAATATGGGGACTTATGTGTTCTCTGTAGGGTACACGTAAAGCATATCTCACACACGAATTTTGTACTTTTTGTAGTCTTTTAGAGTTTTCAACCGTTAAACAGGGACCGTATACTGCATCACAATAGTTTAATTTAGATAGGACAAGTGAATCACAAAGTTTTACTCTGGCGTCTTTAGATAAGTAGTCTCTTAATTGATAGATACTTTTTAACTTAGAATATGCTGTACGGCACAGATTAGATACGTGTTTGGTATAATTTAGTCTGTTGTCCATAGTTAAACCCAAGTTCCTAACGTTGTCACTGAAAGTTATATCCTTGCCATTCATTTTTAATGAAAATTCACTATCACTCAACACATTTTTATATTTATCTCTAGCGAAAATTATAGCATCTGTCTTATTAACATTTATTTTTAGTCCATTATTATTAGTCCAGTTATAGATATTATTTAAGTCTTCATTTATTTTCTGCAGAGCTGTATCTTTTTCATTTTGTGGAAAACTGAACATGACTTGTACATCATCGGCGTAATAATGAATGGTGCAGTGCATAACAACTTTAATTAAGTCAACCATGAAGATATTAAACAGCAGAGGCCCTAGAATGGACCCCTGTGGAACCCCGGAGGTTATGTAAGAGCTTTCTGAGAGAACCATATTGTTTTGTCCTCTTAATTCAACACAATGTTTCCGTTCAAGTAAATAGTTCTTAAACCAGAACCACATGTTCTCCTGTAAGCCATAATAATAAAGTTTAGATAATAGCAGATCATGATTGATACTGTCGAAAGCTTTTGACATGTCCAATAGCACAACTATCGTTATTAAATGATTATCCATTGCTCTAATTATATCATCATTTATTTTTAATAAAGCAGTTGTTGTGCTATAGCTCCTTCGAAAACCTGACTGGATATTAAGGAGTATGTGATGCTTTTCTAAGTATTGAGTGACTTGTGAATGTACTGCCTTTTCCAATATTTTTGACCCAGGTGGTAGAATACTGATTGGTCGTAAATCTTTTACTTCTAGCGAGTCATCCTTTTTACGTAGTGGAATTATTTTTGCTTCCTTCCATGTACTTGGTACTTTTCCAGTAAAAAGTGAACTATTTATGATATGACATAGTACATCCCTACAGTAAGGTAGGCATAGTTGAATCATGTGAATTGTGATGCCGTCTAATCCAGGGGCATTTGATTTGATAGATAATATTATTTTTTCCATATCATTAGGATCTACTGGCATTAGATTTATATTTTCTCTTTGAGCAATAAAGTTATTATAGAACGTTAATGGTAACTGATCATCACTACTTATATCATTGGCACAGGTTAAGAAATAATTATTCACTTGATTTGGATCATAGTCTTCTGCCGTAGCTACATTATTTTGTGTATTATTCATAAAACCCCATTTTCTCATATTATTCCAGAACTTCTTGGAATTAGACATGTTGGCTTTTAGGTTATATTCATAGTACTTTATCTTCTCCATTTTAACCGCTCTATTTACATAATTTCTAAGTTGGCAGTAATATTGTCTATCATTTTCAGATCTTGTTTTTTCATACTTTTTATGTGCTTTGTTTTTAGTTTTCAGCATAGCCTTTAAGTTAAAGGTCATCCAAGGTGCTTTATGTTTTCTACTATTAATAGGAGTTTTAGGTGCATAGAAGTCAATAAGAGATAAAAGACAAGAGTTGAAATATTTTAGTTTTTCATCGATATCCTCAATAAGGTACACTTGAGTCCAATTCATTTTTCTCGCGTCTTCACAGAATTTACTCATGTCTATGTTTTTAAAATTCCTACAGTATTTCGGCACATTATTTTCATTTATTTCAAGTTGAAGGAGAGCATATACTAAATTGTGATCAGAAAGGTGAGATGTATCTATGGATCCAGATTCAATTTCCTCTATGTTATCGCTTATACATATAACATCCAGTAATGATTCTGTGTCAACCGTTATGCGTGTTGGTACTTTTATTATTTGCCTCATACCATATGCATTAAAAGTTGTAAGAAATTCATCTGTTTGCTTATTATTTACCAACAGGTTTTCATTGAAATCCCCTAGACAGATAACGTGATCAAATTTTGAACAATACTCTGAAAGAGTTTCTTCCAAATTTAATAATGATATTTGTTTGTTTGGCCTATAAAATGCTCCTAGAGCAAAATTTTTTTTTTTGTTAGTAAATTTTATCCACAGTTGTTCGAGGCCATTATCGGTTACCTCATGTTGCATTATTCTACATCTTAGAATCGTCTTGGAGAAAATCATTAGACCGCCGCCTCTGTTGTGTGTTCTGTCACTTCTAAATGTATCGTATGCATTAATTACAAACATGTTATTTATAAATTCAGGATTCAGCCAGGTCTCGCTGACAGCTAATACATCAAAATCTTCTTTCAACGCCAGTTCTTTGAGTTCAACAAATTTGTGTCTAATGGATCTAATGTTTACGTGACCTATTTTGAAATTTCTACTCGTATATTCACACTGCCGTTTTGATACCTTCGGTAATTGCTATTCATTATAGTAATACCCAATTTTCTTGTTCTGATTTTTCAGCATTCTTTCATAACATGGACAGTTCTTATCCAGCGCTGAGTGATTTACATCTATATCAACATTCATTTTGCTTTTGGCTTTAATACAGTTAATACAAGCAGATATTTGCGATTTACATTCTTTATATGTGTGTTTGTTTGAGCAGTTAGAACATGCTACTTCTGATTTACAATCTTTTGCCAAGTGGTTAAACCCTTGGCATTTGAAGCATCTTAAAAGACTTATATGATTGTAAACATTGCCTCTTGACCACCCAATAGCAGTTTTACCTTTTTGTAATAATAGATTGTGCGTTTCTGAATCTGTTTCTATGATTAACGATATTTTTTTGTACCTGTTTTCAGTTTTCTTAATAATCCTCATATGGAAATTTTCTGCTTGACCGACATTATTTTGCTTGCTTATCTTTCTAATAATATCCTCGTCTCTTTCGTCAATGTCTTCATTATCAATATTAACGACTTTCAATTTCGGCTTCTTTAGCTTAGGAACATCTATTTCATAATTTTCACCTAATTGTTCTCTTAATTTATTTTGTAATAGATTTCTCTCTGTCTCATTATCACAGCCAATCACTACCCCGCCTCTTGACACTTGTCTAAATTTCGACACATTAACTCCAATGTTTACCGGGTTAATTTTTCTTTTTATTTCATTTTTTGTTTCGTTGCTAACTTGTTCCGTAACTGGTTTAACAACAAGCACTGTTTCTGGCCTACTTTTAAGCACACTGGCAAAGCTTGGTTGTTCCGGAATACTTTGACATTTAAATGCTGCATCCTGGATAGCCTTATTATTTCCCTCTTCTAGCTTCTTATTAACTTCTTCGAGCTTGTTATTTTTATCCTGCAGTTGTTGAATTAATTCACTAAGTAGGTAATTTTCCATTTCCAATGATTTAAGGTTAGTCACATGTTTAGAATTATAGGTTATGACTTTTAAGCAGCAAATGATTCTTGTTTCATCAATTTTTATGTAGTTTTTTCTTGCAGTACAACTATTGTGCGACATTTCCCCACATATTACACATATATTTACTTGATTTATCTTCTTATTTTTGCAACATTTAAAGTATTTCTCAGGAGGATCTTTTAGATTGTCACTACCGGACGCCATTTTGATCTTTTCTTTATTATATACATAAGAAAGGTGAGACTTCCAACATTAAAATGATTCCTTAGTTTTTAATTTGTGTAAATTCTATTTGTCTAAGCAAAGGGTTTTTCGCGCGCCAAGTACTACAAAACGCGCGATCAACCTTGCACCGCGCTTCATCCAGTATCTCCACGTCACTAATTTTTAATGGAAAATCCATGGCATTAGACGAAATTTTTGTAGACACATTTTTTGTGTGAAAATGTATGCTCTTTCTAAAAATATTTTTATTTTCTACTAGCTCGACGCATTTTCGAAATTTTGAGAAAATACCGGAAAAACAAACTTTTCAATTCCTTTTTTTAATGCTGCCGATCTGGAAACTTTACGTGATCTTATTGCTTACCATCCAATGAACTCATTAAAAAAAAAATCATCCGCCTCCGATTTGTTTCGAGGTAAATATCTCTAATCACTGTTCTATAAGCCACTTTTGTCGATGGGCTCCCTTACTATGGGAACATTTCCTGCTGTGAAAACAGAAACCGACTGTCACTTCGTCACTTGCCAAATTGTCGTAATCATTGCAGCCAGCATGCAGCATAAGTTAAAGTGGCAGCTCACGTTTGAAATGCGTTCTGTAAATATTATTTTTCTAACTCTAAGCAAAAATTGTATACATAACCTAAATAGCTCAAAATAAATTGTAATGTGTAAACTTTGAAATAAAAGTACTTAGTGTGTAATTAGGGCCTACTGAAAAGGTCCATTGTGCGTAAATTAGTTGTTCCGCCATGTAGTTCACATAGAGAAAGCAAACTATACCATGTGTTATAATTATATCGTTATATAAAAAATAATTGACTTATCTCGGTATTAATACAGTTGATAATATATTTTCCACTGTAATGTCAGAGCAAGTGCAATGAACTTTCTCTCGTCAACAGGTTGAATGCACCTAATCAATAAACGACCACAATACCCTTGTATACTTTTCTTGTGGAAGCCTGTAGAAATTCAATTATCTTTAATAGGTTAATTAACAATTAATTTCCTAATGCGAAAATAGTCAAAGGTTAGATGTTTAATACAACTATAATTTCCTTTTGTTTCTACGAACATAGACGTTAAGATGTAGGCCATGTTAAAATAAAAAAGAATTAATTACACGTAATGGTAAATGGGTGTGGTAAATGTGAAATTCATCGACAGAAAATATTAAAACATGCATGCACCTATTGGAATTGCGAATAGCAGGTTCTACCTATACCATTGATATTGTAGCAAGAACATTTTATACATAGGGATATGAAAATACGTCGTTCACCTTTTCTCTAGATCTGTTTTCCTGGAAATTTCGGTGTGACGTCTCTGAAATAGTTTCTATGCACATCAAAACACTTGATGTGCGAATATATAAACCCTCGACGCGCGTTTCATCAACCACGTTGTCATCATCGGTAGATGATTAAAACTGAAGTAAGGTACACATATGTACTATGACGAGATCTGGAGGCTGGGCGAAATTTTGAACTCAGGAGAGATAACAGCTACTAGACATGTTTTGCCACCCAACAGCAGTCTAGCTTTCTGCTTCCGTCTCGGTAACACATTAAAAACGCAATTAAACGTTCATACCCTGGTCAGGATTCGAACCCGGGATTTCGTAGTCGCAAGACTAAAAGCCAAGGCCACAGATTTATTTATAAAATGTTTCAACCCCCCACAACCTCCAGTCCATTATTAAAGGGGTTGGTTAAATAAAATTGAAATTTGGTACACGTATGTGTTGTAATGACATCTGATTGAGATAATTCTGTGGAAATCATGAGGGGAGGGGATGAATAGGGAAAAATAAGTAAAGCAAGCTAATAAGAGTCGAGAGACTTCATTTTTAAAAGTTTTTATTCAACTTGCTTTGTATGTTCGTTTGTACGTTTGGATCAAATCTTGCAATCAAAATGGATCCTGAAGGGTAGTGTTCAATAGTGGATTCGACGGCACCCACATAAATTTGGCAGCGCCCTAATTTGGATTTGGTAGCGCCCTAATTTGGATTCGGCAGCGCCTGGAAATTGCTTAATATGCGGCATCGTCCGGAAGTCACTTTGGTGTCTGGCAGCACCCGAATATGGATTATGCAGCGCCTGAATATAGATTCGGCCGCGCCCGAACATAGATTCGGTAACGCCCTAATTTAGATTCGGCAACGCCCTAATTTAGATTTGGCAGCGGCCCTAAGTTATCTTGGAATTTAGCAGCGCCCGAATATAGATTCGGCAGCATTCAAATATGGATTCGATAGCGCCCGAAAATTGTTTTGGTATTCGGCAGCATCCGGAAGGCATCTTGATGTTCGGGAGCACCCGAATATGGATTATGCAGCCCCCAAATATAGATTCGGCAGCGCCGAGGAGTTACCTTGGTAGTTTAATATTGTATATACTCACTTTTTCGTTAGAGGGCGTGATTTTCAAGTTATTCAAGAAAAACGTGTAAAGGAGACCTTTAAACTACCCAGCAGACCAGGACTTTTAGTATGTTGTTCAGGGCGCTTCCCCCGACAACTATGCAAACATTGGCCTCTACACGAATTATTTCCCCTATTCGGCCATTTTTGGGCTTCGTTGCCTGAACTATTATCTGAATATATTTATTCCACAAATGAGTTAAAATACTGTATTTTTATCGTAATCTTTTGCAAGGAATTGAATTTATGTGATTCTTAACATTGTACAAAAATTTCAAATAAAGCTAATGCAGAATGCAATGTGGAATGTATTTTTTTACAATTGGAATAAATATACATTACACATTTCTCTCTGTATGTATTTAAGCTAGGTTTCTTTATTTTTCATTCACCCCGTATGATTTAATGTTATGCCAACAGTTAGTATACATCATCAATAATTTTTGTTTCGAAATTATTCTATTAACAGTAACGATATATGAAATTGCTAATGATTTAAGAGTGCCTGTTATATTTCAAAATTTCTTTAAAAGGAATGGGTTGTATTATTGCACTGTGGTACACTCTCATAAATTATTAATTGAGTAATTAACAAACACTCTCGCCTCAGTCTTGACAGTGGCAGGTGCTTTTTCATATGAGGTGTTAATTATTCATAAAGATAAAGTAAATTATAAAGGTATACCTAATGAGAGAAGTAAGCTGTTTATGCGTGTGCATCATTTATTTTCCCATTAAAACAAATTTTATCCAAATTTATCTTTATCTGTATAATACATTGAATTAACATCATTTACCAAATGAACCATTCCTTCGTCAACCCTCACTGGTAAATGTAATAAATCATAATAAATTTTGACAAAGCCAAAATTATTTGACTTTTTTGAAGTGATTGATGATGCGTATGTTGAAAGGGTCTATTATCATAAATAAGAAAGTGATGTCGGATAAGTAAAAACAAATGACATAATCTGACAATATATAAATTATACCGTGATATCAAAAATTACCTGTCTTTACTTTTTGCTATATCTTTGTCAGTAGGTGCAGGGGAGGGGGATGAACAAGGCCTATTATGTCCGGGCGGTGGAAGCGGCCATGTGACTTGGTAAATTCACATTGAAATTTCACATCGATGCTTTGTTGAGACTTTTTGCTTGCAATATGTTGTATGTTTCCAGACGTCGAGAGCGATCCAAGATACCCCTGCCGGCATTTTCTGTCGTCGGGTTTGGCCCTGGGCCCAACTTCCGAAAATCTTGGAAAAAGGGCTCGGGCAAATGGTGCCATGGTGAGACTTTCCAAAGAAATTTGGGGTATACTTTAAACGTGGTTTTTCTACAGCTAAAGTGCTATTGCCTGCATTTTTTTGTGCCATCGAAAGGGTTAATACGCAAAAAAGGGTTTTGCAACTTGGTCAAGGTGAGGTGGTTTTTGACAAGCGTGTAAATTCGGAACGACGCCTTGCGTACTGCCAGTGGTTTGTCAATAATTTAATTAAAGCTATTAAATTGTTGACAGACTACTGGCAGTACGCAAAGCGTCCGGGATGGTCTTTCGGCAAAAGAGAGTGATATGATTGCATCGTGTATAGATGGCAAAGTAATTCTCTACAATCGCTCGACATGTTTCATAAGTCCAATTTCCTAAGAGTGACGTTTCAAATGTTTTTCAAGCTCTTGTTAAATGCGTTAACAACTGATACTGTACGAACAGTTGGCTTTCGACCTTTTTTATGAGTCACGCAGTCAGTTTCTCGAAACACACCAACATAATTATTTGTAATACATGCATAATAATAATCCTTTGGTAATAACATTAAGACTTGGAAGTACCCCGGAAAATCGTTCCAAACATAAAAGCTGACTGTGTTTCCAAATTCCATTAAATAATACACACACCAGTTCGAAAATAGGCTTCAATTATGTGGTGAAATCCATAATTAAAATGATTCAAAAACTGATTTTAAGATTAAAGAAGGAAGAAAACTTCAGCGAGACTGCTTGTCATATTTTGACAATCATTGGCATAATCATTACAAAACGATGACATAATAGTCCATTGAAATATTACATTGACCTTACATTTCGGGTAGAACGAGATTTTTTCTCTTCTGATGTTTAGGGGGGTCGGTGTGAGTATAAAACTCAGTTATCGGAGTTGAAAGTCCTCCCATTTGGTCGCCATCTTGAGAAAGTTTTTTCGCGATATCTTGAGAACTGAAAATTTTATAGGACTTTTTTTGTAGAGAACTGAATTCTCTAGAATCTTGGTTAGTACAGGCAATGAAGGCAAAATGTTGTAAAAACCTCGCAAAAATTAATAAAAGAATCATTTCTGGGATTTAAGTAGTTAATAACCTGTAGAATGGAATGATGCATTCTTTGCACTTCCAAGTTTCGGGAAAATTCAAAATTTGGAAAAACTTTTTGATTTTCGGTTTTTTAGCTCTAATGACAAATAATGAAAATACTGAAAACAGTTTTCAACAAAATTTGTAGCTCGTCTCTTTCTCTATAAAATAGGTCTTTACAAATTTTTGTTTTACTTAAGCCGTTTAGGAGATAAATTCAGTTTTCCACTTATAGTTTTGAGCCGCTCCGAAATGCGCGGAAAATGAGAATTCTCTGGGAGTTTCGTACGACCGGACATATCGATCGATAATTATAACTATTCAGAGCCGCTAAAAAAAATGAAAGCAACGTAAAATGTAGAGAAAAGTCTCAGCTTTAATGTGGAACTAATCACAAAATTCATACAAATTTTTATTATAGAGAAAAGAGTATTAGAAGATGGCTTAGTAAACTTTATACAGTTGATTTATTCACATCTTTGAGTTTTATGCATCCTGCCTATTTCTCCCCTGCTTTTTCACTGCATGGATTCGATTTCACGCACTTTAATCTATATTTTGTGAAAGTTTCATTGAAGAATGTTAAGAAACAAATAAGTTGTATATGTTTTACTGTATAATTGTGCATTTTCTGAACGCGTATAAATAATGTAGACAAATTCAAAAAGTACTGCGCTAATTTAAAAAACTATAAAGACATTCGAAAGAATATGTTTTATTGTACTTATAATCCAACAATTAAGACTGTGCTATTATTATTACTTAAGATATAGCGAATTGAACCCCAAAATTTGGAGGTGATTGATCGATGAGAAATATACCCTCTACTTTCATTGCAAGACATATTTTTCCGACAAAAGTAATTGCAATAAAATGTTAATTGGATTAGTATATCGTTATATAAGAATATATAAGCAAAATGAATTATCATTCTAACGACTCCCGGCAAAGATATGAATAAATCTGTGGATCAACTGTACAAAGTTTACCAAGCCATCTTCTGACACTTTCTCTCTGATAAATTTTTTTATGAATTTTGTGATTAGTTCCACATTAAATCTTAGACTTTTCTCTACATTTTGTGTTATTTTCATTTTTTTAGGGGCTCTGAATAGTAAGAATTGTAGATCGATGAGCCCGGTCGTACGAAACTCCTGGAGAATTCTCATTTTTCGCGCATTTCGAAGCGGCATAAAACTATAAGTGGAAAACTCGATTTATCTTCTAAACGGCTTAAGTAAAACAAAAATTTGTAAAGACCTTTTTTGTAGAGAAAAAAATGAGCTACAGCTTTTGTTGGGAACTTCTTTCTCTTATTATTTTGGCCGCTAGAGCAAAAAAACCGAACATAAAAAAAAATTCAAATTTTTTTGAATTTACCCGGAACTTGGAAATGCAAAGAATGCATCATCTCATTCTCCGGGTTATTATCTACTTAAATCCCAGAGATGATCCTTTTATTAATTTTTGTTACCCTAAATTGTTAATTTGCCTGTACTAGGTCTAGATACTTCTATACCGTAAAATTGAAGCTGAAAAAGTTATAATTAAAAATGGACTAAAATTTTCAAGAAAAATATCATTTAAGGATTATAACTTTTTTTCTATTGATTTTATTGAAAATACATAGCAGATGTTTCTTGTACGTCATTTTATTGCGAACAATTTTCTCTACTCATTTTTTAAGTTTCCTTTAGAGAGGTGTTAGGACGCTGCAAATGGATCAAGTGCATCAAAAAGGGCATTGGACAATTCTGAAAAAATTTGAGAACATTCCCGAAATGATTCCAAACTATTTTTGCCTCTTGCAATTTTTCTCCAAACTTCTTCTTTTTCAAGTAAAAAAGTGCATACTTCTAAAATTCTGATTTTTCCTCGCCGGATAACTAATAAAATGACAATTTCAGTAAAAAAGGTTTCTAACAAAAGTAGTCTATTTTTAGTCAGACAATGTGAATTTGCAATAAAAAATAGAGGTTCCCGTAAAAAATGATTTCTGTGAGACTGCAAAACTGTTTACACCCCCTTTTTCAAGATGGTCAAATGGGGGAGCTTTCAACGCCGAAAACCGAATTTTATTTATACTCACACTGACCCCCCTTAAACATCAAAAGAAAAAAATTTTGTCCTACCCAAAATCCATGGTTCGGCCAAAGTTTTGTAACATATCAATGGACTATAAGCTAAGACAGCAGTTTTTAATGCCGTGACCATTTTTGAACAAGATAATTCTTTATATCACTATGGTAAGCCTAGATTAAATATGTATAGTCTACGGCGTGTCCTGAAAAATTAAACCATCAATAATAAGAACGACATTTTCATAAAAGGTTGATATTTTGCTTATTTCTGGAGACCCGGCTACATGTTAACGATGTCAAAATGTATTAGAATCATCCTGGAGAACACCTTGTAGAATTAGGTTCGATTTTGAGTCTGAAAATTTGTATATGATCTTTTCATAATTTAGTACATAGTTAAAGTTGAAAAGTTGTGGATTTGTATTAATTATATCACATTATCTAACAACATCTGTTAGTGAATTAGAAGTACTAATAAGGTCAAATTTTACTTCCACGTCCACATAGTGGAGTGGAAGTATATTAATCGCAAAAAAAAATCATTTTTTTTTAAATGGGTTTAGAATGTCATGAAACGTCGAGATTTTGAATTTGAGAGAGAAAAAATTCTGTCTGTCGGTCTACCGTCTGTCGGTCTGTAACGTTTTTTTTGTGCGCACGATATCTCTGGAAGGGTTTAAGATATTGACTTGAAAATTTATAAACGTATGTACTATTATGAGATCTGGAACTAGAATCTTTTTTAAACTTATCCGGTGGAGGGTTGGGGGGTAATTAGGGGTAAATAAGAGAAAATAAATAAAGTAAACTGGTAAGAGTACAAAAATTTGGGATTTAGTGTATATACCAGAAGTGGAGGCCTCAGATTGTTTTATATTTCTATCCCCCGTACCAGCCCCACTCTATTATTAAAGAGATTGATAAAATAAAATTGAGATATTCACTTGAAATTTAGTACACTTATATATTATAACGATAACTGGAACTGATTATAATTTGAGATGATTCCGTTGAAGGGTTGGGGGTTAAATAGGGATAAATATTGGAAAATAAGTATTGCAAGCTGGTAAAAGTACAGAAACTTGGAATTCGGTGTGCATACTAGAAGACAATGTCTCAGATTTTTGTATAACATTTTTCAACTCCCCTACCACCCCCACTCCATTTTAAAGCGGTTGATAAAAAAAATGAAATAATCACTTGAAATTTGGTACACGTATATATTATTGTGACACCTGGAATTAGATTATAATTTAAAATGTTTCCGTTGAAGCATTGGGGGTTTAATAGGGGTGATTATATAGGAAAATAAGTAAAGCAAGCTGGTAAGAGTACAGAAACTTGGGACTTGCTGTATATACTGGAAGTCAACGCCTCATATTTATTTATAATATTTTTAATTCCTCCTACCACCCCCACTCCATTATTAAAAGGCTTCATAAAATAAAATTGAAATTTTCACCTGAAACTTGATACATAATATGTATTATAACGACATTTGTATTTAGATTATGAGGGGTTATGTAGATGATTGAGGGGTTAATTAGGGGCAAATGTGGGAAAATAAGTCAAGCAAGCTGGTAAGAGTACAGAACCTTGGGAATTGATGTATACTAGAAGCCAAGGCCTCAGATTTGTTGTAACATATTTCAACCCCTCCACTACCCCCACTCCATTATTAAAGGGGTTAATAAAATATATTTGAGATGTTCGCTTGAAATTTGATTCACTTATGTATTATAATGACATCTGGAACTAGATTATATTTTGAGACGATTCCGTTGAAGGAGTGGGGGGGGGGGGAAGTAGAGGTAAATAAAATAAAATGAGTAAAGCAAGACTAAAGTTGAAATTTGGTGTATAGCAGAAACCAAGGCCTCACATAGTTTTATAATATTTCTCATATTGATAAAGTAAAATTGAAATATTCACTTGAAATTTGGTGCACGTATGTATCGTAATGACATCTTATTGAGATGATTCCGTTAGGAGGTTGTAAATTGGGAAAAGTAGGTAGAGTCCAGAAACTTAATTTTTGGCGTATATGCTAGAAACAGACACCTCAAATTTTTTATGGCATTGCCTCAAATATTATTAAAATTCTATGACCAATAATTTCCACATACTAGAGTGCAAATTAGTGAAGATGTTTTCCTTTCAAGAAACTTGGATGGAAAATCTGGATGTGGAAGTAGTGATTCCTTAGGCAGCGGTTTTATGAATCTACAAACGATTTTCCCAATACAACCTTTCTACTGTTTTAATTAATTACATTCTGGCTAAAATATTAATTATTGGAAGAATTAAAAAATGTGATTCGGTTTATTTGTTCCCAGTTTTTATCTTGTCACTTTTTCATGTTGAGCACATTTTAAAATATTTCTTAAAATACTTGTTAAATGAATTTAGTATGCTATTTAATGTTAATCAATTCATAATTCTAAAGTTTTTCAACCCAAAAATTATACCTATACCCAATTTTACAATACTCTTTATATTGTTGATACCACTGAATGGAAATAAATATGTGAAACCGTATGCATTTATCTTATGTGTGTAAATCACAGTTGTAGTTTATTTGTAGCACTCTCACTTAACCCAAATTTTAGAGAGAAGTTGACTGTGGAACTTTGTAATTATGTATCCGGACAGAAATTGCATAATTTACTGAACACTCTGTTACTCATTCAAGAAATTAAACAAATTTATCCGTTCAACCCCTCGAGTAAATACTTTGCATAATTTAGAAAATCAAAACCGTCAAGCCTTAAGGCGTTTACTTAGTCAGAGTTAGAACAAAGACCCTAAAGACAATGTAAGAGAAAAGTTCTGCTCGAAAATAAGTTGGCGAGAGTAAATTTTAAATTTTAATTAATTCGCTGGAAGATAGGAGCGGGGCATTCTACTGTGAAACCGGCCAGTAGGAAGCACCATTAATAATAGGTTCTAACAGCGGACACTGTAATTAATCAAAATTGTTGATAATTAAACTTCTAGTTTAATAATTTCAGAAAAAGTCTGGACCTGGAACTGTTCTTATTTCACGTGGACTAAGAATTAATTAATTAATTATCCTTGCGCGTACTTCCTATTTATTTTGATTGACGCCAATTCATTAGAGGTTTTCATTTTTTCATACAGGGTGTAATTAGTTTCATGTCAAAAAAAAACTGGGAACGACAAGACAAGCAAAAAAACCTTATATAACATGGGGTCTAAAGCTCATAGTTTTGGAGAAAAAAAAATAAACAAAAATTTTCGCAAATTTTCAATAAAATCTTTTGAGAACTGCTGGAATATTGAGGTAGGTTTAGATCGTCGCGCGTGTCTTTGCCTATTTTTTATTTATTTTTTTATTTAATCGTCTTATTTTTAGCTAATGCCATTCCACCACTCACAGACATCAACACAACGACCATTCCCTGCGATATTGCCATCTACCGCAGCTGAGACTCGAACTCAGGATAGATATCAGCGACTAGACATGTTGTGCCACCCAACAGCGGTCTAGTACACTGCTACCATCTCGGTAACACATGAAAAACGCCACTAAACATCCATACCCTGGCCAGGATTCGAACTCGGGACCCCGTGGTCGCAAGCCAAACGCCTTAGCATTGCGCATATGATATTCAATATTTGTGTAGATAGCTATAAAATGTCGGCGGTCTTTAGCGGTGCGGTAAATAAGACGAAAGACGTCGACGTTTTCTGAGTGTTTAGTAGATCTAATCTGAAGAAAACTATACTCTGACTCTCCCTTGTGCAATATTTTAGTTTCTGTGGGTGTTTCGTTATGTACACACGTCCAACCCGCCGTTCGTTGTTTTTGTTACTTTTGAATTTCGGGTCGCTGTGTATTTATAGTGAGGATTTATTTTATTGACTTTACCGTTCAAGTCGTTAAATTCTTGATTACGTACAGACACAACTTACTTGTTCGTTCTTTTTATATTCCGTTTTGAATTTTGGACCAAGTTTTTCTTTTATTTTTCTTTATTGACAACGTTAGTTGATAGTTGATTGTTTAGTGTTGAACGGAATACGTATGTCCTTAATTCGACGTACCGAACTGTGTATTGATGCAGATGTAAATTTCGATGAAATTACTTAGGTGGTAAGCTTTTAACCCAGGACACTCATTTATGTTACAAACGTTAATAAATCACATTTAAATATTCTAAATTATAAACATTAATCCAATATTTTGTTCCAAATTAAAAGACACACAAGAAATGCTCTTCAGGATTCTACGGCCAGTATTTGCTTGCAGTTGTGCAGGAAAAGGTAACGAATTATTTACCTCTTTATAATTGCCTCAGTTCGGTTGAGGCGGTCCATCAAAGGCGGTCGATGATCCTGCCTTTGCATTTTTTTTATGACAATTTAAAAGTTGTATAATTGGGAACTACAAGTTCATTGACCAAGAAAAGCAGTAGTTCTCAATTATTTTCTACATTAATATTAAAAAATATTAAAAAGGTTGACCGAGGTCAGTTTTTTTCAAAGTGCCCCTAGAGGGAAAATTCATAAAGGTTTTTTGTTTGTCTAGTCGGTCCCCATTACCAGTTTTTTTAATGACATGAAACCGATTACACCCTGTATAGCTCGTTTCCTTAGTTCTTATGAAAAATGGACGAGTAATATGATTTTTAAAGTAGTGAAAGTTTATCATAATAAATAAGTATTAAAATTTTACAAATAAAGAGTGTTCCAACTTAAATGTGAATAAGATATACGTTACGATGGAGGATATAATAATAATAAAAATAATTTTTATTGTCCCAAAAGTATACCAATGCAAAATGTACATATGGTGTAGGATTAGTCAAAAAGGTACATACAAAAAACGAAAATGCAAATTAAAAATTACCAAGACGACCATGACTCTAAAATATTTATAAATTCATGTATTCGTTAACATCATAAAAAGAATGATGAATTAAGAAACAATATTAAACTGTTTTTGAATTGTTTCTCGCCGCTAATACTTTTTGTATGATTAGGAATTTTATTAAGGAATTTAATACCTACATATATTGGATTTGTTTCACATTATGCTAAAGTATGCTGCTGCATCAATGCATTGGAATTTCTAGAGTCATAATTATGACTAAAATTGTTAGTCGCAAATGAAGAATAATTAGATTTAACATAATTTACTATTTCATAAATATATATACATGGTACCGTTAATAGGTTATATTTTTTGAACAAATTTTTGCAAGAATTAAATTTGTTTACACCTGCTATGTTACGTATAGTAAGTGCCCTTTTTGGATTCTAAAAACCTTAGTCCATAAATGAAAATCCTAAAAATAAAATGCTATAAGTTGTTATTCTAGGATAAAAATGTACATAATAGTAATAGTCGGAGAGCAGACTACGAAAATTAAGAATGATAAGGTGCAGAGAAAAACCCTCCTTACAAGCTGAAAAGTACATAGCTCTGCAGCCAGAAGTCGCTGCCGGGGAGTGGGAGGGGAAGCGTGGGCGGGCTTTCAAACGTGTTAATTTTTAATCAAAATAAAATCTTTGAGTGCAGCTTTGAAATTTTGTGTAGTTATAGTTTTTAACTGTAGACATAAATAAATAAATGTGATGTAATTTTTTAATAAGAAATGTCAGCCAGAAAGTTCAAAAGAAATTAAAGAAGTACATCCGTACAAACCGAGAAATCCGCTGTGAAAGTCGTCGCTTAACGCAATGTGCTACGGTCGGGGTGAAATTTCAGTTAGTCTCGTCGGAAAAAGCAAAATATAAAATTTACTATTACCAACTAAATACATCAACAGGAAGGCTTCCTAATCTCGATATCGAAAGATGGAAATTGGCATTTTCACGGCATCGTTAATTGCATGGGTGAAATCGAAAATTCGAGTCGGCAGAAGTGAACGAAAAATGGCATTTTTTGACATTTCGCGAATTTCATTTGTTTTTGTTTCATTAATGTAACTGGTACGTTAACAACCGGAAAACCCGGGAGAATAGGGAGATGTTAAATATAAAGGCAAAGTCGTCAGAACTGCACTTTGACATTAAAATTTGAACAATTTTCTTACAACTTTACTGACTTCTGGCAACGCTTAATCCCCGACCTAGACTTCTGGAAATAGTTTACGCAATGTCTACACTTAAAAGCTATAACTACACAAAATTTCAGTCAAAGATTTTATTTTGATTAAAAATTAACGCATTTGACCGCCCGCCCATGCTTCCCTCCCCGGGAGCGAGTTTTGGCGAGCTATGTACTTTTCAGCTAGTACGGAGGGTTTTTATACAAAAATTTTCTCTGCACCTTATGATTTTTAATTTTCGTTGCCAGCTCGTAGACTATAAGATAATAATATTTGGTTGTCAGTTAAAAATTTAAGTCTATATAGTACATAACAAACTGATGATAGTTTTGAGCACAAATCTCGTACGTGATTATCCCAATTTAAAAAATGATTCATATGTATACTCAAAAATTTTACACATACTGCCGCTTGTTTTATAGAGATTCCATGTATTTTTATGAGTTGGATCTCGATATCGGGAAATTTTCTTGGTTTAAATAACATAAACTATGTCTTTGAAATATTTAAAAACAGTTTATTTTTATTAAACCACTCAACAAAAACATTTAAAATATTTTGGCTACTTAAAATAACATCGTTTTTAGATTGACCTCAACAAGGAAAAGCAAATAATGTTAAATTATTTTCATCAACGATATTTGCTAAATCACATATGTAAAGAATGAATAACAGGGGTCCAAGGACTGAAACTTGGGGTACACCGCATTCAATATTTATCTAGATATATTTTCGTAGCTTCAATTCACCCGTTATTAGTATTAGGCCAATTGTCCTATGTTACTTAGATAGATGACGTTTTCTTGATTTTGAATAAATCTCTAGTCATAATTTTTTATCCACCCTAATTCATAATTCATCATACTCTTATTGACAGACGTTTTGTGATTTATGCAAAGTTCTAGTGACCTCCCTTTACTAGTTAGGTTTGCTAAAAAATATAACCTCCCTAATCCGATTCTAACATTTTTTTCACAGACTTTTTCTAAAAGCCCATACAAAATTGTTTCAATTGTATTGATGTAGTAGAAATTGTCGAAGTAGCACGTTTTCGAAAAACTAGTATGAATTAGCCTTTCCACGCTTTCGTAGGATTGAAATTTTTTGAATGAATGAATTTCATTTCTCTAGTAATATATTGTGACCTATGGGCTTAATTAAAAAATGCGTTAGAAAACATTAAAATTACAAATTTCTACATTTTATACAGGGTGTATTTATGTTCGTTGGCCTGTGACAACTGCGTGAATTTATATTGTGAGAGTTTATTTTTAACAGAATTTGTCTGGACTAAGTTTTTCATTGAGAGGTAGATATTAGTAAATTTGAAATAGATGAAAGTATTCGAACTGCCAGAAAACTATTAACATAATTAATATTTATAATGTGAATTAATATATTGGAAAGGAATGATCACATGGGATAGCTGTAAAAACTCTTAGCCATAATGGAAATTGAAACGTTTGTAATATGTGTTGTTGCTAAGTAAACGCATTTGTTCCGTAGGTATCTCCAAAATGAAAAAAAATTAAGATAACATAAACGTGAATGTATGTCAAGATAAAAAAAGTTATGGAAAATATTACATGTATATATAGCTATTAGGCTGATTGATTTTACAATTATCAAATAATTAATAACTAGGTTTAAAAAATTATAAAAGAAATGGCAAGTATATAGATATAATTTAATGGGTTTTTTCGTTAGTTAGATAATTACTGTTATATTGCAAATTTTTTAAAATAATTAAGTTGACAGTCAGATAGGATCCTAATCTGTTCCCCTCACACTGCAGTAGATATCCACAAGTCAACCTTAAAAAATAATAATAAAACAAAATGTCTTTATAACTTGGTAACGTCTAGAGATATCTAAAGAATAAATGGAAAACTTATCATACCCCCCAGTTCTTAATATCGGGAAGGAATTGATATAAAAAATTGTTAGTGACGAGTTATAAGAATGACCCATTTATTACAAACGTGTTTCTTAAATGGCTCCTCTAAAGTTTTTTGCAATGTTACCAACCTTATTATTTATTTCTTGGTATATTTGTATGGATTTCTACCCAAATAGAATGGACGTCTATATCTCTAAGCGAAACGCTAGTCAATTGATCCATAATTTTTATCAATAAATACGGCAATGATAGCAAGACCAGAAAAATTACATATCACTTTTAAAACCTATTATGAATCAGAACATATACTTGAATAAATTATTTACAGATTGCCCATTCTAGAACATGTAAAATAGCTGCTTCTTCTGTAAGGAATTTACTAAGAACCTCTGCTAATACTTGTTTATTTATGTTGTCTTCATATTTCCAAAACAAAAGTTTCTCATTTTTTTTTCTAAAAAACAATTTAGGACTCATGTTTTATGTCTTTCGAAAACTAAGAGCGGACACTAAAAATGAAAGTCAATTTGCCTACAAGCAAAATATCCACAAAATAAACACCGCTGTCTAAGGAATCACTATTTCCACATCCAGATTTTTCATCCAAGTCATTTTAAAGGAAATGTCTTGACTAGATTTGCACTCTATTATGTGGAAATTATTGGTCATAGAATTTTAATAATTTTTGGGGCAGAGGTCATAGAAAAGTTTGAGGCGTTGGTTTCTACCATATACGTTAAGAATCTAGTTTACCCTATTTATTTTCCCCTATTCACAACCTACCACCTCCTACCCCTCATTACAATACATACGTGTACTTACTAACTTTCAAGTGAATATCTCAATTTTCTGTTATCAATCCCATTATTACTGGAGCGGAGGTGGAGGGATTTGAGAAATATTAGGAGAAATTTGAGGCCTTGGTTTCTAGTGACCCATGAAGACCTGGAGCTACGAGTAAGACGAGCAATTAATAGCATAACGGCCCAGCAATTGGCGAACGTTCTTCGACAAACAGCTATGCGAGTTCAAAAGTGCATTGACGTTAATAGTCAGCATTTTTAACAACTGTTGTAATGTTTTGTGTAATTTTTTTTGTATTCCAAAACCACCTTATGTGTAACAAGGTAATTAGAATAAAATTGTATTTTCTTATTTTCTTCTAGCTGTAATTTTGTTTGCACATTTTAATACGACATATGAATAAATTCCTTATTAATTAATAGTACTAATAAATGGTACCACGGTACCGATATGGTTCCATTTGAAAATATTGACTTTTGCCCCAAAAACAATTTTGGTTAATTTTTTTTACTCATAAATCAAGTAATTTAGTGTTTTTAACGGGTTTTCGATTTTTGTAGCATTACACGGGTCATTTTTTAGCATAAATCAGAATCGGCATGCCACACTTAAATGGAAAACTAATAATTATATTATTATAAAAATTGATGTTTGAAATGTCACTTATTTGGCATCGTTGGATTCAGAAAACGATGCAGGATTCAAAAATGCAATAATATACAGACTGTCTATTTTACGAGGGCCACACCAAATATCTCGCTTAATATCTATTGTAAAAGAATAAAGTTTTAGAAACAGTTATCCCATTTTTTGTGAGCTATATTTCAGTAAAAAGAAATTTGAAATCCATAGCCTACTTTATGAGATATATTACAAAAACCTGAAAAATAGGAAAACCACAAACGGTTATTGCTTCCTTATTTGAGGAGATACGAAAAAAGTTAAAGGAATGAAAGTTGACGGCAAAGACAATAAGAATAATAACGTGTAACAAAAAACTCGAAAAATGCAGTTGGCTTTGACATACGCTATTGTGCAAAAATGAAAAATACATATCTCAAAGTAGGCCATGACGCCATTAATTCCGTTATTTTTTTCTCATTCCAACGATATAAAACATGTCACAGAAATTTTAACCGATAGTGTCAATATTTAATATTTTACGAATACCACAATTCATATAATTGAATCGTAACAATCAGCTGTGCCATAATAGTAAAAATTCACTTTATAATAATTATAATTCCGTAATTATTTATTACAATTTAATACAAACCAATAAATATCTCATAAATAAAAATACAAGTACAAAACGAACATCCAAAGAAAAAAACGAAAAACTATGTATAACAGTACTACCTACTACTATATTGAAAAGAAATTGTGTGTATTTATTTTTCTAACTACAAATGCTCAAATTGTGCACCATGCATTCTGACACATATACGTGCTCTACGAGACACGTCACGCATTGCATTTTGGAGCATTTCAGGAGTAATTGCCTCACATGCGTTTCGAATTCTGGTTTTGATGTCCTCAATATTTTCAGGGGCAGTTTGAAATACCTTGTCTTTAATGTAACCCCAGACGAAAAAATCCAAGGGAGTAATATCTGGTGATCGAGCTGGCCATAGAATGGGTCCATAGGTGCCTATCCAGCTATCTGGCATAACTTGATTTAAATAATTTGTACATATTACAGCAGTGTGAGGTGTAGCCCCATCTTGTTGAAAATATGAATAATTTAATCTTTCTGCCACTGTTAATTCATAAAGAAAATCTTGAAATTCGTTTTGCAGGAAATTAAGGTATCTGCGAGCGGTTAATTTGCCATCATAAAAATAAGGTCCAATTACTTTAGTCCCTAAAAGACCCAACCAAACATTCGTAGAAAATCTTTCTTGGAAAGCAGTCTCTCTGCACCAATGTGTATTTTCTTGTGTCCACTTATAATGCATATTTCTATTGAAAAATCCATTATTAGAAAAATTTGATTCGTCCGACCAAAGAATTTTGCTACATATCAGCGCGTCATTCTTTTTCTTATTTAATAACCATCTACAAAATCTTACTCTCCTTGGCTTATCTCCCTCATTTAAATGTTGAACTTTCCTCATTTTGTAGCATTGAGAAATCCGTTTTTTTTCAATATTTTTCTTGCACTGTCTTTTTTAATGCGACAGTTTCTCTGAATTTGTCTCAAAGAGGTTTCCTTATTTTGGTTAACATAATTCATTACTCTATTCACTTTTCTTACATTATCCGCAACATGCGCTCGCCTTACTACTTTTTTTTGAAAATGAACCGTGCGTTTTTAGATTTTGAACTAACTTCCTAAACATAGTTCGATTTGGCTGCGGAGCATCTGGAAATCTATCTTCGTAAACCGTGACTGCCATCTCAGCGTCAAAGTTGCACTGACAATAAATGCTAATCATATCGAATTTGTTATTATTGGTGTACACCATGATTACTGATATAAAATTTGTCTTAGAACTCGACAATTGTTTTTCACTAATTATGGCACAGCTGATTATTACGATTCAATTATATGAATTGTGGTATTCGTAAAATATTAAATATTGACACTATCGGATAAAATTTCTGTGACATGTTTTATATCGTTGGAATGAGAAAAAAATAACGGAATTAATGGCGTCATGGCCTACTTTGAGATATGTATTTTTCATTTTTGCACAATAGCGTATGTCAAAGCCAACTGCATTTTTCGATTTTTTTGTTACACGTTATTATTCTTATTTCTTTGCCGTCAACTTTCATTCCTTTAACTTTTTTCGTATCTCCTCAAATAAGGAAGCTATAACCGTTTGTGGTTTTCCTATTTTTCAGGTTTTTGTAATATATCTCATAAAGTAGGCTATGGATTTCAAATTTTTTTTACTGAAATATAGCTCACAAAAAATGGGATAACTGTTTCTAAAACTTTATTCTTCTACAATAGATATTAAGCGAGATATTTGGTGTGGCCCTCGTAAAATAGACAGTCTGTATAGAGTGTTATATTTAAAAATCGAAAATTAGTGTCACTTCCGGCGAAACCAGAAGTGAAAAAAATCAATTGTATGTAAAAAAGTGCTGCTTATTATGTATGTAGTATATCCTAAATTTTAATCAATTATCTTCAAAACTAAAGGAGAAAAGGGGGTAAACCATGATTCTGTTACACCCGGTATACACCGAAAATGATTGGTTTGGTGCGTGGAATTAACAACCTTTTTTATTTTGTGTGCCTGTGTTATTATTTCCCAGCGTTTGCCTCTATATTTTCCCTGGGAACTACGCTAGTAGAAAAATACGGTTATCAGTAATAATGGTCTGATGAAATAGTTATTTTCTATCATTTTGAACTCAATGTCCATTATCAGTCGAGGCTAAATCACTTACTAGTTTATAAAATTCTTATGAACTGTTTAACTATAGAAAATGTAATGGTTTATTTGAAATGGTTTGTATTTTATTATTCTCCGTACATTATTGATAACCACTTTCATGCTAGCGAAGTGTTTACCCTTTTCATTTCCCCTGGAGTTATTCAATATTCAAATCCATGATTATTTGTTAAATAATGAGATTTACTAAAACGTCGAGATAAAATTGGTGCTGTTTGAAAAGGGTATGTGCTTTTGTATTTGTACGTTTAAATGCTTTGAAGAGAAAGTAGAAATTTAATGGTTTTTTCTTACATACACTCAGTACTTTGTACAATCAATGGGTAAATTAAATTTGTTTCCCTTGAAATTCATAGAACATTTATTTATATTATATGATAATGATAATATGAATATGCTTATGAAGCAATGTTTAATTTGTATTCTCTATCATTTTTTCGCTCAATGTAACAGAAAAATGATTTTTTTCTGTAAGATCGCCAAATTTTCCTTTACAGTATAATATTTTCAAATGAGCGCTTCAAAGCACTAAAATATTAGACCATGTTAGTAATAGTGTGTACTAACAAGAACCAATAAGAATTTTTTAAATCTTTATTCTACAGCCAGCCAATATCAGCAGGAATACCACAAACTTAAAAAAATACAAAGTTACTCATTATTGTCTAAATGTTATTTGTGGCATTATCTTAATTTTTTCTAATTCTTTGGGACTTGGGACCTGCCACATGTATTTTTTTCTTTTTAACTGGTGCTCGGGGAATTTACAAAATATCACAATTAACCAGTATGAAAACTTGAAATTGAATATTTCGCCGACGTTTCGAAAATCTAAACTGTTTCCTTCTTCAAGGCTTTTTCTGAAAAATCTTTTTTGCTGTGTATGATAAATACACAGTTCTAAGAATGTTTGTTATATTCAATTTCAATAGATACTTACTATTTACATAAAACTGTGGATATAGTTAACAGTTTTTTATACAATGTTAAGTTTGTGAAGTTCTTCTTTTAATATTGGCAACCAGGTTGTACAGACATCTACGGAATAATTCGCTTCGCATCTATCCTCATTCAATAATATTATCGCTGATTCTTTAATTTGTCTTTTTTTGCTATCCGCCTCTTTTGTTAAAATTTTTGCCGAATCCCAGTTTATTCTATGACCGTTCTCCCTAGCGTGTTCGCAAACAACACTTTAAGATCTATTCTGACAAAGACGAAACCGAAAAACCACGAACAAAATTCAAAAAACCGCATTCATAATATTCCGTGTGGGTGCAACATCCAGACCGTTTAGTGTAAGATTGGGTGAACACAAAAATTATATCAGAAAAAATTAAATTCAGAGGTCCAAGATCTGCGTAGTATAGCCGTAGGTTAAATGATATTTATTTACTTTTACTTGAATCATTTATGGAGTTGTTCATTAAACTAACATTATTTATCTATCAATTAATATCAAGTCGTGAAACAATATTTTCAACAATTAAAAAGAGATTCTAAAATTCAACAATTAAAAATTGTGGGTCGACGCTCATGTGCATCGTTATGAAGTGTTCCTTTGTCGGTCTTTTTTTATGAGTTTCGAACTGACTTCGGATATCCTATACTTCAATTTAGAAATCAAAATCAAAATGTAGCATTTTCGAAATAGGTAGTAATATGCCCGACTACTACCACCTATTTTAAAGTAATATAAGTAAAACGATAGAATTTCAAGCATATTGCATTGTTGCGATATATTTCTTTGTTCAAACTGAAATTAATTTTAACGCTGAGCTATAAATTCAGCTCCAGTAACTGTATCCGTTTGCGATTCGCGAACAAAGGGTAACTAATAGTACCAGTGACATATGAAACTATGTATAACCTAACAATAGGTCATTGACAAAATGTTAAGGTCTTTTGTGTTCATGTACACGCTTCTCGATTTTAATTCAACAAATGTAGGCTTCCCTGCAAGCCCGCTTGAAAGAGTAAAGCTCTCGTCTCTAGTGCAGGAGCCTCTTGAACACGTTTTCCCCAAAGCTTCTTATTCGAGTATATCGCTAGCTAGCTACGCATAATAGGGTATTAGGAAAATTAAAATAATGAGAGACCCTGGGTAATATGTCGTAAAGTACAGATGGTTCGGCATAGCATTAATTAACGGATCGATAGATTTGAAACGTTTGAAATATGGAAAGGATCACTAGTTTTCAGACTTGTATACATAATAAAATAGAAACAAATAATCTAAAAATTTTTTGGAAAAACTGAACAGCTTAATTAAAGGAAATTAAATTTTACCGTGCGTAGCTCTATTAATTCAGGTAATCGGACGGCGATGAAATTTTATTAACTTATTTCGTAATATAGATATTGAAGTTGATTAATAAATAAATAATTTTAAGAAAAATGAAAAACACGCGTTTACACACAAACTGAAAAATGCACTAAGGAGAAGAAAACAAATAATATAAAAGGCGTGTTTTTAATTTGCTAAAATTATTTATTTATTTTCTTCTCTTTAGTTTTGTTCCAATTAGAATAGTGTGTTTGTTCAATAAAATTCCTATAATTGATCAAACCTATTCGCCATTTTGACGCCACCATTTAGAATCGTTAAATTTGAACCAGATAATTGTAATCTGCAACCTCGATAACCCATAGATTTTCAGTCGAATCCGAAGATAATTGATAAAACCTATCCGCCATGTTGACGCCGCCATTTTGAATTTTTAATTTTGATCGCATATTTGTTTTCTGCAAGTCCTTTCCTTTGATACCCATATCAAGGGGGTTTTAAAGAAAATGATAATACGCCATCTTGGAACGGGAGCCATTTTGTACATATTGTAATATTGAATTGTCATCAGAGGTACACAAAATTGCCAAGTTTTATGATGATGCAGCTATTGGAAGTGGGTGAAATTCAGTTCTTAGGCTTTATTACTTACACACAGAGTGTCCCGTAATAACGTGCAAAATAACTGCTAATTTCTTATCGAAAATGAAGTTGGGTTCCTCATATAAAATTTTCAAAATAAGCCTTTCTTGTCCAGCTACACTCCCTTAAGGGGGTGTGCAAAAAGATGGTTCTTAATTTCTATATGAAAATAACGGAAAAAGAGGAAATTAGGTTCATCTCGCGCATGTTTCGTGTCTCCTACGGGATATCGCGATAAATCCGGATAAAGTGGCAACAAAACGCCGAAATTGTACTGAGCTGAAGCGTGAACAATAATTCTGCACTGATTGATATAAATTACCACGAGTATGGCTATTTCATATAGTTGATATTTGATTAAATTATGTTGGTTGAATAAAGCAAGACAAAATAGTGTATATAAACAACGCGAGAAAAGTGTACTGCTTGAGTGCTTAACTGTAAAATATATATCTGGATTCGTCCCTTCTTGAAGTGGGTGATATAAAATAAGCAACGCCAGATGTGTGGATGAAACAGATAAGATTTTGTTTATATAGCATTAGCATTGGCTTACTTATGTCTTTATTAAATTTTAAACAAGAATTTGAGATCAAAATTGAGAAGATATTAAACATAATATATAGGTAATAAACATAATACATAGGTGATGAAATGGAAAAACTGCCCAAAATTGAAACCTATTGTTTCAAGGAAACGACATACAGGGTGAGCAAACTATCCCTTCGGACTCCTTTTTTCATAACGCGCGAAAAAAGAATTGTTACCACGAGATAGGGCCCTTCCCAGCAACCCCACCGTAGATGGATATTTACTTGTGGAGCGGTTAATAAATAAAAAAATAAAGGGAAAAAAGGGGAAAAATACAAAAATAAAACAAAAAATAAAAGCTGCTAGATTCAGAGACACAAGAAGCGGAAGACTTAGAAGAAAAATAAGGAGATGACGATAGATGGAAACTTAAAAGAAGCATAGAAACTGAAAAGAAGCATCTCGCAAACAACTGCACCACACCCCAGCCGATGATGATAAATGGAAACTAATAGAAGCATGGAAACTTAAAAGAAGCATCTCTCAAACACCTACACTTCCCATCCTATATTCCCACCGCATCCGGCGGTATATAAAACATCCGAGATTTGGTTCCGGCACGCGGTTTGGCCGCCGCGTCCTCCGGCACGCGGTTTGGCCGCCGCGTCCATTGGGCGTGTTCGACGGACGACCAAGCTGCGTGCTGGAACGAACCTCCATGGGTGCCCGGAATGGGCTTATTCCATGATATTATTTTTATATGATCATTATACTTTTTTATATAATACTCGATATTCCTATTATGCACTTAAAATTTCGTATTATTAACCTTTTCCGTTCTCGAGATATAAGGAGTAGAAATTAGTAATAGTTGCTAAAACCGAGCGCCCATTTGTGACGTCACTATACGCAAGTGACGTAAGAAAAGTGGCTTTCTGGGACTTTTCAAATTTAACCTGAAAGGTCGAAAAACATGAAATTTTCAAACGCTGGTAACTAAATAGATACGTCGAGTGGAAGTTCGTTCTATGTCTCTACGGAAAGGAGAAGGTCGGCGATGAATCCTAATCATAAATTGCAAGGTCAGAATCGAACATTCGTCCCGACAGGAACGAGAGAAAATTGTAACTTTTTGACATTTCACCAAATCGTACTCTCCTACTGTCAAGAAGTAAGCAAAGCAAACAATACTTCGAAAACACTTATAATTAAAACAACTAAGGAGCATCAATTCCTTTGAAATCGCCGAGTCTATGCGTATAGTGACGTAGCGCCTGGCCACGCCTCATTTTTGTGAGGTGGAGATTTGTAATAGTTTTTAAGATACTAAACGTGCGAATAAGATCCTGATTTTTTTGCAGATCCATTATTTTATACTTGCACTTTGGATTTGTGAAATAAAAAAGATATGCCGAACAAGCCCATTGGCAGCACATTGGTATTCGTTCATACCACCACCGCTTGACCGTATCAACGACCCCACGCATTCTGCTTTCAATAGTTAATTCCCAATATTACGAATTATATTTGCCGAATCTGTATAACTGAAGATTATCCATTTGAAGAGGTGACTGATTTTTAAATACGCTGGCAAATCAATCAATCAATCTCGGTTATTAATGAAAAGGCCACTGACGAAATTATTTCATCCATCTAGCGTGAATACAAAGGGGTGATATTAAACTACCCTTCTTATAATTTTGTAAATATCTTTCTGTCTGCTATTTTTTCTTTGAATTAAAAACATTTCACAGATTTCGCAATCGTTGCAACCATCGGACATTGGAAATGATAACACCATACATAAAGCATAAACTTATTCCGGACTCGGTTTTGCCTCGTCTGGAAACAGCTACGATCCGTCCCAAAAAACATGATTTTAGGTACTTGTTTCAAGAATAACTAAAAAAGCGGGGGGACGCCCCCTGCACCCCCTTTTCTTTGTCTGCGACGCTAATACTGCCTGCGGCGCTAATAATTATTAACAATTAGATATCAGAATAAAAACCTACTAACCTAACCTAAAGATATCACACGAAAAAATGAATTTATTTTAAGCAGAATAAAAACCTACTAACCTAACCTAAAGAAATCATAGAAAAGAATTTGTGAAAAAATATATTAATCGTCACAAAATTAAAGAAAGAAATTTAGCAGGCATCGGAGTTTGAACTCGGGACCTTTCGCACCGATGATGATGATGATAACCTAACCTAAAGAAGTCATGGAAAAGAATTTTTGAAAAATTATATTAATCGTCACAAAATTAAAGAAAAAAAAATACAGCAGGCATAGGAATTTAAACTTTTCGCACCGATGAAGATGATGATGATGTAAGCGAGAACATTACCTATGCGCCAACCGTACGGCTGATCATGAACACTAGGGCAAGGAACAAATAGTGAGACAAATGATATCACGCTTCTTTTTCCGTCCGCCGCAGCAGCACTAATGCGCCCAGGCTCGATGCTACAAGATTTGCTCTCTTCGTACCGCCTTTTGATGAACAGGCGGTACAATATCGATCGGTGCTGACCGACTACATTGCATTCGCTTCCCACATAGTAACAGGCTCTCGCTCAGTATTACATCATCCGACCTTGCTACTTTCATGTCGACGGCCTTGGAAAAAACTCGTAACTTTTTTCCTATACGCTATACGCGAATATTAACATTTCCGATGTTAAAAGAACATTATGATTCATTTAATAACTTTTTTACCTCTAAAAATATCGTAAAATCGACTGTTTTTGAGAAAGAGAACCAAAAATCATCTGCCTAAGTGATCAGTCAAAAGCGACGAACCCTATTATATTAGTCAAAATATTAAGTACTGGTGTCAAATCATAATTATTATGTAACGATATGATCATTTGGTGCTTATAAATTATTTTCAGATAAAAATTAAAAACCGGTTTTTGTACAGGGGTATAGTTGGACAGGAAAGGTTTATTTCGAAAAATTTTATATGAAGAACCCACCTTTATTTTCGATAAGGAATTGGTAGATAAATTTTTTGCACGTTATTACCGGACAAATATTCTATATATTCCACATAGTTAGTTATAGGTCGACCTAATAAAAGCATGTTAATAATACGTTTAACTTTATCATTTGTTCTTTATACACCGATATCAGTATCGATATCTGGTAATAAGGTCCAATTAAACGGACAGAAGAGAAAGGGTGTTTTTGTTTCATATTTTTTGGTAACCGTTTTTTAGAAGACTGTTCAATTTTTTCAAGAAAAATTTGTTTCCCCTTTTTAATTGCCTACATGGGGTCCCAAAGTCGATGTTAAAGTTAGCATAGATGCAGAACACAGTTACTCTTTTTAAAAACGTAAGCTATAAGGAAGTTGATACATATATTTGAACTGTGGATTTTATTTTTTTACTAATGCGCTTCCGTTCTAATGAAGGGTTTGTAATAAATCAAAAATTGTGTGTATTATAAAATATATGTATTTCAGAGATATTCTGGAAAATTATATCCACAGTCAATCCATCTAGTTGGTCACATAGAGCAACATAAATACTAATTAAAATTAAAAATGTAAAACAGAACCTGAAATAGTTTAAGTAAAAAGCCAAGAGTCGCATGTATAAATAAATATTAAGGATAAATGTGAAAGAGACACGCAGGAGATTCACCAACGAAGAACCCGTTCCAAGCAATTGCGAGAACCATCAGCTATGTCAGACCGCATAATTCATTACTTAAGAAATATTAAGGTTTCTGAAATTTATGATATTTACAAATATTATGATCAGAGTTGGAAAAACTTGCCGCTGATGACGTGGTCTCCACAAACACCAAAACACTTGAACACAACACTCGACTCGAGTTTCGCTAATCATATTATCACTATCGAAAAATGATTATTACTGATTTTAGTTTCAATCTTCTTCCATTGATGCTTAAAGATTAATAAAATTGATTTTAGTTTTAATCATATCCCGATGATGCTAACGTGGTTAGCGAAATGCGCGATATTCGAGTGTTGTGTTCACGAAGCAGCGTCACACTGGTTCCAGACCCTTCCCGAAAAAAAAAATCGAAAACGAAGAAAAAGCAACAAACAGAAACAAAGAAAAGAATTCGGGTATAGGTTCGATCTTTCCCTGTCCTTTCATCTATTTTTTCGTTTTTAGTACTTCAGTTATCATGTTCGTGGCGTCGTTCCAATTTTCCTCGGATTTCAGCTTGTGGTCGATAACATTCCTTGGGATAAGTGGGTCATCTGCGGTGGCCTTTACCCTCTACTGTTTCGTGCCATTTTGGACATTCAAAAATAGTATAACCGACGCTGTCCGTCTCTTCGCAGTACTCGCATAGGTCGTCTGTTTCCTTTCAGATGTTGCTAATGCTTGGGTCAGGTAGTAGTTTACCTCCCCATGCGTCCTACCGATCCATTTCTTTATATCAAGAATCAGGGTCCTTGTCCACTGGGCCTTTTCTGTCGCCTACCGCCTCTCTTGCCATAGCTGCATGCTCTTCTGTTTGGCCATTTTTCTGGCTTCCGGATTTCTACCTGCCTTATAGAGTTGTCTCCTTTCACTAGCCATTAGGTCAATTGGAGGAATGCCTGCTATTACTAGCGCAGCTTCCGCGGAGACCGTTCTGTAGGCGCTACATATCCTCAGCGCCATATTCCTCTGTACTGTTATTGATTTATGCCTGCTGTGGACAACTTTCAGTGCTTTCTGCCAAAGTAGCACTCCATGTACATGGTAGAGTAGGGTACCGAGCTGAGGAGTGGTCGCTTACTTGCTTTGGGCCCTCCATCGTTTGGCATCAGTTTTTCTAATGCTGCTACTGTTTTCATAGCTTGTTCCGCTGTCTTGGTGACATGTTGGGCGAAGGAGAGAATTTTATCGATCGTCACTCCTAGGTACTGGATGTGATCGTTCGGTACGATTACCACTCCCTGCAGTTCGAACGCTATAGGGGCAAGCCGTCTCCATCCAGTTAGTAGGATAGCTTCCGTCTTCTCGGGTGCTAAGTTTAGGGACTTGGTGTTCATCCATTTGCTGATCATCTGTAGTGCTCGGTTCACCCTTCGTATCACGCCTTGTTCATTTTTTCTCACTGCTGTCAGAGTTAGGTTGTCATCGAACCCTATTAGAGTAACGCCTTCTGGTACATCTAGTCCTAGCACTCCGTCATAAAAGACGTTCCATAGTGGGGATCATATTACGAATCCCTAGGGTACTCCACTATTGACTTGACGCTCTTCCTCTTCACTGCAGGTTTCCAGTATGATTCTTCTGTCATTCAGGTAGCTGCGCACCAACCGTAGTAAGTATAGCGATATTTCTTTCGTGGAAAGCTCCTCCATTATATGCTACCAACATGCAGAGGTGAATGCGTTTCTTACGTCTAATGTCACCAACGCATAGATCTTCCTTATGTGCCGGGTACCTGCTTTCGTTCTTTCGGCGATGCCAATTACTGCCTTAACTGCAGCCATGGTGGATTTCCCTTCCCTAAAGCCTAACTGCCTGTCCCATGTACCGTTTTTTCCTTCCAATTCTTTCTTGAGCCTGATTAATATGAGTTGTTCTAGCAACTTCCCCAATACGTTTAGTAGGCACAGAGGCCTGTAGGATGTAGGCTCCTCGATGGGTCTTTTACCCTTTCTAAGGAGGACGAGTCTCGCTGTTTTATAGGTTTCAAATACGGAGCCTGTTTCAAATATGTATTTCATGATTTCTAGCTAAATCTGCTATTCCTAAGCAAGAACAGGTACGTAGTATTTGTCTTTTCTTAAGACGAATTCAAAAGGGTTGTGCAACATAATTTGGTCATCTGTTTAGTTTTATATTTCTTAAATTATTGTATATCATCTTTGTCTTAAAGTATAGTCCAATTTCAATAAATTTATATTTTTTAGAAATTTGAAAATAAATGTCTATAGGTAATATTCCGAGAAGATTATGAGAGAAGGTCAAAAACAACAAGACAACGCAGTGGACTAGAGCGCGGTTGAGTGGGACAACACGGCTAGAGCGTATATTTCTGCTAACTAAGCTGTGGCAAATGACAATGTGGTGGAGAATAGTTGTGTGTATGTGTATCCTGATTGAATGATGGAGTCGCTATGGCTAAACTCCATCAGGGCGTTAATATAAAATAAAACATTAAGAATATTCCGAGTATAATAAATAAGTTGTCTTTATTAACAGAGTAGTTCATCTAAGGATATTCTACCACTAAACTATACAAACATTCCCTTGGTGACGTCCTAGTTGTGAAAAAATTCTTCATACGAAATTACAACGATTTAAACTTGATGTAAATATACAGGTTTGTTTGTTGTTACGTGTTTCCTGTCGCTTGAGGATAGAACTTTCAAATTAAGCACTTTGATAATACACAGGAAAGTTAAAAGCCTAACTAATTTTAAGTTTAATTGGATTTACTCGGTGGTGTACTTAGGGGTAAAGCAGACAGATTTTTAAAATATGTTTCTATGGACAAATCCTTTATTGCTTAATTTGCAAATTTTAGGTTTGCGTATCAACAACTGTCAGAATAACCTTGTAAATATTTTGTACATCCGTATTTAAGAACTTAAATAAATTCTATTTTTTTTTTTCATTGCAGATAAATTACACATATAAACTTCTAGCTGAAAATGTATTCTTAAGGAAGTTGACAATGTCATCAGCAAATGCAATTGACAATGTTTTCATTGTTATAAACTCATAACATTGGAGTTACCATTTTGATGAAATTAATGAATAATAAATATGCTTTTAACAAAGTAATTATCTATAGACTTATTAGTATTTTTGATAATATAATTGAGAATTAGTACTTATTGAGCTCGAATTTAAACAAATAGCTCAAAACATACAACAGTTGAAAAACAGTAAAGCTTCAGAGACAGATAATAGTGGTATCCTTTCGAAAGTTGTAAAATGCGGAGGACTAGTAGAGCTCACAGCCTTATTCAGATGATGTTAATAATATGGAGAATAGAACAAATAAAATACAGCGGTTATACAGGGCGTAATTAGTTTCATATCATTAAAAAAACGGGTGGTAGGGAACGACAAGACAAACAAAAAAAACCTTATATAACATGGGCTCTAAGCTCATAGTTTTGGAGAAAAAAAATAAACAAAAATTTCGCAAATTTTCAATAACATTTTTTAAGAACTGCTGGAATATTGAGGTAGGTTTAGATCTAGATCTGATCTGAAGAAAACTATACTCTAACTCTCCCTTGTGCAATATTTTAGTTACTGTCGGTGTTTCGTTATGTACACACGTCCACCCGCCGTTCGTTGTCTTGTTATTTTTGAATTTCGCGTCATTGTGTATTCATAGTTAAGATTTATTTTATTGACTTACCGTTCAAGTTGTCAAATTCTTGATTACGTACACACACTACCTGTTCGTTCTTTTTGTATTCCTTTTTGGCTTTTGTACCAAGTTTTTATCTTATTTTTCTTTATTGACAACGTTAGTTGATAGTTTATTGTTTAGTGTTGAACGAAGTGCGTATGTACTTAATTCGATGTACCGAACTGTGTATTGATACAGATGCAGAGATTTTGAATCATTTGGGTAGATAGTAAGCTCTTAACCCAATACACTCATTTATGTTACAAATAAACCACATTTAAATTTTCTAAATTATAAACAATCCAATATTTTGTTCCAAATTAAAAAACACACATGTAAAGAAATGCTCTGTTTAAACATGGCCATTATTTGCTTGCAATTGTGCACGAAGAGAGAGCGAATTATTTACCTCGTTATACTTGCCTCAGTTCAGTTGAGGCGGTCCATCAAAGGCGGTCGATGATCCTTTGACACCGCGTGTACCGGCGGGCACTTTTTTATGACAATTTGAAAGTTGTATAATTGGGAAGTACAAGTCCATCGACCAAGAAAAGCAGTGTATGTTAACCCAGATCAGTTTTTTTTCGAAGTGCCCCTAGAGGGAAAAGTCATAAAGGTTTTTTGTTTGCCTAGTCGGTCCCCATTACTAGTTTTTTAATGGCATGAAACTGATTACACCCTGTATATCCTTTATATATAAAAATGGAGATAAGTTAGTGTGAAAATGGGGGCACATCTCTCTAGTGTGTACTGTAAACTAAATCCTCACTGATGAACTGCGACCGATGATACCACCATATGTAGAGATAGTGCTAGGAGATAATCAGCTGGAACTAGAAATGATAGAGACATTAATGACCAACCAATGATATATTTCAGGAAGTTCGTAGTCGGATAGTGAAGGTCAACAGAGCCACTGTATATGTACGTACTTTGTGAAACACTCTGACTGGTATAAAGAGAGACTAATTAGGATACATCTGACAGTAATCATAGTTACTTGTAATTATGAGACGTGATACATCACCATGAAAGCCGTCTTAGAGAGGAAATTCTTAAGAATGTACGGTCCCGGTAAGAGAAAACGAACTATTGCGTATTAGATACATCTTTGACACTAGTCAGCTATGTAAAGATCAAAGTATTGACGTCCATTTAAAAGGTCCAGAGGCTCAGAGAGAATGGCTGTCGTATGAAGTAATTTTTGCACTAAAATTTTAAGTTTAGCAGATAGTCCCAAGAAACATCTTTATGGAACACACTGTATAACCATAATCAAACACGTTTAATCGATTGACTTTTATTCGTGGCATATATTATAAGGAATAACAATATACAAGTTCGACCCTTGTCCATTTGCAAAGGCAGGAATTTCACAGAAAGGGTAAAGCTTACATTGGCTTTATAAGTGAAATGATTCATACTGATTTCTTTAAAAAGGTATTTTTCCTTTGTTGTGCAGCCATGAAAGGTAATACGCGTGCACAAAGACCAGAATCAGTTTATTGTACCGTGTAGTCCTTTTGTGTGATGAATTTAATCTTTAAATTGCAAAAGATTTTTTTTCATAAGGCGGAGCTTAATAAAAAAAATGTAAAGTTTACATTCATGTAGTGTGGATCATTATATTTCACTGTCTAAGTAAAATATCTCGGAAGCAACGCATTTTGAAGAAAATGTTTCAGACAAAAATTGTTTGGTTGAGAGGGTGAAATAAAACGAGATTATTTTCCTTTCGTTTGGTGGGCATTTTCAAGATCACTTTCAATGTTTTAATTGCAACCTATATTTTTATTGTGGAATAATTACAAATGTGTAATTTTTCTTTGACACATTCTTTTCCCAAATGCGTTGCTTCAGAAATATTTAACAAAGAAACGTTTCATGACGTGTATCTGAAGTTTATTGCTTTTAACGAAAATATGGCGAACCCTACCTTCATTAATACAATTGAAAAGCAATAATTTATAGTAAATTTTCTAATTTCATTTCAATTCACATTTATCTGGTACCGGGTGGTCCATCTAAGCGGAAACGTTGACAGCGGCTTTACGGTGAAAAAAAAGTTTGAATGCTGGTATTTATCTTTAATTTCCAAAGCCAACTTGGTGCATACTGTTCGTAGAGTAGTAGCATTGCAAGGGATGCTTCAACACCAATATTTCTCATAGCCTACTACTATCTCTTGTAATTTAGTTGTTAATAAAATTTTGTATATTGTTTTCTCGAATATCTCAGGAACTGTCTGTAGCAAGTGTATCAAATATAGTAGCGTTGAAATCAGAAAAACATCTTAATCTGATTTTTTTTAAATTATACAGGGTTGATCAGAAAATACTAAATACCTTCATTGCGATTTTGCGATTAATTGGAACCCAAATATTGAAATTGAATACTTATTATCATTGATAACATCACAACATTTCATTTCCAGTAGAAATATACAAGGTGTTTTTTTTCTTCGAAGTGTATTTTTGGCGAATATTTTCATCATTTAATGTTCTATTGTTTTCTGTCCTCAGATTCGGAATGCCAGGAAAAAATACCATCTTTTCAGCATTCAAATTTATTTCCTACTACAACCGTAAAGCCACTATGTTAACGTTTCCGCTTAGATGGACTACCCTGTACCACTGAGATTAAATACGCAGCTAATATATTTTATTTATATTCTTCGAATAGGTAATTGCAGTCGGCAACGCCCTATTACAACATTCATTTGTTTCTTAACAATCTTATTAACTATCATTCTAACAGCATATTAATGTAAAGACCGCTGCCCAAGGAAGCACTACTTCCACATCCAGATTCGGCGTCCAAGTCATTTTAAACGAAAACATCTTGATACTATATTACATTCCAGTACGCGAAAATAACTCCTCATAGAATTATAACAAGGAATTAGAAGGTATTGGGAACATCCATGATATTTGGTAACCTTATTGGATTCTTATGTGTCAGTTGAGGAGGGATGAAATCAAATTTTGAAATTATTTCCTGTCTGTATCTACTTTTGATAACCTAAAGTCGTGTAAACTTTAACTTGTTTTGTGCACTTTTTATAATTGTTCCACATTCTACATAATACTCTTCGCAGTTTTTTGTAAATAACATTAGTTTTAGATGTTTTTTGTTTACTCTTCGCTGATTTATTGCACTTTTCATAATTGTTCCACATTCTACATAATACTCTTAGCAGTTTTCTGTAAATAACAATAGTTTTAGACATTTTTTGTTTAATTACGAAACATTTCAGAATCTTATGAACCGCGAGATGCGCAAAATGCAAAGTTTGTTCTGGGTTATGTGTATTTTGAAAAAAATGACGTCTACCTTGCTGTATACATAAACAAGAGCTCGGGATAAATTATAAACAATAAATCTCTTGTTTTTAAGAAGTGTAACTGAGTCCACGAGAGGGATTGTGTTTCTGCGCATATGAAGGTCGCAGCTCATGAGATTTTGAAACACCTCTAATTTTTTTTTATTGATCGATTTTGTTGAAAAACAATAGGGTTCTCCTCTAGCCGACACTAACTTATTGTCCAAATTCCAATACAATCGGACGTTTCGTTCTTAACTTATCGTGGTTACAAGAAACGTGACGGACGGACAGACAGACAGACGGACAGACAGGCAGGTAGACAGCTTACTTTATTAGCTCCCTCGCCTTGCAGATTTGGGCAAAACTTAATCCCTACGTAACAATGTTACTATCATAAAATGTTTTATATACACATATATACATACATACATATACAGTATCTATAATACCTGGAAGGCAACCCTCACATATGCAATTCTTCAGTCATCATCACCTTCTCTGCTCACTCGTTCCATTTCCTGACTTGTTACTCTTGTACTACCTTATCTTCCTTCATTCGCACTTCCAGATGACCTCATTCGTTTCTCACAAACCTTCTCCCTTCCTCCCTATCAATTCTCTCACATGCAAACCTCACATGCTCACTATTTTCCACTACTTTCCCACATTCTCACTGACCATCCACATCTCTCAGGCGAAACCTCCTAAGGTACCCCAGAAAATTTACGTGTTCTGTCGCCATCTGCACTCCTTTAAAGGATAATCCCAGGGCAGTATAACCCACTTCCGGACATACCTCGAAGAGGGTTCTACCAGTTTGTCCATCTTCCCATCTTATCTGCCATTCCTCTATTACTCTCTGTCTCGTTCTTACCTTTCTCCCTCTCTTATCAATCCAAATATCTTCACCTTCTATTTCTTCTTTCATCCTTGCCCTTTTTACACTTTCATCTACCATTTTATTCTTTCTGTTTTCTCCACTTTTTCTCCTACACATGATAATACATTCAACTCCTATCCTCCCAGTCTCTCGATACTAAATTTTATTTCAACTATCTCTCTTTCTCTCGCCCCTCCTTTCTCCAACCTCTCAAGAGTCTGCAAGCTATCCGTGACGATGGATGCCTGTATTCTCTCTCATGCTCTCATTTCCTCCTCACTCATTCTTCTTTCAATCATCTGGATGGTTTTTCCCATGGCAATGGCTTCCACTCCCACGGGGATACCATCCCCAATTCTCTCATCAAATCTTCCTTCTCCAAATATTCCTTCAAATACTCCATCTATTCCCACTCTCCCATCATCCCTACTAGCGTCCGAATAACCCACAATCTCTCTCTCATTTTCAATTTGTTCCTCCCATACCCTCTGTGTCGTCACTCTAAACGCTGGGTGTGGCCTTAGTGCTCCTTATATTTGTTTCGTCCTCATCTCCTCTATTTTATCGAGGTGACCCCGCTAGTATACCTCAAGCGGCGGTGTGCCACTTAGGACCTCCACAGCAGCTGTAGGAGGCGAGCAGACAGACGGATAGACAGACGGACGGACATTTTAAAAGTTGTTCAGAATTCGATCACCAACACAGCGATATGAATTTTTTTCTCTACGAGCAATATTGCCGGTTTTAGAAATGTGTAGACCGAATGCAATATGCTCTTCGTTTTGTATTTGCGAAGATTTGTTATCGTACACGCACTCAATCACAATTTTATTTTGTTGACCCCTTCAGTAAGGGAGTGGGGATGGCTGATGTCATAAAAAAATGAACCGTTGACTTTGAATATATACCTATGTTGTCTCCATTTGTCCTTCAAATTTTTGCGTATTAGAATGAACAAAATACTACTAGAACTTAAAAATCATATTTTAGGTATAAACGTCATGACGTTTCTGGTAAAATAAAAAATCTTATCCTGTTTTGTGTCAAGATTAGAATATCTCATGCATTGGTGGACGCATTGTCCGTCCTTCCTTCCGACATTGACAGATAAATCAAAGTATGGCTCTGTTTATTTGTTCCCTGAGTATGACGTTCTAGTTAGAGGTGATTCGCGAACTATGTCACAGGAGTTACAAATATTAATTAAAAGAGGCGTGTTTCCGTTCATTTCCTATCTTAATCATGCCCAGAACTTACTTTATCTAATCCCGTTATGAAGTGTCAAATTTTAAATGCATTTTTGACGTTACGAAGCGTCACATTTTTCATAACTGTTAGTTTCATTACATAACTAGTGATGTAATGAATTTTTACGTAACTAATTATTATCTTTGATTTTAGTAGTATAAAATCAAAGTTATTATTAAACCCATCATTTAGAGAAAAAACTTTAAGACTAAGACAAAAAAAACACTTTATTATTAAATAAAAACTTCCTGTCATTAGCATTTCTAATAAAACGTTCAAAGTTTTCTCTTGTTAAAATGATACCTAGATATTTTAGCGTGATAACCTGCAGAATTTCTCTTCAAAAATGCTATTAATATGATATATTCTTTATGTCAATGTATCTTTTGACATTAATTCTGCCTTTAATATTGATACCTACTCAATATTCATAATGTAGATGCTTTATAGTTTCTCATCGTTTCGAAGTACGCTAAGAGAATCTGTTTACAAACGTCTTTTTATTCCTTTTTGTTGACACCAGCTTTCAGATTTTGTATATACTTCTTCAGATATGCTTTTGATTTACCAGGTATTATTGAATTTACTGCTAAATTAGCCGATTCTTTTATATCAGATGGAATATCCACATCTGAATCAACCATTCTTGACTTAATTTGCTTAAAAAAATTCAGGAGATTGACAACTGAAATTTGTTTATACAAATGTCAACCCATAGTAATGCTCTGGTAAAGCGATAAACACAAAATTTATTTGTACTACTACTGCAAGCGTAGCTATGTTTGGAATTGCAAAATAGAATTCAAAGTAAATTGCATTTTTTTTATTTTAGAGAGGGATTAGATAAAATTTTGTATTTAACACGTTATGAAAGAGTAATTTTACTTGACTCACGTAATTTGCAAAACTCTTAGTCTTTTCATAAACGGTTACTAGCGGAGCAGTATCCCGAGTGTAGCACGCTTATTTAAGGAGAATTTTTTTTCGAAGTAAAAAGATATGGGACCTACACCAGCTGATAAAGAAATAAATAATGTATTATTTCCTCGGTTGACGACCTCTTCCCTTGGTCGAGACCAAACTTGTGAGCATTTTAATATCAGAGATCACATTTTTTTAATACCGTATACACGTATTACTCGGAAACTGCTACACTTAGGTGAATGATTCTAGCTTTGATTGATAGAGTTTATTCCGTATAATAACTCTGACGTAATTCGTCTTCTTACATTTTGAGATTAAAATGCTCATGTACTGCATTCACACAGGCATAACTTTTTATTTCACGATATCAATTTCAAATTTCTTTATACCAGCCTATTTCCTGATGTTTAATGAACATTTTCTGTCATATAACATATTGTCTCGTTTCACAAATAAAGGCTTTATACAAATATTTGGACACGCGCGTGTCGCATTAGTCAAGTAGCGCATTAGTCGCGTCATTTTGACATTTTATTTCTAAAATGAAAAGTACACTTTTTGTTGCAAAGAGTTTAGAAAGATATTTAGAAAAGGCGCTACATTTATTTTTTGGCAGAAATGTTTGGTTTCATTTTTCCAATAATTGGCCAATTTTAATAGCCAATTTAATTAAATTAATTGAAAAATTTGATATCATACACAATATGCCATAAAATTAGACGAAAATGGTTACCCGGGAGTTTTTGGGGTCACTGATCACAATTCTGAAGTCCAATTTGGTAAGTTCAAAATGGCGGACAGGAAGTTGAGTCAATTTCTCAGGAAAAACTCGTATTTTTCTGCTCACAAATTTGGTCTCGACCAAAGGTAAAGGTCGTCAACCGGGAATATAATACATTATTTATATATCTATCAGATGGTCTAGGTCAGATATCTTTCTACTCCGAAAACATTTTTTGGACGGTTTCAACCCACATCCCGCTCCATTATACGTATATAACTATTGCATAAGAGTAATGATGTTTTATCTGTTAAGTAATACATTATATTTACAGTACATTATTTTTTATGTGCGGTATAAATATGGAGTGAACCAAATTTTTTTTGTACACGACGATTAAATAATGTACTCATTATGTATGTGTTTCCTCAATGATAATGCTATCCATTATTCCCCGCAGTGAATAATTATTTCACTATTCACTGATTGCAGTAAATAATGAGGACAGTCAGTTGTTTATAAGAAATGACATTAGTGACTTTTTACTAAAAATTTTAAATATCAAAATTGCAGCAACCAAAAGACAAGTGTTGTCTCTCTAAGTTTTGTAGGAAGCACTCAAATGGTACATCCGAAGAGGTACTTTAATGAACACTCAAAAACTACATTAGTAAGTTCTTTTCAAAGCATCATCTATTAGCAACACGCGGCAATCGCCAACATTGTTTTAGAAATCATTTACCTATGTGCCTACAAACTGTATTATGTTATAAGTAAGCCATGACATTGTGTCAGAGCGTAATTCTGCTATTGATTTGAAACGTCAAAATTTCTGCGATTTAAACGTCAACGTTCTTTACAATAATTTTACATATTACTCAAAAGAGGTAATATAGTTAAATAAATGGATACTGACAGTGAAAACGAGATTCCTTTGACACCGCCAAAGATAACGGAAACTGCATAAATCGCTTCATTAAACTTGTTGCCCGAAAATGGAAAAAAATGTATATAATGACATATGAATCTTTCTTAAATTGGAAAAATGAAATGAAGATGAATTAAATAAATATTAAATACTTAATAGTCGTGGACAAAGTATATTCTACTCGCATATAATAGCTATTATTCACTCTGGTGATTTACGACATTCGCCTGCGGCTCGTGTCTTAAACTTCATCCTCGTGAATAATGGCCCTTAGGTATATGCTCGTTGAATAATATACTATTATATACTGTTCCTCAGTTCCTCACTAATGCTTGTAATTCTAAAATTACAATAAAGTGTCAGCTACTTTCGGCACACTTTGTTAAGGTCAGTGATTTTTTGTGAGTATAGTTATCTTTGGTTGTACTATACTGTACGTATCCAGCTCTATTAACAGAAGATAAGGTTTGTTAACTTCAGTATTTTTTATTTTTTTCAATTTGGAACACTTCCTCTATCCCTTTAAATACAGCTGCTTATCTTATCAGTGTTATCAAACAAGAGTGTGCTAAGTATATTTATCTATTTTGCATTCACTAGAAATAAGGAAGTTTTTTATTATCCAATAAATTGGGCCATCTATTTGAATATTAATGATTAATACCAGTGTTGCAATATTGATGTCAACCTACCTCAACAATTTTATTATCAACGTGACAAAAAATATACATAGCCATGTAAAATGTTCTAGGTAGCAACAGAATCAGCTGATTGTCATTCATTCGGAGCAAGTCGTGAGCGGCCGCTCTTTTGTTATACCGGCTTTTAGACTATCAGGCGGCTGTGGTAGCTCCCGAAACAGTTGAAAGCCGGCTGCCAGAACGGATAGTGTGCCGAGCGAGCGAAGTCCCTTGCAATAAAATAACTTATGTGATATCTGCATACAATGGTACAAAATGTTTAATGTTTTTTAGTGAGAGTTTAGTTAAGTAGGCTATCATTTAGCAAAGAACTTTGCGTGATTTTTTTCTGCGATATATTGTTAACAGTTGTATACAATCATTGGTGAGTGCACTTTCGTTTTCATTCATTTTGGTTAGGTGTCTTTTATTATTATTTTGGAGCTGAAGGGCTAATGACAACACGAACATAATTAATTGTGTACCATTTAAATTAAGTGTTAAACTAGTCGTAATTTTTTATTTACTGAAAAATGATTAAGGTTTTTCTTAGGTTGACGTATAAATAGATTTGTTGGTTGGAGGTATCTTTACCAATTTGTTATTGCTTTGATATTAGGTATATTGTCAAAAATGTTGCCTATTTCTTGGTTCCAGTACAGTGCAGTGTGGAGGATTCTAATTCTTTTTCGTTTGGTGGATTTTTTTTCAATAAAAATAAAATGTCTAGGTTACAATAGGAAAGAAAATATTTTTTTAACTCTGGCTAAATAAGTTCTTATTATTTTAACAGTTAAGGCATCATTGACTGGTAACAGGGCGTTGCTTTACTCGGCTTAATATAGGTATATAGGCACAAATTTGAATGGTAAAAATTTCGTTTCCACAATGCATCGCGTTTCTAAGGCAAATGAAAATGCAAAACAGTAAAACCAAAAATAATTTAGTGACAAATCATATAAGTATCTGGACAAAAATTAATAAATAAATCCTGTGGTGTTTATTCTAAAATTTCTAATTTCACCAGCATTTATCATTTTGTTCACACATGAAAAGAAAAAAAAATAAAGATACTTATCAATAAAAAATTAAAATTTTTTAAAAACTTTATAGTACTCTGGAAAAGCCATATATGTTCTGTTGGGTTTAGCTTTGGAAAACTTGGTGGTAATCTCAAATAAACCGATTTAGTGATCTCATGCTGACCCAAGACAATTTTTACACAATGAGGTTCAGCATTGCCGTCTAACAGTTTGAAATTTGGTTTTAAATTGTCATAATAATCCTGAACTATGTTCTTTATGATATCATGTCATCAAATGAATTTCATCTACAGTATAAGGTCGTACTCGTGCTCCTGGTTGGCTTCAGTTCAAACCCTTAATAGTTTCCAATTACTGTAAAGACTTACTATTGCTTTCTTAGCGTACTTGTTAGCACTTTGCCAAATGATATTCTAAGCAGTTCTTTCACATTCCCACATTAAACGATTTTGTTTTCGTTGCATATTCAAGAGTAAAGATCCTGTGGTCTTGGAGGCCTTGGAGCCCTTGAGTTAGTCTTGGGCGGTCGATTTATGATGATCGTGCTATAAGTCACTCGTACCCAATTTACATGATATTAATCGACAGCAATCCTCGTGGTGATCTTCCAGGTCTTGCAAACGTTTCCTGTGTTTTAAGCCTTGTGTTAAAGTCTGCTAATAATTACAACTTTAAGACCCATTTATGGTGGCTATAACTTAATTATTTGCCTCACTCCTGCCTAAAGCATCCGAAGAGTCGAGTGGATTGTTGGCATCTGCAATAGTTTTAGATGATTAAAATAATGTATATGAACTATGTAAAGTAAAATAAAGAATAAGTAGTTCTTCCAGACAAATAAAACAAAAAAAAGCTAAGACCTCTTTTTTAACATTTTCTTAAGTGCTGTACTTGACTTTAAAGATTTTTTTCTGGTAGGTAGTTTCAGCATCCTCTCCTACCTTTTTCAGAAAAATGAAACCATCTGCCAAAAAAAATACTTAAAAAGAAAAGAGGCAATTCCAGGATGGCCATCGAACAATGATTTCTACTACATTTTTCTGCCTACAATTACAATCTGATCTTTCAAACCATTTAGGAGTAGCCACCAAAAAAAATGACTTGTAAGCTTCTTTGGGACTACCCTTGCTCTTGTTATGTGATATAGGACTCTGGTTAATATTATAAACCGTATTTTTTATATTTCCTCTAAACTATCGGCCCCTGATGTATTGTCGTGTATCTTAAATCACCCTGTATATGTAACTCATTCAATAAATCCGATATGCATTAGGTTAAACATAATTTTTAAGGTATGACATTCTTTTACACATTATTTTATTAGTTATATTCGAGGTTATATTTGAAAAAGGATGCCAGCAGTTACAAATTTTCTTATTTACCCATTTCGTTTTCAAATGGAAATTTTGTGGAATTGAAATTAACTCGCTTGCAAAACTGAGTAATCTTCGTTTTTTTTTTGTTGACTTTGTGCAGGTTTTTATATCGAATTTCGGAAATAAATGCTCCGAGACATAATTTCATTCTGATTTTATCAAAATAATGCTTTAAGCGAAAAAAAACATGTTTTGAATTCAATCAGTCCACAAAAAACTGGTTGAAACCATTCGGTTTCTCCAATGTGGTATTTTCCAGTCAACCATGGGTACATCAACTCCGATTAGATGAAAATGGATCCCCGTCCAAACGTTCTGTGTATTATTTTTCTCGATCATGGATCATAGTGCTAATACGTAAAATCTATTGTCACCAATGCCTTTATACTATTCCAGCCGATGTCAGAGAAATAGAAGAGTTTACTTGTCCGACTGCAATTTTGACTCTGATATGGAGCTGATAGGAAGAACCACATTCCCGTTAATGCCTTACTATTTGCCAGGTTTCGAACCTGACCAGCGAAACCTGATAATGCAGAAAACTATAAATTACACATACTTCAAAATTTGAGCATCCACTAGCATAAAAAAATGTGGTACTCCCCCACAGTCCCGAGCAGATAGGCGATATCTGAATTGATACAAATCAAAAGATATTTAAAGAAAAATAACTGATTACTATAAAATTATTTGAAGATGAAAGATAACGTCAGTAAAATTGACCCAATTTTGTTAGCACGATGGGCTTAGTAATTATCTGTGGTACCATGAATGTACATGGTACATGCGATATCTGATCACAAAACGATTTGGTGTATGTTGAATATTCGAGATGAGATAAATCGTCCAAAATCCTACACTTATCGTGATTTCAAACAATTTGATCAGATTAGATTCTTTAGGTGGCCATTCCCTAGAAAGAGACATCGTATAGGGAAATATTTATTATTTTTGGCTATAACTTTTTTTCTTATTACGTATATTTAAAAAAAACTATAAGAGTACCGAAGTAGAACCATAACAATACTATAACTATGAATTTTCACTCAGTAATTTCAATGGTTTGCAAAATAGCTAGATTTAAATTTAGAAATTATGTTAATCTTAAATTCATAGTAATAGTCTTGTTATGGTTCTGCTTAGATACTCTCATAGTTTTTTTAAATATACTTACTAAGGAAAGAAAGTTATGGGCAATAATAATAAATATTACCCATCGGATGTCTCTAGGGAATAGCCACCTTAAATGATTTACGAAGAGATTTAGTAAATGAACTTTTATCATTATTCTACACATTAGGCTCCTGTAAGTGTAATCAAGCCCTACCCAAGTAGCATTTTAAGGAACATTCGCGGAAATGTTTGTAACAAAGTGAGCTTGTTCCTGTGTATAAAATGGAAGCAGATTGCAACATGTTGCAATACATTTTCAACACACATAATATCTTATAGTAAGTACTAAATAGAGTATGTGTTTCTATTCTGGTGGCACTGCCCGTTTCTTTCCTGAGTTCGAAAATAAAGAGAAATATTTTTCTAATTTTCGAGCTTTTTCACAGTTTCGCAAAATCAGTATTTTATTTTACCTTATAGTACTTGGTTTCCATAAATGTGTGCAATCAGTTTCGTAAAGTTTTATTATCTTTTATAATAAAGAATATGTGTTACTGTTTCACTATTGAAACTGGTATAAACTAAGTAAGATGTTAAAAATATGAAAACCTATGCATCTAGTTTTTAGCAGATGTCTGGCCGGAAAAACATAGGCGACAAGAATTTTATCGATTATTTTCGGAAAATACTTCGATGTCTTAAAAGCGCCTTGCAAATATAACGATTTCTAATTTAGGTATATTTTTCAGTAAAAAGTATGTATATATTTTATTATTATTATTATTTTGGTGGTAATAATCAGTAATGTATCCAAACACCAAATTGTTTTTGTTTTTCATAATTTATATCGATATTTGAAATTTTACCTAAATAATGTGTTCTTTCAAAGGAAGATTGTCCATAATGACCACCAAATTACAAACGCCATTAAAGCCAACACTCTAAATCTAAAGTGGCCTCAGAAACAGTTCCCCATGCGTTTCGGAAATTTTAGATCATATTTTATGAAATAAATTGGTTTCTATAATGTACTAATACAGTTCCAATTAAGTACTGTAACATATATTGCCATTAAGGAAACTTTCTTCAAAATTGTTTCTTCTGTGTTTCAAAATTGTTTCAGAAATGTTAGAAACATGCGGGCATTGCTTATGCGTACTTCAGTTACTTTGTTTATTTGTTTTTCTCTGTATTTTTAATTCCAACTTTTTTATTCCCTCTTTCTCTATGAAAATGGGGTATTCTGCTACTTTCACCATATTATCTGATGCCAGTGTAATTGTGCCTGTTGCTAAACCATGTTATTTTCGATGATATAATTGTAGAAGATGAGGTTATTAATAACTGTAACTATATATATTTATAAGAAAGTTCCCCCAATTTCTGTTAGTAATCTATTTTGAGCTGGGAATAATTTGGAAACTGTTGGAGACAAGATGTGTTTCAAATTATTTTAATGATCTATTGACAAAAGATTACAGTTTTAAATAAGGTAGCAGATGCAGCAATAGGCTTCAAAATGTCTTCAAACAATTGTTCCGAAGAACAGTTGTACCAAATGATAGACACAGTTACTAAACTGTTGAATGATATTGTGCTTATTATATGTAAAAGATAAATAATTGGTAACAATTTCAAAAAAATTTCGGAAATGTATGTAAACCATTGCATCTCAAATAGGAAAACTGTTACAAAACTGTTTACTACTGCCAAAGCTTCGAAATTGTGTCTAAATGTTACTTGGGATAGACCTTGACGAACTTAAAGCCGTATACATGTATACATATTGTTCGAGCAGACCGTGGAGTGCGAGTTACCTGAGTTGCGAAAGCATAACAATTAAAATGAACGTTTGCTAAATAATTTCATAGCAGATAATGTTAGTGAAAATATAGAAAATGATTACGATACTCGCAGGCATGGTAAGGGTTCCCTTGTTGCTTCTGAAACTATTCAAAAAGATAGTATCAAATATGTCATCTAATGCTTGAAATTCTGATAATATTCTTTAAGTTTGCCAGTACTGTGCTATGCAGTATACATATTATTAATATCTGCCTGGAGATCGGCTGTTTTCCTTATAGAAAGTTGCTATAGTAAATCTTATGCCTAAGAAAAATAGTTCCTTGTTTTAATGACCTTAGACCTGCACCTCGCGAATGCATTAATGGCATTAAAATGAAAAGTTGTGGGCAAAAACCAAAGTGGGAAAAAGACTGACTTTTAGCGACTTTTTGTATTTGAAAGTGGCAGATGGAAAATGATTTTTATATCTCGGGGTAAGCCTTTCCTAAGAATTTTTAGAAGATTTTAAAAACAATCGGTTATCAGTGTGGGGAGATAGGGTACAAATTATTATATTTTTTTCCGTCTCTACAATCAAGCTTGATCCACCGAAGCATCACAGACATAACAGATAATGTCAATAAAGAAATTAAGAGTAAGGTACACCAGTTGAAATTGGCCTACAACACTGAATTTATTTAAGGGTGTGATTGAAAATTCATAAAATAAATATTTAATCTTAAACATTTCTTAGTTTAAATGTACTCAAAGTACTCCCGATTCATTTTTATATTTAGAAATTTTATAAAAGTCAATCAAATTGCTACATTATCGTATATCTAAAACCTCTTCAAGTAAAGTGCCACGTTTGGTGGTACTACATTCATTAAATTGAATGTGTCACGGCATAATGTGTTGGTAATCTGAAATATTTATAATATCTGACATATTGAATAATAATCCCATGAGAACTTTTTGCTTTATTGTGGATACGCAGTGAAGTACGGACGAATGTCTGTCACTACTGGAGTAAATACAACAAATTAAATCTCATTTTACCGGTGTGAACATCCACGACCACATTTTGAAATAAAATTACAATTATTAATAGTCATAGTTTTTAATCCTTATGAACCACCTGACAAAGTGACAGGTGAATTCAACGATGTATATTTTAAATCTATTTCATTGTTTACAATGTGCATTGAAATGTTTAAGTCCAAAATTTAGAGATATCTGACTTTTAAACGACTTCAAACATATTTTTATGATGCAAGACAATGCAAATTCCTGGAATAATAGCACCGGAATAAAAATCAAATAGATTGTCGATTTCTACATCTGAGCACAAAAACATAGGGGAGAAAGACGAGATGGGCACCCAAGAAATCTGTTAAAGGATGAGGCGACTATTTCAGGCTCACTCAAAAATTGGTTCGACTACGCATTGGCAGCTTGCTTACTACCCAATATCGGATTATACAAACACAATTTCCGATATTTTCCTCTTGTATGCCCTCCTCGTTTTTTTGCCGTTTGTTTGCTCGATTTGTAACTTTAAGTTATCATTTCACAATCATAATGACTTATCGCCGTATTAAAGTGGAAGTATAGTAATCGTAAAAAAAAGTCAAAATTTTTTTTTTTGTTGAATGTCATAAAGCGTCGAAATTTTAAATTTGAGTGAAAAAGAATTTTATTTTTTAATCGTCTTGTTTATATTAACGTCCTGGCGGAGTTTAATCTGCAATTTGCTAGCATAACCAGAATTCAGGTTATCGAAAGAATGCAAAGATTTCATTATTATTTTTACACAATGTTTTTCTTTTAGTTATAGATACTTATTTTCTCCTCTACTGTTTGCAAAATCCTATAAAGAATATGTTTCAATACATTTATAAGCAAACAAATAATAATTTATTTTTAAACTTGCATAGAGTATATAGGCTCCAATACTAGTTAGCTAATAAATAGGTGAGGCTGTTTTTATCAGTCAATGTCAAATATTTACACTTATTCATAGAAATTGTCTTGGTTTTGCATGAAACATCTTTCCGATGAGCTCCAGAATAAGGGCGAAAAATGTTTCAAAGGCTAAGCATTTCCAAGAAACATAATGATAGATTTCATGAAAATGTAGTCCATTAGAATGAAACATTTTTTAAGCCAATGTAGATAAATAAATTTATGTTAGGCCTTTCTTCTCATTTTTAACTGAATCTTCATAATCGTAGGGGGTTATGTAGATACTAGTTTAATCTGTATTGCCGTAGGGGACTGTGTGGATGCTAGTGTTAGAATGAGAATTGTCAAATAAGAAATTAGACAAATTCATTTTAGGATTTTAATTTGCTAGCATAACCGGAATTCAGGTTATCAAAAGAATGCAAAGATTTAATTAATATTTTTACACAAAGTTTTTCTTTTAGTTACAGATAGTTATTTTCTATGCTGTTTGCAAAATCCTATAAAGAATATGTTTCAATAGCTATTGCTATCCCACGACTCAACCAGGACACGTACACGTAGACATCAACACAACAACCATTCCCTGCGATATAGGCATCTACCGTGGCTGAAACTCGAACTCAGGAGAGATAGCAGCGAATAGACATGTTGTACCACTCAACAGCGGTCTAGTCTAGCCCACTGCTACCGTCTCGGTAACATATTAAAAACATCACTAAACATCCTTACCCTGACCAGGATTTGAACCCGGGACTCCGTGGTCGCAAGCAAAACACCTTAGCACTGCGCCACTGAGCCTTGTCTGTCTGTCTGTCGGTCGACCTGCGACTTCTTTCGTGCTCACCTTTTCTCAGGAACGTCAATATCTAATTGACCGTTTGGTCCACATATGTATCATGACGAGATTAGGAACAATTATATTTTGTGTTAATTCCGGTGAAGCGTTGGGGGTTAAATATAGAAAATAAGTAAAGCAAGCTGGTAAGAGTACAGAAATTTAGAATTTGGTGTATACAGGGTCCGCTACTTAAGGTACGTCAAATTGTAGATAGACCTTTCAATATGCATGCAGTCATTAAAAAAAAAAAAAAAAATTTATTACGAAATGAAACCTAATTTCCTTGAATATTTTTCCCTCGCCCTGTACATGAACGGTGTTAATGTTTTCTTAGAAAGGTTTTAATTAGCTTCAATTTATGTCATTACGTCATATTCGATATTTTCTTTCATTTTAGAGAAAAAAATTAAAAACTCTGTTTTTGACTCCAAACTGAATTCTCTTAAAATAAATTTGAAAAGAATGTAAACGATAATTTTAAGCTTCATTTGTAAAAGGCATATCATAAACAGTATTTAGAGTAATAGTAGAGTGCAAATTAATTTCTATCTTTCCCCCCGTTGGCACTTTTAGAGTAAAATATATGACCTTACCAGATATGTTACTTATGCCCTGTAGATTATGAATCCACTTGTCGTCAAAAAATCGTCACGAATATAAGGGCACAAATCAAAATTTTCTAACTAACCACACCACGCGATAGAGTCAATCATGAAGCGTATTTTATCCAAAAATCATTAAATTCTCTGTAGAATTTCTATTTTTAAAATAAATAAAGAAACGAACTTTTACATAGGCTTATATGGCAGTAAAAATAAAAAATCCTCATTTTCTCTGTTCGACTACGGCTGAAAATTAATTAATTTTCGTCTACTTTTCCATTCCCACGACGATATCTCTCAAACTATTATATTTATCAAAAAAATATATTCTTTATAAAATATTTGCCAGATATTCCAGATTACAATGGTTTTTAAATCAGATTTTTTGAGAATTTAATAACCATGATATTTAATAAGGTGTAGCGTGATATCAATTTTCGAAGCTTATCAGCGGCATGCGTTCGTTAAAGATTCTCGCTCTCCCACTCTTTAAAACTGTTTCAACACACTCCACTTCGCACCCGCAATGGCCTATCGTAAGAGATTAGCGAATGGTAACTCTCGTGGTTCATATTAATGAAATTTATATCTTGAAAATGATTACTATGGAATGAATAATATAAGTAGGTATATTTGTTTAATTAATAATTAATTCAGTGTTATTTCGCCTTACATAAAATTTTTGTGTAATGTATTAACACGTTATAAGTAACTCGGCAGTTCGATGTTAGCAAGATACTTTCAGCTGGTATGTATTTTTCTAACAGAATTTTCTACCATATAGGTAACTGAAGAAGAAATGAAAATGGAAAGTACTACTGAGAGCGCAAGTTCGGAAAGTGAGATTGAGACAAAAATAAAATTAAAAGAAAAACAGATTCGTAAAATATTATGCTTAAATTGTATGAAACCGTGCCCTGTAAACAAAGGTTTTGATAAATCGTTTGCAATATTTATTGATTGTTTAAAACTCCGTGAAAAAATAAGTAACCAAAGAGAAGATGATGTATATTCTAGAACTATGCGATTTCGAAAAACAAATCATTTTGGCTGTTTGGTTTGGCACCAAAATTGCTGTTCTAGTTTTACTGGCAAAAGAAATATGGAACATTGAAGGAGAAAAATGGAGAAAGAGAAAAAAATTAAAAACAGTTCAGATGGATGGAGTGCATGTCCAATAATTTCTTCAGGCGTGTCCTTGCGTAAAATGAATTATTTTTTCAATAAAATAGCTTTCTCAAGTAATTACCAGGAACACAGAAAGAAAAATAAGACTATTATCCCACCAAAATCCCATAATTTTCTAAAGAATTTGTGCTAACGATTTAAATGCTATAGAAACTAAATATCATGTTTAATATTTCTAAGTCACAATAGAAAATGCAAAGTTTCATGCCTCGTTTTCTGAATTAACATATTTTTCGTTTCTCTTTGTAGATTTAACAATTTTGACTCCTTTGCCGGCAAATGTATTTATAAGTAGTCTACTGATCTCTCTTTTAGACCTATATCTATTCATTCTAGATACTTCTCATCATAAATTGACGACATACCTTTTTGCTTTAAAAACAGTTTCTCAAGAATTTTACATATTTTAGTAGAACTCGGTTCGTTGTCTGTCCGTTTTCCACTTTTATTTTTATTGTTAGATAGACCTCTGCATTTTATATAGCGACTTTAGAAACACGAAATATGATATTCAATTTCCATAGGTATTAAATCGTTAGCACAAATTTTTTCGAAAGTCTTACTTTTCTTTCTGGTTCCGTCGTCATTACTTGAGAAAACTTTATTGTTGTACTTCTGACAAAAGTACATTTCTGTATTTAAAAAAATTATTTTACGAAAATACACATAAGAAAAAGTTGATGGACAGGCATTGGATCCATCTGAACTCTTTTCAATTTCTTTCTATATTTATCTTCTTAAATGTTCTGTATTTCTTTGGCTAGTAAAACTAGAATAGCAATTTCGGTGCCAAACCAGTCAAAATTGCTTGTTTTTTTGAATGACATAATGCTAGGATATAGATCGTCTCCTTGGTTACTTATTTTTTCATAGATTTTTAAACAATCAGCAAATGCTGCAAACGATCTTTCAAAACCTTTGATTACAGGGCCCGGTTTCATACAAATTAAGATAATATGTTACGAATCTGTTTTACATTCAATTATATTTTTCTCAATCTCACTTTCAGAACTTGTGCTATCAGTAGTACTTTTCATTTTAATTTCTTCTAAAAAGCATATACACCAGTTACCTATATGGTAGAAAATTTAAAATACATGCCAGCTGAAAGTATCTTGCAAACAGTGACCTATAGGGAGTTTTTTATAATGTGTTAATCTATTACACAATAATTTTAGGCAGGCCATAATTTTTATGTAAGTCCATGTAACACTGAATTAATATTCTACAAATATACCTACTTACATTTATTTCGTAGTAATAATCATTTTCAAGATATAAATTTCAAAATATTATGAACCACGAGAGCTACTATGCGCCAATCTATCTAACGGTAGGCCAGAGCGGGTGCGAAGTGGGGTGTGTTGAAACAGTTTTAAAGAGTGGGAGAGCGAGAATTTGCAACGAACGCATGCCGCTGATAAGCTTCGAAAATTGATATCACGCTACACATTATTAAATATTTTGGTTATTAAATTCTCAAAAAATCTGATTTAAAAACCATTGTAATCTGGAATATATGGCAAATATTTTATAAAGAATATTTTTTTTTGATAAATATAATAGTTTGGGAGATATCGTCGTGGGAATGTAAAAGTAGACGAAAAATAATTAATTTTCAGCCGTAGTCGAACAGAGAAAATGAGGATTTTTTATTTTTACTGCCATATAAGCCTATGCAAAAGTTCGTTTCCTTATTTATTTTAAAAATAGAAATTCCACAGAGAATTTAATGATTTTTGGATAAAATACGCTTCATGATTGACTCTATCGCGTGGTGTAGTTAGTTAGAAAATTTTGATTTGCGCCCTTATATTCATGACGATTCTTTGACGACAAGTGGATTCGTAATCCACAGGGCATAAGTAACATATCTGACAAGGTCATACATTTTACTCTAAAAGTGCCAACGGGATCGAAAACTAAGCGACTTTTGTCAACGCGAGCACTCTACTATAACAAAACGGCAACAACAAATAAAAGGAAACATTTTTTTTTCTCTTTTGTGATATCACTTGATGAAACCATTGCTAATAAGTGTATGTTTTCATGTAATACACATTTCTTACTAATAAAATTTGGTTGCTCTTCTAATGGCTCTACAGATATTTAAATAAAACATTTTATAATCATGATACAGTTTCATGAACTTCCTACTTTTATTCATTTTATTTTATTCTTTCGACTTCTAAGTTGTTCAGATTTAATAAATCAACCATGGCTTTGTTATTAGTAATATTTCACATTTTTATTGTGCGGGATGGTTCAATAGGGGAAAATAAGTAAAGCAAGGCTAATAAGAGCCCAGAAACTTCATTTTTGGCATGCTAGATGCCTCCAATTTTTTTATGGCATCTCAAATATTATGTTATTAAAATTCTGTGACCAATAATTTCCACATACCAGAATGCAAATGTAGTCAAGATGTTTTCCTTTAGAGACTGGATTTTTATTTGATTTTCAAAATCTTCGGACGTGTTTTTTTGGTTAATAATTTTCTCGCGCCTACTATATATTATATCTGTGATATTTTATTTACACTAGCACCTTTTCCATTAAATATACTGTTTTAAGTTTACCTTTTACATGTTCTTAAAAACAATTTCTAATCCGCTCATTCTGCGAAAGGAGATTGAGTTTATATTTGATTTTCTCTTTAATCCGACCCGACATCGCTCTATCCAGCCCTTTGCTTGCCATAGTGAATTGCACCTTGGATGTCTGGCTGGCTCTGGGCAAGTGCTTGGGGAGGACAATATATTGTAATAATTTAAAATAGATTTGTGTTGATTGATTGATTGATAGCAGACTATAGTCTGTATAATAAACTACACTCTATTTTTCATCTACTATCGACCCCTTAATGCCGCTTAATTTTGCCAATTTTGACCACTGCTTTTCGACCGTTTGCAATTTGTTCCAGTTCCAGTCAACCTACACTTAAAGGGGTGTTGAAAAAAACGCTTTTTAATTTCTATCTGAAAATTACATAATAGGAAGAGTTGGGATGCGGTCGAGAAAGCATGTGTGTGTTAATGCTCCCGGGGAAAACATGCAAAAAACCGGTTAGAACTCCATTAAACTCGATAAATTTAAGTCAGCGGTAGATTTGAAAAATTCTGCGTAAAATAAGGTGTAGTGGTGGAGGAACAAAGCGTGCATCGAATTAATAATAATAATTAGAATTAATGAAACGCGTTTGCTAATGGTCCCTAAAAATAGAAGTAAACAGAAGCGGTGTCTGTAGTAATGCACTATAGCAATAGGTGGAAGGTCGTAGAGTTTATACTACCTGCGACCCGTCCCTTCTTCAAGTGTATGGTGCATGGAGACCAAGTTGGGCAATATAAACAGCCAGATAGCCAGATGTGAATGAAGGGAGATAAGTTTTTTTGTTTGTTTATTGTAGCATTAGCATTGGTTTATTTATTTATTTCTTTATTAATATTTAAATAAGAAATGGAGATTAAAATTGAAAAGGTATTAAACATAATATATAGGTGATGAAATGGATAAACTGTCCGGAATTGGAAGGCGGAAATTGAAACCGATTGTTTCAAAGAAATGACATACCTACAGGGTGAGTAAACTATCCCTTCGGACCTTTTTTCTCATGCAAAAAAATATTGTTACCGCGAGATAGGGCCCTTTCCAGCTACCCCACCGTAAATGGATATTTACCTGTGGAACGGTTAATAAATAAAAATAAAAAAAATTAAAGAAATAAAAAATAGAAGCTGCGAGATTCAGAAACAGAAGAAACAGAAAACTTAGAAGAAGAAAAATAAGGAAATGACGATAGATGAAAAAAATAGCATGGAAACTGAAAAGAAGCATTTCGCAAACACCTACACACCCCAGCCGATGATGACAGATGGAAACTTAATAGAAGCACGGAAACTTAAAAGAAGCATCTCACAAACACCTACACTTACCATCCTGTATTTCCACCCCATGCGTCATGCGGCTCTCGCTGCTGACAACAAGCATGTCCAATGTCCAATCCGGCGTATGCAGCCGGTCCGGCGATATATAAAACATCCGAGATTTGGTTCCGGCACGCGGTTTGGCTGTCCGTTGAGCATGTTCGACGGACGATCAAGCTGCGTGTTGGAACGAACCTCCATGGATGCCCGGAATCGGCAGCAATGCCCACCTCACGCTGGCAAATCAATCAATCAATCAATCAATCAAATAACATAATAGGAAAAAGACGAAATTGGGCACATTCGGTTACTAATACTGTCACATTATAATTTGACACGAGCCTATTTAGTGTTTTAACTAATAATATAAGCGTACTCGTTGCTTTCGATCATTTGCGATTTAGTTTTTTTTTTTGTAAGATGTGCCCAAATTTCGTCTTTTTTCGATTACGTTATAGATAGAAACTGAAAACAGTTTTTTTGTAAGAGGCTGTAGATAGACAGGAAAGGCTTATTTTAAATAATTTTATATTAAGAACCTTTCATTTTAGATAAGGAATAAGTTCAATTTTTTGCACATTATGGGACACCCTGTATATCAACTGAAAATTATATTTTGTTTTTCGCAGTAAAAGTAGAATTAATATTTCAGTGTTGCCTAAAGTGACTAATACTTAATACCTTGGAGAATGTACAAGACTACAATGTATATATTGCTCTATTATGTGTCTAAAAATAAAAAAACATGCAGTTCTGAGAAATCCGCGTGCTGCAGACATGTGTCTCAAAGATTTGTCGTTCTTATAATTTTTTCAACGCGATGGGAATATAAATTAGTCAGAAATTTTGCCCTATCTTAAATTTTGTACTCATGCCAACATACCTTAACTAAAAATATATATTATAAAGAGAATTTTAAAATTTACTTTTGCTAAGATGAATGTATCTGTGCGTTATAAATAGTTTACGTACATATATTTTATCAGTGTTTGTTTTTATTCGGTACCCGTACCTATATCTTGAATCAATTTTCCTGTACCTATTTGCCATTCGATGTGTTCATATGTGTTCGTGGCAGTTTTAATGATTTCAAGCTTTTAATCTAATTTTAGCAGTTATTTCATTGATTTGAATGGACGAGAGATAATTAAAAAGCGTAACGCATTATATACACAGCATTAATTAATTTCACTTTTGTATTCGATTTAACATCCAATTAAACATTGGAGTAGTTAACTATTGAACACTTCACTAATGATTTTATGTGGGGGGTTCATTTCTACTTCGCGATTCTCAAATTTTGATACATATACAGGGTGATTACATATACAGAGATGAAAATCGAGGGTATTCGTAAAGAATTCAATTACAGGAGAGCAGTATATAGAGAGACGTGACAGATTTTGCGAATGAACTCTACAACTCTAATCGGGATCTGCGTGTAGCAATTGCATACATAGATGGAACTTATGCCTATATTCAGAAAAGTAGCAATTTTAGAGCACTGAGGCAATCACATTCAGTCCATAAGGGCCCTCACTTGATAAAGCCAGCCCTCGTTTTACCCCGGATGGATATATATTAGATATTCATGGTCCTTACTTTTCCCATTCGCGTAATAATGACGCCTCAATGCTCCGTAACGAATTTGAAGTAGATGCCAATGGGCTTCAAGAATGGTTCAATAATGATGACATTTTTATTGTGCACCGTGGTTATTCAAACGTTTTGCCATTTCTTAAAAACATAGGTATTAATTACAAAATTCCATCACGTCTAAAGCTTGGTGAACGGCAACTTAATACCAAAGAAGCTAATGATTCCAGATTGATTACCAAAACGAGGTAGATAGTAATGGTCACATAAAATCTGTTTTTAATTTTTTTTTAAATCATTCCTATGCACTATGCTATTAATATCGGAGACTTTTATCGGATTGGAGCAATACTTAATAAATATCGAGAGCCAATACTTATGGAGGGAGCAAACGCATATCTAGCTCAAATAATGCCAGAGAAATCTCAGACACCTAATGTTCTTCAAGCCAGAGTTGAAATAGACAACCTTCACATTAGAAATGCAAGATAGGTTCATTTAACTGAAAATCATATACCCCTTTTTCCCAGACTTAATTTAGATTATTTAAAGTAGCTGACAGTAGGAATTTATCAAGTCAACTTGGCACCTGCTTACGTTCAAGATAAACTACAGAGAGATGATTCAGAAAGATATGAATACGATGAACTTGGAAATGAACCAGGTCTAATCGGAGTGCGGATTTATTCCCGTTTGCAACCAAATACCAACTCTGGATAGCATATCATATTCATGACGATGTAATCCAACAAGCTAACGAGCAAGATTTAGTTGAAGATAATGAACCGATCTTAGGGTATTACTGCACTTGTAAAACTGGAGCCAGAACACTAGGTCCATGTGCACATGTTGCAAACGTATTATGGTTCTTAGGATATGCCAGACATCAGCCACGAGTTAAATATCCTAGCACCGCAATGCTTGCAAATATTATTGATGCAGGTCATAGACCGCGACAAGGGGATATACATCCAGTAGCGGTTATGGAGCAAGAATAAAAATATAATCCATTTTAATTATGTCTAATGGCCCTATTCTTTAATTTTCTAGCTTAATAATAACTATGGTTGTTAAATTATATATGCAGTTTTAAAAATGATAGTAATTAAACAGGAATGGTATATAATAAAAATACTGGTGATACCATCATCATCATAACAAATTTATTAACAGTTTATAGTTACAATAATTGCCTCTCCGGATCGAGATCCGGGGCCAACCGTACAACCACGTCGCGCAGCGCCGTGGTGTTAGTGCGGTTGAACGGATCGCGACCGGTTTGGCTCAATAAAACTTAAACTGAATAGCTAGAACTCCTGCCGCCTATGGCGGCTTAAATTTAGCGTACTGATTGCTTTGCCTACGCAGTAGGCTGAACTTTTAAGAACTTTTCACTAGTAGCGTTTATTCGCATGTTTCATTTTGTTTAAATTTGGATTTGGTGAGACGGGAAAAAACTTAATGAAAAAACCCGTTCGAGGCAATTGTGTCCCAACAGTCTACTCGCCATTGGGAAGTTGTGGTTTGGAAAAGGAAGTTTAGATTTTAGGAGGTTTTAATTTTTTACAAGTTTCTCGCTCGAGAGGGAATTAACAAAAAATTACAAAATGACAAAAATTACAAAAATACAGAGTACAAACAGTGGTGATACCTGTGATCGAACCCGGGGCGTTTCACATGCAAAACGAACGCTCTGCCACTGAGCCATATCCTCGCTACGATGCAGTTTAAAGAAATCTCATAGTAAATACACACCATCATCCATACTATCTTTTTACAGTGTAGCTCAAAAACTGTCAATTTTCGAAGGTTGCTTATTGAGGCTCTTGTTCACAACGACAAGAAGTACAACATATTCGAGTTTCAGCTTATTTGACCTAAACCACTTTTACCTAAGAAATGTGCGTGGTCCTTTGACCACTGGTTTTCGACTGTTTGCAGTTTTTTCCAGTTTTGTCGAGCGGTCCAGACTTCTCCGAAAAAAGCGTTTTTTTTTGTCAACCCTATTTAAACAGGGTGTCCGGTAATAACACCCAAATAATTTAACTAACAATTCCTTATGAGTAATCGATTACAAAACTAATCGATTACGCCCAACTCTGTCCTGAATTATGATGATCATTGTTCTTATTTTAATATTTAACATTTTATAATTGTGCAATTATTCATCATATCACTTCATAATTAAATGCGTCGTAACCATTGCTTTAAATATGCATGGTTCTCCTTATACAGCTCAATGTCAGAGAGGCATGCATCTGCCTTCGATAGTTTCGTATTAAAAGGATTACAATAAAGCAAATCAGCGAAAGTACAAGAATAAGCACATGACTTCGTGGAAATTTTTTCTTTGCATATTTATTATGTCAACGCACAGTGGAACTGAAAAAAAATTATCAATCAAAATTCTCTACAGCCTTTAATTTTTATCCAATCGCAATATTTCTTTTTTTAAAATAATCGTCAGACTTCTGGCTACAAAAATGTCGAGACAGATTTAAAAAAAAAATCGAAACTGAACTTGCATACGTTATTATAGGTGATCAAAATCGGACGAATACGCAGAAAAACCAAAATAATTACATAAGTTGACTAAATTACGGCTACTTTTTTCTTCTTTTAGTCGGTTTTGAGTAAATAAATAAGAATATACTCTAAAAAAAAAGTGTCCTGAAGTATTTCACCAAGAAATTGGCCAAAAATATGGCCGAAATCAGTCAGAAGTAGAAAATATTCCCGAATTTTAAAGATATTTACTCCATTATAGAAATATTTGATTTATAGCTCTACTTACTCTAAAATACATCCCTATTGGCAAAACGGCAAGCTAAAAGGCTAACATAGCTTTAAGATAATTATTTGTCATTTTAATGACTAATATCATGATGCAGCAGAAAATAGTTTCGAAAGCTCATAAAATTTACTTTTAAATGAACTGTAGATCAACTATATCGACGTACTTATGTCCAAGTTCAATTTTGATTTTTTTCAAAAATCTGCCTCGACAGTTTTGTAGCCAGAAGTCCGACGATTATCTGAAAAAAATGTATTGCGATTGGACAAAAATTAAAAGCTGTACAGAATTTTGAATGGTAAATTTTTTTTCGGTCCCACTGTTCAACGGTGGGGGGGTTTCACTTCTAACTTGAGTGCTAGTGAATGGATTTTGATGAAACCTAATGCGATGTTTACTCTAGTGAATTTTTTCGAGAATGCTTATTTTTCGAGATATCGCGATTCGAAAATTCCTAAAAGTGGAAGAAGGAAAATGTAAAAGTTGAAAAAAATATCTGAAAAAATCAGGTGAATATATCATCGAAATATAAGACTTTTTTTTATTGGCAACTTTTCTGTAAAGTGATTTCCACCGTTTTTTTCCGGGAAAACATGAAAAACTAGCCCCTTTTTTTAAATTGTAGCGCTTTAAAAATACAAAATTTAAAAATTTGAAAACGTATGCATTGAGGCCTTCTAAACCTTTTTTGTCTCTTGGATTTTTTTTGTAACTTGCTAATTTTCCGAGTTACAGGCAATTTTTCTGGATGAATAATGTACTACATTTTTTGCAAAATTTCGTTTAAAAGATACATGAAAATTTAAAAAAATTTAAATTGAAAATGTGCAAAAAATGTAGTACATTATTTATTGTGAAAAATTGCCTGTAACTCGGAAAATTATAGCAAGTTACAAAAAAATTCCAAGGGACAAAAAATATTTAGGCCCCAACGCATACGCCTGAATTTATTCAAAATTTTAAATTACGTATTTTTAAAGCGCTACAATTTCATAGAAAGGGGTAGTTTTTCATACTTTTCCGGAAAAACTCGATGAAAACACACTTTCCAGAAAAGTTGCAAATAAAAAATCTTGTATTTCGATGATACATTCACGTGAAATTTTTCAGGTTTTCAAATTTTACATTTCCCTTCCCCACTTTGAGGAATTTTCGAACGGCCATATCTCGAAAAATAAGCCTTTTTTCTCAAAAAAATTCACTACAGTATAAACATCTTATTTTTTTCATTTTTGACCTAATTTACAAGTTACGAAATCCGTGATAAAAGGGGTGTTTTATATTCCTTCCGATCATTTCCTACTCTTATCCTTTTTTCAACTTTTTTCTTAACGTCATTACAAACACATTACATAAGGTTTCATCAAAATCCATTCACTCGTACTCAAGCTAAAGACTTTAGTCAGTTTAGCGCTCCGTTGACTGGACTATATTGCTCTCATTAAAAGAGCAGAGCTCTGGATATCTGGCTACTCTATTTTAAGTATCTATATCTCCTTAACACGATAAATGTAGAGACATATATGAACACAAAACTTATGTTTAGTAACTTTCTTGCAATTTTGAAATTCTCTTTTACTAAAAAGCGCCATCCAAGCTTTTCTTATGAATTATCTGATCACACACTCAAACTACGTTGCTTATTAATTTTATGGGCAATGAACAGATCATTTAACTTTTTAGCCACCAGCTCCCTAACTATAATATTACTAAAATAATACAGCAATATTAAAGCGGAAGAATCACACAAATTAGAAATGATGAATATATTAACTGTGCAGCTTTTTGCAGTTATATTATTGTAGATTAAAATAAGCACGTGAATACGAAAGTAGATAGTCTCTATGAGAAACTAATGGTTTTTAAATGGATGCATATCTAAATTACGTTTGTTAAAAATGTAACAAGATCTATATACATGTATAAATAGACAAAACTTTGATAAGCTAACAAAATAATAATTTTTCATTTAATATTTTAAATTGATAATATATAAATAAACATTTCGAAATTATTATTCACCTCAAGGTTATGTTTGTGCATTTGAGAGAATTGCTGATTGTTTTATACCATACTTTATATTTGTGTTAGAATCTTGAGATTAATTCATCGAATGTCTTGAAATTTTGGCTAAATTAGAACAAAACAAAAATTTTACAGAGGTGATAGACTTTTTCATCATTTCCTTGTTATTGTTTAGTATTTTTCTACTTCGCCTTGTACTGATTATAGTCCAAGCTCCCACGATGCAAAATTGATTTATTATAATTAATAAAAATAAACAATCAAATAATTAATTCCACGTCGTGTGTGCTAAAAGCTAAAAACTATCATTTAACGAAGAAAAAAGAAATATAAGTGAAAATAAATTTTGAACAATTTTATTATAGGTACTTCTAGTAAGGCAGACGTAATTAATTGTTTCCATTTTTTAAATAATGTTATGTTACAAAAGTTTGACCCCTCTCCTCCCTCTTGTCACACTTTATAGACCCCCTCCTCCCCCTTTAGAGTGTGACATAATTAATGGATGGCCCCTTCGGAATTTTTATTTTTGAAAATTCTTATTAATTTAAAGTGACGGCTGTCTAGCTCATTACGCACAAGATGTGAGAAATTATTTGGACCAAACTTTTCCACAGAGATGGATCGACCTTCTTGGTTCCTTATTGTGCCCTCCGCGGTCCCCGGATTTAAATCCACAGTTTTTTTCTACTAGAGTTATATAAAGGAGAAGGTGTATGCAAAACCAATAAATGTAAATCAGTTGAAGACACCGTATTAAAGCCGCACAACAAACAAATGTCGCAGGAAGTGCAAGAGGGATAAAAAGATCTTATTTAAGAAGATACTGCGCTTGCATTCGATTAGGTGGCAGGCAAGAAACGTGTTCTAAGTTTCTTTATTTTTATTTGTGTTTTGGTTAGTTTTTAAAAAATTAAAGTGTTTTCGTTCGAATTCCTAATTATTGAAATAATTTCACAATGAGCTCCTTTTGAAATAAAATAGCAATATCTTTTTTTCTAAAGTAAAACAGAAAGTGTTATACCATTTTAAAAACTACACTAAGTGAGCAATTTTTTTAAAATAACTTGACAGGTTAGAGTGGGAATTGTCTTTGCAGCATGGAGAGTCAAAATTGACTAATAAAAAAAGATAATTGAATCGGGCAATTTTTTTTTCCCAAGGTATGGATGGCACTATTAATTGTATTTAGGACTATTATCAACAGCAGAGTTATTCAGGATTGCGTAACAGAAATTAGAATTTTAAAATAAGGAATTTTGTAGTTGTGGCACGCGAAAAACTGATCTAAGATGTCGATTTGCATGAAATTTATAAAAGTGCCAATATCTCAAAAACTAACCATTTTTTACCAAGGTCAAATTTTGATATTCTGGTCAGTCATGAGCTTGCCTACCAGGCTTCCACGGAATGACCTTGAATTTTGGGACATTCTATATACGGTGTCAATGATATTACTCTTGTGCCTATCATTGACATAGTTTTCTGAATTTTTACTAAATCAATATTTAATCACCTAGTTAATGTATTTAATTTCTTTAAAATTCTATTTTTAGAAAGATTTTACGAAATGAGGCTCGCATTGATCATTTCCGGTAAAATGATAATTGTTCTAATAAATCGTAATGTTAAGCAATACGTTTGCAGTTATCATTGTTTCTAAGAAATTAATCTTTAAAATTGAGATAAATCCGACATTATATCATTCAACCTTCGTACGTAATGTACGCTTAAAGCTACTCGCACACTTGCACGTACACATTTATTGTTTAATGTTATAGTAACTTACGTCTTCATTAAAATAACTTTTTTGCTTGTTTCCAATCCAAGTAGGCAGAGTTGTTCAAGAACGATTAATTTTTTCCAAATATAAAAACAAACAACATATACAACTTATTTGTTTCTTAACATTCTTCAATGAGATTTTCACGAAATATCGATTAAGGTGCGTGGAGTCGAATCCATGCAGTGAAAAAGCACCCATTTTTACGGAAGAAATAGGTAGGATGCATACATTTCCAAAATAAGAATAAATCAACTGTATAAAGTTTACTAAGCCACTTTTTTCTCTATGATAAAAATTTGCATGGATTTTGTGGTTAGTTCCACATTAAAGCTGAGACTTTTCTTTACGTTTCATGTTATTTTCATTTTTATAGCGGCTTTGATTAGTAAGAATTATCGATCGATGTGTCCGGTCGTACGAAACTCCCGGAGAATTTTCATTTTCCGCTTATTTCGGAGCGGCTCAAAACTATAAGTGGAACACTGGATTTATATCCTAAACGGCTTAAGGAAGACAAACATTTGTAGAGAAGGAGACGAGCTACAACTTTTGTTGAAAACTTTTTTCTCCATTTTCATTATTTTAGCTGCTAGAATGAGAAAATCGAAAATCAAAAAGTTTTTTCCAAATTTTTTTGAATTTTCCCAGAACTTGGAAGTGCAAAGAATACATAATTCCACTCTACAGGTTTATTACCTACTTAAATCCCGGACATGATCCTTTAGTTAATTTGTGCAAGGTTTTTACAAAATTTTGCCTTCATTGCCTGTACTAAGTGAAGAATATTAATTTTTACCATCCCTTCCCTTTATTTCCGAAAATTTTGTAAAAATCTGTAATGTCAGGGACTATGAGCAAATATAAGCAAAACTACTACAGCACACTATCCATTTCGATTGATATTTAAGTTATTAATAAAAGTACATATATAAAGTTTCAGAAATAAATAAGGACCTATTGGTAAAATATAAAATTTGGTTTTCCAGCTGGGCCAAATGAAGTATCATTTTTAAAAAATGAATAAAATAATGCCGACATTAAGAAATATAATTGTGAAAAAATGTCTAAAATAAAATATATACAATTTTAAAATTGTAAAAATGTGTAGTTTCGTCGGTTGGAAGCTAGTTTTTATCAAAAATATTGGTGATATGATATGCATTAAAATTAATAAAATATACATAATATGCGTTGGCAAATAACAGACATTTAGCATGAATAATAGTAATAACTTAAAACTTAATAGCAATTTTTTTATAACAAATTATAGCCGCCTATATTTCCAAACAAGTCTTGTGTAGTAATTAAATTTAAATGCAATAAATTAATTCATTACCTAAGTCTATTAAATTTCAATTTTATAGGAGCACATCTGACATTTACTTTTAAAACATAATTAATTATAATAATTTTATGGCTACGATGAGTGACAAAGGACAAATCTAATATTTTATTATATTCGACCATTATCTCCTAAACACGTTTTTAATTTGTTAACGCATAAACATCTTACTTTATTGACATGTTCATGAAACTTATAGCTCTAGCCAGCAACTCCTGCATTACGCCTAGCAGTCAGTAGAAACCTCAAAAATACCTCAAATGGAATATATTAGAATGTACGAAATTTTGAAAGAAAGAAGAAATTGCTCCTATTCTAAATTTTCTTTACCCAACTTTGTCCTTTATATCAAACTTCACACCTTTAATAAGGATCCGTTGGTGTAGCCATTCGTTTTACTCACCACCAAGTAGTTGGAACATCAAGTCCCGCCAGTTCTTCACAGTCAGGTAGCATGTGGACTAAGGTTTTCTCTTCCTCTTGGCGTCCGCAATAGCTTGCAATATTATTTATTGCGCTTGATAACTAAATTAATATTTGATATATACCAATTCTTCTTTCTGAGAATGCTTATATTTTATATATTTAACTATTTCATCAATTTTTTTTAAATACATTGATAAATAACCGATTAAACATGAGATCACGTTTTTGAGCATAACTGCAAAATTTTAGAATAAAAAATGCTGAAAAATTTTCCTCGTATAAAAAATGCCTTGCTTTATCAGTGTCTAAAATATTATTTACATAGTAGGAACATTTTCCAAGATATAATGGATTTAAAACTGGTATGGTCAAAATTTCCTTAAAAAGTAGGACATTTTTCAATATAACTCAGTAGAACTTCAAAACCGTCCAATGCACATTATTCAGACTCCACTGAATGATTTAGAATAGACATAATAATTCAATAATTATAAAGATTTCCATAACAAAAAATGTTGTCTGATATTAATATATAACTGTTAGTGGAGGGATTATACATCACAAAATCAATTCTGGGTATACTGCGCAACCCCCCCCCCCTCCCCAAAAAACACCCCTTCGGTGAAAAAAGCCTTATTTTACTGATAACTCGTTAATCGTTGAATATATAAAAAAAATTGCTCATCATAAAAAAAGAAAGCTTTACTAATTGCCTAAAAAAAGTCCTCTTGTAATTTTCTTGTATATGCCGTTATATTAATGTTCACGGATTTTCGTTTATTTGAATTTTTTTGCGCGCGGCCTATAGAAAAAATTGAATTGCTCGAAAACCAAACAAGCTATGAAGAAAAATCAAAATGGCTTTTAAAGGCGATATAAAATACTCTTTTTTATTCGAATGTGTCAAAAAATGACGTTTCTCTGGTAGAAAACAAAAACGAAAGGTAGAACTTTTCAATCTACTTCAAGTAACAGGTCTGAAAAGACTTTTCCCACCTAAGCCGGAAAAGTGACAGACAAAAAGATTAAGTGTTTTTAGTTACCTATTTTTTTAAATGCTTGCCCTTCTATTCTACTATAAAATGGTAATGCACATGCAAATATATTTCAATTCAGGCAATTTTAATTAAATAAAATAAGAGATATTAAATTCGATATTATAATATATAAATTGAATGAATTCGATACTAATTTCAAGCAAACTGATATGACAGCTGTTGTGCAGTTGTTATTTATTATATCTATCCTTAATTCACAGCCGTCTGTTACAACAAAACATGAAAATATTATCATTTGCGGGGTAGCATGTAAATCTTAAGAATATAATATTTTAATTTTCCCTATCATTTTAATAACCATAAGCTCATTCGCATAAAAATATTGTATGACACGCGTCCGAAAAACTGTTTTTCGGACTCCTACGAATTGCCAGCCTCGACTGCGTCTCGGCTGGCAATATTTCGTAGTCGCCCGAAAAACTAGATTTAGTCGCCCGAAAAACTAGATTTTTCGTCCTTGTGACATAAACTACCATTGTGTTTCCATTTTTGATGTCTATTGATATCTATTATATATAAAAATAACAATATAATATAGTTACCTCTTGATTTTTTGCATTTTTAACTATTCACAGGTCCATAAAAAATAACTTACTTTAATATGAGTTATACATGCATTATCTTTTAGTTCAAGGTAGTACTTCAGTGCAGAAAAAGTTAGGAATAAAAATATTCACAATTACAAATTTACCAGTATGTCTGAAGTTAGCCAAATTTTGCCCAATTTTTTATTGTTTCCTAAAAATAAAAAAAGACCCAAACATCTTAAAAATTTAGCTCAAAGATTTTTTTCTCAGTTTATATATCATATAACTATTGTTTCTAATCATTTAATAGTTAAAAAATTGTATTAGGAAAATATGATAAAAAAATTGAATATGCAGCTTTTTTGGATTTTTTTTTTGGCTAACTTTAACATGCCGCTAAATTTGTAAATGTGAATATTTTTATTCCTAACTTTTTCTGAATTGAATTACTACCTTGAACTAAAAGATAATGAATGCATTTATAACTCATATTATAGTCAGTTATTTTTTATGGGCCTGTGAATAGTTAGATGCACAAAAAGTCAAGAGATAACTATATTATATTGTTATTTTTATATACTAATAAATATCAATAGCCCTTAAAAATGGCAACACAAGAGAGTAATTTATGTCCCCTTTAAAAACCATGTTCATTTTTCTTCCTAGCTTGTTTGATTTTCGAGCAATTCAATTTTTTCTATAGGCCGCGAGCAAAAAAATTCAAATAAACGAAAATTCGCGCACATTAAAAATACAAATTTTGCAATTTTTGTCAATATAGATTTTCTCGAAAACCATGGCGTATACAAGAAAATTGCAAGAGGACTTTTTTTAGGCAATTAGTTAAGCTTTCTTTTTTATGATAAGCATTTTTTTTAAATCTTCAACGGTTAGCGAGTTATCGGTAAAATAAGGCTTCTTTCACCGAAAGGGTAGCTTTTTGAGGGGTTGCGCGGCATCCCCTGAACTAATTTTTGTGGTTTTGTGATGTTTAATCCTCGCACTAACAGTTACGGAAGGAAAATCTCAGATAACATTTTTTGCTAGGCTTCTGGTGTATTTTTTACTTTCCGACTGGACTATAATGAACACATAATTTTTTCAATTTTATCCGATCCTCCGTTTCTGAGATATTCGCGGTTAATACATTTGAATCGAATATCATATTGGAAGTATGGTCAGGTCACTGACGATATGCAACCCTTAGAGTCCTGTCTACTGTTAACTTATAGCTATACTCATATATTATTAATTAGTGACCTCGAATTCAACTTTCCCTCTTAGTTTCATCTAGTTACTTCTCCACATGAAGTCTATATGGCTTGGTGTATATTATAATAATGGAAGAAACCATACATCGTTACTTATTATTCAAGTACCCTACCTCACCAAATGTAAAGTTGCATAACATTTCAATTAGGTGTACGCCTACGAATGCCAAAACCATCGTTACTAACTAAGATTATAATAATTATTTCGTCTCTGAAAGACTGCTGTAATTAAAGTTCACTGCTCTCTACAATCTGTAAGTAATTATTTTTTACTTTCGCCATGCTGCATTATTAAATCGCTCTGGAAACTCCGCCACCGCTGGTTATTCATATTTTATTTTTGTTGGGGATATGCCAGCCATTGTGTGGCAGTTTCATATGTTGCATTTTACAAATGTGTGAAAATGGTTTTCAATGCGTTGCGAAATTATATTGTAAGTGAGAAAATATTTATTCGTCGTTTTGAAACTAGTACACATTCCAGTGCCAGCGGGGTAGATTACTAATTAGCTCACTTATTTGAATGTTAAAAGATTTTTTTGCAGTCTTGAGTTATTTTTTCTGCTGTTTGCAAAATCCAATAAAGAATATGTTTCAATACAGTCTTGAGATTGCTTAGTCAATGCTCATTAACCTTTTTATTATATCAAACTTTTTTCTTCCCTGCGATTCCAAGCGAGTCATTTTTCAGAGAAATTTACCTGATAAATTGTCAACTAAACAAATAAATTTGTAAAGGTATTTACACAGAACTTCCCTCTTTATTTGTGCATGGCGGTCACACTAAAAAATTAATAATTACGAAATGACATTGAAAATAATAATTGGAATATCGGAATAATAATATATAGTTATCACTATTATTACAAAGAAAACCTGATCAGTTTTGGTCAAAAAAATATACAGAGTGCTCATCCAACAGCAAAAGTTCAATACTAAATAACAGGTGCCAAATATGGAAGGCTTGCGCAAATACCTTTACAAATGTCCACCATGACTGAATTATTTCTTGGGATGACCACACTATACATTTTTCAACAAAAGTGTAATAGGTGCATATGCCAAATATTATTGCCATCTGTCACATTTTCAATTCCACATTCACGTAGTGGAGTGGAAGTATAGTGGAATGTCATGAAACGTGGAAATTTTAAATTTGAGCAAAAAGGAAAGTTTCCTTCTATTCTATTTATAGTAGCCACATTTTTTTTTTTTGAAATAGGTTTAGAATGCCATGAAACGTGAAAATTTTAAATTTGAGTAAAAAAAATAATTTCCATCTGTTTTAGAGGTAAAATTTTTTCAAAAATGGTGGAAAAAAAATCAAAAATTTCTTTTTCTGAAATTGGTTTAGAATGTCATGAAACGGGAAATTTTAAATTTGAGCAACAAAAAAAAAAAAATCCGTCTATTTCAGTGGTAAAAATTTTTTCAAAAATATTGGTAAGTAAAAAAAAATTAAAAAAAAACCTTTCTTTTAAATAGATTTAGAATGCCATGAAACGTGGAAATTTTAAAGGACCCCGCACGGAACATATGGAAAATGTGCCCCCGGTTAAAGTGTTTGATACTCGGGGATATTATCCAAATATCGATGTTGATCAAAAGTCTCTATGGACTCAAGGTCGGAAATTGGACGGTTTTCCAGATATCGGGGGTGTAAAGGGGTATGCTCATTTCTTGTGGGAAGTCGCCCCCGCTCCAGTAAAATTCGCTGGAATCGATATATGCCATTCCTCTCGACCTCCTGATCAAAAATTCTCAGGGGCATAAGTATGGAAAATAAACAGTTTTCTAGATATGGGAGGTGCAAAGGGGGGTGCTCATTTTCTATAGGAAGTGACCGCCAGTGAATTTCACTGGAATCGACATGTTGTTCCTCTCGACCTCCTGATCAAAAGTTCTCATAGACACAAGGTCGGTAAATGCATAATTTTTTCGATATCGGGAGTTCAAAGTCGACTTTGCAACCCCCGATATCTGGAAAACTGTGCATGTACCGGCCTTGCGCCCATGAGAAATTTTGATCAGGAGGTCGAGAGGAACAACATATGTCGATTCCAGTGAATTTCACTGGGAGTCACTTCCTATAAAGGAAATGAGCGCCCCGCTTTGCACCCCCCATATCCAGAAAACTGTCCATTTTTCAAACTTGTGCCCCTGAGAATTTTTATCAGGTCAAGAGGAATAACATATGTCGATACCAGCGAATTTTACTGGAGCGGGGGCCACTTCCCACAAGAAATGAGCATCCCCCTTTACACCCCCGATATCTGGAAAACTGTTCAATTTCCGACCTTGATCCGATAGAGACTTTTGATCAACATCGATATTTGGATAATATCCCCGAGTATCAAACACTTTAACCGGGGGCACATTTTCCATATGTTCCGTGCGGGGTCCTTTGAACAAAGAAAAAAAAAATCGGTAAAGTTATTTACACAGAACTTCCCTCGTTATTTGTGCATGACAGTCACTCAAAAAAATTATTAATTTCGAAATGACATTGGGAATAATAATCGGAATATAATTATTGGTATTATTACAAAGAAAACCTGATAACTTTTGGTCAAAAAAATATTCAGATTGTTCATTCAACAGCAAAAGTTCAATATACTAAATAACAGGTGCCAAATATGGAAGGCTTGCGCAAATACCTTTATAAATGTCCACCATGACTCAATTATTTCTTGGGATGCCATTATTCAATAAAAGTATATAATAGGATATGCCAAATATTATTGCCATCTCTCACATTTTCAATCCCACATTCACGTAATGGAGTGGAAGTATAGTGGTGATTAAAATATAGAACAAATTTTCAAAAAATGTTTTCTGTCTATTCTAGTGTTAAATTTTTTTCCAAATAGGTGAAAATATGTTGCAAATTTTTTTTTCCGAAATAAGTTTAGAATGTTATGAAACGTGGAAATTTTAAATTTGAGCAAAAACATATTTCGTCTATTCTATAATGGTGATAAATAGATTACTAAAATATGTTTTCATTTTTTTTTATTTTTCTAAAACATTTTTAAATTTGTTTTAATAAATTTGGAATGTCATGGAAACGTGGAAATTTTAAATCGGAAAAAAAATTCCATCTATTTGTGGTAAAATTTTTTCAAAAATTTTTAAAATTTTCTTTATTTTTCTTTAAATAGATTTAGAACGCTATGAAACGTGGAAATTTTAAATTTTGTGAAAAAAAAAATTCATCTATTTTGGTGGTAAAAATTTTTTCAAAAATGTTGGTAAAAAATTTTCAAAATTTTTTTTCTTTTAAATAGATTTAGAATGCCATGGAACGTGGAAATTTTAAATTTGAACAAAGAAAAAAATTTTTTTTAGTGGTAAATTTTTTTTCAAATGATTGAAAAAAATTTTCTAAAATTTTTTTTTTCTGAAATAGGTTTAGCGCGTCATGAAACGTGGAAATTTTAAATTTGAGCAAAAAAAAAAAATTTTTCACTATTTATTCCGTTTAGACGGTCCACCCTGTATATTTTTCAGTGAAAATTCTACCAGCTCTTCGCTGACAGTAGGGTTAACTACCTACCAAATTTGACTGCTCTCCGTCAAGTAGTTTTTTAGTTAATGCACCAACAGACAGACAGACAGACAGACTGACGGAATTGAAAAACCTATATTTTCGGAATCTACGTGTTCTGAAACGTCAGAATCCGAAAAAATCTCGGAGGGTGATTTTTTCTCGAATACAATACTTTCCTTCGGTATGCGAGGGAAGTAAAAATTTCATCTATTTTAAATTTTCAAAAATCTTGGCAAAAAAAATGTTCAAATTATCTCTTTCTGCAATAGGTTTAGCGTGTCATGAAACGTGGAAATTTTAAATTTGAGCAAAAAAATGTTTTTCATTATTTATTCCCTTTAGACGGTCCACCCTGTAAATTTTCCAGCGAAAGTTTAACCATTTCTTCGCTGATAGTAGCGTCAACTACTTACCAAATTTGACTGCTCTCCGTCAAGTAGTTATTTAGTTAATGCACCAACAGACAGACTGACAGACGGAATTGAAAAACCTATATTTTCGAAATCTACGTGATCTGAAACGTCAAAATCAGGAAAAATCTCGGAGGGTGATTTTTTCTCGAATGCAATACTTCCCTTCGGTATGCGAGGGGAGTAAAGAGTGAAAGAGGCATGAAACAAATGGGAACAAGAACATGATCAGTATCTGCTGCAAATAGTTTGTATTATCCGTATACGTAGAGTGATATTTGTGTGTGTGCGTGAACATTATACGAAAGCGGTAGAGTTTTTGTGTTCACGGACAAGTGTTTCGTATCTGGTGTTTAATTATGTCCTAATTAAATAACAAGAGAAAGGTATCTGAAGATGGAAACGAATCGTCTAATGAGACGATTCATATTTTAAGACCCAGTGCATCGGCTAAGAAGCCATCTTGTAAAGAACAAGGCAGGTAGACCTTCAAAAATTCCTAATAATGGGAGTAATTTACATATCTCCCAGTAATATACATGAAATTACACAATTTCTACAAAGAATATTACTAGCATATAGAGTTATGGTTCTATTCTCTTGGGTGAGAATTTAGACAGAATTCCCGTGATCCTGGGTGGTGACTTCAATGTTAACTTTGTTAAACAAGAAGCACAACCGTAAATCAATTTCCTCGGAGAAAAATTAGAATTAGAAATAAATAATAACTCTAACGAAGCAACAACGAGATCACACACTACAATTTATGCAGTATTTTCAAGATACCTCCACCAACTTCAGTCTGGAATTTTTATATCACATTTTACGTATCACAAGCCTATCGTGCAATTTTTAAATTCTGAATAAACAGGAACAGGTTAAAAGTTAATATTTTCATTGAATATAAATCAATGTTTCATTTCACCAAGGGTCGGAATTTTTTCAGCGTTAACAGAGTCGGACTTGACTTGATATTTATTTTTTCAGGAAATATTATAACAACAATGTTGTGTTTTGACAATTGTTAATTTGCAATTATAATTTCTCTCTTTATGTTATCCCTATTTATTAACGTTAACATACTATCTTCATATTTCTGTAAAGTTATTTTATTGAGAAGAGAAATTTTTAATAACAAATAATAATCAGTTGGAACTGAGAAAATCTATTGGAAAAGGACTTACCCCGGATGTTTGCCTCTTTGTAGTCAGATTTAGATGACATAAAAAAGATACCAACTGCCAGCTTCAGATAGATACAGTACAACATAATGGGCATCAAATGAAAGATGTAACAAAAAATTTCTTATTCTTTTATTTTATATACATATTATTCATTTGCATGGTATAAAATCATTATTCTTTTCAAATTGTCTATAGTCATTCTTTACGCCTACTGTTAAATGGCCACTTTAATGCTGAAAAATAGCGTTCTACATCGGCAGAAGTAACCGACGCATACCTCATGGCCAAATATTTTGAATATTCGGTATTACTCAGATTACCCTCCGAAAGTTTGCTAATTGTTGCAATTCCTTCAAATTCGGGTTTTTTCGAGAATGTTTATTCAATTTGTGGCATATATTAGACCTTTTATTCCCTCTGCTTCCTCAAGTTTGTCGAACACTGAACTAATTTCTTGCAGACATTGATGAATTAACAGTTCAGGGCATTGTAGATATTCTATGACATTTACTATAACATTAGAGAATTAGTGTTTAGATACTCAAATTTTGTCTTTATCGTTGCGTTTTTTAAAAAAAATTGCACTATCCGTATTGCAGTATATTCGCGGAAATCGAGCGTGCTGATTAAACTTCTAATATTTTCGACATTTTTAATATAATGAAATGTCGCCTGCAGCCAAGTGGCCCACCTCGTAATAATAGGTTTCAGTGGCAGCGCATCTCCGGACAATGTTCATAGAACTGTGTGATTCTGCTCGGTGCCTTCAAGATTTTTTTTTTCACTTCTGAAATTAAATCGTTCAAACCGGGAGATAAATCTCTGATTTCTTCTGCTACTCGATGCAATCCATGCGCTGCACATGTAAAATGAACTAAATCGAGATATTTCTCTTGCAGACCTTCCCCGCCTTAAGCATATATCTCACGCCGTCAGTGACTAATAAAATAAACATGTTCTTATTAGATTGCTCCGATTTCCGCCACAGCCACTTAAGCATGTCTTTTACTGTTACTGAGGTAACAATAGCGACGTGATCAGTTTTTTTCTCAAATTTGCAGACACTAAACATGATTTCACGGCTTCTCCTTTATTTAAACTCCATAAAAGTAAGTTATAGTACGGCCGAAAAGTGTAGTTAGATCAAAAAATCAGCTGCATTCTAATCAAAGGATTGTAGCTGTTATGTAGTACTTATGCGGAACTTCGTTCTACTATATAATCCCACATAATCGAGAGAAATATGTTAAGTTTTATCCGCCTACCAGAGATGAAAACCACGACTAGTCATTATGTGTAATTGGTACAATCGACCAAATAGAATAATCGTTTGAATGTGGTGCCTTTCTACCTAATAATTTGTTCAACTACTGTGAAATTGACAGAACTTATCTGATAAACGAACTTCACGAGGTTAACCTAGCGCATTCAGTGGCGCCACATATGTATTTGTAGTTTATAAGCTCTCAATTGGGACAGCATAAAAACGAAAACTCGGAGTAAAGTCGGCATCTCCTTTTGTTACAAATCAAACTCTAGGCATTTAATCCTACCCACATTTCTAAGTGGCGGGCGGATCAAGTCCACGTGGACTGTAGGCGAGAAGTGGTGAATATCCGAGTTTTCGTTTGTATGCTGTCCCAACTGAGATCGTATATACTATACAGTAATAACGGTTCCAATGCAACGGACAAATATTTGCGACTGCGCTGCTATAATACGTGGAGATAATGTTGCCAGATTTAAGCATAATGTTTTAAATTTAAGACGTATGGTACCTCATGCACAATTAACACAATCCGAGTGCTTTCATGTCTGCGAGTTTACGAAATTCGTAAATCCGCACTCCCCTGACTGGCTCTACACTTTTTGGTCGTACTATAAGGTATTAATTATTTGGCGGTTTATTGCATCTTTCAACAGATAAATTTACATATTGATAAACAAAAATTAACGTAGGAATTTAATATTATTTTTCAATGTATTTTTAATATCGTCGTTGTACTTGATTTCATGCTCCTGAGTTGCTGAAGGATTCCGGCCCTTGCTTATAATCTATTATATCATTTTTGCATAGAAGTTCACTTCAAACGCGTGAGTTCTCATGCACTAATTTGTCTTATTTTAGGTTTTTTTTTTAATGACACGTCTGCCTACTTTATCATAATTTGAATGCATATTTGCCAATAAGTGATATCTATTAAGGAAGTTGGAGTCTAAAATAGATGTGATTTGTTATCAGTATTAACAATGGTAATTAATCACCAAGGAAGTAATTTTTTTAAAGTTTATAATGTCAAGGAGACATTTTTTGGTAAAAATTTACTGCGCATATATATTCGTATTAATTTTATTTTACCATATTCTTATGTCCTTTCAATAAGGAAAGAAGTATAATAATATACTGCGCGAAAATAAAACAGTCTTAAAAGTTAAATTAATGTTCTGTTCAAGAAAACCTCCGGCCTCTAAATATTTTATTATAGTACTCTTCAAACCATTTTATGAGAGTTTAAAGATGCCTGAATGTTTTTGGAATATATAGTACACATTTTTTAATTACAATTTTTCAATGTCTTAAATTAAGCCAAACCCAGAACCCGCTAATTGTGGGAGGATTATGTTCTAACTAGCCTTCTTTCCATCATATTTTAAAAGTCCTCATATTACAGTAATGCCTCCAAAATTAGACCATTATTTTGAATTTTCGTAATTTACGCCCAATCTGAGTGTCATCTTAGTTGCGGACGTCTGATTTGCGTACATAGTAAAAGCTGGTATCATTTGCATATTTTCAGTCCCAATATTAATCTTCAGGTTAGTACCGTCAGTGAATAATTTTTTCTGTATTTAGCCGAACAAGTAAATAAATAAGTAAATGTTAACAGCTCCCGGGGGGTCCAGGGGCGACGCCCTGGTAGGGGCTCTACCTAAAAATAAAATTCGTATTGCACAAATAAAACACACTACTATATTTTCTACCCCTATGTACTTATAATTGGTAACTCCTTTAAATTTAAAATTATCAAAGTTCCAAAATAAAGACATTATCTAGAATAATAGATTGAGAAAATAGAGGTCACATGCTTCCATCTTAATGACATGATGCGTAACGATCTCTTTTAAGATCAACTACAACAACACATCCATAGCACCTGGGGATCAACATCATCCAAAGACTGTGTGAGTTGGCATGGGCAGATAATTGTAGGGATACAGATTAGCCTGCAAACTTTTGCTTTATCTGTGTGTTATGTTTTATTAATTTCATTCATGAAAAGATCATTCAATTTGTATCCATGACTAGTCGATTTTTAACAAGAATAACAAATGATATCACATCAGAAATCAGAATATTAATGCGTTAGTAGCTAGTGTATAGACCTGTCTTCGCCAGGCGCTAAGCTAAAGGAACGTAACGTAACATAGGAACATAACGGCTGAAAAAATAATTATTCTTTCATAGTTAATGTTTAATGTAACCTACGCTACACAATAGTAATAACCGAAATAAACATTAATACACAGTAAGTATAATTAATAAATTATTAATAATTGAAAACACGCTCTTAAATACAACCTGGAACTGTTAAAAATGCACTAAAAAGAAGAAAATAATGTTAATAATAACAATAGTTCTGTTAATAAATGTAAAGGAATGGGGCGTCCGATGGGTAAAGTTTTCTATTTTTCCAGGTATTTTGAGCGCTTCTACGTTTATTAACATAACACAGTCCCACAAAAAGAATGTTCAGACCAGCTAACCAGATGTATGTATCCTTATGTATTTTCAGTCGCTGACTCCGATTCCAAGGTGAAGAAAAAACGTACACCCCCAAAATCATTAACTAGAGCCAGCAAACACCACTGAAATGGGGTAAAAAGGATGTTAAGCTACGAAAATAGTTACAGCTACATCTTAATCAATCGAATTATACAAATTAAGGTTAAATAGCAGCGTGCCTACCCCCAGGGATGGGCGAAAACTACCCCCGCCCCATATATAAAAAATTCGATCCAAGACAGCAGTGACTGCTGAAAAAGCTCGAAATGTCTAAGTTTTGTTCAAATGATAAGTAACTGAATCAGGTCCAACGTAATCTTCATACACTGCCCCTATAGGATTGAGAACAACCACCCCTAAGTTTAAAGGACACGAGAAAAACAAGAAAAAACGTAAAATCCAACAGGATTTCCATTTTCATAGATGCTATGATTGGCTGAAAATACGTAGTACTCTGAAATAGAACTATAAACTTAAGTACCATCAACGTCCTATAGTGTCAACCCTCAGAGGGTGTGAAAACTACCCCCTATGTAAGATTTAAGTATAAAATGTTAAGTGACTTCTATAAAAATTCGAAACACCTGCGTTGTATGGAAGTTAGAAGAAACTGGGCTATGATCGACGCTGTGCTTGAAAACCATCCCTACGGGCTTGCGAGATGCAACCCCTATATCCGTAGGATGCTGGAAGAACAGAGAAACTAACCGGATTTACTTTTTTATGGATGCTATGATTGGCAAAGATCGTGTTGTACTATTAGAGTTTGAAGCTACGGAAATGAAGCGAATAAGCAGCAGTATAGTTTTTACCATTTTATTCGCTGTATCTTGAACGACGGTAGTTTACGTTGTTTCTGAAGGTGATCCATGGCTATGGAAATAAAACGAATAAGCAACAGTATAGCTTTTTCAGTAGTCACTGCAACATTTTGTCGTTGTATCTTGAATGACGGTAGGTTACATCCTTTCTGGGTGTGTTACTTAATAAAATTGATGGGATACGAGTTTGAAACTTTAAGCGTACAACACGATTTTTGCCAATCATAGCATCCATAAAAATGTAAATCCGGTTAGTTTCTCTCTGATTTTTCAGCATCCTACGGATCTGAGGGTGCCATTTTGCAACCCCGTAGGAGTGATTTTCAAGCACAGCGTCGAACATAGTCTAGTTTCGCATGTGTTTCGAATTTTTGTAGAAGTCACTGTAACTTTATATAGTTAAATCTTACATGGAGGATAGTTATCACACCCTCTGATGGTTGACGCTGTAAGACGTTGATGATACGTAAGTTTCTAGTTCTATTTTAGAGTACTACGCAATTTCAGCCAATCATGGCATCTATGAAAATAGAAATCCTGTTGGATTTCACGTCTTTTCTTGTTTTTCTCGTGTCCTTTAAACTTAGGGGTGGTTGATCTCAACCCTATAGGGGTAGTTTATGAAGATTACTTCGGACCTAATTCAGTTTCTTATCACTTTAACAAAACTTAGACATTTCGAGCTTCTTCAGCAGTCATTGCTGTTGTGGATCGATTTTTTTGTATGTGGGGGTAGTTTTCGCCCCTCCCTGGGGGTGTGTTTCATATCTATTGTACGTATGATACTATTTAACCCTAATTTGTATAATTCGATTGATTAAGATGTAACAACCACTCTCGTAGTTTAATCTTCTTTTTGCCCCAATCCAATGGCGCTAGTTAATGATTTTGGGGGGTGTACGATTTTCTTTAACCTCGGATTCGGATTCAGCGACTGAAAATACATGGGGATACATGGGTCTGCTTCGCTAGTCTGAACATTTTTTTTGTGGGGCTGTGTAACTATTGTTAACATTATTTTCTTTTTTAATGTTTAACAATTTCAGTTTATGCTCAAAAGCGTGTCTGTTAATTTCTTTAAATTATTTATTTATTTTCTTGTTTTTGTTTTGTTTGTGTTTCTCGATAAAATTTCTTCCCTGTAAATAATGACAAAACCTATTCATCATCCTAAAGCTGCCATTTTGACTTCTTGAATTTCGACTAAATATTTATAATCTGCGACCTGGAAAATCCCCATATCTCGATTTTCATACGAATCGGACCATAAATTACAAAACTTATCCGCTAGTTTGACGCCGCCATTTTGAATTGTTAAATTCGAGCCAGATAACTGTAATTTGAAACCTCGATAACACTGAGATGCCGATTTCTAGTCGAATCAGACGATAAATAATAAAACCTATCCGGTATATTGACGCCGCCATTTTGAATTTCTGATTTTGTATCACATGTTTGTAATTTGCGACCTCAAGAATCCCCAAATACCAATTTTAAGTAGAATCGCATATTAAATGATAGACTGTCCGCCATCTTTAAAACGCCGTCTTGGATTTTTCTATAAAGAATGTCAAATTGTATTATCATATGAACCATATACACATGTCAAATTTCAAGTCAATGCGACATTTGGAAGTGGGTGATAAATGGTTTGAAAGATTCCATTACAATGTTATAGGTCAGGGATAGTATAGCCCAGTCGTCGGGGGTTTTAAGGCGTCACTAAATGTTATATGGCTAAATTTTTCAGAATAAGTAGTTTTGTTGGTGTGGAATACGATAAAAAAAGTTTACAGCTGTAAGGTGCCGACGACCCCTAAAAAAATGGAAAATATATGCAGAAATTCGGTTTTTGGCCAATAACTTGAAAAATAAAATAATTATATCAAAAAACTAATAGCACTAGGCGATAAAGGGGGAAATTTCACATCAAAAACATATATAAAATTTCCTTGTACCATCAAAAATGTAGGCTCCCGATTTTTTTGTTTAACCCACGAAAATGGAACGTGGCGACACATAAGTACGGCTTGCGAAGTGTGTGCGGTCTCGGACGCGCTACACTAAATTTGTTATAACTTTTGAATTAATTAATGAAATTCAGCTCAACAAAGCTTAAATGAAACGAGAAACATGTGGCTATTGGATTTTCATATTCAATTCTAATATAAAAATGAATGTATGTATATGAAGTCGGAACATAAAGAGTTTTCCGATGAAATCAGTAGAAGCTCTACCATTTCTACAATTTTTAAGATAAAAATCTGAAACTTTCACATATTACTCTTGAAGTAATGTATAAAAAGATCCGATGAGTGAAGACAATCTCAAAAATTTATTTTTGAAGATGTACTTCCAAAATTTTGAAATCTTGAGAAAGTGATAAAATTTGATATGTATAACTAACGTTAACCACCTATTACTCTGGTTTAAACCGCGTTATTAGATTTCTGTAGGTGCGATTTTTAAAGCTTGAAGTGTGTCCTTTAAGATGTTTTAAGGGGATTTACCTTAAAAATTGAATTAACCTTCTTTATTTTACAAAAATAAAAGAAAAATATTTCCTTGCACCAAAATTCGTCAAACTAGGAGTAAGATAAACGTTATAACTTTTATTAAAAAAATTATTTGGCATACCTATCCATCGGATCTTTTACTTCCCTCGCATACCGAAGGGAAGTATTGTATTCGAGAAAAAATCACCCTCCGAGATTTTTCGAATTCTGACGTTTCAGAACACGTAGATTTCGAAAATATAGGTTTTTCAATTCCGTCAGTCTGTCTGTCTGTCTGTCTATCTGTCTGTCTGTCTGTCTGTCTGTCTGTCTGTCTGTCTGTCTGTCTGTCTGTTGGTGCATTAACTAAAAAAACTACTTAACCGAGAGCAGTCAAATTTGGTAGGTAGTTAACCCTACTGTCAGAGAAGAACTGGTAGAATTTTCACTGAAAAATATACAGGGTGGATCGTCTAAACTGAATAAATAGTGAAAAAAATTTTTTTTTGCTCAAATTAAAAATTTCCACGTTTCATGACGCGCTAAACCTATTTCAGAAAAAAAAAAATTTGAAAATTTTTTTCACCATTTTTGAAAAAATTTTTACCACTGAAATATATGAAGAAAAATTTTTTCTTTCTTCAAATTTCAAATTTTCACGTTTCATGGCATTCTAAACGTATTAAAAAAAAATTATTTGAACATTTTTTTACCTACCAACATTTTTGAAAAATTTTTTACCACTAAAATAGGTGGAATTTTTGTTTGTTCAAATTTGAAATTTCCACGTTTCCATGGCATTCTAAACGTATTAAAACAAATTTGAAAATTTTTCTGAAGAATTTTCTTGAAAAAATTTATGTATTTATCACTAAGTACTTACTATAGAATAGAAGAAAATATATTTTTTTGCTCAAATTGAAAATTTCCACGCTTCATGACATTCCAAACATATTTCGGAAGAAAAAAAATTGTAACATTTTTTTACCATTTTGGAAAAAAAAAAATTACCACTGGAATAGATGGAAATATTTTTTTAGCTCAAATTTAAAATATACACGTTTCATGACATTCTAAATCTATTTCAGAAGAAAAAATTTTGAAAATTTTTTAACCAACATTTGGGAAAAATTTAAAAAAAAAAATTTTCTTTGTTCAAATTTAAAATTTCAACGTTTCCATAGCATTCTAAACTTATTCAAACACATTTTTTAAAAAAATGATCAAATGTATTTCACTACTTACTATAGAATAGATGAACATTTTTTTTTGCTTAAATTTAAAATTTCCACGTTTCATGACATTCCAAACCTATTTCGGAAAAAAAAAATTGCATCATTTTTTACCATTTTGGAAAAAAAATACCATTAGAATAGACGGAAAAATTTGTTTTTGCTGAAATTTTAAATTTTCACGTTTCATGACATTCTAAACCTATTTCAGAAAAAAAAAATTGAAAATTTTTTCACATTTTTGAAAAATTTTTACCACTAAAACAGATGGAAAATTTTTTTCTTTGCTCAAATTTAAAATTTCCATGTTTTATGACACTCTGAACCCATTGCAGAAAAAGTACCGAAAATTTTTAACCAACAGTTTTGAAAAATAAAAAAAATAAATTAAATTTTTAACCACCACTATACTTCTACTTCACTGCGTGAATGTGGAACTGAAAATGTGTCTAATGGCAATAATATTTGACATATGCTATTATACTTTTATTGGAAAATATACACGGTGGTCATCACAAGAAATAATTCATGGTAGACCTGTTATTTAGTATTAGTATTGAACTTTTGCTGTTGGATGAGCACTATTTTTTTCACCAAAAGTTATCAGGATTTCTTTGTAATAATTACAATAACTATATTTCGATTATTATTCTCAATGTCATTTCGTATTTAAATTTTTTTAGAGTGACCGCCATGCACAAATAACGAGGGAAGTTCTGTGTAAATACCTTTACCGATTTTTTATACATTACTTCAAGAGTAATATGTGAAATTTTCAGATTTTTATCTTAAAAATTGTAGAAATGAGAGAGCTTTTACCGATTTCATCGGAAATCTCCTTATGTTCCGACTTCATATATGTACTATTCCTACATACATTCATTTTTATATTTGAAAATATAATAACCCAACAGCCTCATGTTTCTCGTTTCATTTAAGCTTTGTTGAGCTCAATTTCATTAATTAGTTCAAAAGTTCCATTCTCGTGCGTTAAGCAAAAAAATCTGGAGCCTACATTTTTGATCGTACAAAAAACTCCATATACGTTTTTGATGTGAAATTTCCCCCTCTATCGCTTAGTGCTATTAATTTTTTGATATATTTTTTTATTTTTCGAGTTATTGGCCAAAAACCGAATTTCGACCAATATTTTCGATTTTTTTAGGGGTTGCCGCACTTTACAGCTGTAAACTTTTTTCATTGTATTCTACCCCAACAAAAATACTTATTCTGAAAAATTCAGCCCTATAACATTTAGTGACCGGTTTTTATCAATTTCTGTCTGACAACTGGGCTACTAGGTGCGTGTTAAAAATAAACAGGTGGATGAGAATGACTAATATATGACTAACTAATATCTAACCCTATCAACAACAGTACGGCAGTAAAAACAGAGCTAAGACCGTAGGGGTAAAACGAAAAAACTTTATTTCTACAAAGGAGGATTTCAGAAAATGTATGGTCGATGTATATTCATGAAATTGTGTCAGATACTAGCCGTTGTGGTACTGCTTAATAATATTAACTGAACCAAATTAATTTGAATTAGCACTTCCGAGATATGAACCTCTGAATAGTGTAATCTTTAGAGAACTTCGTTCTTCGTAGCGAAAAGTCGTTAACGGTTGGAAGGAAACATTCTAGTAGGTCAATAGAGTTTTTGCAAAGAAATCTATTCCATATCTTCGTTTATCACACTTCAGTAATAGCAGATGTGGAGATGAAGAATATACAGGGTGTCTCACTAGATACACCCGGGGCCATTTTCTCGATAACTGAAATAGTTATTTTGGTTCTGTAATAGACTACATGAATGACTTCAGTGGCGCTGCGATGCATAGAACTTTTTAGATCCCAACAACCATGAAAAGAGATGCACATCATGGAATGTTGTATTATAAACAACTTTTAACACCTAAGTAATTTTCAAAAAATCACAGGTTTTCAAGATATTTGAACAAAATATGTTGTAAGTAACAAACATCGCCATCACTTTTACAATTAGTTATTATACTCTTCGCAAATACAAAACGAAGAGTATATTGCATTTGATCGGCACATTTCTAAAACCGGTAATATGGCTCGTAGAAAAACAAATTTCACATCACTATGTTGGTGATCGAATTCTGAACAACTTTCAAAATGTCCGTCTGCCGGTCTGTCTGTCTGCCCGTCTGTCTGTCTGTCTGTCTGTCCGTCCGTCTGTCTGCCCGTCCGTCTGTCTGTCCATCCTTCATGTTTCTTGTAAACACGATAACTTAAGAACGAAAAGTCCGATTGTATTGAAATTTGGACAGTAAGTTAGTGTTAGCTAGAGGAAGAACCCTTTTGTTTTTGAGCAAAATCGATCGATAAATAAAAACTTATACATTTTTTTAGATCAAAAATTTTTTTTTTAAATATTTTTTTTAATGTTTTATGATTAAACTAAAAATGTCTAAAACTGATATTATTTACAAAAAAACTGCGAAGAGTATCCTATAGAATGAGCAACAATTATATAAAAAGTGCAGTAAATCGGCGAAGAGTATAACGGTTAGCTTGTTTACATAACTGTTTTATTAACCTTTTTTTATTATTAACTGTAGATTTGAAAACATTTTCAAAATACTGTTTTCTTTAATTTTTTATGAAATTGTGCCTTATTCAAAAATAAGTTGGTAGTACAATTTTCGATTAAATCTGAGATTAAAATAAATTTACTACTACCAAAGATTAGGGAATTAGCAAGATAGGACAGCCGGCGGAAAACCTTTTATCTTTAAGCAACGGTGCCATTGACCTCGACATTTAAATTGGAGTTCTCGCGCAGTTGCCACAATGTGACAATCAGACGGAGAAGGTCACATTAGACAGAGAGGCCAATAGTGAAAAATGGACAACACTGTCCTGATGGAACGACCGAACTCAGCTGACTGTCAGTAGCCAAGGTCACTAAAAAAACAGGTTGCTTTGTAATATATGTCACATGAAGTATTTCTATGTTTATATGCAAGGTATCTATTTAGTTAGGATAGAATTGTACATTGAAAGAATAATTTTAAAACTTTTTTCTATAAAATGACGAAAAAACAGTCACACGCAGCTGTCATCAAGGTCCATACGCGACGTAGCACTTGTCGATTTTAATGAGCAAACCTATCTTTTAGTAAAGCTTGGTCAAATTCGTTTAATGCGTAACCGACAAATCCCGAAACCGTTTCCGCTGGATGTCGTCTCCCTTTAAATTGGAGTACACAACTGTCTTCGTCTATTTCGTCTTCTCCGTCTGACTGTCCTATCCTGTTAGTTCTCTAATCTTTGCTACTACTATGAAAAATGTCCCAAAGGACTAAATTTATTTTTAAAAAGTTATGGCATATTGATGTTTAAATATCTCGAAATCTATTTCTCGATTTCTCGAAAATTTGTTTATATATTTTTTTTTATTTCAAGTTGGCGATTTTTCGAGACTATTAGTATGTCAAAAAGATAACAACAAAAAAATTCAACCGCGCCTTGTGGGAATTAGTTCCACCTATCACCTATTTTGGAAGGTCTTTTGGCACTCGAGTGATCAAACTGGATTGAATTTGCTATTCGTATTACCCTGAAACATCTTGCGCATATAAACCAAAGAATGGTGTGAACGATTCACTATACGATTAGAAGATTTAAAGATACTGTAGTGAATCGTGACGCCGCGCCGAGCATGTAACCTCAAGGTCGTTTGTGTCCATAGTTGCTCAATTCACAGTTTGCCATGAAATGTCCAACAAAGTTACACGCACGAGGATTTTGATAAATTTATCAATTTATAAACGTGTGTATGGGCGTTTTAGTGTCTTTAATGCCTGCAATAAATCTGTTCCGCTTGCTGTGTTTACACATTCTAACCGCAGACAGGTCAAGTTCGTAATCTTCTTATAAGTATAACACGATAAAGGTAATAAATTCTGATCATCGACTTGCTGTCTTCTGGATAAGTGAGCATTCTACAGGCTTCCATGCTGTTCAAATTACAGACTACCATGATTTTAAATATTTATAAAGTATCGACATTAAAGTGACAAGGGTTAACTCTTAATGGAAGTATAAATATTTTATGTTTTAGAATAGATGACAAAAAGCGTGGTCGTCGGTACGGTATGAAATTGTTTATACTGGAGGTTTTATTCCAACGCCTATATTAATTTATGATTGCGTGAGCGTAAATAGTTATAATTTTTTTTAATATTAAAATGTACGCCAGAAGTTTTTCAAAAATCAATTAAGCTATACCGGATATTTCATAAATAATTGTACATACTTACGGCTGTGTATTCCAGATATCAAAATATGAAGATTGAGCCCAATACCTATGCATCAGTAAAATATTACTAGTGAAATTGCTCCTTTTAGCTATTGTCGTATCTCCTCACGAAAAGTTAAACGACAGTCATAGATAATACTTGAATAGGAACCACAATGAACTTACCCCACTTTCTACTAGCATATACGCAGAAGTAATACAATATTAGGCAAGGATTGCGTAGTAGATATACCGTCCTTCAGAGGGGATATGAAATAGTCAGTCTATTATGTGATAAGCGATTAAAAATAAATCTATCCTCTTCGATAGGGGCAAGCGAAAATAGGTCGACCTTAAATAAATCAGCCTCAAAATTGATAGAAAACGTTATTAAGGGTTGTAAATAGTAATACGATAGTTATTTGCGTTTCCTCAGAGGGCAATACAGTCATAACTTTTTCCTTAGTGACTTTACGGAAGTTATTGTACCTACAGTCGCTAAAAGGAACCGTTTTTAAGAAATCGATAGGTTACACAAGTTTACGAAAGAGAATAGTCTTTATCTATAATGCATGGAAACCATATTTCCCATATATTTTGACTCGCTGAAGCCTATAAAATTATAAAAATAATTTCTACCTCGTAGTTTTCTTACAAATCGCGTAAGTGTACTGATATTAGCCTTTTCAATTTTAGAATATCTTCTATTAGATAACCCACAAAACGATTCAGGACGAAACATTGGAGCTTCAGTAACTTTTCTTTCAGGGATGACAGCTCATTGGTTACCTTCTATTCTTTCATCCCTTGGCACTCATATCAAGGTAACCTTGTTGTTTTAGGCCAGCTGCTTCAGACCTTGTCTGCATTCCCGGACAATTTCAAATTCAAAGGTGTAAGACCTGAAAGTATATAGGTCTTTGTCCTTCGACAGCCCTTGTTTATGCATTCCTTGGCACGGATCTGTAACATAGATTTCTGCATAGAAGATGGTTAGGGTAGTGCTTACGACTCTGAATAGCCTGAAAATATTCCCTGCTACGTCCACAGCAACCCGTTCATCCATCTTCGATGGATCTGTGTGCCAATCAATCTGTATACCAAATAAATTACTTTCTCCAACCGCAGTATTTGGATCCTGCTCGTTTCATGTCTCTCAATCAGCACATCAAAGGGATGATCGAATTCCTGCTTGGTTAGCATTGCTTCAGTGAGATAGGTTATGGACTCCAATTGTATTAGCTCCAAAATTCTTGTGGCCAACCAGATCCGCCTGGTTCGAATTTGAGTACCTGCCGTGGCCTTAGGATACTAAGTACTGCCTCCTTTTCCACGTAATGTAAATGAAGTAGGTCCTAACAAGAGCTGCCGAGGAATAGGGCACGTTGCCTCTATAATTTCTAAATAGGCAAGGTGTTGCAATCTCAGCAACTTTCCTTATGTTTCCATCGTATTTAGTTGTGTCTTATTATTTAGCTTCTGCATTGTGAAATAATATATTATATTAACATGCCAGACTACGAGCAATTGATAAACCAGTAAAAATCGTTTTTTGAATGCGCTCTGATTCGCCACCCCATCTACTCAAGTTTTTGGTTAATTTCGCAATTAAAATTAACAACACATAGGCAGTAACATAGAAACGACAAGTAAACGGATAGCACGAAAAAATTTGCTAATCAGGTACATTTAGATAATTTAAACTCTTCCATAAATTTTTTTTCGTTGTAAATAATGATGACCAAACAAAGACGATAGACGAGCAAACACGAGTAAGTGACCAGCAGCAAATACGAGCAAATGAATAACACAAAGAAATGTGTTAGGTACATTTAGACAATTCCCCCTTTTTCTAATTTCAAAAATGCTTAAAAGCGGTTAGAGAAAACATATTTTTTTATTCGTTTTATTCATTATCCAGAGTATTTTTTAGTTCGTAGAAAAATTTTGCATCTTCATCGCTACTATCCCTATTCATTTATTATAAGTTTATTATTACACTATTGGTTGATTGATTGGTTGATTTGACAGCCTAAGGGGTGCATTGCTGCCGATTCCGGGCATCCATGGAGGTTCGTTCCAACACTCAGCTTGGTCGTCCGTCCAACATGCCCAACGGACGGCCAAACCGCGTGCCGGAACCAAATCTCGGATGTTTTATATACCGCCGGACCGGCTACATACGCCGGGTTGGACATTGGACATGCTTGTTGTCAGCAGCGAGAGCCGCATGACGCATGGGGTGGGAATGTAGGATGGGAAGTGTAGGTGTTTGTGAGATGCTGCTTTTAAGTTTCCATGCTTCTATTAAGTTTCTATCTGATGCTTCTTTTCAGTTTTCATGCTTCTTGTTAAGTTTCCATCTATCGTCATCTTCTTATTTTTCTTCTTCTAAGTGTTCTGTTTCTTCTGTTTCTGAATCTGGCAGTTTTCATTTTTTATTTTTTTTTTGTTTTGTTTTTATTTATTAACCGTTCCACAGGTAAATATCTATTTACAGTGGAGTTGCTGGGAAGGGCCCTATCTCGCGGTAACAATAATTGTTTTGCGCGTTATGAGAAAAAAGTTCCGAAGGGATAGTTTACTCACCCTGTATGTCGTTTCTTTGAGACAATCGGTTTCAATTTCCGCCTTCCAAATTATTAATAAAATAGTATGTTTTGAATCAATAAATCGAGCTGATAAAAATTAAGATGGTAAAGATCAGGTAGAAAGATAGAATAGAATAATATCAATTAAATCAGATAAAATAAACTAAATAAATGTATAGCTTATCTGTCTTTCTGCAGCGTCTTGTGTGATTCCTGTTTTATTTTATTTCCTTTCCTTTTCTTTCTTAGGTTGAATATTGATTTTGTCCATTTAAAAACTTTCCAGTGTATACAACAAGGTCACAACACAGCTATATTTCTTTGTAAACATATGTGCATCATTTTGACACTAACTATGCTATTATTTATTGCCCATGAGCCACTTAAAAAGTATCTTGTTGGGTCGTCTAGGGTGTACGTAAAGACACTGCACTTCACTTGAGCTTGTTTGCATTATTTGATGTAATATTATTAGAAAATCTTGTAATTATTAATTCCATATAACCTTTGTTTTTGTATTGAGGCGCTTCATTTCACGCAGAATTTCTTAATCTACCGGTGGCTGAAATTATTTCGAGTTTAACGTGGTTTTTATCGCTTTTATACCGCTTTTTAGAGAGTATCTTAACAACATGTCTATTCACGACGACACTTAACTCAGTCTCCAAGTTTATTATTACACTGTTAATATAAAAAACAAAACATTTTTTTCATTATGTTAAAAAGTACTATTCCCGTTTCCTCCTCTGTTTCTTTTTTAAAGAATGCACTAAAGCTAGCCGCCTGCACCTCTCTCACTACAATTTTGTTTACATTAATCATTATTTGTGTAATTTTGTGTTAGCCAAATTATCTGTAGTCCTAGTATATATTTTCTTATCTCAGTGCACTGGCTGTGTAGATGACGGTCTCTAAAATATTAATCGTTGCAACGAAACAATTACTGTACTTCTTAATAGATTGTAATCAACAATGTCTCGTGCTAATTAATTGGCGCCTTTCCATATTAGCTGAACTCATTAAAAGCTGGAATCTCCTATAGAAGAAATTCAGTAATTGGTGTCTGAAAGCGTATATACATTGTGAATGCACGTGGCTTGATGCCACAGAGAGCACGGTGACAACAGTAAAAAAGTTGTTGATAAGGAATCCTCACTTCTTACAAAAATCCAATAATAATTGTACAATATCGAATGTGCACTGTCCTTAATCCAATTGTTGTCCATGTGTAGCATGACCACCCTATTTTCAGTTTCATATTTGCTGTTACTGCAATTGCTTCCTGTACCCCCCAAAAACCTCTTCTCAAATCTGGAATGAATGCATTTATTCTCCCGTGTTAGAGCTGTATCGGTTGTAACCGGGAGTTCATGGATGGATGCCTGCATGAATGTCATGAAGAAATCAGCTACTTGTTTTCGTAGGGTTTTCGTTGCATTGATATGTGCCTGTGATTTTATATTTTGTTCCTCCAGTTCGGGGATTAATGCTCCGAGTAGGCAGTTTCCGTTGCCGTCGATTCTTTCACCGGTAATTGTGGTGTTCTCGTTTCAACGTCCTGCATTAGTGTGTCCATTTTATTTGTTTTTCAACACCTATGTTAATTTGCTTGTAAGAGATTTATTATTATGTGTCTCGCAGTAGAGGAACTCTTTACGGCGGGTTGCAAATGAGAAAGAGGTCCGATATAATACAATTACTATACTTCCACTCCAGGATGTGGAAGTAGTAAGAGATATTAAACATTTATGAAATCGGCTTTTTCTCCATAAACCAACAACTAAAAAAATGTGCGTAAAATAATAGAAAACATTTTTTTGTGAAATCTCGGTGCCTGTAAAGTTTGGTGAAAAGACCTGCTTGTCTTTCACACTCTGTAAAAAGTAACGTGTTTCAAACAAAGAATATCGAACCTCACTCACGTTTCCACAAATAAATTATCTATTAAATCATGAAAACCGCATATCTATTATTCTCAAAAAAAAATATTTTTTTAACCTAAAAATATGCTTGGTCCGTTTCAACTGACCAGCAGTTCATTTTAATAACGCTGTAATTCTGTTTGTATTCTGTAATTGGGCTTCTGTTGAATATGTAATTAAATAATTAAATAAAGTAATAAAATTAGTTGGTAAATTTGTTGGTATTTTTTACATCGATTCATTAAAAGTTTGAAAGCCACTTCGATCCATCCAAGCACTATATTCTTGCTACACTAACTAAGAACTAAGAAGACTATAATATATAAGTAGCTGACATTTTGCGAGGGTCTTTTTAATATCCGTTTCATGGTAATTTTGTCACATTTACATTGTTTCAGTGAAGGCACTCTGAATCGAATGTTCCCAGTGTGCGTAACATAAATTTAAATTTTGCCTAACATAAATTTTGAATAACAATGCGAGGTACTGTGAAACAACCTTTATGGGGCCATTAAAACTACTGAGCAGAAATATCAAACTTTGATCAATAAAACAGCGTAATTCGAAACCGGATAGCACCGCTACTGAAATTGAAGATTATACAGTTCACTGAGGTAAAAATAATTTAATTGTGGATCACCTTAAACCTAAAAAATCACCACTACGACCTTAGGCTGTGGGGCCTGTCTAAATGATTTTAAACTGGGGAATTTCTTGTTACAATTCAATTAAAATCAAACTTCTTATTTAGGTTTAAAATGTGATGATAATAATTAGGCCTGTACAAGGTGTGTCAAAATTTTGTGGACGGATGTAAAGTCTATAACGAAAAATAAGACAAATTTCAGGAATATATCATTTAAAAATTAATAAAATACACCAAACATTGTTGACCATCATTAAATGTATTCACTATGTACAATTTTGCTTTTTCGTATAATTGAAAAGAAATACTTGTTATATTGAAGTATCCCTATTAAAATGATCCCGTATTTTTGTATTTTCTCTTACTTAACAGAAATTAAATTTATTTTAAATTTATATGTATTTTTGGCGCCCAAGGTGGGGCTGAACCCACAATTCAGTGTTTTTATATTATTAAAATGCAGTACTTCTGTGGCGGAGTTAATATAGTTTCAAATCACTTATATCAGTTAGATCAAATCACATACGTATGTGTCTAAAAATTGTAATTGTTCATTTTCTTTTTCATTTCTCGCTCAGTCAGAAACTCGCACAGAAAAGGGAAGTCCATTTTCCAAAAGAATATTGTTAGTTACCTTGGATCGAGTGAATTCAAATCTCGCCCCGTCCTCTTCTCCAACTGCCACTGCACGTTGCAGCGTGAATGTTTGACAGGATCAAGGCACGGGAGTATGAAATAAATTATAGTTGAGAGTAGAATAAAATTTTGTTAAATTGGATATAATCGCTTCCAGAGTGTCAAGTGTGACTCTTGTTGTACAGTTATACAAGTTTGTTATTTAGACAGAAATATGAGTGGATCTTTCTGTTTCAGATCTCAGAGGGTACAGAACTCAGCAACGATATCCGTTTGTTTGCGAAAGTGAACAACTACCACGCGTACACGTCGCTAAACGCCAAGAACCATTTCCGAGCACCCACAGAGTGGGGTATCTGCCTGAGACCTTCCAGCCACAACACGGACGACGAAACCTCCACCGACCAACTTAGGTGTCTCGCTTGCGATTCCGAGCAGGTGCGCACCTGCTGGATCACAGCGATGAGACTCGCCAAGGTAAGTTTCTTCTTTCCTTAAAATAATTTGTGTCAGGAAATACGCCTAGTAATTTATTAATTCAACTCAAATATTCTGCTCTTAAATGAAATAGAATTTTATTGAAACATTTTTTTGAATAAATGATCATAGATAATTTTAAATGCTGGTCCAGTTCGAATTTTGCGTTTGTTTGTTACTAGGATTCCTCCTCTTTATTTTGTTGGCCAAAAGAAACGTCAAATTATAATAAGATTAAAGGAACATATAACCCATCTAAAAAATGCAAGTTCTGAAAATATGGTGTTGCCTAATATGCCTTTGATAACAATCATATAATAGATCTCATTAACTTACGGTTAATTAAAAATGTAACAAATAATAGAAAGTTGGATGCTTCTGAAAACTTGTAAAATGTAAAAGTAGGATGAATAATGACAAAGGAGTATCCCACTTTATTGGTTATTAAGTCACAGTACGTCAAATGAAGATAAAGTTTAGGTAGGGATCACAGAATATCGGTTGAATCCATTTACATTATTTTAGAATAAATATAGGAACATTTTTAGTTGTACTTTAGTTTCAATCATCCTCAAATGATATTGCGGTTAGCGAAATGCATATTGAGTAACAGTATAGTGTAGCGCATTAACTATTTTGATATTTTAAAAAATACGCGTGATGAGTATTGTACTTGTTGATAAGATTCTATAAACATGAAAATGAAAATGAAATGAAATATTATACCTATGGTAAACGAAATACATATAGTGAACCTATGTGACAACAGCAGCCCAAGATAGCATCTCAAATTTACGGAAACGTCCGAGTGTTCATAGGCGTTCGTGTATTAAGGAGTTGTATATAAAATTAAATAATCGAAGTAGCTTTCGATCTGCGGGAGAAAACTGAAATATTTATTATGTCAAGAGATATGAGGAACGTCATAACAATATCTATATAATTATTATAGTGTTTCTCACTCCCAAAAATGGGAACACACGCAAAAGCTGCCAAAAATAATTTTAAAAGTTGCACCTCAGTACGAGCATCCTAGTACAGAGATCTAAAGTAATGATAAAAATAATAATATAAATTTTCGTCGAGTTCCAAAGGGGTTGAAGTAACCCTCTAAACAACAACAAAAATTATAACTCTGAAACCAAAATTGATCGCACATTGTCACTCTCAGAAGAGATCGAATGTGATGAAAGAAACAACACTGTAAAATTTCATTGACTTCCAAAGGGATCCTAGGGTTGAAACAACCCCCGAAATAATAAAAAAAATCATAACACCGAAACCATAAAAGGTCGCACATTTTCAATCTCAGGGGAGATCGAGAGTAATGATGAAAACCACAATATAAATTTTCGTCGACTTCCAAAGGGATCCTGGGGTTGAAACAACCCCCGAAATAATTAAAAAAATCATAGCTCCGAAACCATAAGAGATCGCACATTTTCAGTCTCAGAGGAGATCGAGAGTAATGATGAAAACCATAATATAAATTTTCGTCGACTTCCAAAGGGATCCTCGGGTTACAACAACCCCCGAAATAATAAAAAAAATCATAACTCCGAAATAATAAAAGGTCGCACATTTTCAATCTCAGGGGAGATCGAGAATAATGACGAAAACCACAATAAAAATTTTCGTCGACTTCCAAAGGGATCCTCGGGTTGAAACAACCCCCGATATAATTTAAAAAATCATAACTCCGAAACCATAAAAGATCGCACATTTTCTATCTCAGGGGAGATCGAGAGTAATGATAAAAACCACAATATAAATTTTCGTTGACTTCCAAAGGGGTCCTGGAGTTGAAACAACCCTCGAAATAATAAAAAAATCATAACTCCGAAACCATAAAAGATCGCACAAATAGAGCGGCGGTGTCCTTTGTCGGTCGCTTTGAGGGCTTTAACTGCTTTATCGGGATCTCCTTGATGGCTTAACTATATATCTTACGTCTACTATACTAGTGAATCTTTCGCCAATTAAGATGGTATCATTGGGATATGATTAAGGTCACAAGCAATTACCTGAAATGTTTACTTATCAACGAGTTCAACACTTTTACGTGTATTGTTCTAAACAAAATGGTTCGTAACCTTGATATTTATCGATCGAATTTTTAAAAAAATGAAAGGGTCCTTACTTGATCCAATACTGATTTACCGTTCAAGATTTAAGAAAATCGTACTTTCCTTTCTATTATGCTTAACAAGAAACATGGCGAATGGAGAGACTGACAGACAAACGGTCAAACCGACGCGACGCGACGGACGAACGGGCAGGTGATGGGCATTTTGAAAGTTGTTCAGAAATACATGACTAATACAATGATATTAACATTTTTCTCTGTGAGCGATGTTAACGATTCTAGAAACGAGTCGATCAAGTTTTTGTTTTTGAATTTTCGAAAAATATCACGATAGATAAGGAAACAATGTATACCATTTTCTATAATCTTGTAAGCTTTATTTTCATATATGATACATAACTTCGATATCGCTTATGGTTAACGGGACAAGCAAAAACCTTAATTTGACTGCCATTTTTTCAAGATGGCGGCTTGCGTGCGACAGATAGAGACAATTCAATTCAATAGTACACGATTAATAAAAACTAAAAGAATGCTATAAACTTCTTAGAAACTAGTCAAATCGAAATAAAAGGAATTCTAAATTAGTAATACTATAATGCAGATATTCAATCACGTCGTCTTGGTGTGATGTTCTGCATACGTCAGTCAGATAATTTAACCCAGATCTTATATAAACGAATAATTTACTTTAATTTTGAATGCCTACCTATTGTTGCAATTATCCGCAATTTACTACATTTACGACTTCCGGATAATAAGGGAAAATGCATAGTTCGCTGCATACAATGTCCATAATCACATGGCAGGTTTATCGCCTTCGGTAAACTAGGCAAAAGACAATATGTATTTTAAAATTGCTTCGGTCACGCAAACATCACATTTAGTCCTATTACCCAAATGGATACAAAGGAATAATGAAACATGTTTGATATTTTGTTTAACTGTGCACCAAATCCTATCGAGTTGAAAATAACATTGCATGTCTACTTCTGACGGGAAAATTGAATTACTCTATTTAATACATTTCAGCGTTGGAATTAAACAAAATGTCAAAAGTTCTTATAGATAGATATCATTGGTGCTTTAAATGTCATAAGCAAGTGTCGGAATTTTTCAGCGTTAACAGAGTCGGACTAGACTTGATATTCAATTTTTCAAGAAATATTATAACAACAATATTGTGTTTTAACAATTGTGAATTTGTAATTGTAATTTCTCTCTTTATGTTATCCCTATTTATAATATTAACATACTAACTTTCGTATTTCTGTAACGTTATATTATTGAGTAGAGAAGTTTTTAAAATAAATAACAATCAGTTGGAACTAAGAAAATGTATTGGAAAGTGCTTACCCCGGATGCTTGCCTCTTTGTGGTCAGATCAAGAAGATACCAACAGCCAGCTTCAGATAGATACAGTACAGCATAATGGGCATCGAATGAAAGATGTAATAAAAAATATCTTATTCGTTTATTTTATTTACATTTATTTACTTGCATGGTTTATAATCATTGTTCTTTCCAAATTGTCTATAGTCATTTTTTGACGTCTACTGTTGAATGTCCACTTTAATGCTGAAAAGGAGCGTTCTACATCGGCAGAAGTATGCGCTGCTATACCTCATGGCCAAATGTTTTGAATATTCGTTATTACCCAGATTACCCTCCAAAAGTTTGCTAATTGTTGCAGTTCCTTCAAATCCGGAGTTTCTCGAGATCGTTTCATTCAATTTGTGGTATATTTTGACACCTTTTGTTCCCTCTGCTTTCTCGAGTTTATCGAACACCGAACTAATTTTTTGCATAGATTCATGAATTGACAGCTCAGGGCATTGTAGATATTCTATAACATTTACTATAACATTAAAATTAGTATTTATATATTCAAAATTTCTATATTATTGTTATTAACCTGGGTTTTTGAGTTAATTTCTTCGATGTTCGTTGCATCTAGATACTAACATTTCAGTTTGTGCAATTTTGTTACCCTTAAATGTAGAGGGGAGGCAGAGGTTGCAAAAGAAAGTACATGTAAGGGGGCGTCTCATAAATGTTACAAAGTGTTACAAAGAGGGGATCAACAATAGCCCATGTGCGTATACGTATTTGTTGAAGGGCCACATATGGTCTTTAGCAGACAACCAATCATTTCTAACCGAACACGATGTGGTCAGGATCGCGAGAGGGGATCTAGGGGGTCATCTGGCCCTGAGCTGGAAGGGGGCACCGTAGTTGCACGGCTGACATAATATATATCAAGTTATTTTTTTAGATTTTATTAAAAGCATAAAAAAGTAATATTAAGTGATTGGTAAGATGTACATTATTTATTTATGGTATATTATTTATTTATAATAAATGTTAGTTTAATGAACAACTCCATAAATGATTCAGTAAAAATAAATATAGATCATTTAACCTACGGCTATGCTACCGACAATATTAAGAACGAACCAAGAGCACCTTCTGGTTAACTGTATTCGTATACGGGTATCGTTTGCAATATTCAAGCACGGTCTCGGTGTTATTCTATAACAAGCATGCTTTGTAATGATTTATCCTGGTAGCAAGCTTTAGACTGAATTTCTTAATTGAGAATAAATAGGTACCATACGACTTTGTATTCATTCGAAAACTCGGAGAGGCCAAAGACCAACGGCAATAGGGGCCTCCAAGATTATAAATTTACCGGGCCCCAAAATTTCTCTCGCCCGGCCTGGATGTAGTAAATCGGTTTCTTACCGACCGAATTCTAGGACATTTCTGTAATTCAGTTGTTTGTTTGAATGCTTCCATTGTCTTTGCGACGTTAGATATTACTACATGTTTTTTCTATAAACCTGGTTAAAACACATAAAGCGTCGTGGTGGGTAAACAGTGTCCACCATTTGAGAGCAAATAATTTTTCCATACTTGCCGTGGTGGACTAACGTTGTCCACCAGACATTTTTACAGTTCAGGCCGTGGTAGTCAGCGGAGGTCCACTGAAGCCACACTAAAGATATAGGAAGTGAATAGAATGCTTTTAGCAACATTTCGCTGTACTTGGTTTCGGTTCTGGTGGTCAGTGTTGTCCACAATTGTCAAAAGATAAATACATGTCAAGCAAAAAAAAAAACAAATAACTCAAAACTACTTATTTGTTTAATTGTGAAACGTGTATTTCAACAAAACAATCTATACATAAATGTTTCACACATGCATCACATTCAATATTTTGATTTTCCTGTTTTGTTTTTTGCCAATTTTCTTCCCATTTCTTGAACATTTTTTTGATAACAGTGTGAACACAAGACTGAACAAGAATCAACAATTCAGTGCGGATTAAGTGACGGCCGCTCATGCCCACCGCCGCCGCCGTCTCATTGGGAATTTAGCTCGTTGTGGCCGCGGTGTGTCAACGTTGTCCACCAACTTGTTTGTGTCTTTTTATAATCTAAGTGAATTTCGATGCATCTGGTCGTGTTGTATTTTATCCATGATCATTTTAAACGATTATTTGCAAAAAAAGAAAAATTCCTGCTAGTAAAAACTGTCAAATTGACTTCTCATGGCGGCACTCTACGTGTTAAGACATTTCAACCAATTCAATTTGCTGATTTACTTCACTCGTGCTAACTCTCTTATCATTTTAAAACGTAGCTTCATGTAAAACTAAACGTTTTGCGGTACAGGAGGTACAACTGTATAACACATTTCAGTATACCAGTTTTTTATCACAATTGGCATATTCCACGGCACACATCATAAACATTAACAAAAAATGAATACATTCCTCTCATTTCAATTTTAAAAGCTTTCAGATGTTTTAATCCGATACTGTACAATTCTACATGGCTATGCGTAAAAAAAAAATTCAAGGTGATACATTCGACTGCTTTCGACGTCACGAGTTAACAAGTCAGGCAAATGACAAGATAGCATTAGAATTAAAATTAATTTCTGTATTAAACCACTTGTCTCCTAATAATTTCTGAATACTCGTATATGATTGTAATAAAATATACATTCTGGGTTTAACAGATACGTATAATCAAATCGCATTTGTCGGAAACAGCTTGAGGTTATCATATTTATTTTGACCTTGTTTCAGATACGTTTACAATAATTACTAGATTTGAAATGGCTTATACATGCTGTCACAGATGTATGTGACTAAAGTGCATTAATCAGTACACCGTTATTCGTGATAGTTGATAGTCATATTAGTTTCAAAACCTAAAACTTCCCAATTGATTTCTGATTCTTTTTTTTATTTCCATCACAAAGAAAGAATGAAAACGTGTTACTAAACATAGAAAATTAAAATTTTTTAGCTCTTTCAAATCTTGCTAAAAAACAAATTTTGAAGAACTACGTAGTCTTATCTCGGCTACGAAATGTGGCGACAGCGCTCCGATTTTCGAACGTAAAAATTGACATGAGAACGTCTGTACAGCCTGTCGTTTTCACGTATTCCGTTTTGCATTTGGAAGATTCGTGTGTATAGTTCTCTCATATAATTACTAATTGGAAAATAGTAATAAAATGTCAATACAATTGAAATGCAAAAATAAATTTGCTTTCTTTCTAATGTACTGTTGCCAGATTTCATATATGCGTGATATTCTCATCAATTTCAGACTGTATCACGAATTATTTAAAAACCAGGCACAAATAGTTCCTCAAACCAAGGATACACTTTTGTAACAACTATTCAAACCCACTATCAAAAATAAGAAGAATCTGACATGTCCTATATGCATTATTGCGATAAATTCCCGTAAAATCACCTTTCCCTATCATTCCCATGTTAAAAACGTTGGAAAAGTATATACAAGATCATTCCCAAAATGATAGTGGTTTCATGAAACAATTATCTACATCCTGCCTAATTTTGAAAACAATCTGACGTTAACGACTTCGTTGGTAGAAATAGCTTAAAGCAAATCTACACCAAAGTAACTTTATCGCCGACATTAGTTAGGGAGATACTAACTTTATGGAACGTTTCGAATGAAGTCGATGACATTGTTTTCAGTCTAAATAATTACGAAATAAGATTTGCATAATCTTTAAATTAAAATCTAACTATTTTGCAAACCACTGAAATTATTGAGTGAAAATTCATAGTAATTTCTTGTTATGGTTCTACTTAGGTAGTCTTATAGTTTTTTTTTTAATATACGTACTAACAAAAAAAAGTTATGGTCAAAAATAATAAATATTTCCCTATCGGATGTCTCTTTCTAGAAAATAGCTACCTTTAATTATTTGTTTGCTCGTCTTTACACTGGAGGTTCAACTAAAAAAATAATAATTCTCCACACTTTTTAGTGACTTCTTATATAGTTTCTACAAACCAGAAGAAAATATCTGTCATTTTGACTTTTTAATCTTCAACGTCAGACTTATTTTCAGAGAATCTTCGTATTCTCATGAACCAAATTTCATGTTAATCTACAAAAGTCTGACATTTATGCCACCAGCTGTAACTTTTTAGATCGGATTCGATATCAGCTATTCTAAAAATTCCCAAATACAAATTTTAATGCAGTTTCGATGAAATATTTTTTCTGCATCACTTTCTACTTTAATAATAGAGAAGTCCATATGACTCCACGCACAAAATGCTTACCGCACTCACAGGGAGGACTGTAAATACAATATTTGAAATTTTGAATAATTACTGGTTTCATTTTCGATAAAACTGATCTTAATTTGGTGCCTGTTTTACAAGCGATTATGATTTTTCGTAATTTATCCGATAAACTTACATAAATTATTGCTGAGGACCTAATTTCACTGTTTGTTAATATAACAATATAACTGGCTATCAATAAAACTCTCTGGACATTAAAGTACTCCTTGTTAAAATTTTACAGCTTCCTTGACACTAATTTGTTGGTTGGGATTAAATAGGTGACATTTTTGTTCGTGTGTGTTTCTTTCAGCAAAATTGCATACATATGGAATATAAATACACATGTATCGCATACATCTGAAATGGTTATCGGACATGCAATAACTTTTGGGGGCATTTAAACTTTGGTTGTGCAAATAAAAAAATGTTTCAATTGTTGCACACTTATTCGATCACACTGTATATCATGGGTATAGAATCAGGTCATGCCTATCATAAAATTGCATTGTCAGCGAAACTGACTCATCGTTTAGAATTTCAGCTCCGTAGGATAAGAGGAAGTGGTTCTAATTCAGCTTGCAAAATTTGAATTAAACAAACTAACACACTGACATTGCAAGTTAAATAAAAGCTTTAAAAATAAATTATATATGAAAATTTCTTTTAAGAAAAAGCTTTTATTTAAAAAAAACTACTAAAAGTAAAAAATAATTTTTTAAAATTCATACTCCTGGAAACCAAAAGCTTTGGGGGCGGTCATATATTACTATTGCATAGTTACTTTGTTCCATTGACCGCCCCAAAGCTTTTGGTTTCCAGGTGTATGAATTTAAAAAAATATATTTTTTACTGTTTAGTAGTTTTTTTAAATAAAATCTTTTTCTTAATTTTTTTTATATAATTTTTTCTTGGCGTAAGCGCATTTACTCTTAAACGATTTTCATATTTTTTGCCTTACCTTGTATGCTATTTAACTTGAAGCCATTCTAGGTGCACCTGAAATGGTTGTCGGACATGCAATAACTTTTGGCGGTATTTAAACTTTGGTTGTGCAACTAAAAAAAACTTTCCAATTGTTGCACACTTAATCGACCACACTGTATACCCTGGGGGTAGAATCAGGTCATGCTTATCATAAAAATGCATTGTCACCGGACTTATACACGTGTGCCAAATTTCAAAACTCTAGCTTGATTAGAATTGGTCGAAATTTTGATTGCACGTCCGCCATATTGGATTTAGAATGACGTCACATTGTTTCTCGTATTTCACTCGTCAATCCCTTTTATTTGATACCCATATTAAGAGAATTGAAAAAAAGGTGATCCGCCATATTGGATTTGGAACGATAATAGATGTACTATATTGCATTTTCACCGGACACGTGTGCCAAAGCTCTAGCTTGATTAGAACTGGTCGAAATTCTGATTGTAAGATTTGACTTAAACACACTCACTAACATTGCAAGTTAAATAGAAGCTTTTAAAAATGGAGTTCGGTCTTGGAATTTTTCCCGTATAAATTATACATTTGATTGGAATGAAATAGTAGTATTTGTACCAAAAAGACCGTTTCAGAAATATATCTGAAGGAAGTATTAGTCATGAATCATATTTATCATATCTCAAAAACAAAATTATCATTCAAGAGTAAGTTTGCAGGTGTTTTGGAATCTGCTAATTCTGCGCTGTCTTTCACTATGTATGTTTAAGTATTGTTATATCTTGTATAATAAAGTAATGATCGACGAGGTCTCCACCTCGCACAATACGATTTTTAACATAGTCTGCTGGTGAAGCTCCCTATAAAAAATTATTTCGAATACATAAGCTAAAAACAAAAATAGATTTAATCATCAGATCGATGAAGAAACATCTCCGCGGATGCCAAACCGACCGATGTACACTAATAAGTAACAAAATTGCATCGCATTCGACAGACTCATTCCACCTGATTGTGTTTAGTGATATGTCATCGTTTTATTAGTCGTAAAAATCAAATCGAATCGAATCGAAATCGTGTTATTCTTGCCTTATGCATTATAAACACTTTTATGTAGATAACATGGGCCAGCGGTGTATGGTAGTGGTGTTGATTGATTGATTTGCCAGCGTAAGGAGGACATTGCTGTCGATTTCGGGCATCCATGGAGGTTCGTTCCAACACGCAGCTTGGTGGTCTGTCGAACACGCCCAACGGACGGCCAAACCGCGTGCCGGAACCAAATCTCGGATGTTTTATATACCGCCGGACCGGCTGCATACGCCGGATTGGACATTGGACATGCTTGTTGTCAGCAGCGAGAGCCGCATGACGCATGGGGTGGGAATGTAGGAGGATGGGAAGTGTAGGTGTTTGTGAGATGCTTCTTTTAAGTTTCCAACTGTCATCATCGGTTGGGGTGTGCAGGTGTTTGCGAGATGCTTCTTTTCAGTTTCCATGCTTCTTTTAAGTTTCCATCTATCGTCATCTCCTTATTTTTCTTCTTCTACGTTCTCTGTTTCTTCTGTTTCTGAATCTGACAGCTTTCATTTTTTATTTGTTTTGTTTTGTTTTTATTTATTAACCGCTCCACAGGTAAATATCCATTTACAGTGGAGTAGCTGGAAGGGCCCTATCTCGTGGTAACAATATTTTTTGCGCCTGATGAGAAGAGGTCCGAAGGGATAGTTTGCTCACCCTGTATATCGTTTCTTTGAGACAATCGGTTTCACTTTCCGGCTTCCAAATTAATAATAAAATATTATGTTTTGAATTTATAAATCGTGCTGATAAAAACTAAGATAGTAACGATCAGATAGAAAGATAGCATAGAATAATATCAATTAAATCAGATAAAATAAAATAAATTAATTTGTAGCTTATCTGTCTATGCAGCGTCTTGTGATTGCTGTTTTGTTTTATTTCCTCTCCTTTTATTTCTTGGGTTGAGTTGATTTTGTCGATTTAAAAACTTCCCACTCTATACAATTACTTTAGGTCACAACACAGCTATATTGCTTTGTAAACATATGTGCCTCATTTTGACACTGACTATGCTATTATTTATTGCCCACGAACCACTTAAAAAGTATCTTGTAGGGTCGTCTAGGGTGTAAATAGGGACACTGCACTTCACTTGTAATTATTAATTCCATATAAACTGTTTTTCTATTGAGGCGCTTCATTTCATGCAGAATTTCTTAATCTACCGGTGGCTGAAATTTTTTCGAGTTTAACGGGATTTTTACCGCCTTTTAGAGAGCATTTTAAAAACACGTCTATTCACGACGACACTTAACTCACTCTCCGCGGTGTATGATAGTGGTGTTGTTTTAAAATTCTTCATCTATTGTATTAGTATCTAACTTAATATTTAATCTAAAAAATGGTAATTTACGTAAATAACATAAAGAACAAACCCTACATGTCTATTAATTATTTAATAAATCAGGATGATGTTTGTAAAATATAAATCATTTTTTAATGGAAATATCAATGAAATGATAAGAACTAATTGCTTTTTCGCAATTAAGTTTGGACGATTTACGTTCACAACACATTTCACCAAATGACAATAAAACATGATTTAATGCAAGCCTCTGCAAATTACACGAGTCACAAATTACCGTTAGATATGGCACCATGACTTGACGTACACGTTATATGGCCCGTGTAATTTACGGCTCTGAGCGAAATATGTCTCCCATTATAATAATATTTAGATACCAACCCAAAAAAAAAATGGAATTCTATTCAGGAAAACGTTGCCACAAGAATTATACTTATGTTTAACTGTAAAATCTTTTATTTCTGCATTAAATTCATTAAAAAATTCTATTTGAGTACTTTGCAGACATACTTATACACTGCAACATCAAACGATTTAACATGAAAAGCAATAAGTCACTCATTCAATATGTATATATTATTGGTCTAATTCTGCCCACCCTAGTATACCAATGAAGCTAATAGTATTTCTTTTTTATATTCTTTTTTCTATGGTAGGAAAATGTTAGTGTTATTTGGTGTTTGGTTGTATCCTTTACGTACTGCCAGTTTCTTTGCCTTTATTATTTGTATAGTGTTTTATGGGCAGTGTTAATTGTTTTATCTAATCGAATACCCTGTATAATACATTCTGTTTTGCAATTTATCTTAGCAAATAAATAAACATATAGCATACAATTTTTTAAATATGTTTCTGACACGTGGACTTGATAATTCACACCTCGCAAAGCTTTATTGACAATTTTATTGGAAGTAAAGTGAAATGAAATATGACACCTCTACCTATATTGAATTTAAATACCTACGTTTCTATTTATTTTGATGTGTATATAAATATGATATAACTCCACTTTATATTTGAAAGGATATGAGCACATTTACCCCAATTTCGATAACAACAAGGTCGATATCTGTTTAAAAAATTGTTTCCAAAGTTACGAGCAAAGTCACATTTTGAGCGAGTTTGTAGTTTCCCATTGAGATGTAATAAATGCTCATTACTAATATAGTCTAAAATGTATTTCGTGTAATAGCCGTGATAGGACAATAAACATTTAAATGTATATGATTTTAAATAGGTTTTAAGTTTAACTAACATATGCGGTTCCAGCACAATGGAGTACCTACGCACTTAACGATCAATGTGTAATTATTTAGATACACATTCTTCGTTTAGATGATTTGATAGAGAAGTCACGTTACATAGCAAACACGAAATCAATCGTAAGGTCCAAAAAGCGTAAACATTGTAGAGCTGAGGAAAAAAATAAGTGGCAAATTAAGATGCAACTAAAAGCCTAGCATTTACCCAATTCTGCTATCACTTGACTTTCCAATTTTTGCCGGAGTTGCCGGTGATACAAGGCACGAGTTTTTTACCTCTTATTCAGTTGATTTTCTAGGGATTTTATCCTAAAAAATTGTAATTGTATCGGTACTACATATGTGTGCAAAATTCCAAGGCACTAGATCAAGAGGAAGTCTCTGAAAATTAACTTGACAAGATTTGACCGAAATTGACTGACAAACATGTGAAGTGAAATAAGAGCTTGTAGAAATGGGAGTAGCTTTTGCCTAAATAACCCAGTGAAATTAGACTTTTCTGATCTAACAAAATATATCCTTCATTTTTTTATTTTAAATCGATTTATTCTGGTGTTTTAAAGAAAATATTAAAAATCGAGAACGAGATCACTATGATATAAAAAATTATTGAAGGTCAAAATTCACAAGAAACCGTTTTTTGCGAATATTGCGCTTTTGGTGGCGCGAAGGCCAATTGAGATTATTATAGAAATGAAAGATAATAAAATTCCGCACAAAAACGATCTCTTCATTTTTTTATGTACAACGGTTTAGGCAAAAATGTGTTTCAAAGTTTCCGCGCAAGACATAATATGCTCCATTTCATATTGTCTATGCATAGAATACGTGCTTGTTCTATGCATAGTATTTGTTAACTGATCGATATATAAAATAAAATACATATATATGTTAACTATTATACAGTATGTCTCACATTCCATGACTCCTATAACACAACTCTTATTATACTCTTCGCAAATATAAAACGAAGAGTATATTGCATTCGATCGGCACATTTCTAAAACCGGTAATATTGCTCGTAGAGAAAAAATGTTCATGTTACTGTGTTGGTGACCGAATTCTTTCAAAATGTTCGTCCTTGTGTCCGTCTGTCTGTCGCTGTTCGTCCGTCACGTTTCTTGTAAGCACGATAACTTAAGAACGAAAAGTCCGATTGTATTGAAATTCGGACAGTAGGTTAGTGTTTAGCTAGAGGTAGAACCCTATTGTTTTTGAACAAAATCGATCAATAAATAAAAAAGTTATTAATTTTTGAAATAAAAAAAAACATTTTGTTTTGTAATTAAACAAAAAATGTTTGAAAGTAATATCATTTACAAAAAAACTGCGAAGAGTATCCTATAGAATGTGCAACAATTATATAACAAGCGTAGTAAATCGGCGAAGAGTATAATGGTTAGCTTGTTTACAACGTGATTTTTAGGTACTAATCCGGGAATTGGATCACGGTAAAATATTATGAAAAAAAATGTACCTAATTTTCCAAAAAAGATATTAGACAATTTTAACTGTAATAAAATCTCATAATCTGATTTGTTAAGAAAACCTCACTGAAACCGAATTTTAATAACTTAGTGTACTTGGTGTTCACGTGATAGGAAAATAAAACTTCCCTTGCGCGGAAACTTCGAAGCACATTTTTGCCTAAACCGTTCGTTGTACACTTGATTTAAAAAAAAAACTGGTACACTTTCTTTTAGCTATGTACATCTTTCGTTCTTTGATTGATATTAATAATCTTACAAATGTCACTTTGACGTTAATCAGTGGCGTCATTATTAAAAATGATTATCTAACAGATATTAAAAAATTTCGAATTGTTTCTAAAATTGAAGATGGTTGGTCCATAAGAAGACTTGCTGCTGAATACAATGTGAGTAAAACCACGATAATGAGTGTTAAAAAACAATGGAAAACCAACCAAACGGTATCCCGTAAAGTTGTTTCCGATAGGTCCAAAAAGAGCAATACTCAAGAAGATGAAAATCTTATAAATTACCTAAGAGAAAACCCTTTTCAGACTGCAGTAAATGCAATTTCAGAGACAAATTTCCCTGCTTCGGTACCTACTGCTTGCAGAAGAATAAAACTACAAAGCGACTTGAAGAGTTGTTCAGCGGCTAAAAAATACAAACTTTCAGAGGAAAAGAAGCAAGGGTAGCATTATTTTTGCACTCAACTATATAATCAATGATGAAAACTTCTGGGGGCAAGTTGTTTTTTCTGGCGAAAAGGTTTTTAAATCCTGTAACGATGGACATGTTCGCGTATATAGGCCTTCTTCCACTAGATACGACGAAAAATATACTTTCGATCCACAAATATCAGGAAGGTTTTCAGTCAATGTCTAGGCTTGGATGAGCCTAAATGGGTTAGGTGTGTGTTGGAACAGTGGTGGTCATCTCAATTCCATTAAATATATTGAAATATTAGACAATATTATGTTGCCATCAGTAATAGAGGTGTTATTTTCCAACAAGACAACTGCTCCATACATACGGCCCATCGTGTCAGGCAATGGTTTCTTAATAAAAACATAGAGTTGTTACCGTGGCCATCTAAAAGTCCGGATTTAAATCCAATTGAAAATGTTTGGGGACTAATGGTGAAACATATAAGAAAATTAAATAACCATCCAAACAATGCCCAAGAATTGGAAGGGATAATTGAAGACGCTTGGGAGAACTTGTCGCAAGAAGTTGACCTTGCAAGAAATCCGATTTTGTCCATGCCTGCAAGACTTCAGGCAGTTTTAGACGCTAATGGAGCAATGACAAAATATTAGTTAATTCTGAATTACGTAGTTGAAGTTCATTTATTTTATTTTTTTATTGTATTTTTATGGTCAGTTTGCATTGTTTACATTTTTTTTAATCTCAAGTGGTATTTTTGTGTTCTTATTTTAAAAATAGAATTGTCATTATTCGGTTATTATTTTAATTACAACCATTAGTAGAATTATCTGTAACAAATATATTTTTTTTTAAACAATAATATGGCAGGCTTGAAAATGTTTTGAAAAAGTTATTTTCTAATTATTTTTTAAAATTCCATTTGAATAAAATAAAAAAAAAAAGTTTAATAAGTTTAAAAACACTAAGAAAACCGGTCATCTCCAAAAAACCCAGGTCCGGGGTAAATCATTTCTTCTCTACCCCCCTCTCGACATGCCTGGCCAGCCCTATTTACAGACATTTGCACACAACTAAACTATTAAGATTTTCGATTACAAGAGTTGTACCAGTTTTTTTTTAAATCAAGTGTACATAAAAAATGGAAGAAATCATTTTCGTACGAAATTTCATTACCTTTTATTCTCATAATAACCTCAATTGGCCTCCCAACCATAGAAAGCGCGATATTTGCAAAAACCGGTTTTTGTGAACTATAACCTTGAATAATTTTTATGCCATAGTGATCTCGTTCTCCATTTTTAATATTTTCATGACACCAAAATAAATCAATTAAAAAAAAATGAAGGATATATTGTGTTAGATCAGAAGCCAAATTTGTGTCTAAAGTGACTGGAGTAAAAGATATAATCCCAGGATCCGGATTCCTGGGATTCTAACTAATTTTTTATTCCAGTAATCCCTTGACTGCAATAGCCTAGATCCCGGGAATTTCGATATCGGCATCGATCATGGCAAATGTGAAATGAACGCAATGGCTACTGTAGGCACTTTCGCCCAGGGGCCCTATTCTTGACGGCGATAGAAAGGAACGTTCCCCGGGGAACGATCCCTCATCGCCTTCTCTCGGGAGAATTATTTGTTGGTATTCTTGAACACGAGTGAACGATACGACACAGTAGTAAACGGTGCCATGAAAACAACAGTCAAAAAAATTATAGTAAATTTTGACAACTTAAATTCAACAACAATTGTCATTGATAGTTCATGTTTGTTCTTTGCATTTATTTTTAACAAGTTGAGTGGTAGTGAAATAACTTCTAATAATCTTCCATTTCTTGTATATTTTCTGGAAAATATACCAGCAGGCAAAAAATCAAAAATTAATAAGAGCATGAAAAATGTTGGAAAAAAAAGTGGAAATATAGCGGAACCAATGGAAAAAATAAATTAAAGTTGATCCGAGTTACGAGGGTGGAATGGAGTGAACTTTATGGTGGAAAATGGTTATTCACGACTTCCAGCGAAATTAGACCTTTTATCGAAAAAAGTTAAATGTAAAAGTTGTAGGTAATGAAAAGGTCTATTACTTTTGTATGAACCAGTTTTTCACATAACCTACAATTTTCCGATAAACATCGAAAAAACCGGTTTTTTCGTTTTTGATTTTAATCTCCCACAAAAATATTTTTTCTTTTCACGAAATTTGGTGGAAACTTACCTTTAAGTCCCAAACACGCTGTAATTTTTTTGATCAAAATATTTATTTTTTCATATTATTGTGATACTATACCAAAAAGGAGACCTCATTTTCATCCGAAAATACCCATGTGCTGGAAAGAGTTTATTAAAAAAAAAAACAGTGGTCCTTATTTTCGTTGAAACGTCTACTTTTACATGGTGTAAAATAATAAACATTACTGTGGGAAAATTTGCGAAAAACTGAAAAACTAGATTTTAAAAAGTTACTTTTCAATCATTTTTTAAAATTATTCATTATTTATTAAAATTCACAGTTGAAATCCTTAAAAAATGTAAGATAGAAAATAAGAAATGAAAACAAAAAACAACAGTAAAATTATAGCGATAAAAATTTGTGAAGTTGGGCCAATATTTTTTATAAAAAAGATGCAGACGAAAAAGATATCGCTGAAAATGGATTGCAATTAATAAAGTCAATTTATAAATGTAAGAATAAAAATGTGACTTTGAATTAATTAAGATTCCAGAAATATCAAGTAATAACAACAAAATCATTTAAATTGGAAAAACTTCCACCAACTGAAGACGCAGCAGAACAACATTGTTATAGGACATACTATCAGCTTCAAACTTGGCTCGGTAACTAACTAACAGCAATGGATTGGGGCTGGAAGAAACACCAACATGGAATTATGCCTGAATTGACAGATAAAGAATTGATTCTGAAATATTGTTTAAAACTATTTGTTGCAACTGTGGAAGTGTGTGTAATAGTCAAAAATGCTGCTGTCGAAAACACGGTTTCAAATGCACAATTTATGTTCAAACTGCTATTCTGAAAAATGCTCTAATATTGAAAAAGAAATCTACGAGGAAGTAAGTGATTCAGAAGAAATCATAAACGATCAGCAGATAAATATTAGGCAAAATATTGGCTCTGAAGACGAAGGCGGTATTGAAGATTTCAAAGATCCACCAGAATCCGAAAGTTTTATCGAATCTGACGATGAAGAACTGCCATCAAAGAGGCAAAGACAATTGATTGTATTTCTAATTAGTGTGATAAATGTAAATAAAAATATTGTAAAAATGATAGTAATAATTTTCATGAATATTTAATTTTTACAATACTAGGTATAAATTTCTAAGTACATTTAAATCTAAACACTGTACAAATATATATTTTTATTATAAAATTTTCTATTCGATAAATGCCACTTGAATCTAATTAACAGAATTTTTTCTATTAAAAAATATGGCAGTAATCACTTTTTTCTGGCTGAAACCATTTCACACCGAACATTTAATACTTGGAAAATACCATTTTCGCATGTTTTTTGAAAACCTCATACTTCAACGATTTCTAATTACTTAATAATTTATTAACGTTACATTATATCTCACATTTTTCAAGGAATTCAACTGTGAATTTTAATAAATAATGAAAAATTTTAACCAATGATTGAAAAATAATTTCTTAAAATCTAGTTTTTTTTAGTTTTTCGCATTTCCTAGCAAATTTTCCTATAGTAATGTTTATTTTCTTACACCATCTAAAAGTAGACGCTTCAACGAAAATAAGGACCAACGTTTCTTTTGAAAAAACTGTTTCCAGCAAATGGGTATTTTCGGGTGAAAATGAGGTCTCTTTTTTGGTTTGGAATCACAATAATATGTAAAAATAAATATATCGATTCAAAAAAATTACAATGTGTTTGGGACTTAAAAGGGTAAGTTTCCACTAAATTTCGTGAGATGAAAATTTTTTTTGTGGGAGATAAAAATCAAAAACGACAAAACAGGTTTTTTCGATTTCTCTCGAAAAATTGTAGGTTATGTGAAAGCACGGTTCATAAGTTATAGACCTTTTCACTACCTACAACTTTTGCATTTAACTTCTTTCAATAGAAGGTCCAGTTTCGCTGGAAATGGTGAAAAACGATTTTCCGCCCCTAAACTTCACCCTATTTCACTCTCGTAACTCGGATCGACTTTAATTTATTTTTTCCGATGGTTGCGCTATATTTCCATCCTTTTCCAATAATTCTCATGCTGTTATTAATTTTTTTTTCCAAAAATTATTTGCACTGGTCTATGACCTATACCAACAAAATTATTCGATCCTGTAATTTCTTGGTAACTACCAAACCCAAGAATCTAAGGGTGGCGAAAACCTTAAATAAGCCTATTTTAAAAAAGATATTTATGATACCCATCTACTTTGTACTTTTGTTTGAACAGTTAAAGCCTATCTACGGGTCGATGCGCGTTGGTTGTAAATGTGGAGTAAGCTTTCACTTAATTCCCCAACTGGTGGTACATTAATACATCCATGTATAAATGTATAAATTTGTCTCCGCATCCTCTATACTCATATCTTGCAGAATTTGGTCTGCTAACAAAATTTCATGCACGTCCATTTTAAAAAAAAACCTTTAATAATTAATTAAGCAACGAATTTAACAAAAAGTCGCTTGCACAAAAATTAGAGATCTCATGTCAAAACGGATGTGATAGATAAAATCGTTTAATTCAGTCAGGGAGTGACTGTTCCCTTGCAAATTTGCAAGAGATGAAACCGGGGAGCGCGTTTTCCTACCTACCGAGAGAAGTATTATTTAAGAATACGATTCTCTATTCCCCAAGAGAACCACGCCCACTTTCTCTCGGTTGTTCTACTCCCCGGAATTCAAGAATAGAGTCCCTGAATGAAATTTTCTATTCCCCGAGAGAACCACGCCCACTTTCTCTCGGCCGTTCTACTCCCCGGAATTCAAGAATAGGGTCCCTGGACTCTTGATATCACGGTACATAGATGACAGATTATCATGTTTGACGTAGTAAAAAACTATCAGTTGTGAAAACGGCTTTTAATTTCATTTTTAATTATAATAAATAATCTATTTAGCATTTAATTTTGTCTATACATTTTTATAGTGACGAAATACTCAATAAAGAGTCAAACAGTCAGCATCGCATAATGTATTAGTATAAAAATAATTATATGCAGCTTGTGGCTACTATAAATATTTTTTAATAACAGATCAGACTGTGGTTTATTTCATTTTAACAGTAAAAATAAAAGCTCCGTCTGCTTCTAAATTGTTGTTTGATGATATGCATTTTTTCCTGTCTAGAAACCACCTGGCAATATTTGAAATATTATGCAACTTTACTAAGATGAATTGATGGCTCCTAAATTACTGAATTTGACATTGGCAAGGGCGAGGCCGAATGTTTTGTAGCACAGAATTTTAATCTATCCGACGATTGCTGGCAATGGGTTTGTCTGAAACTTAAAATATACTAGAAAGTAGGAAAAAAAAGTTTCAACCAGTTTGACGTTCTTTTAATGAACCATATTACGATTTTTTAATTGGTGACGTTATACCTGAACATGACTGATGAAGTCATCATTAATTATTGTTTTTAATAATTTATTACACGTTCAGCTTCCAAGAGACTTCATACTATTAATAGGTTAAATTATAAATTTTAAAAAACTCAGCATGAAAAAATTGTCTAAAAGAGCTAAAAAATAAATAATCAAAACTTTAACAATAATTGAATAATATAGAATATTATTTTTAATTTAACCAAGAATTTGGTTTCACTTAATTTGGATGTTCATTAGTTCATTATAATTAGTTCTGATTCCAAATTTAAATCAACCTTAATTTTTTTTATATTTTCGAGATTTACCTTCTTATGCGCGTGAATGTCTTTAAGTTATAAGATCAGCTACAGAGCGCGGGGATTAAAAACGCCAACAATTATGAAAACTATTGGACAATGATATTATTTTTTCCTAAGACCAAGATTACTGAACATCGTTTAGTCGACACAGTTAGTGCCCGATACACGATGTTTAAAAGATGAGTAAAATAATTAGAGCAGGAGGTATGGGCGTATGAGTGACTAAAACTATTCCGCCTGAATTTTTTTGCACAATGTTGTTTTATACATGTAGAAGTTCATGTTACCACGCGGCTACCTGGTCATGTTTAACCCAAAATTGTTTAAACAATTGAGAAAAGTAACATTTTTGCATTTTTTAAACATTAAGAAATATGAAAAAATGTGAAAATATTTTTTTTTTCATATACTCTTAGGTATTAACAATGAAAGGTGTGAATTCCAATAGCCATTTTTTAGTATTCAATATCACTTTTAATTATTTTTTTCGCGCTGTGATTAGTGCTCTTGACTTAGAATTATGAAATTGTGGCGGTATTTTGTAAGATTTTTTTCGGTGTTAAAATATTGCCCAAGTTATTCAGAAGTGGGCCACCCTACGAGCGACGTGGTTAGCGTCACTGGTTTAACCTGGCTAGCACAGTAAAGATACGGAGAGCAGAAGGGCAGTGAGTTCAAGGCTTGGGCGCCATGATTACTGAGTATAATCAACGAAAAATAAAGATAAAGATAAACAAAAGACAAATGTTACATATATACAAAAGTACCATATTACAAAATAAGGATGAGCTATCACAGCATCAACGATACTGTCTAGCAAAATATCAACCAGAGGTATGTACAAAATAAACTAAGATACACTATATTACAAGTTGCTCAACAGCCAAATAAATTTGAGGTGTTTACGAGAACCAAAAATATATTACAAAAGATACGTCTCGTAACTTTACCTCAATACTAAAAATCATATATTACAATATATATAATGGGGCTTTACCATTACCTAACTTCTAGGTAAACTTCAGACTTTTACAAGAGGCAAAATAACTTTATTACAAAATATGTCTCGTAAAGTAGCTCAAAATTCATCAACTCGATATGCACCGTTACAACAAAATGCACCACGACTATTACCGTATATAACCAAACAAAAGTGCATATACAATACTACGATGAAATATTTACAACAACGAATCAAGATAAATGGTAATTGTGAATATAATATATTACAACGAATTAAAAAAAAACAAAATCTTACAAAAGACGTTTAAATCTAAGATTTAAAACTTAAGGTACTTGGCTTTATGAACCAAAACTAGGTACCTTGTTTTCATAAAGCAAAAACTACTATAAGTGAAAATAATCCCTTTTGTATGAGATAATAATCAAAAGTACTTATCTTTTGTCTTAAAAATCCTGAGGAGAAATTCCTAAGTGCGCTCCTGTTCTGGGATGAATACGGATTTAAATGTTATGTAGTTTGATGTTTGGGACCTCAATTTTGCTGACTTGGAATGATTTGCATGTCGTCACCTTAATTCCATTTTGAGGTTATGAAATCATAGAAACGTGCTATACACAAAATAGTTTGTCACCAAGACAAAATTAAGGAAATCTCTTCGCCTAGTAGGTTTTCTTATATACAAAAGGATAATGCAAAACGTAGTATCAAAATCTTGCCTTCACATGGATATTATTTGCTTAGTAGTAAAATCTTGAAGATGCGTCGTGTCGAAAAATTCGGTAATAAAGAGAAACCTAGTATTGCAGAGCTTAATTACTAATTATTAAGAAAAGCTGAAGCAAAAGTGTAACGTTGAGATCACTTCGAAGTTAAAAGGAAATTTATTATTTATAGAAAAACCCACAACAATATTTTTAAACGTTAGATGGTATTTAACGATATATAATTAATTAACTATTACTTTATACGTCTATAAGGTTCCTCCATTTTAATATCCCATTTAGGATCTATCAAAATTTCAATTACGTCCATCTCAAAGAACGGCTCGAATGAAAGAGAAGGAATTTAGTCTAGCGCGGCGTATTGTTCGATATATCCCGAACCGACAGTCACGTGGCTCCGCCCAAAAAGTAGTTCTGTTTTATTAAGGAAGTATTAAATTAAATAAAGGATCTATATTGGTGTTGATAGTTCTACGTTTCATGTGACTAACCGACTTTATTATAAATACTCGACTCAACTTCATTTTTCAGTTAGTTTGATTTATTTATTTAATTTAATTTGAATATTATCGAGCGTGTGCCGTTTAATATACTGATGCGTAAGCACAAGCTACTTACAATTTCAAATCTGCCTAGGAATAGTTCGTTATAGTACCAGATCATAGGAGAATAAAATGTTTGATTATTAAATTTTTTCTAATAAATGTTAAAAAATGTAACGAAGGATGCTTTTGCGCATTCCGCACGTTACAAAATAAAATTTCACCCTTTGTCGTGTAATTGAACCTTATTATCTAATATCGATGTTGAGGTCGGTAAAAAATGAAGAAATATCGAAATAAATCTTATTTTTAACCTACCTACCTCAACATCGATATTAGGTAATAAGGTTTAATTAATCAGGATGAGGAATTTTGTTTCTAATTTGAGTGACCGTTTTTTAAATTTTTGTAATTTTTTTACCAATAAACCTTGGCTAGTTACTTCCTAATTTTGTTTGTATTTTGCCCTGAAATATGATCTGTATGTAATATTACCAATATAAATAAATAAATCATCAAAATGTATTTATAGACGCTAATTTCTACGAAATGGCGGAGGATTCGGTTTTAAAATCCCGTTGTTGTATAATGTACAACTCTTTAGGGTTTCGAAGAGGGATTGTACTCTAACAAATGGTACCTTTTACTTCCCTCGCATACCGAAGGGAAGTATAGTATTCCAGAAAAAATCACCCTCCTAGATTTTTTAGGATTCTCACGTTTTGGATAACGAAAATATTGTATCATAATATTAACGAAAATATGGATTTTTCAATTCAAGTCAGTCTTAGTGATGGGCGATATATCGCGAACTGTGATTTAATCCCTGATATTAAAAAATCACAAGTAACGACTGTGAATAAAGTTGGAAGAAAAGCGTGACGTGATCACGACTTTCCATATATCGATATGTTTTTGACGATATAAATATCTTGTTTGGGGCCTTATGTATAACACGTAAAGCAAACTTTTCCGTGACTTAACGATATTAGGTAGGTACGCGTTTCACAAGATAGACTGATCTTGCACGTCTCATACTATATAGTAGTAGTCTGTGCCATATAGATATTTATATACTTATCTTTTTATATCTTCTATTCACTGGCAATTAAAGGCAGGGTCGTGGCGGAACATTTCTGTTACAAGAACACTTACTAAAACCATGCGTTAAATTTTTTTTTTTTTTTTGTTTAAATGTACTAGCAATTTTATTGCAAATATTGAACATCCACGTCTCAGCATGACATATAATAAAAATATGGAATTCGACAATTTTGTATTCTTTTTGATTTTCAAAATTGTGAAATGCTTAGCTCCAAAACATGTTTTAGATAATTGTGTTTTTGTTGGAGAGAAATAACCACAACTTCTACATCGAAAACACATCGACTAACCATAGTAGAAATCATCTTTTCTCAAAGGGTTTGCAATTTTATAATCAACTGCGAAGATGAGTATCCTATAAGTATGTATAGAATGTGCACCAATTAATAAAAAAGTACAGTAAGTTGGCGAAGAGTATAATGGTTATAGCTTGTATACGTTAGAAGTGCTGCCTTATGCCGTTGACCAAAATTGTAAGGAAGAAGTAGGTAACAAATTTTTGATAAATATTTGAATGGGAGAAATACTTGCACTTTATTAAATAAAATGTTTCCCATTAAATAATAGCAAATAAGAATAACTATATAAATAAACAATATATTCATTATTTAATTTGTACAATGTTGTTAAAATCCGAGGCCTATATTAAAAAGGTTGCAGCACTATTATAAACAATAACCCAGCAAAAATGAAAATCCCTGATTGATAACTAGTAACCTAAAACCTAAATAGTTTATTGATGCTTCCGAAATGTTTACATATTTGTATAACTTTACAAAAATATGCTATTACGAAGTTCAAATAGGCGTCCCATTTAAAACTTTAGTGTTTTGGCTTTATCACCAATCCATGTCAGGTTAGTTGGACAAGCAAATCATAATATCAATATGCATGTATATGTAAATATTATACGTATTATATATCTACGATTACCAAAGTAGCGAATTCACCAATTCACCAAAATTAACAATTTTTCCTATTCGAAGTATTATGAAAAGTCGTGATCACATCACGGTTTAAATTCACTGATATCAGAAATTCACAGTCACGATTCACGTTGTGATTGAAAAATCACGATATCGCCCAACACTTGTCAGTCTGTCTGTCTGTCTATTGGCAGGGGCGGTTTTAACATGCTTGCCGCCCCCGACACTATTTTAAGATGCCGCCCCTACTCAAAATTGAACCGTTAAACCTTACTTCTTTATATATTTTTTGAGTTGCTCAAAGCATGTTACATAATAATGGAATTATAGTGTTGATAAAGAAAGTTATGGTTACGATACATCACCCCTAGCTCAAGTTTCGGTGGATGGGCCGTAGGTATAAAAATATTGTATTGTCATACACACCTTAGTTGTTATTTTTTTTAGCGGAGATTAAATTTTCCCAGAGAGTGAGAGAGAAAGATATAGGCGCCAATCCGTTTTATAATTATAATTTACATTTATACAGAAAATTAGTTATCAAACGGATAAACTAACCAGTAATACAATTTTCAAGATCTTATATAAAAAAATGCAAATTTAATTTAATACGTTGGTGAGTCTTAATCGTACTTTAGCAAATGTAATAGAAATAGAAGTTGTTATTAGCTCACTGCAACTTTAGAATAGTTATTTGTATAACACCAATGAAATAAATCAATCAACTAAAATATAAAACTGATTTTATTAGAAATCAATAAAACTGAGGACTTAAAAACTAGGTAAAACTGACTTGCTTATGAACCAATCAGGAAGATTCTCAATGAACAAATTTAAATTTTAAAATATACGTAAGAAACAATATAGACAACAAGTACCATCAATAATATCTTAGTAAAAATATATAGTATGTTAAACAATACACTGTATAGTATTTTCAAAGATCATATATATATATTATAGAAAATAAACCCCTACTAAAGAATTTGTGATCACAAAATCCGAACCTTTACCTTTATATAATTATGTAATTAAATTCTCTATATTGCATGATAAATTTAACGAGCAATGTTATTTTAAATTTAAAAGAGTATATACTTTAAACTTCAAATATGAAAATTATTAATAATAAAATGAATAAAGGTGGTGTAAACAAATTTAGAATAATAATATTTTAACAAATTATGTAGTGACACTTAGCTGAGGGTTTCTTCATAAGAAGAGGGTTTCCTGTCCAACGAAGGTGTATGATTATGAGAAAATCCACTCCTCTATGGTCGTTGTAGTTCTGGAATTTTTCAGCAACAAGCCGAGGAGTTCCATGTACTCTGCTGAACCAATCCAGGACTTTTCCAAAGTGACTTTAGAAAATCATGTATACTTTGTCCTATATGTCTCCCAAGAATTTATTTGTTTAAACTATGCTGAAGGCATCCTACTCTAATTTAAATTAAGTATATCTTCTTAATAAGAAGAACCATTAAAATAAAAAAACGAAAGTTTCGGAGCCATAAAAACACCCTAAAATGAAATGAAATATGTTTGAATTTCTAATAAGTGACAAGCGCTAAATTTGATATATTTGTTTTAGTTATTTACTTACGGAATACATTTTCCGGTGTTTGATGAAAGAATTCTCCCTTCATTATAAAACGCTCCTGGTCAGCAACGAGGTATGAAATTTGCTATAAAAAAGCGGAAGACGCCATTTTAGAAATGGTCTCCATGAAGTAATTAAGTTATTCTTACCCAAGTTTATTCCGAAAACTATTAACCATCCGTATCTTTACTCTATACTGTCCACTAAATTTATTGTTACTAATTGACGTTAGAAAAATATTTAAAACAATATAATAAGATCAAAGATCTTTAATAATTCACAGCAGTACTAGAACACGTCTCTCTTCAAATGACGGAGCTACTAAACTGAAACTACTCTTATCATTTGAAATTCTATTTGCTAAACTTGCTTTAATTTATCAAATCAAATTTAGGCAATTTTAAATACATGTATATGCAAAGTAAATTGTATACAGTTAACTAGATCGAATTTAAATATCTAATTAATAATAAACCCATAAGGTGGCAATGTAAATGCTACACGCGCCCTCTCGTTTTAAAAAAAAAAATTTTTTTAATAAGTATCAAGTTACAATTTTTTTTTTTTGCATAACCTAAGTATCTATATTTACAGTTTTCAAAATTTACTAATGCTCTATCATATAAGAGATATATTAGTATAAAAGTCTTAAAATAACTTTTTAAAAAACTAATTTTTGAACAAGTTTTGAAATTTCCTTAGCCTAAGATTTCGTAAACTATTAAATTTATATTTACATATTTATAATACAATATTTACAAATATTTATTTGAATAATACTATACCAATCTTTCTCATTAAATTTTTATTCAAAAAAATACTAATTTTCAAATCCGGTTAACCTACCGATACGTCAGAATTTGAACCTAAGTACGGCTTCAAATCTTTAATATGCCACTTTCCGGCATATGACGAGTCTTTATTTTCTAATTCATAAATAATATTCGAAATCTTCTTTCGAACAGTGCACAGCACATATCGCGGTGCCAATTTGGCAGTGAAGGAATTTTGAGCGTCTGATAACACTTTATTCCTACGCCATACTTTATCGCCTTCCGCGAATTTAATATCGCGTTTCCGCAAATTGTAATATTTTTAATTCCTCTCGTAAGCCTTTGTTAATTTTTTCCTTATCTCGGAGTATAAATCTGGCAAATCTTTAAATTCTGATGCATAATTTTCCCGATCACCTGGAAGTAAATTAACATCTTTGGTAGATTGGATTTTCCCATAATAATCACCTGTCAGTGGTACGTATCGTGAAAAGTTCAAAAAAGATGGAGTGTACCCAGTTACTTCATGCTTAGCGGTATTTATAGCTTGCTGAATTTCTGAAAGATGCTTGTCCCAATCCTTATGTTCGGTTATATAACTTCGGATAGCCGTCCCTATTGTTTTGTTTGAACGTTCCACGAAATTTGACTGGGGATGGTAAAGTGCATTAAACCATATTTTTTGTACTTTATATTTATCAGCTAAAGCCTTAAAGGTACTTGATGCAAATTGCGAGCCGTTATCACAAATGATATACTGCGGAACTCCATATACTAAAAATACATTATTTTCCATAAACTTTACGATATTATTTGCAGTAGCAGTTCGTAACGGGTGAATTAAAGTGTACTTAGTGAACCAATCGCCTATGACTAATAAATGTGTGAAACCACGCGGAGATCTAGGTAGAGGACCCATGATATCCACGGCTATGACCTGCCAAGGAAAATTTACATTTTTGTCTTTACCCATGTTGCCTACCCTTGCCTCATTAGAACTTTTCTGAGAAGCACAAATCTTACAAGAGCGAACGTATTTTAATATATCTTTACGCATCTTAGGCCAATAATATAATTCTTGAACTCTACTGAAACTTTTATAAAACCCTAGATGTGAACTAGTAGGTGGATCGTGACAATTTTTTATAATCTCAAGCCTTTGAGACTTGGGAACTAATAATTTCCAATCCGACATATTACTTTTTAAAGGAAATTTTGAGGGAATAAATTTATAAACCATATCATCTATTGTTTTCCAACTGGGATATTTCTGTGGAAATTTTTTTATATTTTCTCTCATCTTCAAATAAAATTTATCTACGTTTTGGGGAACAATATCTATTAATTCTATGGAGGTCGGTACACTCCTAGACAATGCGTCTGCTACAACGTTATATTTTCCCTTTCTGTGAATTACATCAAACGAGTATTGTTGCAATTTTAAAGACCATCTGGCCAATTTTCCAGTGGGATTTTTTAAATTTTTCAACCATTGTAATGCCGAGTGATCGGTAATCACAGTGAAATGATTTCCTTCTATTAGAAATCTGAAAGATTCTACGGAGAATATCAAACTTAATAATTCTTTTTGGCAAGTTGAATAAGCTCTCTCTGTACGAGTTAAGCTTCTACTAGCAAATGCAATGACAGACTCTTTACCGTCTATATATTGAAAAACTAGACCACCAATACCGACATCGCTGCCGTCACATTGAATCACAAAAGGTTTACTAAAATCAGGTGCATTCAAAATAGGCGCAGAGACCAGTGCTTGCTTTAATTGTATAAAGGAATTTTCAGCTTCCTTTGACCATAATATTGACTGTTTTTTTCTTATTTTGCCTTTCAAGAGATCATTGAGAGGTGATACTAAAGTAGAAAAGTGTGGTATGAATCGCCTATACCACGAAGTCATGCCTATAAATCTCTTAATTTCGGTTGTATTAGTGGGTCTCGGATAGTTTACCATTGCGGATATTTTGTCTGGGTCGGTCCTTAGACCATCTGAGTCCACAACAAAACCAAGATATTTTAAAGATTTTTTGAAAAATTCACATTTTTTTAAGTTAACAGTAAGATTTGCATCTTTTAAAACTTCTAAGACTTCTTTTAAAATTTCAACATGTTTTTCAAACGTTTCCGAAACAATAATTATATCGTCAAGATATACAAACAGATTGGGTTCAAATTTAGGTCCAAAAACAGCATCCATAAGCCTCTGTTGAGTCTGTGCACTATTTATAAGTCCGAAAGGTACTCTATTAAAATGAAACAAACCCCTACCCGGTACAGCAAAGGCCGTTTTTTCTTTTGATTGTGGGGTGAGTGGTATTTGCCAAAAAGCTTTTCTTAAATCGATTGAGCTAATAAATTTTGCTCCTCGTAACATACTTAAAATTCTATCTACTCTATTAAAAGGATATGCATCCGGCTTAGTGATTTTATTTAAATGTCTACCATCAAATGTGAAGCGATATTCTCCCGTTTTTTTCTTAACCAAAAGCACCGGCGAACACCAAGGACTATGTGAAGGTTCTACTACTCCTAACTTTAGCATATTATCCAACTCTTTATTTAAAATATTCATCATGTAAGGTGATAGAGGATACTGACGTATTTTGAACGGTTTTTCATTTCCAGTATCAATATCTAACGCAATCTTATCAGTACATCCTAAAACATCTTCCGACGAAATACTTTTAAATGAATCATATATTTGGTTAACCTGGCTTTGTTGTTCTTTGGTAAGTTTATTAAATGCTTGAGGGGACATTTCTGGTTCTGCGTGTAATGCACCAATTTCCATATTATTTAATTTACAATTAACAGTCCAAAAATTATCGAAAAAATTTAAATGTATTTGAAACATTTTGCAAAAATCACTACCTAATATTAATTTATGTTTTAAAGAAGGTACTACTAGCACTTTAAGTATCTTACAAATATTTTCTATACAAATCGGCAGATAAACGCAGCCTTTTACTCTTTGAGGACTACCATCAGCTGTTGTTACTAATGTTTCTGCACACTTATCTATTTTTAAATTAAATTTTTCTAGTATAGGTAAGTATTGACTTCCTAACACACTTAAATTTGCCCCTGAGTCTAGTAAAGCAGCAATGTTTTTGTCAAAAATTTTTATTTTAGTATAAGGTCTATTGTCAAAAGGTTTCGTTAAAAAAAATGGTGATATATTCATTTCAGGGCGAATACTATTCTTATAAAAATTTGACACTTTGATTAACCACCTTTTCCAATCACAATCTTGTTTATATTTATCCAAGGAATTTAATTTAAGTTTAATTTCACCCGAAGGCCTTTTACTAAGATTGCTTACTCTATTATAAAATATTTTTCTTTTATTTAAATTATTGCACCTATTTACATCAGATTGAAAGTGGTACGGGCTACCAACCTTTATTGCTCGTTTTTTGAACACGAACAAGTTTTTATTGTTTCCCCTTGTTTTCCACATTTAAAGCAAATTTTTTTTCTACGTGCTCTACAGTTATAGAAGCTGTGATTTTCCAGACCACAATTATAGCATATTACCTTTTTATAATTACTCGAACTTGTAGACTGTTTATTACTTATTTCTGAAATATTTTGAGTTCCTTTTGTGTAGTGTTTCTTTTTATTTAATGGACGTTTATCTTTTTGATCTTTAGTATATTGAGAGACATTTGGTTGAGGAAATGAACTTGTGGTTTGATCAATTTTATAAGCTAATTCGGGTTCTAGCAAACAATGATTTGGTGGGGGACGATAACTGTTTTTTAATGAATGGGCCTCGTCAATTTTTTTACACAGACAAATTAATTGAGCAATTGAGTCTATATTGGTTAGCGCTAATTGGCCAATATAATGAGGTAACATATTCTTTTTTATGTACTTCAATCTAATTTTCTCGGGAACTGACTGATTTAAGCGGTTAAATAATGTCTCCATAATTGCTACAAAAATTGAAATTGATTCATTTCTGCCTTGTGTCCTCCCTCTTATTTCTGTCCACAATTGATCATCGTAATCGGCGGGAAGAAATTCCGTCTTTAACAGATTTACTAAAGCATCCCAATCAGAAACTGAATTTTTTATAGATCTAAACCAGACTAAGGCATTATGACTAAATAAGTCACAAGCACTATTGAATAATTCATTCTTTTGAACATTTCTAGAGGCACAAAGTTCATCTACCCTTTCTAAAAAAGATTTTACACTACTATTTTTTTCCCCACTAAATTTTAAATTCCATTTATATACGGGCACAGATTTACTAGACATTTGCGATACATTATTTGGTAAAACTACTGAGTGGTTATGCAACAAAGTTGAATTTAAATTAGTTGGTACTACTTCTGCAGCGCCTGACTGTTGTAAATTATCAGAGACTAGAGCCTCTAACTCTAAACATGTGGCCTTTGCCTCTGCTTTATAATTCGAAATCTCTAACAACTTATTAGCGTCTGCACTGGCTAATGGGATTCTATTAACCCTATGTATTAAATGAATCAAATATGTAATAATCCTAATATACCCTGAATCCGTCTCAGGTCCCTCAAATTGTTCTATTAGTCCACGAATTTCCTCTATTGTTCTATCTATTACATCTTTTTCTATTTCAAAATCAAAATTATCGTATTCATATTCTACGTGACGCAATGCCTCTTTATCTAATAATTTTCTCAACATTTTTCTCTTAGTACTTAAATCCTTTTTTGTGGTTTTTATGTCCCTAATTAACAGTTCATAATCAATTTGTTCTTTAGTTAGATAACTTACTCTCATATTATAGGTTTCCATTGTAACTATAACTGGGATATTTATAAAAAATAAAATGATATAATCAAACAGCACTACAATTTCTAAAAGGTCAAATTAAGGTATTTTAATTTCCTTTATTTCTTTACTCACTAATTATCCTAAAATATCCTGCTGGGTATTCTATGTCAACTTTACTGACAGACAAAAAATAGATAAGGTTTTTATACTTATCAAATAGATATGGTTATCAACAAGCGAAAAACTTACTTACATTATTTTGTCAATACTCCAAATAATGTTTAATGAATTTCAATAAATCCATGTTATTTCAGTACAAACTGAAATATTTTACCAAAAAACTAATATCTTCTTAATAAAAAGATAGATAAAAAATGTTCAACAGCGTCGGCCGTCCGAACTCATATACCAAACTACAAATTTCAAGGAAACACCTTTCTGTTAATCCTTATGTAGTAAACAAACTACAATTTAACCGGTTCTATTGAATTTCTGCTCAATAAACACCGTGCACAATATTTTACTGGACACACTCCAACGTAAAAATATTTTTATTACACCAAAAATTTTTAAGTGCACCAAATAACCTACTAAATTCCATATATCAATTACGCCGTTTTCATTCAAATCAACATTAAAGTTCTATTGGCAATAAGAGTATATAAGAAAATATTATTTTTAACGTCATTGAAAGATTAATTTAAATTTTGTTTCTAAGTTTACTGCTATATAGTTGCTTAATTCTTCATTTCGTGTGATACAAACTATTCTATTTTATTATATTATTAGTATAAAATAACTAGAATTTACAAATTCTACCCCCTCTCTCGGAAAATTTTTCTTTTATGAAATAATTACTATCGAAGAAAATTACGTAATAACCAGATTGTGCATATGCTATTATGCAATCAACCACGTTGGGCGCTACGTGAGAAACAATATAGACAAGCACCATTAATAATATCTTAGTAAAAATATATAGTATGTTAAACAATACACTGTATAGTATTTTCAAAGATCATATATATATATTATAGAAAATAAACCCCTACTAAAGAATTTGTGATCACAAAATCCGAACCTTTACCTTTATATAATTATGTAATTAAATTCTCTATATTGCATGATAAATTTAACGAGCAATGTTATTTTAAATTTAAAAGAGTATATACTTTAAACTTCAAATATGAAAATTATTAATAATAAAATGAATAAAGGTGGTGTAAACAAATTTAGAATAATAATATTTTAACAAATTATGTAGTGACACTTAGCTGAGGGTTTCTTCATAAGAAGAGGGTTTCCTGTCCAACGAAGGTGTATGATTATGAGAAAATCCACTCCTCTATGGTCGTTGTAGTTCTGGAATTTTTCAGCAACAAGCCGAGGAGTTCCATGTACTCTGCTGAACCAATCCAGGACTTTTCCAAAGTGACTTTAGAAAATCATGTATACTTTGTCCTATATGTCTCCCAAGAATTTATTTGTTTAAACTATGCTGAAGGCATCCTACTCTAATTTAAATTAAGTATATCTTCTTAATAAGAAGAACCATTAAAATAAAAAAACGAAAGTTTCGGAGCCATAAAAACACCCTAAAATGAAATGAAATATGTTTGAATTTCTAATAAGTGACAAGCGCTAAATTTGATATATTTGTTTTAGTTATTTACTTACGGAATACATTTTCCGGTGTTTGATGAAAGAATTCTCCCTTCATTATAAAACGCTCCTGGTCAGCAACGAGGTATGAAATTTGCTATAAAAAAGCGGAAGACGCCATTTTAGAAATGGTCTCCATGAAGTAATTAAGTTATTCTTACCCAAGTTTATTCCGAAAACTATTAACCATCCGTATCTTTACTCTATACTGTCCACTAAATTTATTGTTACTAATTGACGTTAGAAAAATATTTAAAACAATATAATAAGATCAAAGATCTTTAATAATTCACAGCAGTACTAGAACACGTCTCTCTTCAAATGACGGAGCTACTAAACTGAAACTACTCTTATCATTTGAAATTCTATTTGCTAAACTTGCTTTAATTTATCAAATCAAATTTAGGCAATTTTAAATACATGTATATGCAAAGTAAATTGTATACAGTTAACTAGATCGAATTTAAATATCTAATTAATAATAAACCCATAAGGTGGCAATGTAAATGCTACAAAATATAACATATATATACTTGATTGATTGATTTGCCAACGTAAGGTGAGCATTGCTACCGATTCCGAGCATCCATGGAGGTTCGTTCCAACACGCAGCTTGGTCGTCCGTCGAACACGCCCAACGGACGGCCAAACCGCGTGCCGGAACTATTTCGTTTGCGAGATGCTTCTTTTCAGTTTCCATGCTTCTTTTAAGTTTCCATCTATCAGCACTCCCTATTTTTCTTCTAAGTTTTCTGTTTCTCCTATTTCTCAATCTAGCAGCTTTTATTTTTATTTATTAACCGTTCCACAGGTAAATAACCATTTACGGTGGAAGTACTGGAAAGGGCCCTATTCTGCGGCAAAAAAATAAGAGCTGTTTATAGCGGGTTATGGGAAAGAGGTTCAAAGGAATACTTTGCACATCTTGTATATTGTTTTTTTTTAAGCAATCAATTTCAATTTCCGCTTACCAGTTCCGGGAAGTTTTGCCATTTCATCACCTATCTATTATGATTAATACCTTTTCAATTTTAGTCTTAATTTCTTTTTAAAATTTTACTAAAGAGATAAATAAATAAACCAGTGCTAATGCTACAACAAATAAACAAAACTTATCTCCCTTCATCCCCATCTGGCTGGCTGGCTGTTTATATTGCCCAAGTTGCTCTCCATACACTTGAAGAAGGGACGGGACGCAGATAGTATAAATTCTACTAGATTCCAGCTATAGTACACTAACGCAGACACTATTTGCTTTTATTTTTAGGGGCCACTAACTTAATTATTCAATTATTAATTCGATGCGTGCTTTGCTCTCCACCATTACACCTCATTTTGCGCAGAATTTTTTAAATCTACCGACGATTTAAATTTTATCGAGTTTAATGGAGTTTTGGCAGGTTTTTTCGCGTTTTTCCGGGAGCGTGGCACAAACACATCCGCTCTCGATGGAGATAAACCGACTCATCCATTTCCACTGAATACCTTTATAATGTCAATAAAATAATACACCATAACATATAACATATAGTAACCAAAAATGTTTCCCAAAAAAGAATACTTACTAAACGTTTTTGTTTTATATTTTAAAAGAACAAAGGACACTACACATTAGAGGTGAGTGGTATATAAAATGACTTTTCTGTATAACACATATTTATTAAAAATAAAGAAAAGATAAACTAATTTTAAAAATAAAATAATTTTACACAAAGTGTACAAGATCAAGACGAAATTTTCTTGCTTTTTTCACAGCAAAATCATTGATTATATCACCTGTTTTCATAGTTATTAAAATTTCGTTTTCAATATGTAACACTGCTAGTGAATTTAGCCTTTCCTGCGTCATTGTGGGCCATAAGTAATTCTTTACCCGTCGCAAGGTCGAGAAACTCCTTTCTCCAGAGCAGTTTGTAGTGGGTATTTATTTTCTAATAATATAAATTAGGTATGAAAGAAAGCCGCTTCTGTCTGCCATCCATATCGCTCGATGCGTTGTTTTGGCTTCAATGGAACTGTCGCATTAGCGGAATCACAAAAATGATATTTAAAAGAAAAAAAAAATGCCGCCCTTGAAATTTTGCCGCCCTAGGCACTCGCCCAGTGTGCCCAGTGGTAAAACCGCCACTGTCTATTGGTGCATTAACTAAAACTACTTAAGGAGAACAATCAAATTTGGTAGGTAGCCACAGAAATAGACTTACACTAGAGAATATACAGGGTGGACCGTCTAAAAAGAAAGGAATAGATAATGCAAAAAAATTGTTTTCATTCAAATTTGACAGTTCCACGTTTCGTGACGTTCTAAACCTATTAAGAAAATGTATTTTTTTGGAAAAATTTGTTTTTGATTAAAATTAAAACTTACACATTTCAGGACATTCTAAACCTATTTAAAAAAACTTAACCACTACTATACTATCACTCCACTACGTGGATGTGCAACTAAATATGTGACAAGATGGCAATAATATTTGTTATATAGTTAACACAATTGACAACGAAGACACCTATTACAGATCTATTGAAAAATATACAGGATGGTCATCCTAAGAAATAATTCAACCATGGTGGAAATTTGTAAAGGTATTTACGCAAGCCTTCCATATTTGGCACTTTTTATATATACAATATTGAATTTTTGCTGTCGAATGAGCACTCTGTATATGTTTTGACCAAAAGTTATCATCAGGTTTTCTTTGTAGAAACAGTAATAGGTACATTCCGATTATTATTCTTATATGTCGTTTTATAATTAATATTTTTTTAGAGTGACCACCCTGTATAAATAAAGAGGGAGGTTCTGTGTAAACACCTTTACCGGTTTTTTTATATTGATTTGAGCTTTTTCTAAGGTATAAAGTGATATTGAAAATTGAAAGGGGGCCTCGTCTAACAAAATCGAACTCTATTGAATTTCACTATAATCCATCGAGTAGTTTATTAGAGATAATTATTTAAGAACGTGTTTGTGAACCATTTTTTCCTTACGTCGTGTGTTCCATTAATATAATTAGGTCAGTATTTTTCTTTGAAAAATTGAGGCGGCATAGATATTTTTTTTCAGCTTTGTTTCGATGTCAGGAATAACATAAAAAATGTACAAACCGCAGAGGTACGGAACTATCTTTAATTATGCAAATTAGGTACCAAAATTGAGTTTTTCTGCAATAGTAATAATAATAAGGCCGACACTGCTTATCTGGGTAGACATAGCCAAGCCGCGAAAGTTGTTCATATAGAATTACCCCGAAAGTACAACTTAATGAATGACTTTCCACCGTACTATCGATATTCATCTGAGCAGTACTGGAGTCCGCAGAGTACCTGCTTTATTGGGATAGAGGATAGACCGATTATAACAGACAGAACCTGTGGCTTACAACAGGCCATATATAGTACTAATTGAAAAACGAAATAAAAAGGCAGTTATAATCGATATAGGATGTGTCCACTGACACACAATTTGTCGAAGACGGAAAATGAGAAAATTAGGAAGTATGAAGACCTTGCCATTGAAATTAAGAATTTATGGTACCTTGGCATTGTGGAAACTGTCCCAATAATCATTTCTGTCGAAGCAGTAATGACCAAACAACTTATCAACGACATCAAACGACTGGGCTTACCAATTAACATGAGCCACATCATTCAGAAAAGTGTGATTCTCCAAACATGCCATATAACAAGAAAATGTTTACACAGTAGGATAAGATGAATTTCTTTCCTACTGATGTAGAATACTCACCAGCAAGACTGTGAAGGAAAAATTAAATAATAATAATAATAATAATAGCATTTTGCATATATTTATGGAACGGGTTGTTAGATATTGAAATATATATTTTTTGTTACAAAAATAAGTGTTATAAAAGATTGGAAGTCTTCGAGGTTTTGATTTTTTTTCCAAAAACCTGGGGGGAACAATTTTTCTCCTGCGAGTTTTTGTTTGTGGGAATATACAGGGTTACTATTAATTCGATACATTCCTTTGAATATGTGATAGGACATCAGTAAATTTAACTCTATTTAACCAATTAACCTGAGCCACATCATTCACAAAAGTGTGATTCTCCAAACATGCCATATAACAAGAAAATGTTTACACAGTAGGATAAGATGAATTTCTTTCCTACTGATGTAGAATACCAGCAAGACTGTGAAAGAAAAATTGAATTATAATAATAGAAATAAGACAATAAAAAAAAAAAATAGCATTTTGCATATATTTATGGAACTGGTTGTTAGATATTGAAATATGTATTTTTTGTTATAAAAATAAGTGTTATAAAAGGTTGGAGTCTTCGAGGTATGATTTTTTTTTCAAAAACCTGGGGGGAGCAATTTTTCTTCTGCGAGTTTTTGTGTGTGGGAATATACAGGGTTACTATTAATTCGATACATTCCTTTGATGTGATAGGACATCAGTAAATTTAACCCTAACTTACATGATGCAAAACTCAATAGTATTTGAGATATTTTTTCTTTCTCAAAAAAGTGGATCTTAATGTTTTGTTTTCACATGATCGAAATATAACCGGATAATTTTCATTCCAAACGGATCATAGTGTTAGATAAGTAATCCAATAAAAAATTTAACAAAAACTAAAATACCTCAAAAACAATTGAGTTTTTCGTAATGTATGTTAGGGTTAAATTTATTCCTTAGCTCATGGCCCTGTCACATCTTCAAAGGAATGTGAAACGCAAGTTTAGTCAATGAAATATGTTAGTAATTCCATTTTTTCACGCTCTTGGAAAATTTAGGAAACACTAGTTGCGCGGATACATCTAATGAGAAAAGATGTATTGATATATACAAACATAAGGATATATAGACAAACGCACATCTGCGCTGAGAACCTTTTTGAGGTAAACAGTTTGAGGTATAAAAATTGAACTATGTTCCCTAAAATAGAAGTCATCATCGTAAATGGAATGATTTTCTGAAATGAATACTGACAGCATGTAGGTAATTATGGGAACTGAAAGTACAAGATGATTATTTCGAAAAAAATATTTTTGAAAATCTTTCGTCTCCTAAAATTAAACTAAACAATCTCACACGCAGCTGCACATTGCTACAAACAAAAACTCTCTTGTCTGCATATATAGTAACTTAATTAGTTACCTACATTTTAAAGTTTTAACCGAACTATAAGAATTTATAGGAAAAAAGTAGATATAGAGATATTTTGTTAATTTTTCGTACAATTTATAAGCTACTTTAAATTTTTATATAAAACTTATAGCTTTGGTTATGTGCATTCTTTAAAATTGAAACAGGGAAATCATTTTTATTTTTCATGAAGCTTAACTAATAAAGTAGGTGATATAGTGTACTATTATGTAGCTTATCACTGTTTGACAACAAGCCCTGTAGTTATTACTATATCTACCGGTTCAAATATAGCATTTCTATTTAGATGGGTCTTTAGATATTGTTAATATACTGGAATACTAACCAAAATTATTTCTTACTTTTTCATTTATTTTACATTAGTCGCATTTACGTTGTATCCCTTTGTTTCTTCATAAATCTCATCTTTCAAGGAATCACTAAACCGTTTCAGTATTTAATTTTGCGTGATAAAAATAAATGTTCTGCACAAAAAAACTTTTTAGAGCTACATCTCATTCAAACCTCTGTTATTTCGGGACATAAATTCTCCACAAACAAAGAGCTTTCGTGCCTAAAAATCCATTATTGCAACAGTAATAAAAAATCTTGAACTTAAACGTTCCTGCGAGTAGTCATTAATTTACAATTTTCTCTGACGGCAGTTTAACCTGGGCCTATGTATTAACCGGGTAGGGAGAATTTTCGGTTGCATCATGTAAATTCAAGATTAATTACACAGGCACCAAAAAAAGTTGTCAATTCCACGGACCAAACCAATAATTTCGGATGTATTTTGGCTTGCTGAATCCTAATCCGGTGTCAGTTTTGCCCCACTACGTCACAATTTTTCTCTATGCTCAAGAAACAGAAAATTGCAAGAATTGCATTTCTCTAACTGTTTTTTGAGAATATAAAAAAAATGTGATGTGGTGGGGCAAAACTAACACCGGATTCGGATTCAGCAAGCCAAAATACATCGGAAATGATTGGTTTGGTCCGTGGAATCGACAACTTTTTTTTGTGGCACATGCACGCAAAAAAAGCTCTGGAATCTTTGCATTTTTATAACTGTTTTTTGAGGATATGACAAAATTGTGACGTGGTGGGGCAAAGCAAGCCAAAATGATTGGTCTGATCTGTGGAATCGACAACTTTTTTTTATTTGTGTGCCTGTGTTACTAATTTCAATATTTACATCGCATGTAGCGTCAAATGACATGAGGTGCAACTAGTGCATGGTGTGGACAAAGATTAGGGAATTAGCAAGATAGGACAGCCGGCGGAAAACTTTTTATCTTTTAGCAATGGCGCCATTGACCTCGACATTTAAATTGGAGTAGACGCGCAGTTGCCACAATGTGAAAATCAGACGGAGAAGGTACCATTAAAGAGACAGGGGCCAATAGTGAAAAATGGACAACACTGTCCTGATAGAACGACCAAACTCAGCTGACTGTCAGTAGCCAAGGTCACTAAAAGACAGGTTACTTTGTAATATATGTCACATGAAGTATTTTTATATTTATATGTAAGGTATCTATTTGGTTAGGATAGAATTGTACATTGAAAGAATAAATTTGAAACTTTTTCCTATAAAATGAAGAAAAAACAGCCACAGGCAGCTGTCATCGAGGTATATACGTGATGTAGCACTTGTCGATTTTAATGAGCTAACTTGTCTTTTAGTAAGATTGGTCAAAATTCGTTTAATGCGTAACCGACAAATCTCGAAACCATTTCCGCTGGATATCGTGTCCCTTTAAATTGGAGTACACAACTATCTTCGCCTATTTCGTCTTCTCCGTCTGACTGTCCTATCTTGTTAGTTCTCTAATCTTTGGTGTGGAGTTAGAAAATTTAGCGTTTCGTTCCGTAGCTACTCCATTTTCCATTTTAACATTTTTTATTTTGTTTAACTATATACATTTCAACTAATTAGGTATGTTGTGTTATTCATTTATTCCTATCAACATATTTATATTATATGTATCTAAATAAAATATATTGACCGCCGTTGGTATGGCTGGAGACCTAATTAAATGTTGAATTTTGATTTATGCTGCAATAAAACATTTCTATAAATTTATGTTTGATTTTTTTAATAATTTTTCTTTTCTTTTATTTAAATAAATAATAAATGGGTTTTAATTGGTTATGTGAATAATATATTATACAGGGAAAATAACTAAAACCCTGTTTAAAAAAATGGTGACTGATTTACTGGGGCATTTAACTGCCTTTTTGTGGTATTGTCTCTTGTCAGAGAGCTTTGTATTTAGGAGTGTAATGTATAGGGATTTTGTGTGGGATGGGTTTTTGTTGTCGTGTTTTTGTCGGTATTGTGGGTTTGTCGGGTGGAGTTACTGTCACCGTCTTTCGAAAAAGTCTTTGGTGTATGAGGTGGTGAGTGTGTGTAGGGTTGTTGTGTATTCTAATTTGTGTTATGTCCGCGGTAACCTCCGATAGTTGAATTTTGGTCGAGAAAAAGGCTTGCGCCCTTTCCTCGATATAATCGCGTATCATTGCGAGATTTGTGGCTCGATGTAATTCCATTATCGGAGTGTACCTGTCTGCGTTGGTAAGTAGTCTGATAAGTTTATTTTGCGTTACCTGTATCCTCTTGTATTGAGTAGCTGAGATTAAGTTCCAGGCCGGACATGCATACGTCATGATCGGCCTGAAAATTACTTTATAAAGAGACATTTTGTTATCTGTTGATAGTTTGCTTCTTCTGTTTACTAGAGGATACAGTCTGTTTAGTATTGCGTATGTTCTGTTAATTGTCTGCGTGATGTGAGGGGCGAAACTCAGTCTCTTATCTAGGGTTACCCCTAGATATTTGACCGAGTTCCGCTCCTCAATTTTGTGTCCGTCGATTTGTAATTTGGTACATAATAGTCTTAATGTTTGTAAATTTCCTGTTGAATGTTATTGTCTGGGATTTGTCATTATTAATTTTGATTTTCCAGGTTTCGAAAAATTGTAATATTTTTGTGAGATGATACCGTACTTTTTGCGTTGCGGTCTGTGCGTAGAATGATTGTGCATAAAGCACGGTATCATCCGCGTACAGTAGGAGGTTTGAGGTGGGGTGTGAGGGAATATCTGACGTATACAAGTTATACAATAGCGGGGAAATGTAGCTACTCCGTGAACTATCAGTAAGGCTGCCGTATACGCTTTTCCAACGAACTCAACGTGACTGCTCGTATATATACTTAGTGGGCCAAATGATGTGGCGGTAAGTTGTAAGGGAAACGTCGCATGCCACGTCATTCCCCCACCAGTAACAAAGTCGCGAGAAACCTGATGGTACATAGAAGAAGAACGATGAATAAACTGGACAGGAACGAAGCGAGCACCCCACTCTAACTTGACGGACTCTACCCGCATCAGCACAATCCTAGGAGAGGGGCTAAGCAATGCAATGCTCGATAAACTCGAACATGGCTGTGCGCGTGTCTCCGTAGGGTGTAGAGTTGATGTAGAGTACGTCGTAAATCAGGTTGCATGTTCAGATCACGTCGGGGTCACCAATTGTGGAGTTAGAAAATTTAGCGTTTCGTTCCGTGGCTACTCCTTGAACTCATCAGTAAGGCTGTAGTAGCCACTGCCATATACGCTTTTTCAACGAACTCAACATGACCGCTCGTATATATAATTAATGGGCCAAATGTCGTGGCGGTGAGATATAATAATAATAATAATAATAATAAAACGTCTTTATTAAGGCGAACGTCACACGCCACACATGGCCAATTGATGGTATGGCTTGTCTCCGGCTCTCCCTATGAAAGATCTTGAATATCTGCCCAATCATGTGACCAGTTTCTGAGATATAGAAACGATCTGAAATATCTACAATATTTTTAAGAAGGTGCGAACATAATGACGTGAGCAGGCTTCAGATTTAGATAGAAGGTAATCACAGTACTGGAGACACGAGAGTTTTATATGAAAAGTAGTCATTTTAACATAAAGTCAGTATGGTATCCATAACGTCAGTAACAAAATGAAAGAACTATACTTCCACATCCACATAGTGGAGAGGAAGTATCGTAAAAAAAAAATGTGTTTTTTTGTTGAAATAGGTGTAGAATGTCACGAAGCGTCGAGATTTTAAATTTGTCTTCTGTAACTTTTTTTGTGCGCACGTTTTCTTTGGAACGGTTTAAGATATTGAGTTGAAATTTTGTACACGTATGTATTATAATGAGATTGGAACTGGATTGCATTTGAAACTTATACGATGAAGCGTTGGGGATAAATAGGGAAAAATAACTAATTCCGTTAAAGGGTTGGGGATTAAAGAGGAGATTAAAGAGGAGTAAATAAGAGTACAGACATTTGAGATTTAGAATATATACTAGAAGCAAAGGCCTAGATTTTTTATAATATTTTCCACCCCGCTCCACCCCCACTTTATTATTAAAGATGATGATAAAATAGAATTGAAATATTCATTTGAAATTTAGTACAAATATGTATTATAACGACATCTAAACGAACATGGTATATTAAATATGGAAAATCGTAGACGTGTTCACATGCTTACACTTATTTGGCGAATAATTTATAATGATGAACCTCAATACTTAAGGCGAAAATTAACTTCTCGAGATCACGTGCATAATACAAGGCACATACAAAATTTCTTGGTACCTCAGCATAGAACTATGATTTTTCAAAGATCATTTACCTATTTTGCGTCTCATCTTTGGAATGAACTTCCAAATGAACTTAAACATTATAAACTTAAAAAGAAATACATCAAAGTAGTCAAAAACTACATCCTAACCGGCCAGAGGTTGGCAATTTGATGTCGTGTGTGGGTGTATATATTTCCTAGCTATAAATCGTACTCATCTTTGGCATTTCTGTTTTTATTTCGTGAGGTCAGCCTGTTCCCTGTGTCTGTTCGTGTTGCTGTGTGGTGCTATTGCTGTTATTATTATAAAATGTGTCAATTACTTGTATAACATTCATAAAAAAGCAAATTAATTTACATATTTCTTTATTTTTTTTGTAGTATTAGATTTATATTTTCTTATCCAAATCTTAGAATTAGATTTCTTTTGTATGGGGCAAATGGAAGAAGAGCTCTACAGTTCAATTTGTACCTTTTTTACTCTGAGTAAAATAAATGTATTATTATTATTATTATTATCTGGAACTAGATTATATTTTGAGATGATTCCGTTGAAGGGTTGAGGGTTAAATAGGAGTAAGTAAAGCAAGCTAAAGCAAGAGTACAGAAACTTGGGATTTGGTGTATATACTAGAAGCCAAGGCTTCAGATTTCCTTCTACTATTTTTCATTATTACATTTTTCAACTCTACCACCCCCACTCTATTTTAAAGGGGTTGATAAAATAAAATTGAGATATTCACTTGAAATTTTGTACACGTATATATTATAACGATAACTGGAACTGATTATAATTTGAGACGATTCCGTTGAAGGGTTGGGGGTTAAATAGGGGTAAATATTGGAAAATAAGTAAAGCAAGCTAGTAAGAGTACAGAAACTTGGAATTTGGTGTGCATACTAGAAGACAATGCCTCAGATTTTTGTATAATATTTTTCAACTCTACCACCCCCACTACAGTTTAAAAAGATTGATAAAATAAAATTGAGATATTCACTTGCAACTTGGTACACATATATATTATAACGACACCTGGAATTAGATTATATCTGAAGCGTTGGTGGTTTATAGGGGTGAATATAGGAACATAGGTAAAGCAAGTTGGTAAGAGTATAAAAACTTGGGGCTTGCTGTATATATTGGAAGTGAAGGCCTGAATTTTAACCTCCCTACAATAAAATTGTGGGAGGTTACTAAAATTGGTCCAAAATCGAAAATTGAGATAACATCAAATCTTTACGTTTTGAGGTCCCAGGAATCCAAAAAAGTGGTTTTTGAAAAATGTCTGTGTGTGTGTGTGTGTGTGTATGTGTGTTAGCACGATAGCGGCGAAACTACTGGACGGATTTGGATTAAACTTTGCACGAGGGCTTCTTTAGTGCTCTAGAAGATCTGAAAAGGTTTTGGTTGAGATCGGATTACGTTTAGTGCCATTTTGGCACAACAACTTGTTTATTTTATTATTACTTACAATTTGTAATCTAACCACTGGAAAGCAGTTAAAATTACGATTTCAACGATATATCACACTTGCATCTTTTTTTTATATACTTACATTTTTTTTTATACAAATTATTGTAGAGAACAAACAAAATTCACTGTCTCTATAATACTAACATATTTAAATTACGTCACAAGTTGTCGGTGGTCCAGTGAGCTAAAGCGTCGACTTACAAATCAAGAGATCGACGGTTCGATCCCAACACAGCGCTTTTTTTTTCTTTCTTTTTTCATTATAAACTTATTAATAATTGCGGAAAATGTTACATGATTAAATATCATCATATATTAGGTGTTTATAATTATTCAGAGTTTGAGGATTGGTCACTAGTTTTAAATGAAATATAAATAATTCTATTGTTGTTTTGGCGGTGAACACATACGACGTCGTAAATTAAATAAATATAGATGGGTCATATTACAATAATATATTTGATTTAAATGCATGTCATGACGGCTGATTTGAATTGACTATCAGAGCTCGTACCATTTGCTACTGCTACGAATCAAATTACAGTTAAAAAGTAGCAGACTGCTGTTTGGCGGCCCATCACCGGGTAGGGAGGTTCCAGCCTCTTCCAGTAGCTGCCGATTTTTTTTTTTGTAGTATTTTTTAATTCCTTCCACCACCCCCACTCCATTATTGAAAGGGTTGATAAAATAAAATTGAGATTTTGACTTGAAATTAGATACATAATATGTATTATAACGAAATCTGTATTAAATTATATTTTGAGATGATTCCGTTGATGGGTTGGGGTTAAATAGGGACAAATATGGGAAAATAAGTAAAGAAAGCTGGTAAGAATACAGAAACCTGGGATTTGATGTGTACTAGATGCTAAGGCCTCAGATTTTTTATAACATATTTCAACCCCTCTACTACCACTCCCACTCCATTATTAAAGGGGTTAATAAAATATATTTGAAATATTCGCTTGAAATTTGGTACACGTATGTATTAAAAGATCTGGAGCTAGATTATATTTTAAGACGATTCCGTTGAAGGAGTGGAATTAGTAAAGCAAGTTGAAAATTGAAATTTGGTATAGTAAAAGCCAAGGCCTCATATAGTTTTTACCCAGAAAGTGGGCTGATAAAATAAAATTGAAATAATGGTAATGACATCTTATTGAGATAATTCCGTTAAAGGGAGAGGGTTGTAAATTGGAAAAACTAGATAGAGTTCAGAAACTTCATTTTTTGCGTATATGCTAAAAACAAAGACCTTAAATTTTTTTATGACATCTGCCTCAAATATTAAAATTCTGTGACCAATAATTTCCACATACTAAAGTGCAAATATAGTCAAGATCTTTTTCTTTCACGAGGCTTGGATGGAAAATCTGGATGTGGAAGTAGTGATTCCTTAGGCAGCGGTTTTTATTTTATTTATTTACTTAATTTCGTCCATAACCAGTATATTTAGATTCTACCAACAAACAGATGAGTGCATTACTAAGATGTATGCATTTTACAGCAATATTTGTCTTTTTAGGGTTCCGTTTAGTCTCGTCATGTCCGACTGTCTGTTCGTCTGTATGTCACAGATATTTGTCTCGGAAAGTATTGGGCCTACATGGCTGAATTTTGTACAGTTGTGGATTGTTATAACCGCTACATTTATTGATTGATTGATTAACCAACGCACGGTAGGCATTGCTGCCACTTCCGGATATCCTATTTGGATATTTGTATGTACCGCCGGAACAGCTACGTACGCTGGATTGGATATGGGACATGCTTGTTGCCAGCAGCGGGAGTCACATGACGCATGGTGTAGGAATATAGGATGGGAAGTGTATATGTTTGTGAAATGCTTCTTTTAAGTTTCCATCGATCATCATCTCCTTGTTTATTCTTCTTCTGAGCCTTCTGTTTCTTCTGTTCTGAGTCTAGCAGTGTGCATGTTCTCCTGCCCGCTTGTGTCCAGATGTGGTTTCATGTTTCCTAGAAATATGTGTTTTTCGTTTCAACGCCATGTATTAGTGTGTCTATTTTGTTTGTTTGCCAAGACATATATTAGCTTGCTGTAAGAGGTTTTTATTTATTAACGGTTCCACAGGTAAATAGCTATTTACAGTGAAAGTGCAAGAAAGAGTCTTGAGAGAATATTTGGGACACTTTATATACTAATCTGCTAATATAATATAAAACAAGCTAACCATTATACCATTCGCCGATTTACTACACTTATTATATAATTGTTGCACATTCTATACAATACTCTTCGCAGTTTTTTTTGTTAATAACAAACTATTTGCGAATGGTATAATAAAGTTTGTATTAAACCGCGTAACGGCCATGTCTAACTGCGAGGTGAATGAAAGCCGCCAAAGCTTGGTCCATCTTATCGCATTTGTGACAAATGTTTTAAAATGCAATGTAAATAATAATGAAAAACTGCATTGAAGTTAAATGCAGTTTTTCTCGTAAAAGGTAAATTCTACGGATTTCATCAAGACCATTTTTTTCTAAATCCTACGGATATCATCAATACCATTTTTTCTCATAATTTTAATCGAAGAAAAATGTAAGCGCCGAGAAGTCGACAAAAATATATGACTACATGCCTATGGCCTACTATGGTCTTTTTTCATAGATTTCTCATAGAAAATGAACCATTGTACGAAATTTCATTGTTTTGCTCAAAATTAAAAAAAAAAACAGATTTGGATGACCTTTCAAACTGTCCTGACTCCCCAGAAAGCATTTTCGGACACCAATTGGATAAGGAATTCATCTCTTCCAAGCCCGTATAGCCTGTACATTGAGTTCTCCATTTAGCGATTAATATTAACAACAAATGTCATGTGGCTTTTCTGATGATTTTGGATGTAGTTTTAACTGAGGTTGCTGCACTTTAGTTTTTATTATTTTCAAGTTAACATAGTGGTATGCCAATAGTATTTAAATTATCACGGTCACATAAGCAACATCGTAAAATATGTTGCAATATCATTGTGATAAAAACCCAGAATTTTTATATTCTTACTCAGCAAGAAAATGATGCAATAAGTTAAAAATATATCTTGGAATAAATGGTTTTTTAGTCACAGGATATATCAATGCAGAATTGAAAGCAGTCAATCAAACTGTATATCGATCTGTATTTAATTATATATATTAAGTTCATATGCCAAACCTATTAATTTTTTACCAACATAGTAATATTTATATATTTGTTTCTACCTATTATCTGTCATTATTTTAATAGAAAACTAATCAGTATATGTAGAGGCATTACCATTATTATTAACCTTGTCTGCACCAAGTGGCAGGTCTTATTCACACCTGTCCACTGGAAATGCAAGAAAAAAATTCTGGACAGTATGAGAGGGTATGAAAAGTTCATGGTCCGATATAGACAGTTCTTTCTCCAGTAAGGTCATCTTGTCAACGACTTCCGGAACGATTTATACAATATGCTGCTCTTATCTCCGTATTCACAACAACTTACCAAATGAATTCACCAATTATCCTAGTTGGCCTCTGTTTACTGTGTAGCACGGCTGACGGCATTACGTCGTCTCTTGTGGTTGCTTGTTGGGCGTACAGCTTTACCAACGATCTTTCCCATTAACTACCTGATGGTATCAGCGCAATATCACTTCTTTCCGTCTGGTTTTTCGTAAAGCATTAACCTTTTCTATATTGCCATCTTTTCGGTTGCCTTAGAGATAATAGTCTAAGAGCTAGTGGACTCGACAACATTTTTATACAGCTGGAAATAAGCAAAAATGTTAGTTTAGGACGTCGGTGGGGTGAGCACCCTTGAATTTTTGAAAGTGGGACAATAATGCAATTGTAGTTATTTATTTTTACAAATCTGAAATTGATTTATTTCTACAAATCTGAAATTTTCAAACCTGGAGTAGGGTAGCGGCGAAAGAAATACTTCACATACTTGAGGTCCAGAATTCAAATCGTATATACCCACAAAAATATTTTCACTTTTCTTTCCGGCTTAAATCTCTTGTTCGATATTACTTATATTTCACAGCATTCTATAAATGTGTTTCTTTGACTTTGGTGTTTCTTAATTCAACTAGGCAATTGGGATCTTCTTTCACTTTTAAACTAATTTTGCTGGAATTTAATAAATGAAAGTAGGAAACATTTTTATTTGATGCCCGGTTTATGTGAATCGGTGTTAGAAATCCGGACTAATAGGAAGCAGCCAAATTAATGCTTTATAATAATGGGTGTTATTTTTTCATGACACAAAATTTATTATAATAAATAATTAATAAAATTTATTTTTATTTCTATATAGGATTTTGGTCCGATAGGGAAATATTTATTATTTTTGGCCATAACTTTTTTCTTAGTACGTTATTTCAAAAAAAACTATAAGAGTACCTAAGTAGAACCATAACAACACTATTACTATGAATTTTCACTCAATAATTTTAGTGGATTGCAAAATAGCTAGATTTAAATTTAAAAATTATGTTAATCTTCCTATTTCGTAGTTTTAAATCTAGCTATTTTTCAAACCACTGAAATTATTGAGTGAAAATTCATAGTAACAGTCTTGTTATGGTTCTACTTAGGTACTCTTATAGTTTTTTTTAAATATACATACTAAGAATAAAAAGTTATGGGCAAAAATAATAAATATTTCTAGGGAAAGGCCACCTTAAGAGATATATTGTATACTGGCGCTATTGCTGATATTGCAGAATGTCCATAAATTGTGCAACAAGATTTTAACGATTTGCCCTACAGTACTAGAAGAAAAGAAAACATTTAAAATCCTGTGTAATAGACGAATTTCGGAAATGTTTTTTCGATACCAAAAATTCCTCAAATACTTAAAATGTTATGCCCTCAGAATGTAAAATATAGTATTTTTGCCACAGTGGTTCAGACAAATTCTGAGAAAATAAATGGAAACTTGTATTCGTTCTCTCAGAATTTATCTGAACCAAGAACATCGAAGAAATAAAAACTTTTTGTTAGTGTTGTATTAAACTTCTTATCAGATGAATAAGTCGCTCGTTTTCATCATTTTTACCCCAAAAATTTCATAAGCTTGCCAGCTACAATGCCTCTGAAAGGAGTTACTCACTACAATGATGTAAATGCTAAAATACTGACAATATTGACCTATTTTGAATAATAATAATTGTGCTTGTATGATCATTCCATAAATGAGACATGCCCTATACCGAACAGTAAAAAACATTATTCTTGGGTGAATAACTGCGAATATGTCAAATTTCAAGTTAGAATTTTTGTAAAAAATTATGAAAGAAATAGGGGTAAAATATCACTCCTCCCAGTCTCTATCGAATTGGCTGAAATTTTAGTATATTGTAGTTCACGTGATGCTGATTAAATGTCTCAGTTGGCACAAACCTCTGCTATGGCTACTTGCGTCACTACAGTCACCCGGAGATTAAGTTATTGTACTTTTAATAAATATGGTTCCAGTGTTTGAGTTTTACTTAAAAGTTCCTTAAAAATGCAATATTAAGGAAGGTGTAACAAGAGTATACTCGAAACAGTGAAAAGAAATAATAATAATAATAATAATAATAATAATAATTGAGTACTAATTATACAGGGTGTTCCTTAATGACGTGGTAATATTTCAGGGTGTGCCTCTGTCGAGAAAAACGCAAGAGACTGCTTTCATGTAGAATGGACCAAACTAATCAGAAAAAATATCCACGTGGAAAAATGTCAATGGTATACCACTTTTTTGTTCAAAAGTATCAGATGACATGTTTGGTTTTATATTCTATTAACACATACCAGAATTGAAAATAATATCTAAAGCACTTTCTGAGATATTAAAAAATAACGATTAAAAAAAAATTCAACACCCTGTAGCTTTAGACTGTGCGGACATATGTTCATATGAACTTTTCTTCATATAAATATAAACTAAAAATATTAATATTACCACGGCATTAAGGAACACCCTGTATAATTATTACTCAATTATTATTATTATACTCTTCGCAAATACGAAACGAAGAGTATATTGCGTTTGATCGACACATTTCTAAAACCGGTAATATTGGTCGTAGAGAAAAAGTATTGAATGGCCAAATTTGACATTCTACAAATAACACAGTGCAGTTGCTAACATCATTATTTTAGCTAAATATCCCGTAGAAGAGGTTGTTATTAGTTTTTGTTTTGACGTTCAGTGTTTCTAATCTTTTTTTAGAGTAAATTTCATCCAAAATAATACACATTCCATTTCTTTCATGAAAGAAAAATAATGTTAGCGAAGAGGCTTGAATTAACAAGCACAATTTAAAAAAATATTGAACACATTTTGAGAATAATTTGAAAATATTAAAGACAAAAGTTTGCTATTTTATTTTGACAAAATAAATTTATTTAGAACTTGGTTTTTAAAATGAATGCCCCAGCATCAATACATTTTCGAGAATGTTTTAATATATTTTTCACTGACCTATTAATCACTTCCGGGTTATTTCTAATGTTATCTCAAGAAGCTGTTCTCGTGTATTGAACTCTTCATTGTACACCTCTGACTTGAGATGACCCCATAAAAAATAATATGGAGGTGTAAGATCAGGAGACCTCGGTGGCCAGTTTACCGGACCTCCGTGACCAATCCCTCTGTTGGTGTAATACTGGTTCAGATGATCCCGGGCCGGTACAGAAAAATCGCGTCCAGCACCATCGTGCTAAAACCACAAACCCATGGTATTGATGTCTTCTAATAAATCTGGCAAGATATCTCTAAGAAAGTTTAAATAAACTTCACCAGTTAGCCTTTCTTAAAAAATGTGGAGCCCTATTAGATGATTATTGTAAATACCACACCACCCATTAATATTAAATCTGTATTGGGAGTGTTTCTGGATCACTGCATGTGGATTTTCGGTTGCCCAAACATGCTGATTTCTACAGTTGTTAATTCCGTTACGTGTGAATTGGGCTTCATCCGTGAATAGAACTCTCGATATTGTTCTTCTGTGACCCAAAATCCACCAAAATGTTAAGCGGGGAACGTTGTCGTCGTCTTCTAGACGTTGAACTGTTTCAACCTGAAATGGATACAAATTTTCCTTCTTTAATGTTCGCCATACTCTTGTCGTAGGTACTGCTAACTCATTACTTATTTTTCTAACACTTATGGGTGGATTATTTTCCACAACCTATTTGCTCTTCTTGTGGAAAAGTTGTGGGAACATGTTCATGCTTTGTCATTCACGGAAATTGTCCATGTTCCCTGCTAAACTGGTATACCTATGAAAACGTTTTATGATCTGGTACACGGCGATTTGGAAAACGCCTTTGATACTCTCTGTTTGCAGCTCTCCCATTTCGGCATCTTAAACTTTTTAGTTTTAATAACTGGTTTTTTTATCACTTATTCTAATAATTACTAAGAACGAACGGCAATTCTTATTTGTAAAATTACACATTTGACATGTGCCTACTTGGGATTTTTAATGCAACAATGTCATGTGTTAATCGCATCGTCTTATTACCTAATTTTTATTCGTGAAGTAAATGGAATATGCTCTATTTTGGACGGAAAAACACTGAATGTCAAAACAAAAACAAATAACAACCTCTTCTACGGGGTATTTAACTAAAATTAATAAAATAATGATGTTAGCAACTGGATTGGGTTATTTGTAGAATGTCATATTTGATCTTTCAATACTTTTCAAATTTATTGAAGAATAACCATAAACGTGCCATCAAATGTTATTACATTACTTTATAAACTGGTCCATAGGCTTTTTAAAAGTTTACTAGCATTTACCAAAGAATAATATACAGTGTGATGTTAACGACCCTACGAGCCATATTAGAATAATGGAGGTCGTTCCTGGAATTTTTCCAAAATCACTTAAGCTGTTCATTAACCTAAAGGAGTATAATATGTATACCCAATTTTATCTAAATACGTGCAGTCATTTCAAAAATATGGCGGACTGAGTTTCTGGTCAAAAACCATAAAACACCCCGTATCTCAAAAACTGTTCACATTCAAAGTTAAGTGTAGGGGTGTTTTGAACTCAGCTGAGTGTGCTCTGCCTTTCACTAGGATATGTCCGTTTAAATCTCTGGGACACCCTGTACAAAGTTGACGGTTGAAAACTATCACGGATTCGATTCATAGGAGAACCTTTAAGAAGGCTGAGTGGGTAGTATCCCAGAGGCGTCAGTCAGTCAGTCAGCCAAAGATCGCTGAGAAGGAGGACAACAGCTGATGAATAACGGTGTACGTGTAATTAATATTTGGGGATTTAGATCCTAATCAGCATCTATTATGATAAAATCCATTGTCTATTTCCCCTGGGTTCAATTCCCAGTTCTGGCGGATGGCAATGTCTGAGGGAGTGGTTGTATGTCTGCATCTGTTGGAGATTGTCTATTTATGTGTTGCGACTTTTGTTTGTTATGTATACATATATAACTGCCTGAAAATTTTTCACGAACAGTTTTAATAATCTGAATACCTTGAAAGATCTAAATTATGGCCACGGGTCTAGCTCTAAAATGCTACAAAATGAATAATTTGTTCAGAAGCAAACTAAAGACGTTAACCATATGACGTGAGGCAGAAATAAAAGAAGAACGAATGTTAACCAGTTTACGAAATATACGACATATTGCTGTCCATCAAACGTCAGTATATACATTCACTATATGAAGTAAATTTATTATTTTCTTATTTTTTTTCACCAATTATTTATAAAAAATATTTTAACTAACCTCGTATTTTAACTAATCGTTCTTAGAATTCCCTTTACAAATCACGAGCATAGAAATACATGATCCGTCCTTACCCGCCAACATAGGAACCACGTGTTTTACAGACTTGGCTTAATACTCTATACACCCAACAACTGCTGTATATATATCTCTCAAAATAGCAACCCATCAAACTACATTTAAGAACTACTAAAAACTTTTGATAGCTCCTACAGCGTCTGTCTAAACCTAAAACATCAGCTTGTGGAATATCTTTGTCAGTTTTGACCTTGCGGTTCTATTTCTGAAACATTAATGGTTTGTTTTAATTATTTTTTTATGTTGCAATTAGATTTTAAAATAAAAGGAAAATCACAATTTTAAAATTATAATTGTCCAAGAGCTATTAGCTGTTTGTCTACGTGATTTTCTAATAACGTATTTTTGTTATAGGTATTCTCTTGATATTGTAAAATAACTAAAGGAGAATTTGGCACGTGAGCGTGGGGCATCTGCCAGATTTTCGTTTTATTAATCGTCGATAACGAGAAAATATTAATTATAAATTTTAAAAAATTGATCTGCAAAATAGCTTTTTTGTTAGTCTTTCTTTTTATAGTTTCATGTCTTTGAAACGTTTTAAATCATTTTGTGTATAGCCTTTGAACCATAAATTATTAGGTGTGTAGAACAATACCGACCTTTGTGGGTTGTCTTCGTTTAGTTTGATTTAGTTAGGCTAAGGCAGTTCCACTTCCCCATGTTTCGAAGAATTTTCTTGTTCTTCATTTTCATAATCTGGCTATATATACTCCCTTAATGTATATCATGATCTTGTCCATTTTTACTTGTATTATTTTGTGTTTAGCTAAAAGCATTACGTGGTTGGAGTTTTAATTTTCTTTCTCCGTTGTCTAACCCAACCAGCAAATTTGTTCTATAATTTAAATGTTCTGCGATTATTTTGTTTTATTGTTATTTTATTAATGCTTCTAAATGCCGATTGATTATATTAGAGTTCCAGAAAGTACTATTTTGTTGTCTGCAACTGAACTATTTTATAAATTTATCATTGGAACGTTTCTACAGCAAGTTATAAAATATTTCAGCTTATAAAACTGAATCATGTTATAACGATTTTTTAGGAACGTGCAGCAGCATTTTTAGTACCGGTATAAATATACATTCGAATTATTCTATAGTTATTTCTTACCATCTTACAAAACAGTTTATTAAATATATAGATATTTAACAAATAGTTGTGATAATTTTGCTTTTAAGAATAAATGTTGATCTAGAGCATGTTGTATAATTATTATATAGCATTGTATTTGCTGTAATATGGAAACGGCAATAAAGTCATTACAAAACAAAATTGTTTACTTGAGCATAAAAATGTGGTGACTGACAATACAATAAAACATATTTGAGAAAATTGATTTCTTGCGTTAGCTGTGTATTTATATTTAGTCATAATTAAAGTCTGTCTCTTAATGAAAATTAAAAAAAAAGTTTATAAAAAAATTTTCCTACCAAAATTTTGGTTAACAACATTGATAAGAGCGGTGCAGATCTTGACAGATCATATAACAGTGAAACTAAAAACATCAGATTTAGGACAATGGAGAAACTTAGTAAGGTAAAGATATTAGATACATGTATTAACAGCGTAGTGGTTTTGGCAATAAGACAGTTTATACCGCTGTAAAATGAAAAGACGCATTTCACTCACTGCACTGTTAACGTATCAGGTCATATGCCAAAGTACTATTGTTTCCACTAGTAAAATAACTATGTGTTTTTGGCAATAAATGAACCATATAAATAAACAGCTCTGTAAATAAGGTGATTTACTGCTACTAATTTCTAGATTATATTTATGCAAATTGAACCAATACTGTTTCCATGGTTGCATTTACAACTCAGCCGTAACAGGTTTATCATGAGCTACAAAATTATCGCGAAAGTGAGTGATCTGTTTTATAAGATTCACGAAAATGTTCCACTAATTCGCATTATTTTATAGATGTTTTATAGGAATCGCCTAATAATTTAAATATCGTGAAATGCTTGCTACAAACACAAAAGGATTTTATAGAGGGATGCCATCTTGAAAGGCCAACGTTCGTGATGGTAAATATGACAAGATATGCAAATTTAAAATATCAAATGTTTATTAGAATTTATGGAGTCAGAAATGTGCTAACTATACAGTTATGAGTACTAAAGCAGCAAATTAGTGTAAGTTACATGGTAAAAAACTCAAATTCATAAAATCGATATTTATAAAATTTCTAAAATTATTAGAAATCGTCAATAAATGTGAGGCCCGTTAAAAATTTATTAAAAATATGGCCATAGTTCACAGTATAATTTTCTCCGCATCAAAAATTGCAGTCGTTGTAAGCCAGAACAAGTCTCTTAAATAATTATTATAGGTTATAAGGTACCTAGTATTAAATCACAAAGCCATATGCTTTTAGTGTCAAAGATACTTTTAGGATACATTTTAGAAATCATTTATTTTATTTTATTAGTGTGTATAAAGCAGTGCTTTTAAAAAATAATGACTATTTAAAAGCTCTTATAAAACAGTTGTTTAGTTGTTTTATGGCAGTAATTTAACAAACAGTGAATTGTGTTTTATAGTACAATTAAATGAAGCTTTAATAAACCTGTTATATAGTGATGGTACTAAATTTTCATAAGGCATCTGGAAATGTTTATACAATGATTTTATAATGGTTCCAATAAGCGTTACAAAGTACCAACAGCAACTGAAATATTTTATAGGGTGGTGCCAATTTCGCATTTATAGCTGCTGTGAAAACGTTATGAAAGTGTTTCTGAGAGTAATGTTGTTTTATAAAATTTGTGTCAGAAGCATTCCTACAACTTTTATAAAATATCAAGTTGCTAGTTGGGAACTTTCTAGTTATAATTGACCATGTTTTAATCTTGGAGGTATGTACCTGGATTTGTTTTAAATGAATGCCAGAAGTTAAAAACCAAAGTTGGTAATGGCTAAGGCTAAGTTTTGTAGCAAAGATTTACTAAATGATTTAAAAGTGACATAAAACAATTACATATACTTTTGAAACTTACTTTTTAAGCTGCAAGTACATTTTAATTGATAATGATCGCCAGATGATCGGATCATAAATAAGAATTTAATCAAATACACATTTTTGGGATGGTGTTAAACGACTATTCCTAAAAGTAATAAACAGTTTTAATAAGCAAAATCTGAGCTAAAGGGTGTCTTTCTGTTAACCATGAGTAACATGTTAAAAGTGAGAAAATGTTAGTATCATTCAATATATTTCAGTTGAAATAGCAAATTTTGACGCGTGTATTTGTGATATCAATATGTTATCTGTTTTAACTCCTAATGAATTTTTCACATAGTATTAACGTATTGATTTTCCATCATAACGGATATGAATTCTATCATTGCATGTTGAAACTATTAACATGTTCTTATTCAGCATACCTTCAATGATGGAACGGACATTGTGCGTTTAACACGCGTGTGTGTAGTGTAGTACAAGATCAAATTAGCAGATACATACATAAAATGTAGGGCAACATTATCAGGCTTAAACAAAAAAATTGGTATAGTTTTTGCTTAAGTATGGAACCCTAATAAATGTACGGTGTCAAAATTTTCGAAAAACATTTCTAGAGTTGTAAAAATTGGATTAAAAATTCAACTTGCTCCGATTTGGATAAAAGTTGCTCATGGAATACTAATGAGTTCTGAAAACAAAATATTTAATAACTGAAACAAAATCATATTAAACACTCCAAGAATTTCATGAACCCCCGAATTTTAAAATGAAAAAAATGTTAGGAAGAGAAAAATAACACAGCCACACAAAAAAAAACTTTCGCTTCCACCAACGAAACCTAGTACATCCTAGGTTTTTGGGGTCGCTGAATCCGAATCCGAGGTCGATTTGTCGGCATCAGGTCGTGTTAAGGTAATTTCAAGGTCAAATCATTAAATTTCGACGGAAGAATTTGAAAAAAAATGTATATACGTTTTTGAGGTCGCTGAATCCAAGTCCGAGCTCGGTTTGTCGGTATCAGGTCGCATTAAGGTTATTTCAAGGTCGGATGGTGGAAAAACTCACTAAAATATTCACCTGTTATTTCACGCATAAGCAGAGGATGTATAAAATGTATAACATGTATACGATCGCGTAAAAATCTAGATTTGTGATATGTAAATATTGATTTGTACCTCGACAAGCTGATGAGCCAGGGTTGCCACTGATCTGGAAAACCTGTAAAACCTGGAAAAGTCAGGGAATTCCGCCTTTTTTAAAATGTCAGGGAAAAGTCAGGGAAAAATACTAAAAACCTGTAAAAGTCAGGGAATTTATTAGAGAGTCAGGGAATTTCTACTCATCTAAAAATTTTTTATAATTATTAAAAATCGGGTATATTTATTATAACGCGCGCTTTTTTAAACTGAAGGAATGATGTCTTAAGGTTGGTAGCGTAGATTAGCCCGTCAAGCAAGCAGAAGATTCGATTACCTATCCTTGTTACTTGCGCAAAATGTTTAATGTAGTGCCCCTTGTCTTACAAAAATAGGTGTTATTCACATGGCATGCTTTTGAACACGTTTCTCTGTTTAACACCATCGCAACACATATATCTATCTCATATGGCCAACAGGTTCTAACATAGATAAGATTTATTCTGTTTTTCTTTCGAACAGGGAATTGTCGTCTGTCAAAAGTTCAAAAGAAAATTGACATATGATATTGGCTGGAAAGAAGTTTGGTCTATTGTTAATAATAATAAGTAATAACCATTTCATTTGTTTATGTGTATGTAAATCAAGTAGGAATTATGTAGCAATTTTGTTTTATTTATGCAATTTACAAATACCTAAATTGTTGAGTTTTTGTTTATTTAAAACCAATAAATTAGGACTAACTTGATAGGTGATGTTTAAATTTGCTTTTACGTTTTTTCAGTTTACACCAGATAAAACGATAAGTAACATGGGCAAGCAGTCTGTTATTAGCCACATGAAAAGTACGGGCCATTTAAAGAAATTGTCTGTAAAGTGCAATAATAATAACATACTTAATAACATTCATGAATGTGCACAACCAAAGTGAACCTCAACCGAATCTTTCAATTGATTTCACTGAAGACGAAACTAGTCAAACCAAAAAAACTGATACCTCTAAATCTGTAGCACCTCAATCAGTGTCTGTGTTGGATGATTCAAAAATTCATGAAAATGTGTCTATTTCCACATTCTTTACAAACAGTGATGTTATCGATGCTCAAATATTATGGTGTTTGCACATTGTTGAATCCCATGCATCGATTAATTCTTGTGATAAGTCAGTCCCTGTAATGAAAAAAATGTTCAAAGACAGCAAAATTGCCCAAAAAATTAGTATGGGCAGAATCAAAGCAAGTTACATAATAAATCATGGTATCGGCCCATATTTTAAGGACACTTTAGAGGATTTTTTAAAAACCGTGCCAATATTTGTTGTTAGTTTTGATGAATATCTGAATAAAATTATACAAAAGGGGCAGATGGACCTCCATATAAGATTTTTCAATGAGATTACGAAAGCTGTCGAAGTTCGATATTTCAATTCAGTATTTTTAAATAACTAAGGCTGAGGATATTCTAATTGCATTTAAGAATGGTTTAAATCCTTTATCGTTGAAAAAAATACTGCAAGTAAGTAATCAATTAAAATATGAAAACAAATTAGCTCCTAATTTTTTATTTTAAAAGGCGTCGACGGACGGTCCAACCGTAAAAAATTATAAATGGTATAATCTTTAAAATCGTTTCAGGTTCTCCCCATTGTCTCTAAGGAATACAGCTATATACAGTTTTTATTGTAATTTTTTTTAAATAGTTAAATACCTTACTCCAATAATGAAATTATGTTCATTGATAAACTACAATATTCACAATAACAGAAATTTACAATAAAGACATTCTAAACCTATTTCTCGAATAAAAATTTTTGAAAATTTTTTTGCGATTACCATACTTCCAATCCACTACGTGGATGTGGAAGTAAAAATATGTATAATTGTATTCGTTAGAACAATAGGAATTACTTAAAACAGTTTTACAGATTATACTATATTTGGTTTTTTAAATATTTTTAATAAACCGAAAATAAACGTATATTTCCCTCTCACTCTGAAAATCCTGTTCTTGCGTACATATTATTTTGTAGTAGTGTTTTTTATAAAATCGGAAATAAAATCTATACCAACTACCTACGCTTTACTTTTTAAGGCAGAACTGAAATTTATTTGGCATAAAATACTTGCCTCTGAAGAAGTTTCCATATGCACCAAAACACTTGAATACAATACTCGAATACGACGAGCGTTTCGACAACCAAGTTGTCATCATATGGAGATGATTAAAACTGAGTATTAATGAGTTTAATGATCTCTAGATAATGACAACATGGTTATTGAAACGTCTGTCGAATTATAGTATTCGAGTGTTGTATTCAAGTGTTTTGGTGTTTGTGGAAACTACTTCTTCACAGACAGCGTCATACCGAAGGTTTCTAATCCCTCCAGTACTAAAATACAAGCGTTTTTAGCAGGTATGGAAAAATATTAGTTTGGTCAGGGAAAACCTGGAAAAGTCAGGGAATTTCATTCTATAATTTAGGTGGCAACCCTGTGAGCGGATCATTCTACACATTCCCTTTTAGGACAGTTGTCACCGACATCGCACTTGACGAGGCAGCAGGTAAACACTAATTTGTCGAAAAAATGCTTTACAGTAGATTTATTTTTATATTTATTACATCATTCATATATAAAATTTAAAGATGCATATGGAATCACTTAAACATTTTTAAAATTGCTTAATGAAATCAAAATGCACTTTAAAAAGTTTACAAAGGAACAATATCTAAATGTTATTTGTGGCATTATCTTAATTTTCTTTTTCCTTTTTCAATTCTTTGGGACTTCCTGCCACATGTATGTTTTCTTTTTAAGCGGTGCTAGGGGAATCTACAAAATATATCACAATTAACCAGTATGATACTGGTAAATAACCTCTACGCCTGTGACGTTTACGTCAAAGGATCAGTTAGAGGCTGGTTTTTTTAAATAAACAACACAAATAAGTATAAAAACTTGAAATTAAATATTTCTCCGACATTGTTTCCTTTTTCAAGGCTTTTTTGAAAAATCTTTTTTGCTGTGTATGACAAATACACAGCTCTAAGTATGTTTGTTATATTTAATATCCATAGATACTTACTATTTACATAGAACTGTTGATATAGTTAACAGTTTTTTAGTTTTTATACAATGTTAAGTTTGTGAAGTTCTTCTTTTAACATTGGCAGCCAAGTGGTACAGACATCTACGGAACAATTCGACACGCAACTATCCTCATTTAATAATGTTATCGCGGAATCTTTAATTTTTCTTTTTTTTGCTATCTGCCTCTTTTGTTAAAATTTTTGCCGAGGCAGTCCCAAAGAATTGAAGAAGGAAAAAGAAAAAGGAACAATGTCATAAATAGGAGTAGATCTACCGTAAATATATTTTTATCTTCAAAGTGGTCTCATAATAGGTATTGCTGAAGCTACGAGAATAGCTGTATATTGAAATCGGATACTTTGTCCAAATAAGTTATTTTCGTCCAAATGTCTAGAAAAGCAAAATGGTTCAGGCAGGCAAAATAATACATTTTTGTATATGCATATGAGAATAAAGTGGACATTAGAACTACAACACCCTCTATTACAAGATATGGACACGCTCGACAATGTTCATTGCTCGTAAAATTAAATGTTTGATTTGAAAAATAGATCAAGTTCACAACGTGAGAGTAACTTAACGATCTAGTATGAGAGTTGGAAAAATCGCGAAATAACAAGTGAATATTTTTGTCAGGTTTTCCATCATTCCACCTTAACGCGACCTGATACCGTCAAAAATTAAATGTGTTTGATTTGAAAAATAGACCAAGTTCACAACGTGAGAGTATCTTAACGATCTAGTAAGAGAGTTGGAAAAATCGCGAAATAACAGGTGAATATTTTTGTCAGGTTTGCCACCATTCGACCTTGAAATGACCTTAACGCGACCTGATACCGTCAAAAATTAAATGTGTTTGATTTGAAAAATAGACCAACTTCACAACGTAAGAGTAACTTAACGATCTAGTAAGAGAGTTGGAAAAATCGCGAAATAACAGGTGAATATTTTTGTCAGGTTTTCCACCATTCGACCTAATTATTTGACCTTGAAATAACCTTAAACGTGACCTGATACAGACAAACCGACCTCGGATTGGGATTCAGCGACCCCAAAAACCTAGGGTGTACTAGGTTTCGATGGTGGAAGCGAACATTTTTTTTTGTGTGTGTGACTCTGTAATAGTATTTTAATGCATTTAGAATTCTGTACCAAAAAATTATTGGAGTCTTTTTTGTAACTAATGTGGCTTGCCATATTAGTATAATTTTACTTTTACTTGAATTTTCTGTCTTATTTGCATTTTTTCTTCTCCTGTGCCTGCAAATGTGAAAATAACGCTAATCTTCAAGCAAGAAATTTTCAAAGAAAAAAAATATGAAGCCAGGAAGAAGTTCTTTTGGTAATCTTAAAATTGAAGGATTGGACATTTGCATTTTTATCATTTCTAATATAGGATTTAAAAGTACCATCTAAGAATTAACGTGCAGTACTCAATAACCACCAACGAACAACCTGGGAAAGTGTTTGAATAGAATATCAAACATGAAACCGCCGCCGCAAAAATAAAAAACAAAGATGTCTTAACTTTTATAGATTCATAATTGTTACTGCTGAATATTCTATACTGGAGCATGGAGAATTCCAATTATGATTCATGTATTCAATATTGGTAGATAACTGTTTAAATATATACAGTATAGCCTCGCTAATCCGGACACATATGGTTCCAGCAACTGCCGGATTAGCAAGGTGTCCGGACTAGTGGAGGTGGATTATTTTCACATATACAATTTTTTGTATATACTTGTCATAGCATCTAAAAATAAGCTTGAATAATAAAAACAACTCAAAATGTTTTACAAGAATTAAAGAGATTTTATTCAAATTGAAATATGTCTAATAAGTATTACATAAGTACATTTAATAAAAACTTAATAGATGGTATGTAGGTACGTACATTTACATATGTACACACATCTAATTTCATTTGCATCACTTTGCTTTTAAGCACTTCAGAAGCATTGTCTTTTAGTCCTTTTAAGAGCGGTACATCTTGCGTTAGGAAATCATTTTCTTCAGCCCACTGGATACATAAAGAAAACAACTTTACGGCATCGGAACATTTTAAATTAGACACAATGATTTCATCATCCATATCACTAGATTCCTTGTTCTCTTCGTTTGTATTTCCTACAGCTTCATTAACCAGTTCTTCCATTAAGTCTACTACAATTTTTTTTCCTAACGCTACTCAGCAACTACAAACTTAACTTAAACTATTTTCTTGATCTACAATTCTCAAGAAACCTGCAATTGTTTTCAAATCTTCGTTATCTAAGAGACAGGGACGCCTTTGAAGTTCGTCAAGTGAAATATTTTCTTCCTCGGATTCTTGTTCATCCTGCTGTGGCCACAATACTTTTCAACTTTTGGATATTTTTCCAGATACAGATTTCCATGCTAGATCTAAAACATCAACTGCATTCTTTTAAGTTGTATTCTTTTATAACTTTCATTATATCATCACCTTCGTTGGTTTTAATGTGATTTAGTTAAGCGTTTTCTGAATGCAACCCTTACATTTTGAATCAAATTTTGATCCATTGGCTGTATAATAGCCGTACAGTTAGGCGGTAAAACAAAACTCTAAAATCAGGATCAACATTTACTTCGCCGTCTAACAAAACTTTATGATGTCTGTTGACTTAAGTTAAAAATTTCTTGACGTTAGGTATGAAAACATTTTTGAACCACTCTAAGAATGTTATTATGGTCATCCATCCTTTCTTAGTTCCCTTGTATACAAATGGTATTGTAGCATGTTTAAGGCTCGTGGATTTACAGCTTTTCCAAGAACCAAAAGTGGTAATTTATGTGTTCGCGCTGCATTGCAGCAAGGTATAAATGTTATGCGATCTTTTGATATTCTATCTGGTACCGATTTTTCCTGTTTATGAAACTAATTTGTCTTTGTCCGAACTACAGAGGTAAAATTTTTAAAGTATCCGGTGAATAGAAGAATCCGAATTATTGGAGTGTCCGAGTTAGAGTGTCCAGATTATCGAGGCTCTACTGTACTATGAAGAATAATAAATACCTAGATTTGATCTTGTAGTTTTACAACAAATCTATCCCACGAAAAATGTTATTTTTCTCATTCTATCGAATCTTATGTGAAAAGACTCAGCTAATTTAACTTTTCTTTTTTCCAGTATGGGAAACAACTTAGAGAAAACTACAGAGCGTTTAGAAACAAGCAGACCGAAACCATCAATCCAAAAGACTATAACAGCTACTCAGTACCTAATGTAAGCGTAAGTTTAATATGTAGTTTTTGAATTTATGTTATTGCATGTGGGCGTCTTGTATGTTTTATTGTCATCACATCAATAAATACTATTAAAATATAAACGACATGATTATACATATAGTTTTTCATAACATTTAAAGGGAGCGTGTCATTAAATATTTTGAAAAAGGAAACCCGGACTCATATTGGTTTATTATGAGTATACGTATAACAATTAATAGATAAATGAAAATCATGAAAGCCTTTTGTTTGCTCGTTGCAATGGTTTATCACAATTTCAGGTGCATGTCAGAAAAAGAGATAACAGCTATAATTTAATGCTATCTAATAATAGTCTTTATTCGTTTTTTGTACACATGATATGCAACAGGTTATTAAAATAATATAGCAGTTATAATGATAAATATGAAACTTTATATTAATATTCTAGAATAACTTCATAAAACAAACAGCGTTATATGGCAAACAATAAACAAAGTATGAGTTAGTTCAACAATTAAGATATAACAGAATACACTTAAAACTGAGTACCACAAAATCCATGTGATATGTAACTACTGATTTAACGTCGGCTTATTTCCGCGACTAAGACCCATCCCTTCCGAAGAATGGTATATCTTTTACGCAATCCACGCTTATTATTGCATAGTTTCTTCATATGCGCTGACATACAAGTCGCTAGAAGGTCGAACGGTTACTGTATGGGTTCAACTCCACAATTACGTGTCTTTGGAAAAGCTGTGTCTGCTTTTAAAATTGTTTTAAGTTCGTTATATTTTTTATTATATACTAGCAAAATGACCGTGCTCTACTACAAAGCTCGTTAAGAATCGTGTGTTAACTCACGTTTACTCCGCCATGAGAGCCGCCATTTTGGAAAGATTGTGGTAAATTGTTTGTGTTTTATATATTTAACAAACGAACGATTTCAGGGTTAACGTAGTTAAAACAACTACACTCGTTAGAGTAAATCAGCAGTACATTGGTCTAATATTAAAATAAATAACATAATTTGAACATTTCAATGGGTACGCAGTCATCTCCCATAAAATCGTCATAAAAGTGGTAAAAGATGCGTCAATAATTGCGAAATTTGGCTGAAGTGCGAACAGAAGTGTTACACAACATTGAATGCAGTGAGTTTGAACTAAATCGAAGCGGCAATAGTTAAAAAATTCTAATTAAGTGACACATAGTAAATAAGTGACGTGTTAACAGAGACAGTATCGTGGGTCGTCGTAGAGCGGTCAGCGCGTGCTAAACGCCCCTTTTTCGACGTAAACCATAAGCACCATAAATACCTACTGCAGCATCTGGCAGCAATAAACATAATATCCGAGAAGAGTTCGACATCAAACAAGAACTAAAACCCAAGTACTGAAAAATGAACGAGGAGAACTGCAATAAATGTAAATCACTAATAACAGATGGTCGAAAACCAGGTATCTCTTGCGACGGCTTTTGTGGAAACAGCTACCACTTAAACTGTGTTAATTTATCAACAGATTTAATAAAATATAAAAAACACCCTGGATGTTTATGGTATTGCGAAACATGTTTGAAACTAAAAATAAACGAAAAAATGTATCAGGACATGGTACACAATTCTATCCAAATGAGCCTAAAAAAATTGGAAGAGGCTTTTTCATCAATGAAAACTGAGTTAATTAAGACTATCAGTTTGAAAATCAAGGATCTGACAGATGCGCATATACCTTCATTTGCCGACGCTGTAAAGAACAACAAAACCTCAGTTATTATAAAGCCAAAAAATGAAGAACAAGCAGTAAATCTCACAAAGTCTGATGTGTTTGAAAATCTAAAAAACGTAGACACCCCTCTGCCAATCACCACAGTAAGACATGTCAACAAAGGCGGCATTTTAGTAAGTTGTAGCACCGATGAAGAAAATCTAAAATTAAAGAAGGTGGTCGATGAAAAGCTCTCTAAAGACTACAACATCAATGAAGTAAAAAACCCTAGACCTAGGATCAAGGTAGTAGGAATCTCCAGTGACATTACGGCGGAGGAAATCGAAGCATCCCTTAAACTTCAAAACTGTGAACAATTCAAAAATAACTCGGAGTGTAAGGTCGTTAAGCATTGGAATACGAAGAGAAGAAGCGACATCTTTCAGGCTATTATACAAGTAGACACTGTGGCGTACAAAAATATAATGTCCTCAGAAGATAAATTCGTCATAATTGGGCTTAATCGATGTCGCGTATATGATGGGATTGATGTGGTAAGGTGCTTTAAATGTAGTAGTTTCAATCACTCGTCCGCTGTTTGTAAAGGTAAGCTTGCATGTCCTCGCTGCTCCCTAGAACATGATCTAACTGCGTGCAATAATGAAAATTCGGTAAAATGTGTAAATTGCTTTAACTACAAAAATCTACAACTCAAAAGTAATGAGAATATAAATATCGACGTTAATCATTCAGCCTTAGATAAGGACAACTGCTTTACTTATAAGCAAAAGTTAATGTTTTTGAAGTCTTCAATATTCGGACCCCAATAGCAATTAGCAGCGGCTATACCAGATCACGCTCTATACGATCATATTTTAAATGAAAGCAAAGGTAAAATAATGAGTAGTCATACGTCTTCTCCCAAAAACACTGGTGTGGGGGAACTTCACATTCTCTACATGAACGTGAGAGGCCTAAATACGAAACTCGCTGACCTGTTTAACTTCACCACATACTCTGAATACGATATGATATGTTTTACAGAAACCTGGCTAGATTCACATATTTTTGATTCTGAACTCAGCTATGAAAATTATAACGTTTTTCGATGCGATCGAAAATTCAAGGAAATAGGTTTAACCAGAGGAGGTGGTTGTCTTATTTTGCTTAATAAGTCATACAACGTGAGCATAGTAAACCTAGATTGTACTAATTTAAATCTCCCTAACATCGATGTTGTTGGAATTAAAATCATCTTAGGGACCACAACACTCTCAGTTTTCTTAATTTACGTGCCACCTAACTTAAATGTCGAAATATACAACTCACTTTTTGATTGCTTGGCTAACCTACATGGCATTTATGGCACGGACATTCTAATCTTAGGTGACTTCAATATTCCGGAATATTATGAATGCTTGCTTAACAGCTCGATTAGGTCCGCTAAAGTCACGCAACTGAATAATTTTATTAACTTCTTTGGCCTCACTCAATATAACTTTATAACTAATTCCAATAGTAAATTATTGGATCTGCTCTTTTGTAGTAGTAAAGTATGTACCGTCGGTAAATCCGACTGTTGTGTTTTCAAGGAAGACGTGCATCACCCACCACTCAATATTGAACTAAACTTTAGTTCTTGCCAAAACAAGGTTCCCAAAAATCACGCAATGGCGTACAACTTTAAAAAGGCCTCCTTTATATCACTTTATGCAGATTTATGTAATACTAACTGGGACGATATCTATAAAATAAATAATGCTAACGATGCAGCAGATCACTTGTATTATATCATTAATAGTAGCATATCAAAATTTGTTCCCATGCAAAAAGCATCCAAAAAAACATTCCCTCCCTGGTTCACAAAACAAATCATCGCCGACATAAGGAGTAAAGAGATAGCATGGCGCATGTATAAAAAGTCTAGCAACACTGTCCACTTTGAGAACTTTAAACTCCTAAGAACCAAGTTGAAAAGAGATATCAACACATCTTACAAAAACTACCTACAAGTAACTGAAAACAATCTATCCTCTAACCCAAAAAGTTTCTGGACATATGTCAAAAAAAATTCCAGGTCAGTTCCGAATGCTTTCACTAACAATGACAATATCTTAGATAATCCTGAAGATACCGCTAACTCTTTTGCTGAATTTTTTAGTTCAGCGTACATCCCCTCAAGTCGCAATATAGATTTCTCTGCGGACACTAGCAATACTATTAATATAACAATCCCCGCGATAACTGAAATGGATGTCATCAATGCCTTCAAAAGGATCAAACCGAAATTTACGGCCGGACCCGATGGCTTACCAGCTTTCTTCTTAAAAGACTGCTCAGGTATATTAGCTGCGCCGCTAGCACATATCTTTAACCTGTGCTTACAAACTTGTGCATATCCTGATAAATGGAAAACCTCCAAAATTTGTCCAATCCACAAAAAAGATAGCAAATCAGATATACAAAATTATCGTCCTATTACAATCATAAATAATTTTAGCAAGGTTCTTGAAATCGTCCTGCATGCCACACTTTATCCCCAGGTTCACCACAGTATATGTAACAACCAACATGGCTTTGTCTCCCAACGATCAACAACAACAAATCTACTTTGCATAACACAATATTTAGCTGAAGTTATGGACAAAGGCTATGTCATCTATATGGACTTTTCCAAGGCTTTTGACAGACTGGACCACGGTGTTTTGCTAACAAAATTAGTTTCCTTTGGACTTAACCCTAAGTTAATACTTTTTTTTTAATCATCTCCTTAATAGAAGCCAGTTCGTGCAATACCAGGGTCACAGGTCTATAGAGTTTATGTCTCAATCAGGAGTCCCACAAGGGTCGGTATTAGGCCCATTATTGTTTATAATTTTCATTAATGATATCGTCATCGATCTTAGCTGTACATCCCTCTTATATGCTGACGACCTGAAGATATACTGTAAGATCAGCAACGAATCAGACTGCACTATGCTGCAGACGGATTTAAACAAAATTCACAAGTGGTGTAACAAATTCAGATTGTCTCTGAACATAAGTAAATGCAATGTAGTCTCATTTACAAGGAAACTAAATAAAATACAATATGAATACACTATTAATGGGGCTAATCTGACCCGTCGTGATAGTTTTAAAGATCTAGGAGTAACATTTGATTCACATCTTTCCTTTAGGGAACACATAAGTAACATAGTTACATCATCTTACAGAATGTTAGGTTTTCTCATACGGAATGCTCGCGACTTTCAAAATACAATTACCATAAAAACCTTATATAACACTTTGGTCCGACCTAGATTAGAATACGTGAGCGTCATATGGAATCCCCATTACGATATACATATTAACAATATTGAAGGCATTCAAAGACGTTTCCTAAAATTTCTGGCATTTACAATTGATCATCAATATCCCCCCATAGGATATGACCACTCATTACTGCTGAATCGTTTTACATACAGTTCTATGAAGCAGCGAAGAGAAATGCAAAGCGTAATATTTTTATACAAACTTCTAAACAACATGATCGACTGTCCACAATTACTTGAACAAATCAGCTTTAGAGCACCTACCAGGCCAACCAGATATACATCATTATTTTACTTCCCTAATGCTCACACAAATGTTTTAACTTTTTCCCCTCTATATACTATCTGCCATAACTACGAAGCTATTGAAAATAATATCGACATTTTTAACACCAGATTAAGTCAAATTAAGTCAAGTTTCTCTTAGTTCTCTGTTTTTCTTTTGTTATTTTTTTTCTCTTCCTATTTACTTACTTGTTTTTAATATTTTTAATATATATGTGTATGTGTGTATATATGTATATGTATTGGTTATGTACCCACTCAGATTAGTTGTAGAAATTCTTAATAATTACAATTATAGAATTCCGCTTAATATTAGTTTATAGAAACCTGTGGTGCACCTGTATATTCATATACCATATTTTTACTAATTTTTACACTATATCACGTTTATCATTTATATGTCTGTGACTCTCCGGCCCTGTAAATGGAATGTAAATTCTGTTGGGTTCGTGTATGTAAATAAATAAATAAATAAATAAATAAATAAATTAAGTGACTAATAATCATGTTGGGGAAAATGCATTCAATTTAAATAGCGTTCCGTTTTGCACACCACCATTAAGTAGGCACCTTAATAAAAAGACATGTACCTTTATTTTCTAATTTTAGAACTCACAAATTTTGTTCAAATTAAATTAAGGAGGGTTAGATGGACAGATATTCGTTATTTTAGTCTACTGATCAAGAATGATAATGAAGTCTTTAATAACTAACTTTAAAATGATACTCGCGACAGTTAGGCGAGTGTGTCTGGGATTTTTCCCAAAAATGTTCTATACAATTTGAGTTAGCCACGGATTCTTATAGGAAAAATTCCGCTGAACAACATTTTCTTATGAAAAATTTTCCTAAACCGAGAGCTTCATGGTCAAATAATTGTTTAAACGAACGTTTTTTCGTTTCTATTTAATAAAATGAAAACGGTTTGACGGGTCCGAAAAAATTTAGATTCAATCGAAAGATATTTTAAATACGCGTCGTTTGCCGCCAGGCGCAACTCATTTTGTCAGTCCGTTCATTTGTTATAGCCAAAATAAATTTCTTAATTGATTACTCCGAAACTAACGAGGTCAGGATATTGTTTTTTTCACAAAACATGCCTATTATACCAAAGAATATACCATATTTTTTGGCCCGATATCTTCAATACTTTTTGATTGTTTAAACAATTGGCATAATTTGTTAATTAGCAAATAACTTTTTTTTCGAAAGTTTGGTCGACTTCAAACCAACTTTAAACGATAAATATTGATGTCGGGCATAACCCCCATAGAAGTCTGCACGAATGCAACTTTCTTCTTTTGTTTATTTAAAGTTTAAATTAGTTTTGCTAATTAACAAATGGAATATCTTAATAAAGGCCCCTTAGTATAGCTATCAGCTATTGGCTATTCCTCACCAAGTAATTGGAATCTCAGTCTAGCAAGGCCTTCACAATGGCACAATACATGGACTGAGACTTCCTCTACCTCTTGGCAGAATCTGCATGTTGCGTCCTCCGCTAGACTTATTAGACTCAGGTGTCTATTAAGTCGGCAGTGACCGGTTAGAAGACCCACTATTATTCTAATGGCCCTTCTATTTTGGCATAATAGGTCCTCTGTGAATTTGGCCGATCGTTCTTTGATGAACTCTTTGGCGTGATGATATCTCTGTCGTGGTAAACGTTTCCACCATTCCAGAGATTTATTGTGCACCCATTTGTCAATGGATGTTAGTATGCATGGCTTGACCACACCGCAAAAGGGTTCGCGTCCTATAAGGGCCTTACTCGCGCCTTCTCTGGCCAGTTCATCGGCTTTTTCATTTCCCTTGTGTCCCTTGTGTCCTGGTATCCACGCCACGGTCACTTTATTCTGCCTTCCTAGGTCTATAAAGGTATTTATGCAATCCCATACAAGTATCGATTCGACTTGCATGGAACCGATTGCTTTTAGTGCAACCTGACTATCGGAAAATGGCAATCGACTGATTAACGGTTCCTTGCCTTGTAATTTTCTTTGCGTACCACTGTATTGCGGCCACTTCAGCCTGGAATACTGTGGCGTATTTTCCCTTATTGGGATTTTCGTGTTTGATCTTATCCCGTAAATCCCAACTCCGACTCCCTGTTCTGTCTTAGAGCCGTCGCGTCGGTATACCAGACCGTTTCTGCTGGTATTGGAGGACCGTTTGTCCAGTCTTCTCTCTCTGGTATTTTAATTTTGAAATTCTTATTGAAGTTGTACTTTGGGACTGTATTGTCCGTGGACATTCCTAGAATGGAATCCGCCTTCTGCTCTAAGTATATCTTCTGGTGCTCTGTTCCGTGCTGCTGCCTTATTGGTGTAGGGCCTTGCATTAGCGTATGCTACACTGAACGAGCTTCTCCTTGGATAAATAAGTGTAGTGGTGGCAAGTCTAGAAGGAGAGACGCGTTGTTTTAGTACATTTTAACAAAAGTTTGCTTTTAGAATTTTTAACATTGGAAATGTTTAAGGAATCGGGAATGTAATGGTAGATATAGATATAGCCATTTTTTAAGGTAAAGGGCTGAAATTTGCAGTGGTTATTGTACAATAATTACATTTTCAATGAAAAATCTTCGGAACTAGATCGGCCGTTGCTGAGCATTGTAAATTCAATAAAACTCGGAGCTCGATGCTGCGGCGTACGTCTGCAGCTGCCGAAAACACGGCATAAAATGTTCAAATGTGTGTTCAACGTGTGATGATAAAAGTTGCTCAAATATTGAGGAGAACAGAGTCGTCGCTGATGATATCGACGAAGAAATAGACGAGCCAAATATCACAGAGACTGAGCTAGAAAAAGATGAATGTTCAAATGATGATAACGATAATGATGACTGTGATGACGATAATGCGGAAACAATAATAATAACGTTTACAGTGACAGTAGTAGTGGTAATGAAGACGAGTCTCCTATTAAAGAGCAAAAAAAAATATATTAATGCAACGTATTCCACAAAAACAAGGTAATGAAGACGAGTCTCCTAAACGTATTCTACAAAAACAATTAGAATATGTAAATGAGACATATTCAAATTTTGATGTTTCTTTGGTAATGTAACAAATGTAATAAAGCGTAAAGGAATTAAAATTACTTGCCATATAATAGCACGATTTCGTAGATAGTTTGGGACGATATTTGACAAACCCTAAAATGTTATCGAGGCGGGCGATGTACTATTAGACAGTTTTTAAAGATTATAGAAGAGTATAAATTTATAATTTAACAGTCGTTCCGTGCCTATGACAAAGACTTTTTCGGCCATAGCTATGAAGTAATCTGTAGTAAATTTGCTAAATCGGAAATATTTTATTACCAGTAAAATACCCCTCATAAACTGATAAAAATCTGTTACGATCGATGTCATCGTCAAATTGCTTTTTATTAGAAATGTAACAAACGCGCGGGTAATTAAACGAGGTGAATGTGTAAAATAATTTAATCATAAATGGGGTAATTGATTACAAGAATTCCCCAGACTGTACATTATGTAGGAACTAGTTGGTTTTTCCTTTTCTAAGTCCACTCGTAAAACAAATAGGTTTTTTCACCGACTAGGTATAATTAGCTAGCTTAGATGTAGAATATTTTAAGTTGTTTAAATGGACGTGTTATATTTACGGGAAGCCATTTTGGCCATAGTTACTAAAGAGAACGCCCCTTGCAAAGCGAGTACTATTTCGGCACATAATTTCTACTATAGAGAACGCAACCTTCCGGATGACTTGAGGCCTCTAAAAAGGGACCGATTTTCATTCATTGGTCTAGATTGCTTTGGGGTGGATAAGGACCACTAACTAAAAATTGACCAGGATAATCCCGTCCGGAAAGAAAGACATTTTCTGATCAGCTACTGGTGGTGTGACATCGGCCTACTTTTATCGTGATAATTTTAGTGTTACCGGGTACAGGTATTTGTATTTTTGAGCTTCAGTTATAAAATTTAACTTCATGTCATCAGATTTCTCAAATTAAACGTTACCTCATTCAGATTGTCACCGGCAACTGGCGTTTCTGCACTAGTTTATAAAGTATAGTTTTCAGAAATAATTAACTTCATGCTAGTTAAGGCTATTGTATTTTTTGGCCCTTCTGGCAATCAGTTTGAATTTGAGTGTAAATTATTTTCTCCTTTAACAAAGTAATTTTTACGGTCCAATTTTCTTATCTGTTTATCTTTTAAGTTGCATTTTCTTTTGTTATAATTTAAGTTCTATTTTCCAAACCAATTGTTCTTTTGTAACGTGTTCTTTTGTAAAATATAGTTTAAGTTTTGTTGAAAATGCGCGTTTCATTTACTTGCTTATTAGTGGAAACTCGAGTCATCAAGGTTAGATAATCGTAGTGAAGCAACAGGCCTGACAAGGGAAAACAGGGGTAAGTTTTGAACTATAATCTTTTAAATGTACACGTGTCTCTGAGAACGGTCCACGTATAAAACGGCCTAGATCTACATGGCCCACTGTGCATGGGTAGTGTGAGTATAGACGTAAAGATAGGCCCGATGTTGATGCATGAGTATTCCTTGGTAGTCGCACATATTGTAAAGTGTGCTCATTTGAAAGGGGTACATTACTTTTCACGGATACAATCAATAAACATAATAACTCCCCAAAGTAGTGTAAACAGGATAGAGATCAGTTTTACGCAAGGCTTCACTGAGAGCTGGCTCTCCCCCCACTTCACCGCTAGCGCTACATAACACGCGCCGTAGCATAGAGCTCCGAGTTTAATTGAGTTTGCAATGCTCAGCAACTGCCGATCAAGTGCCGACATTTTTTTATTGAAAATGTAAATATTGTACAATAACCACTGCAAATTTCAGCCCTTTACTTAAAAAAATGGCGCCACAATAATTTCTTTAAAAAAATTATCTTGGCTCCAGAAGGTCGGAGTGCAATTATTTTTTTTTGCGAATTTGTAGAAAAATGCCAGTTATCTATTGGCAATAATGGCCTTCCAATATAATTTAAAATCTCAAAAATATTGAAGGTTTTTTGGGGTAAAAAAAATTATCGATATTTTGACTGATTTTTCGCGTATTAGGGATCGTTTCGTGATATGCGCAATAATTGTACAGGTTAGCGCAACTGTTAAAGAAACTTTTCGGACCGGTGCGGTATAGAAATATGATGGCCTGTATGAGCTATAGGACATTGAAAAAAACGCGTTTTTTTCGAAAAAATCGATTTTTGCAAGAAATGTTCAATATTTTGCAAATCTATAAAAATGCTATTATTCGACATATCTTGTACTACGCCTTCACTGAGCTTCGTTAAAGAATATCTTCTTTTCACGGAGATACAGATATTTAAAAAAATGCGATTTTTAACGTCTTTCTTGCAATAACTAATTAATTTTGCAATTTTCTGAGATCGGACCGAGCCGGCTCGATCCGTATTAAAAAGTTACACAACTTTGCTATTAAACTTTTTTTTGTGCAACGCCAACTTTTCTTTTTTAACGCAAAAAACTGTTTTTCGCAAACTTTGGCCGCCATTTTGAAGAGGACGCAAGTTCGTCATTTGTTTTAAAAATAGTTCATTGAATTCTACGGAAAATTTCCGATTTTTTACATACCTCGGTTTGCTGTTAATAAAGTTTGCAGGTAAAATCCCTGACTTACTGGACTATAGGGGGACATATACATCGAAAGTGAAACAAATGTTCGGGCGCGACCACTAGACGTAGGGGTGGTCAGATCGTGGTGATTTGAGTGGCATTGTGTGTAGGTTGGACCTTTGCGTATCGAACAGAAGTTGTCCGGGCATTCTAAGTTTACGGGGGCGGCAAAGGGGAGGTCAATAGTGAAGTTCTACATTTTGACTACTTAAAATGATTGAATGGTGATAAAAAATAAAAACTTTTGGGCATTAAATTGGACGTAGAATGGGGCCATAAGACCGGTGCTCATTTTTGATAGGTTTCGGTGGGAAGAAGGGCGGTGGGTGGGGGACGGGGCGGAGCCGAGTCCCCCGTTGTAAATGTAGTAAAATACCTGTGTTACCAGAATTTCTTTAATTCAAGTTGTATTTGTAATTTGTGTAAATACATAAATACATGTATTTACTCGTATATGCCAGTGATGAGGCGTTTCATTTTATTTATGATAACTATGTTCATTTCCAATGTGTAAACTTTTTTTACTTATATTTTATTAGTATTTTGATTGTAAAAAATTACTTTTCATTTATTTAAACGTACAACAAATATTTTTCTAAACATCCCGTAGAGTTAAGAAAAAGAGAACAGAAATAATGATTTTATACTATTTGATTTAGAAACCAAGTACATTTTAAACGCCATAGCATCATAAACTCAGATTTTTATGTTAATTGTAGTTTGAGCTTGTTTTAATAAGTACTTTGGACGTAGGCGCCAAGTAAAATTAAACTAAACTTATGGGACGTTTAGGATCAAAACCACTATACTTAACAAAGACGATTGCTCGTGCATTTATGTTAATTCGCTGTGGAGGTGTGGTATAGTTTTCCTGAAACCATTCATCATACCTTACTTTGTTGCTTGTTGAATCCCCGTTGCCAAGTTAGTAGAACAAATTTATTGCCTGCAACCAAATGTGCGCAATTGCAGCCAATAATATTGGAAAGAAAATAAATGAGTAGTTAAATTTAAATTCAGTATCTAAGACAAAATCAGGACATATTCTTGTACTCCAGAGGAATAAGTAGTAATTAAACGGATTTTCAAGACCTTTTTCTTTGCTTATGCTGTTACTATATATATATATAAAAAAATTGTATTGTCACATTTCTTTGCGGCTTTTGGCTTTTAGATATCATCTTAAATAATTTTTGTGATATGAATTTTATTTGTCACGTAATTTTCGACGAAAAAGATATTCATTATTTTTTTTGTAGAACAAGCGCCCACTTCTTAACACGCTTTTATTAGCTTCACCTGTAATTTTGTGACTTTGTATGTAAGAAAATCTTGCAACAAAATTTTCATCCACTTTCAGCTGTCGTATTGACTTGAAATTATGCATATGTATATGGTTTACATGACAATACAATTTGACTTTTTCTTTCCTAAAAGAATCCAATATGGCAGGATTTTTTCTGTAAATAAATAGTAGTACTAGATAACGTGTAATTATATATTCAGTTTCTCAAATATGAAAAATATGATGTACATAACTGGACTTTTACTGGACTTGACTTAAATAAGGACCTGTGGTCTGAAATAAAGAACTACCCTGGTTAAACCCGGAAAACTAGTGACATCATTACAAATTAAATGTAGATTTAGTAGATAAACTTACAAGTTAAATTGAGGATACAACTTTAAAAGTTCAAGATGTAACGTAAAAGACACTAAATAAGTCCCCAAAATTATCCTTAGTTTATAAAAAGAAATACATATTTGAGTTTGCAATTTTACCGATTAAATCTGCATTTACTTTACAATCAGTTGTTTGTTTTCATTTTTATTCTTAAGGTTCACGAAAATTATAAAACGAATTATAGCTTTATAATGGATGCCTGGTCGAAATTACATTTCTATTATACCATAAAAAATATTGTTCAATTTGATGTTGGTAAAGTAAAATTAAGAATGTAGCATTACCATTTTACGCATAAGTATTAATTGCAAACCTCGTTTCAAACTAATTATGACACAAAAGAATAGTTATGTTTATATGCAAAATTTTTTTGTGGTCCTCATGGTATTATAAAAATCTGAATAGAATTTCATATATTTATTATATAAAATGTAAAGAAACCTTATTTTCAGAAACACAAGATTATTAAACTTGTAATATCATTCTAAAATATAATTTTTCCCATTAATAAATTATATGTGATGGTATAAATGATAATAAATAATAACACTACTACAATTTTAATATAAGCAAATTTATTTTAAAGCTAAATATTAAGTATACACAAAGAAATGTTGAGACACTTAATTAAAAGCAGTCTCAGAGATTTTATTAAAAAAATCGTTATTTAAATCACAACGGCAGGTAGACCAGGTCCTCTATGCGAGACTTTTTTGCCTAAAGTCACTTCTCTAATATCCACCCTTTCTGCCAGAGTAATTGTGCCCTTTTATGTATGAGTTTTTCGCGAGATTATGTGCAGAATTCTCTTACAAATCTGCATAAATATTTTAATTCTTGCCCTCCGTGTTTGAAATTTCACTTCTTTCTAGTTTACAAAAAAGGCTTTCGTGTTCAAACAAACAGGCATTTCAAAGAGAAAGTTTAATATACGTCTTTATGATCATGTTTATATTTAAAGGTTTCTTAACAATCAATGCAATAAAGAAATACGAAAAAGATGCGAATAAAACCAATGTTACACATACAGGTTGTTTAAAAAGTTTTTTTTGCAGTCTACGTATAGAGTCATTATCTTTTAACCATACTTTATTTACTTATAACCTTATTAAAAATGATCTCGTATTTTTAGTGTGATTTTAGTGTTTTTAACAAAATTACTTATGAAGCGTTGTTGGCGCCCAAGGCGGGGCCGACCTCATAATTCTGGCAGCGCAAGTCTCATTTTGTATATCAATTTGCCTGTAGTGGCAGACTTCTTCTATCTTGTAATATTGGGAAGTTGTTGTCTGTTAATTAATTTTTCATACGATATATAGATGAAAACATTTTGCCAACGTGAAATATATTCAGTGATCAGAGTAGAGTGTAGATTGCTGCTTTTGCATGAGAATAATATGAACTGATCTTGAACCTTTTACATGTAATATTAATTAAATATATTTTTAAATAATGTGGTTTAAAAATATTGTATAATTAATACGTGAAAGTTAAATGAGTACAAACATTATATTATGTTTTAATACATGGAAATGAAATGTTTTTGTTATCCTGCAATTAATTAACTGACAAAGAAGCTATTATTGATACATCTTTTTTTGTTAAAGCAAGGCCGCATTTTTAGTTGGTATAATAATGTGTTATTGTACCTAATAATTACTGCACATAAATCATGATAAAGCCTGGAGTAAAGTAGTGTTTTTTTTTAAATGAGCACGCACAAAGCACGCAACATTTTCAACACTGCGTGCAATTCATAATTCAACTTAATGGTGGAATGTCTTAATTATCCAGTAATTAAGGTAACGGTGAATAGTCATGAGACTAAATATTTGTTATTGATTCGATAATAAGCAGTTCAATAATATTTTGATAACGTGGTCAAACATGTGTACAAACATATTTAGACGAAATTATCGTCTTCGTTATGACTAGCCATCTTTTCTTTAATTTAACCATTCGAATGATTCCATTTTTACTCCCGATACACAGTGGGCCATATGCGCTTTTTGGAAGACATTTTATAATTTTCTAAATGAGTTCCAAATAATTGTCCCGAATTGGAAATGCGTGGTTTTTGAGGAACTGGAAAATATATATTTTTTAAGTTGTGTGACTGTGAACATGTTGTTATAATCATAAATCTACCAAAAAATAGTCTGAAAAAAATATGAGTGTTAGGAGGTTTTCTTAATGAGGATGTGGAAAATAAAATATGTTTTAAAAATTGTTATTAGATTGTGATAGTTAATTTTGTTATGTAAACTTAAAATGCCCTGAAAAACCCCCGAGCGAGAATTTTGATGCATATGCATTTTGAGTTATTACTTCTACATGTCCGTAATATAAGAGTTTTCATTGTTGAAATAAGTGTAGGTCATGAAACGTCGAGATTTCAAGTTTGAGCGAAAAAGAGATTGTTTGTCGGTCGGGCGGTCTGTTTGCAATTTTTTTTGCGCACACGTTTTCTCTGGAACGGTTTAAGATATTGACTTGTAATTTGGTACACGTATGTACTATAACGAGTTTTGCAACTGGATTATATTTTAAACCTACTCAGATGTAGGGAGGTAAATAGTGTAAAATAGGTAATGCTTGCTGGTAAAAATCCAGAAACTTGACATTTGGTGTATATTCTACAAACCAAGGCCTCAATTTTTAAACGGTTTTATTTATTTAGCTTACCTTGTTTGCGTCTTGTGTGGGTCAAATCTAGTAATTGTAGCCTCTTCCTGTTGACCGATTGATTTGAAATTTGGTACACAATTTTAGTTCTGATGACAATACAATTATGTATATTCATATCATTGTAAATCCAAGATGGCCGTCGCCACAAAATGGCGGATTATTTTCAACCCCCTCAATATGGGTATCAAATGAAAGGGCTTAACTAGTAGAATACAGTACACCATGAAAAAATTCAAAATCCAAGATGACCGCCACCACAAAATGGCGGATTACTTTTTTTCAATCCCCTCAATATGGGTATCAAATGAAAGGGCTTGACAAGTAGAACATAGTACACTTTAGAAAAAAATTAAGTAACTAAGTAAAAAACTAAAAGCTTGAAAATAAAATAAGTACAATTTTTACTTCCCTCGCATACCGAAGGGAAGTATTGTATTCGAGAAAAAATCACCCTCCGGGATTTTTACGGATTCTGACGTTTCAGAATACGGAGATTACGAAAATATAGGTTTTTCAATTCCGTCAGTCTGTCTGTCTGTCTGTCTGTCTGTCTGTTGGTGCATTTACTAAAAAACTACTTGACGGAGAGCAGTCAAATTTGGTAGGTAGTTGACGCTACTGTCAGCGCAGAAATGGTAGAAATTTCACTGGAAAATATACAGGGTTGACCGTCTAAACGGAATAAATAGTGAAAAAAATTTTTTTTCGCTCAAATTTAAAATTTCCACGTTTCATGACGCGCTAGTCCTATTTCGGGAAAAAAAAATTTTGAAAATTTTTTTCACCAACATTTTTGAAAACATTTTTACCAAGATGCAAAAAATTTTTTTTGCTCAAATTTAAAATTTCCACGTTTCATGACACGCTAAACCTATTTCTGAAAAAAAAAGATTTTCGAAAATTTTTTTCACCATCATTTTTGAAAACATTTTTAGCACTAAAAAATTTTTTTTTCTTTGTTCAAGTTTAAAATTTCCACGTTTCATGGCATTCTAAACCTATTTAAAGGAAAAAAATGTTTGAAAACTTTTACCAACATTTTTTTAAAAAAATTTACCACTAAAATAGATGGAATTTTTTTTCTTAAAATTTTAAATTTCCACGTTTCATAGCGCTCTAAATCTATTTTTTTTTAAATTGAAAATTTTTAAAAAATTTCGAAAAAAAATTTACCACTAAAATAGACGGAATTTTTTTCTTTGTTCAGATTTAAAATTTCCACGTTTCCATGGCATTCTAAAATTATTCAAACAAATTTAAAAACGTTTTTGAAATTTTTTTTTTTTAATTTGAAAACATGTTTAGGTAATCTATCACTATTATAGAATAGACGAAATATTTTTTTTTTCAAATTTAAAATTTCCACGTTTCATGACATTTAAACCTATTTCGGAAAAAAAAAATTGCCACATCCTTTCACCATTTTGGAAAAAAATTTAACACTGGAATAGAGCGAAAATTTTTTTTTTGCTCAAATTTAAAATTTTCGCGTTTCGTGACATTCTAAACCTATTCAAAAAAAAAGTTTTGAAAATTTTTTATATTTTTTAGCCACCACTATACTTCCACTCCATTACGTGAATGTGGAATTGAAAATGTGACAGGTGGCAATAATATTTGGCATATGCACCTATTATATACTTTTATTGAATAATGGCATCCCAAGAAATAATTCAGTCATGGTGGACATTTGTAAAGGTATTTGCGCAAGCCTTCCATATCTGGCACCTGTTATTTAGTATTGAACTTTTGCTGTTGGATGAGCACTCTGTATATTTTTTTGACCAAAAGTTATCAGGTTTTTTTGTAATAATAGCAATAACTATATTCCGATCTGTATTCTCAATGTCATTTCGTAATTAATAATTTTTTAGAGTGACCGCCATGCACAAATAACTAGGGAAGTTCTGTGTAAATAACTTTACCGATTTTTTTTTAAGTTAAACGGTTCTATTGTAAAGAAACATAATAATGATGCAGATAATGTACTAAAAGCTCAAAAATAATTAGGTAGGTACAAGGTACCAGTCATCACACCACTCTCCTCATCAATCTAGAGAGCATTGATGAGACTAAAATAAAATCGTAGGGCGTAACGTAACCTGAGTAAATATGTAAATGAGCGTTCTGCAATGTCGTACGATGATAGTGACGAATTTACTTTTATACACATTTTGCATAAGTTGTCTATTGAGATGATGCATCCAAAGCATACCGATATGAGCGATTGACTGTAGATAATAGAAATTCGAATCGCGCCACCACTTTATTTTAGTCTGATCTATGCTCTAGATTGATGAGGAGAGTGGTGTGATGACTGGTACCTGGTACCTACCTAATTATTTCTTAACTTTTAGAACATTATTTGCATCATTATTATGTTTCTTTACAATAAAACCGTTTAACCTAAAAACTTTTTTTTAAATTTATTTTATTTTAAATAACATTTGGATTATAACATACTAGATCTAATATGACACAACATTAACGTCAATGTTTTTCCAATTTAGTACACGTGTTTGTTGATTGGTAAGACGCCTAGAGACATCAAATAAATTGTTATTGATCAAAACCTTCCTCAGAGAATAAGCTGTAGACTGGCGAAATACCGACAGACAGACGTGGCGACACATCCTTTCATACTATAGTGATTTCAATGCATAATTCTTGCTGCAAATTGGCCTGTGTACTAACACTAGAAGCTGTAACAACTAGACCATTTTAAAAATATAGCAATTTCTCAGAAGTTTCTATCCCACCCATATATGGACGATCGAACTAAGATGCAGTTAGGCATATTTTTCATAGCATAGCATTAAAAATATTCTGTCAACGTATAAATCCCGTATGTAACGTTATTTTAACAGTATTTATCTGCGAGATTTACTAATAATTTCCTGATTTCTAAATAGCGACTAGTTTCTTTATTTTATGTGTCGTAAAACCAGGTTATCTTAAATGCAGTTTGCAATAAATATTAATAAGTGCTTTAAAAGCAAATAAAACAAATGGTTTAATTAATATAAGTATCACTCCATTTTACGGGAGGCTATTGCATTTATTAGTTGATACCTACTATGTATTATGTTAATGTATATTAACATTTATGTCTTTAATTTGACGTAATTAGTTATTATGCTGGTGATAAAATTATAAATTAATTTTACAGCTTTTGCGATATAAACCACACACATGAATATTTCTTAGAGTTATACTGGGAAAACCAGGATTCTTTCATAATGAATTTAATATTAAAGCTTAAATTTGAAACGACGCAGGGCAATTTTAACGTAAAAGCCTATAGTATGAACGAACACATTATTTTAATAACCTTCTAAGTATGCTTAAGGTGGCCATTCCCTGGAAAGAGACATCCGATAGGGAAAAATTTATTATTTTTGCCCATTACTTTTTTTTCTTAGTACGCATATTTAAAAAAACTACAAGAGTACCTAAGTACACAGAGAAAAATGTGTGTGATATTTTACCACAATTGTAGAAAATTGTACTCCAAATTGGTCTTAAAATGGTGACAGGAACAATTTGTGCAAATAAATAATACATTTTTGGGGCAATGATTTTGTACAGTTTATGCATTAACACTGTTTTAAATTTTTGTACAAACTTAAAAATCACAAAAATTGAATTCTTTACAAATTTGAATTATGGTTGCATAAAAATACATAATTTTATTTCACTTGTGGAAGTTAGTTTCTACAATTTGTGTGAAATTTTTAAATATATTCTGAAGATTTCCTAAACAAACATTCACATCTAAACCTCTTCATTTGTAAAACATACTTACAAAAAATTGTGCTTTTAAGTGACACAATGTTTATAGTTTTTTAAAAGAATGTGTTTTAGTTTTCCACAATTTCTAAATGAGAAATCCTCAAATTGTATGTTTATTTTGTCAACTTTGTAATTCATTTTGCACAATATATACACTTAATTCAAAGAAGCTGTTCAGTAATGTATGAACCGGGGTTAGTTTTGCACAATTTATTACTCTATAATCTCCAAATTATGTATATATTTTTTGGTTCACTGTGCACTCATTTCACACACTATATGTATCCACTTCATTTTAATTGCATTATTCTGTAACACAAATTGTGAAATATTATTTCTAAAATTGGAGGTATTCCTAAAGGATTTCAATAAAAAAAATTAAAGAATAAATATTTTATTTTAACAGAACAACAATACATAATAGAGCATGCATAATTCTAATTTGGAAGGCTTCCAGTGCTTCTTCTTTTTAGCTTCTATTAACGCAGTTTGTAGTAATAAAGCTTATGTCGTAGTCACGTCATATTCTTAAAAAAAAAATAACATTCATCAGTTCATCACCAAAATCAAATCTATTGCTTACCATCAGAAGTGTTATCTTCGTTTTGAAGCAGTTCTTTTACAAGTTTGCCTTTTGGGTCTAGTAGTTTAGGAACAGCTTTCTGTCGCTTCGCATAAGAAAACGAAATTACTCTCTAGCTGTAAACGAAATCAAGTATTAGAAGATAGGTATCATGCATTCTTCGCATATAAACAAGAAACCATTTTTATATTTATATGTTAACGAAGTTAATTTAAGAGAACATATATGCAAATCTGTAACTCTGTGTGAAGTACTTACCTCTGTGAATGCTGGAATTAGATCTAGAAAACCCCACTCGGTTAATAAGTTTTCAACAAATTCCATCACAAATGTATGTACTTCTATAATTTGGAAGTGTACGTCTTCACTTAACAAAATATTACCTGGATCTGATGCGTAATTACCTGCGCGTATATGCGTAGCATGGCCGGCGCAGTCAGTACAATTTTAAACCAATAAACATTACGTGAAACAAATTAAACAATTATACAAAATTTTAAAACAATATCACCAAACTGATTGTGAATAGTATGTCATTAAAATGTGCAGTTTGTGCGGGCGGCTTAGATTACTATTATTGTTCAGCGGAAATACATATATTGGGACTCCTACTTTCACAAGTTTGTCAACAACCGTTTATAAAATAAAATCACACTTTTATGTTACACAAGTTGTGCAAATCCTTTAAACAATTACTTAAAACTAATTGTAAATAGAATGGCAACAGAATATATAGTTTGAGGATACTATTAACAATTAATTAAGTTAAATTTGCTATGATTTGTTGAGAAAAAAAAAAAAAAATTTAACTCTAAATTTCGCCAATTTGTTGGTCGAAGTTTCCAATAAATTCATCGTAACTAAATCTTTATATTGGATAAATAAAACGCACAAGAATTATGCACAATTAAATTGTATAAAACTGTATAACGTTGTGCCTCAAAATTTCACAATTGTTTTAAAAAATGCAACAAGACGTTGTTCCACATCATTGTGCAAAATGTTCCAAAGCGATTTCTCTCTGTGTAGAACCATAACAAGACTATTACTATGAATGTTCACTCAATAATTTCAGTGGTTTGCAAAATAGCTCGATTTAAAACTACGAAATAGGAAGATTAACATAATTTTTAAATTTAAATCTAGCTATTTAGCAAACCATTGAAATAGTTGAGTGAAAATTCATAGTAATAGTCTTGTTATGGTTCTACTTAGGTACTCTTATAGTTTTTTAAATATGCGTATTAAGAAAAAAAAAGTTATGGCCAAAAATAATAAATATTTCCCTATCGAATGTCTCTTTCTAGGGAATGGCCACCTTAACACTTAAATACCATGAATTAATTAAGAACTTCAGTTTAAAAACGTGTTATGGCATATTTCCGCGATGGCCAATCGCCGACGCCCGGAGACAAGCTGCCCCAATATGGAAATTTTGCCTAATCTCCTCTCGTAAAAAAAATAGAGGTTATCTACTTGCCTAACATTTAGTAGAGAAGGGGCCGACTGTTTTACAGTTCCTCCGCAGGGCGGTACGTCCACTACGCGAACCTCGCCTAATATTGTACAGCTTCCAAATAGTAACCACGACTATTGTTGCTTTACTTTTCGTATCGGGTATAGTCAAGGCTGCTTCGTTCTTGGGCCAAGTTCTCTTCTTTCTTTTAAGTCATAATGGTTTGAAAATTATGATTTTAACTTTAAAAAATTGATATCTTGAAACTGTTCTCCGTGAATAACTCAAAAGTCTTACATTTATGGAAAAAGTGGTATGGTACAAAAAATTACAAATCATTTTTAGTTTATTCCTGTTCGATGAATAGTTCTAAAAATACGATAGTTTAAAAATGGCGCTCGAACGTTTATCAGCCGAGATATAATGTTTAAATGTCAAATATGTCAGAAACAATCAGTATGATGCTAATAGAATTAATAATAGTAATTAAGGGCTTGAAGTACTCTTTGATATGATTTTTTATCCGTACAGCTTAAAAAATATAACGATGTTATGTACAAAACAATGAGGGTATTGTAATTTTTTTTAATAAAGAATTTAGGATTTTCCTGCTGCCATTGGCCATAGAATAGAAATTCCAAAAATACACACAGAAAAAGAATTGGTTGATCGAAATCATATTTGATTAAATCAACCAAATAATTTGATCGTATATGCACAAGCAAATATATTTTTTATATGACTAAATATTTATGTTGAAATTCAATTATTTTATTATTTCATGCAATTTTATTTAAATTGTTTCAATTAATCCATTTAGTGGATTTAACAAACGATTTTGTTATTCTAAGAAAACTATAGCTCCTTCTGAGCATGGATTTAATCGAACTGAATAAATATTTTGTTAACTAAAAGATGCATTTATTCTTTTTAAATTATTCGATAACTTACTAAAACAACATATTTTGTTAACAGAAAGATACATTTATTCTTTTCAAGTTGTTTTATAACTTACTGAGATAACATGTTTTGTTATTCTTAAAAAGCTATATCTTCTTCTGATCATGGACTTTAATGAAACTGAATGAATATTTTGTTAACTTAAAGATACATTTGATCTTTCTAAATTGCTCTGTAACTTACTGTGATGACATATTTTGTTATAACATGAGAATTACCATTTCATTTAACTTATAATTATTTGCAAGCCAACAAATTAATTTGTTAAGTTAAATTACAGAAATTTTGATTTGGCCAATTTTTTAGTTGATTTAATAAATATGTTTAATTATTTCAAAGGATGAAATAGTTTGATTAAGAAAATGTATGCCTTTGTGTTAAAGTATCCTTTTATTTGAAGTGAATTAATTTGGTGGATTAACTTTGACCAAATATTTTGTTAATTGAAGCTTTTCAATATACAGGGTGTTTCTGCTTTAATGAGAAGAATTTCATGGATGCATATATAGAGGGAATGTTTTGGAAAAAAAAAGGGCTAATAAATATATACTCTAAACCTCTCTTTTACAAGATATAGAAGGCGTCAGCATTTAATAAAAAATAATTCTTTAAGCTATACCTCATGAGATATATAACTAGTTTTTTATTCAAAGTTTGACACCTTGCATATACCTCGAAAAAGATAACATTTAAAGCATATGTTCAATACCATTTTTGGTTCATAATTATCCCCTCTATATACTTTTATGAAATCGTGATCATTAAAATATAAACCCTATATATTATATATAAATACATTTAATTTTTTCTAATTCTTTGGAACTTCCTGCCACATGTATTTTTTTTTTTGGTGGTCAGGAAATCTACAAAAATCACAATTGATTCCCCGTGCACCAAAAAGAAAAAACACATGTGGCAGGAAGTCCCAAAGAATTTAAAAAAATTAATATAATGCCACAAATAATATTTAGACAATATATAAATACACTTATACATACCTATGTAATTCTAATTGGAACTGAAAAATTATAACAAATAAAACAAAAATAAGATTCACAAATTATTTATTATTTGTTTTTATACCTCTATACAGTACATGTAATACATGTGTTTAAGAGTATAATAAAGTATATAAATACTTAGTTGATAACTTCTAAAATAGTATATATATTATATGGTTCCACAAATAATTTAATCATAAACGCAAAATTTTCATGACAAAAAAATCTAAAAAAGTTATTCTCATATTAATATGTTCTAAACCAATAAAGGAAGTTATTCTGGGTTCCATAGGTACTACTACATATTCCTCCAACCTTCGTGAAGAGAAAGGCATTTCATTATTAATATTGATGGTTCAAACAAATGGTTCTTCTTCTGATGTTGATTCATCAGCAACATCAACGATGTTTTTCTAAAAAAATTCAATAGCTACAGAATACCGGTCCAATATGGACATCAAAATATGTTTACTTTTAACATATAATTTGTCATTTCCGATAGAAACTGAACCCTTTGTCCAATGGATGGAATTAGCTCTATATATATTTCATCCTCTAAATTTATATGTATTATCAATATTTATATCGTTCTCTATAAAAGGAAATATGATAAGAATTCGTAGCTTACTGCTTTTGTTAGGTAATATACAGGGTATTTAAATGAGGTGCGCCACGGAAGTATACCATTTATCTTATATATTTAATAAGAAATTCGAATACACAAGTGGAATAAGTTCCAAATAGAGGCTAAAGCCTGATGAATAGACTTTTCAGCAGCCAGAGGCCAAACCCCTGGACCTAAAACCGTGACATTTTAGGGGTCGCTTCCCTTCATAACATAGGTAGGTATAACTAACGCTAAGAAGAAATTTCCTCAAATTTAATCCTTAAAAAGGTTACTTGGACAGTAGGCTACTGCTCTATATATTGATTTCAAAATTATTTTATTTCCATATGATTTAGGGATGAGATACAGCATTTACAAAATCAGCTTTCAAATTATATTTAAAAATTAGTTAAGTTTAGAATTTAATTACAATTTTTTGGGTAAAAAAAATGTATTGTATAACTGTCCAACTTACACAATATAGTATAAAAAGTTTTCTTCAGTAGTCTACCTTAGTCAAAATACTCTGTATGCCACAAATTTTAATAATGCACTGAAAAATCGGGTTGTTAATAAATTAAATAAATTTTAAAACAAAAACACTTCGACTAGGTACCAAATAATGGATAATTTTCAAGATAAAAAAACCGAAATATTACTTCTATGGAAAATAATTACGGGTATTAGGTAGGTACAGATATAAGTGCAAAATATTTTATAAATATAAATAATTTCTTTACCAGCAAAAGCAGAAAGAAGATTTTCTAAATTTATAGTTTTAAGAAATTCGTCCATTATTATATCCAACTATAAGAAAACAAAAATAGAAAATACACATAAAAAAATATTAAAATATACAGTGTGTTTCTCTTCCAATGGTAATACACACCCCAATAACTTTTTTATTTTTCGTTGAATTTCAATTTTATTTTATATGTAAAAGGTTTTTAGCCTAAGTAAAAATCTAAATCTATTGCGATACAAAATAATCTCAAAGAATTTAAAAACTATTTCTTTTAAGAAAAATTTATTGAGAAAAGTTGTTGATAATCACCTTAAAATCCCAATTCCCAAGTTTTGAGAAAAAAAAATTCACCTGAAAAAGTAAAAAGTAAAATTCATATTAACAATATTTTAATAGTTTGTTACAATGACATCAATGTTTTATTTGACAGATCTCACAATAATTTATAATTGAAAATAAATCGTGGCAATCTTGTGATAACATCGAAATGAATTTATTTTAATGTTGATTCTTTGGGGTGAATTTTTTTTCCATCCAAATTTGGGAATTGGGATTTTAAGGTGATTCTGAACAACTTTTCTCAATAAACTTAAAGAAAACCTGTTTTTAAATTTTTTTCAGATTATTTTTGATCACAATAATAGACTTATATTTTTACTTAAGCTAAAATGTTGTTTAAACCTTTAAAAGAGAGTTAAAAACTACATATAAAAAATGATGAAATTCAACGAAAAATAAAAAAGTTATTAGGGTGTTACCGTTTCAAGTGAAACACACTGTATAACATAAACAATAGTAAAAATATTTAATTCGGAAGTGATATGAATTATAAATAATTTATAGATAAAATTCTGCAAAACAAATAAGCTTATTTCTCCTTGTATAATGAAGCAAAAAATATCTTTGAATTATTGGGGATTATTCATTGAGCAAAGGGGCACTATCAGTTTGTTTTCTGCGTGGCCTTAATGTTGAGAGTATACCTTTGATAATGTTCACCTATATACTACATTGTGTCGCACTTAAGAGTGAAGCGCCCTTATAACTTTTTTATGTTTTTCCAATTTGAACAAAATACTATAGAGAATCTACTGGCATTCGCCCGCATATTAATATAAAGCTACCAGCAATACTAAAATATTCTGAAAAAACAAAAAACATATTGGGCATTTTTTATAGGAAAATGTTACTAATGAAAGTTGTTTAGAATTTCTGAAAAAGCTTGAATCCAAATTTTGATTAAATATAAAATTATTGAAATATTGTTTAAAAAATCTCAGTTCTGAAAAACATAAAAATATAGCAGCTCTTCCTATATACTCCTTTTCCATGAGTAATTTCAAATGCCTATTCTGTATGATTAAATTAAATCCAGATAATTTCAGGAAACACCTAATTTTTACTTCCACATCCACGTAGTGGATTGGAAGTATAGTAATCGCAAAAAAATTTTCAAAAATTTTTATTCGTGAAATAGGTTTAGAATGTCATGAAACGTCGAGATTTTAAATTTGAGCGAAAAAAAATTTTCTGTCTGTCTGTCGGTCGGTCTGTCTGTAACTTTTTTTGTCCGCACGCTTTCTCCGGAACGGTTTAAGATATTGACCTGAAATTTTGTACACGTATATATTATAACGAGATCTTGAACTGGATTGTTTTTTGAAGAAATCCGGTGAAGGGTTGGGGTTAAATAGGGGTAAATAGGGGGAAATAAGTAAAGCAAGCTTGTAAGAGTACAGAAACTTGAAATTCGGTGTATGTACTAGAAGTTAAGGCCTCAGATTTTTTTATAATATTTTTCAACCCCCCACCACCCCTACCCCATTAAAGGGGTTGATAAAATAAAGTTGAGATATTCATTTGAAATTTCGTACACGTATGTATTATAACGATGTCTAGAATTAGATTATATTTTGGGATGATTCCGTTGAAGGGTTGGGGGTTAATTTGGGGTAAATAGAGGAATATAAGTAAAACAAGTTGGTAAGAGTACAGAAACTTGAAATTCGGTGTATGTACTAGAAGCCAAAGCGTCAGATTTTTTAATAATATTTTTCAACCCCCACCACCCCTACTCCAATTTGAAAAGGGTTGATAAAATAAAATTGAGATATTCATTTGAAATTTTCTACACGTATGTATTATAACGACATCTGGAACTAGATTATATTTTGAGATAATTCCGTTGAAGGGTTGGGGGTTAAATAGGGGTAAATAGGGGAAAATAAATAAAGCAAGCTGGTAAGACTACAGAAACTTGAAATTCGGTGTATGTACTAGAAGCCAAGGTCTCAGATTATTTATAATATTTTGCAACCCCCACCACCCCTACTTCATTATTAAAAGGGTTGATAAAATAAAATCGAGATATTCATTTGAAATTTGGTGCACGTATGAATTTTAACGACATCTGGAACTAGATTATACTTTGAGATGATTCCGTTGAAGGGTTGGGGGTTATTTAGGGGTCAATAGGGGGAAATAAGTAAAGCAAGCTGGTATGAGTACAGAAACTTGAAATTCGGTGTATGTACAAGAAGTTAAGGCCTCAGATTTTTTTATAATATATTTCAACCCCCCCACCACCCCTACCCCATTAATGGGGTTGACAAAATAAAGTTGAGATATTCATTTGAAATTTGGTACACGTATGTATTATAACGACGTCTGGAATTATTTTATATTTTGAGATGATTCCGTTGAAGGGTTGGGGGTTAATTTGGGGTAAATAGAGGAATATAAGTAAAACGTTGGTAAGACTACAGAAACTTGAAATTCGGTGTATGTACTAGAAGCCACAGCGTCAGATTTTCTTATAATATTTTTCAACCCAACCACCCCACCTACTCCAATAAAAAAGGGTTGATAAAATAAAATTGAGATATTCATTTGAAATTTGGTACACGTATGTATTATAACGACGTCTGGAATTAGTTTATATTTTGAGATGATTCCGTTGAAGGGTTGGGGGTTAATTTGGGGTAAATAGAGGAATATAAGTAAAACGTTGGTAATACTACAGAAACTTGAAATTCGGTGTATGTACTAGAAGCCACAGCGTCAGATTTTCTTATAATATTTTTCAACCCAACCACCCCGCCGCCTACTCCAATAAAAAAGGGTTGATAAAATAAAATTGAGATATTCATTTGAAATTTGGTACACGTATGTATTATAACGACGCCTGAAACTAGATCATAATTTGAGATGATGCCGTTGAAGGGTTGGGGGTTAAATAGGGGCAAATAGGGGAAAATAAGTAAAGCAAGCTGGTAAGACTACAGAAATTTGGGATTCGGTGTATATACTAGAAACCAAGGCCTCAGATTTCTTTCGAATATTTTTCAAACTCTACCACCTCCGCTTCATTAATGGGATTGATAACATCAAATTGAGATATTCACTTGAAAGTTAGTACACGTATGTATTGTAGTGACATCTGATTGAGATGACTCCATTGAGGTGGTAGGTTGTAAATAGTGGAAAATAAGTACGGTAAACTAGAAACTTCATTTTTAACGTATATGGTAGAAACCAACTCCTCAAACTTTTCTATGACATCTACCCCAAATATTATTAAAATTCTATGACCAATAATTTCCACATACTAGAGTGCAAATATAGTCAAGATGTTTCCTTTAAAGTGACTTGGACGAATAATCTGGATGTGGAAGTAGTGATTCCTTAGGCAGCGGTTTTTATATATAATTTCGCGAATATGGCGACTGTCAGATACCACTATTAATTGAACGCCATTTTTTTACTTTACATGCATGCGAATTCATTAATACCACTTAAACTATAACTATTTATATCTCGTCCTATTTACAATCAAAATAATATCACAATTACTATTTAAAATGCTTACCTGGTGGAATTACACTATTTATTTTCACTGGTCACAAGTATGTGCATCATCTACGTATAAAATCCGATTTTTGGCAGGCTGGTAATTGAATAAAATACGTTATAAAAAAAGACATGTACGGACGCGCCAGTTTCCTTGTTTACCGCACATGCGCACTTATGCCGTTTTGAATTTGACAAAATATGTTATTCACCCAACAAATTAATCATTTTGTTTCAACAGTATTTTTTTATTTATTTAACAAAATATTTTTTACAGTTAGTAATAAATTTGTTTCAACTCAGAGAATATTTGTTGTTTTACTTTATAATTCGTTTGTAAAGATACTTTTTATATCTTAAGTTGATACAATATATTTGCTTTCTTTAAAAAAGGCATTGGATTACATTATAATAATGTATTTTTTAATTCAATACTTATTTTGTCGATTAACAAACAAATATTTTGTAGCAGTAAGTAAAAATATAGATTATTTGAAAAAAATATTTGTTAGTTATAATTGTATGTTTATTTGCAAAAACAACTGGAATCTTTTGAATTGAAATTTTCTGTTTTACTTAATTAGAATAATACGACGTTTGTTTAAAATGTTTGTATTTTTGAAGTAAATAATTAATTTTTTGATAAACAAGAAAAATATTTTATTGGATTAAGCAATGACTTATATCGCATAGAACTGAAATTTCTTGGAGCAATAAAATTTATATTTAAGTGGAATAAATTCTGTTGACAAAAAATATTTATTTGTTTTAACAATTCCTTTTTCTGTGTGTATGTACCAGTTTTTATTAATATATAGTACTACCAACATGCTCTGATTTTGAGAGCTTGAATTTATCAAAAGTTTTGAAAAAATATGAGATTTAATAGTTATTTATGCACCAAGTGCGTTATATAGATTATAACGCCCGGAGGGATGCATGTTGCCTGGTGGGCGTTATAATCTAATAACGCTCGTGGTGCATACAATATTTTATTTTTCACGAAAAGTGTATTTTTTTAATGAAGAATTGACCTTTCATAGTTTAAATACATTTTTTTAGTAGTCTATGACATTTGTTGATACTTTGACGTTTATTGATAGTATCTGACAGTTGTTGATATCTTGACGTTTGTTGATGTTATAAAAGGAAAATTAATTTGGAAATACCACAAAATATCCGAAACAATGCGGGAGAAGCCACAGAAAATGTAATGCCGGTCAAATTCAAACCATTATACGATAAGGAATATGAAACATTTACTCATACAACAGAGCGTTATGGTCATAACGCCCACTCATTATGCCCATGGTCATTATGAGAGTCTTTATGGTAACCGTATCCAAGGTATAAAAAACAAATAATATGCAGGTGAAAAATAATAGTATGTTATTCAACGAGCATATAATGATGGCTATTATTCACGAGGGTGAAGTTTAAGACACGAGCCGCAGGTGAGTGTCGTGAATCACCAGAGTGAATAATAGCCATTATATGCGAGTAGAATACTATACTTTATCCACGACTGTTAAATATTTAATATTTATTTAATTCATCTTCATTTCTCCTGTTTAAGAAAGATTCATATGTCATCATATGCACTCCGCATGTCTTTAAAAAAAATTATAGAAAATAAAATACCTGCATATCTTCATAAAAAAATAACATATAGAACAGACGTCCATAACCTAAATTTGCGACATAAAGGTACACTCACCCCTCCCTCTCATCGTACGGAACTATTCAAAGCCTCATTTACTTACCAAATAGCTAATATATACAACTCGATTCCAACGGCCATAAAAAATAAGTCTATTATATCCTTCAAGCGCCATTATAGGCAATTGTTATTAGCAGAGCAGGGTAACTCCTTGAGTTGTTGAATAGAGGAAATAGATCTGACCATGCCCTGGACCAATGTTATTCCCTTTCCGTGTTACATAATTATACGTTACTTGCAGGTGTGTATGTATGTGTGTGTATGTATTTGTAATGGATGTCTGTATGTGTATTTGTGTATGTGCTTATATGGATATGTTTACTAGTGTACAGCTTAAGATGAAAAACAGAAGTCATGCAGCGCATGACTACCTGATCTTCGGCTTTTTCCAATAATTGTATTTTTTTTTGCAGAAACTGTATTATTTAATTTTTTTATATTTGTATTGGAAATAAAGACCTTTTATTATTATTATTATTATTATTATATATAATTATTTAGATTTTTCGGGCAACAATTTTAATGAGGCGATTTCTGCAGCTTTGTTTATCTCTGGCGATGTCAAAGAAATCTCGTTTTCATTGTCAATACCCATTTATTTAATTATATTACTCTTTTTGAGTACCTAATATGTAAAATTATTGTAAATAACGTTGGCGTTGAAATCGCACAAATTTTGACGTTTCAAATTAATTACAGAATTACGCCTTGACACATTGTCATGGCTTACTATTAAAAAATACAGTTTCAGGCACCTAGGTAAATGGTTTCAAAAACAGTATTGGGGATTGCCGCGTGTTGTTAATAGATGATGCTTTGAAAAAAACTTACTAATGTACTTTTTGGGTGTTCATTTTACTTCCTCGGCATGTACCACTTGAGTGCTTCTTAGAAAACTTAGGGAAACAACATTTGTCTCTTGGTTGCTACAATTTTGACATTTTAAATTTTGAGTAAAAAGTCCTGTCATTTCCTATAAACAACTGACTGTCTTCATTATTCACTGCAACCAGTGAATAATGATCAGTGAATAATGAAATAATTATTCACTGCAGGGAATAATGGATAGCATTATCCTTGAGGAAATACATACATAATAAGTACATTATTTAATAGTCGTGGACAAATGTATTTTTCTACTCCCTTATGTTTTCTGTAGAATGGATAAGTAGGCCATTCCAGTTATATTTCATATCCTATCTAGGATGGATATGAAATCGACCAATCACAGTTCGTGTATTAAGTACATAGCCAATATTCGTTTTAAAAAATTCAAGTTAGTGGGTAAGTTGTCAAAGTCAGTTTGTATATTAAGTATATAGTCAATTATTCGTTTAAAAAAATTCAAGTTAGTGAGTAAGCTGTCAAAGTAATTCTCAGTGTGTGTGTGTTAATGTTTAATAAATCTTCTAACATGTTGTTTTTTCTTAAGCTGGTCATAGAAAAAGTATACTGTACAACTCGAGTGTACTATCCATATCGCACAAAAATGGAGGCACTCCGCCCATGGCGTCGTGCTCAATCTTCTTTCTCGTGCGATGTGTCTATCATATCCACTCTTGTTGCACAAACTACTATTCTTTGCCACAAATAGTTCAAGCCCTACATGTGTAGTGTCATATTTCCGAAACTATTAATTCTACAAATATTTTAAAAAACACGTTAATAATCGTTTGTTAAACTTTATTTTCCTGTATTGTCATATTTTCCTTTAATGCAATTGTTTTGGAGTTATTTACAAAAAAAAGAATTTTTTTAGCAAAATCGTAAAATTTTTCTTAATTTAAAGTAGGCATATTTTTGAAAACGACTGCTTTAAAAATGCCAAAAATTAGAACATATTAAGACGGCTACAGACGTAACTGCATACTTGAACGGTATACATGCGCAAGTTTATTGTACAAGTATACTGAAATCTGCATCGCCACCACACGTAAAAGTATACTTGATCAGTTGTGAAGTGACAGTTAAGCGCGAACAAAGGATAAAAATGGCATCAACGAATGTAGACGATGCGTTTACGTTTACAGTTTACACAAGCCTGCCGATCTGCCGTACACACACTCAAGCGCTCAGGTATACTTGCGCAAACCCAACATGTACAAGTATAAAATATAGAATTTCATCGTCTCATGTCACTTGTACAATCACAATACTTGTGCAAGTGTTATAACATACACGTTCCAGTATACTTGTAAAATACAATGAACTTGCGCATGCATAGCGTTCAAGTGTGCAGTTACGTCTGTAGCCGCCTTTAGCAATGCTATTTATATTAATAAAAACACATACAGATTTTTTGAATTTCCATTATATGGCCAATGGCAGGAAAATTTTTTCTTCAAAAAAATTACAAAGCACTCATTCTTTTGCACATAACATTGTTCAAGCTGTACGGATATAAAATAATCCTATAATAGAGTACTTCAAGCCCTTAATTTCAATTATGTATATTTTTAACATCATGCTGATTCTTTCTGACATTTGAAATTTAAAGATTAATTCTCGACTGATAAACGTTCGAGCGCCATTTTTAAACTATCATATTTTTAGAACTATTCATCGTACAGAAATAAACAAAAAATGAAATACTTCTAATTCCATAATCTTATCTTTAGTACCATACACCACGTTTTCCACAAATGTAAAACTTTTGAGTTATTTACGAAAAACAGTCTCCAAAGTACCAATTGTTTAAATCTAAAATCGTAATTTTCAAATTTTTATAATTTGGAAAATATAAATTTGTAAAATTGTAAACCACATTTTTCTCTTACAACATTATTCTATATCAGATTAGGTGGTTACCATTTTACATTTTTGCCTAGCCCTCTAGAGAGGGTGGGAACCACCCCCCAAGTGAAGAGCGCCAATTTTTAAAGGGTAAACTTTTTTATACTCCGTATTAGAAATTCAATGCAAGAAACATCATGAAAATCCATTCATTATAATAGGGTTCCGAGGTAAAAACCTAATTGCATTCGACTGAAATGTACGATATGTAACACTGGGAAACCATGTTCCGTTGACTAATCTGTGCCTTTGAAGCAAGGTAAATACGTATCGACTTATTTGATGGATGACACTCCATATTACGTTCTGGACGTGTAAAAACACAAACTGAAAATAAATTGCCACAACTGTTATTTTCTCACACTTTAATCTGCTACAGGACGTATTCCTGTTAATACGGTATACGCCCAACAGGCGACAGATTATATGAAACCTTGTCAATGTCAGATAAGGTTATTTTTTATTACCTGGTTGGACGTCTAGACGTCTATGTGCAATGACATGATAATTTCCTGTTGAAAAAGTTGTGGTCTACCACATACCATACCTATTTTTAAAAGTAAACTCTTCGGGTATGGTCACATTATTATTTATAATTTCCTAAAATTTATTTTCTTTTAACGCCTTTATATACAGAAGGACTTATTGTTGCTGGTAGTAGAGCTCATTTGCAATGATTTAACACAATATCCATTATGGAAAAGCTAATAGTTTCTGCGATATTTTATTTTATGTGTTTTGAATATACTCCATACTACTACTAATGTTTAAAATAGGAACAAGAATATACATTTTGTTAAAATTGCCGCTAATAGTTAGTTTACACCGTGACATAGATTATTTGATAAAATAAAAATACAATAGCTAAAACCTACACTTGTAAAAAAATCCAATCCAGTTGTATACTCATTAGAATTTATTTCTAAAGTTTGATAATATATTTAGCCAACAAATTATTTTAAAAAACTTAAATGCTTCAGTACTTCTCGAATGAAGCATAATTTTTTAAAACATGTCTTTTAACTAAACAAAAAACCGCTGCCTAAGGAATCACTACTTCCACATCCAGATTATTCGTCCAAGTCACTTTAAAGGAAACATCTTGACTATATTTGCACTCTAGTATGTGGAAATTATTGGTCATAGAATTTTAATAATATTTGGGGTAGATGTCATAGAAAAGTTCGAGGAGTTGGTTTCTACCATATACGTTAAAAATGAAGTTTCTAGTTTACCGTACTTATTTTCCACTATTTACAACCTACCACCTCAATGGAGTCATCTCAATCAGATGTCACTACAATACATACGTGTACTAACTTTCAAGTGAATATCTCAATTTGATGTTATCAATCCCATTAATAATGAAGCGGAGATGGTAGAGTTTGAAAAATATTAGAAAGAAATCTGAGGCCTTGGTTTCTAGTATATACACCGAATCCCAAATTTCTGTAGTCTTACCAGCTTGCTTTACTTATTTTCCCCTATTTGCCCCTATTTAACCCCCAACCCTTCAACGGCATCATCTCAAATTATGATCTAGTTTCAGACGTCGTTATAATACATACGTGTACCAAATTTCAAATGAATATCTCAATTTTATGTTATCAACCCTTTTCATATTGGAGTAGGGGTGGTTGGGTTGAAAAATATTATAAGAAAATCTGACGCTGTGGCTTCTAGTACATACACCGAATTTCAAGTTTCTGTAGTCTTACCAACGTTTTACTTATATTCCTCTATTTACCCCAAATTAACCCCCAACCCTTCAACGGAATCATCTCAAAATATAAACTAATTCCAGACGTCGTTATAATACATACGTGTACGAAATTTCAAATAAATATCTCAACTTTATTTTGTCAACCCCATTAATGGGGTAGGGGTGGTGCGGGGGTTGAAAAATATTATAAAAAATCTGAGGCCTTAACTTCTTGTACATACACCGAATTTCAAGTTTCTGTACTCATACCAGCTTGCTTTACTTATTTCCCCCTATTGACCCCTAAATAACCCCCAACCCTTCAACGGAATCATCTCAAAGTATAATCTATTTCCAGATGTCGTTATAATTCATACGTGTACCAAATTTCAAATGAATATCTCGATTTTATTTTATCAACCCTTTTAATAATGAAGTAGGGGTGGTGGGGGTTGAAAAATATTATAAATAATCTGAGACCTTGGCTTCTAGTACATACACCGAATTTCAAGTTTCTGTAGTCTTACCAGCTTGCTTTACTTATTTTCCCCTATTTACCCCTATTTAACCCCCAACCCTTCAACGGAATTATCTCAAAATATAATCTAGTTCCAGATGTCGTTATAATACATACGTGTAGAAAATTTCAAATGAATATCTCAATTTTATTTTACCAACCCTTTTCAAATTGGAGTAGGGGTGGTGGGGGTTGAAAAATATTATTAAAAAATCTGACGCTTTGGCTTCTAGTACATACACCGAATTTCAAGTTTCTGTACTCTTACCAACTTGTTTTACTTATATTCCTCTATTTACCCCAAATTAACCCCCAACCCTTCAACGGAATCATCCCAAAATATAATCTAATTCTAGACATCGTTATAATACATACGTGTACGAAATTTCAAATGAATATCTCAACTTTATTTTATCAACCCCATTAATGGGGTAGGGGTGGTGGGGGGTTGAAAAATATTATAAAAAAATCTGAGGCCTTAACTTCTAGTACATACACCGAATTTCAAGTTTCTGTACTCTTACAAGCTTGCTTTACTTATTTCCCCCTATTTACCCCTATTTAACCCCCAACCCTTCACCGAATTTCCTCAAAAAACAATCCAGTTCCAGATCTCGTTATAATATATACGTATACAAAATTTCAGGTCAATATCTTAAACCGTTCCGGAGAAAGCGTGCGGACAAAAAAAAGTTACAGACAGACAGACCGACAGACAGACCGACAGACAGACAGAAAATTTTTTTACGCTCAAATTTAAAATCTCGACGTTTCATGACATTCTAAACCTATTTCACGAATAAAAATTTTTGAAAATTTTTTTGCGATTACTATACTTCCAATCCACTACGTGGATGTGGAAGTAAAATAATAGAAAATACAAGTGTTAGACCTAAAAAAATCGTAAGTATGTCACTTTCTCATTATTTCAGTCCTCCATGGTGAAATCACTCGTCACTGTCATTTACTGTCACTGTCACGTAGTCCAATCAACGAAGGGGAAATAATTCGTGTTTAGTTGCCAATTTGTGTATAGTTGTTGGTGGGAGTGCCCAGAACAACATCTAAAAGTCCTGGCCAGTGGAGAGTCTACGGGGGGGGGGGGCAGTTTAAAGGTCCCCTTTTTTTTCCGGAATAACTAGAAAACCATGCCCTCTAGCGAAAGAGTGTTTATATGCAAAATAAAATAAACGAATCTCGAACATAAGTTCCTATTAACTTTTTTCTAGGATCAATACATGAGATACAGAGGGTGGAAAAATTGCATACCGAAGGGAAGTATTTTATCCGAGAAAAATCACCCTCTGAGATTTTTTCGGATTTTCATGTTTCAGATCATGTAGATTTCGAAAACAGGGTTTTCAATTTCATCAGTCTGTCTGTTTGTCATTGTATCTGTCTGTCTGACCGTCTGTCTGTTGGTACATTAACTAAAAAACTACTTGACAGAAACAGTCAAATTTGGTAGATAGCCGACGCTACTGCCACCGAACAAATGGTTAAACTTTCACTGGAAAATATATAGGGTAGACCGTCTAAAGGGAATAGATAATGAAACGAAATATTTCCACTAAAATTTAAAATTTTCGCGTTTCGCGACATTTCTAAATCTATTTCAAAAACATTTATATTTTTTATTTTTTAACCACTGCAATAGAACAGATCATGGAAAAGAACTTTGGAAACAGTATCGATCCTAGAAAAAAATGAATAGGAACTTACCTGTAGGAAATGTCGTGTTTAATATTGTATATAGACACTTTTTCGCTAGGGGGCGTGGCTTTTAAGTTATTCAAGAAAGACGTTAATAGGGGACCTTTAAAGTACCCCCACCCCCGCAGACAAGCCACTGCCCAGCACTTTTAGTATGTTGTTCTGGGCACACCTCCCGACAACTATACAGACATTGTCAACTACACGAATTATTTCCTCTATTTGGCCTTTTTTGGGCTTCGTTGATTGGACCAACGTATTATTTTTTTGAGTTTTGTGTTATTATTCCACTTGTTCTCTATGTTAAGTTGTAGCTTGTTCGTCTCATTAGCTATGTCACGTCGACTATCAGTCATTTGGAAAATGGTAACGTTTACTAACAACCATAAGTACTAATTTTGTATACGTGCGTAGTTATTTTAAACATAACTCTTCCCCATCTCATTGTAGGGCCGACCGCGCAACAATTAACCGGTTTTCAGTTATGTTTGTCACGTAGAATGCGATTTCTATGTCACAAACGTAAACGCCAGCTATACTTCCGAATAATAATGTCTCACTGAAAAGTGGAAAAGTGGTATTTTTTGTACCTCGTATGTCCCGAGTCGAAATTCGCAAATTGAAATCTTAACGATTGCACCAAATAGTGACATTTCCTCGACCAAATCTCCATTGACTGTTTCGGGTTTCATATTTCAGTACGGAAGTTTCTGTATTCTGTCGGAAAAAAATTCTCATTAAAGAGACTTTGGTACGTGAATTATCGGAAAACCCGGAGGAATATCTCGACGAAATATATCCTAAGCACAATAGAATTTCGTCCCTCTTCGATCGTACTGGTCCCAACCGCCAAAAACGTGCGCGAAAAATTTGATTTTTACCAGATAAGAATTACAAGAATCCGCCACTTGGGCAGCACTGCGAGAGTTATCAGGGTAACGTGAATCGGATTCGCTATGTTTTAATAATGTAATGGTGAACGTGACAAGCCAGAAAGAGCCATAGGTGTGTACTATACTAGACTGTTCTGTGATTGAAATGTTTACTGCAAAGACTTCTCAAACACACTTGGACCAAATAGATGACGAGTGAAGACGTACGCGTATTGTCTAACATACATTATGTACACTTGGTATTATGAATTCAGTGGTGGTACCATCTAGCGCTGCTACCAGATACTTCATAATACAACAATATTTACGACAATGCAGTGAATGTCTTCTGAAAAAACTGAATAAAAATGCCGATACATCGCTGATCTTCCTCTTTCCATATAGAGACATAGAACGAGCTTTCAATCGACGTATTCACTTAGTTACGAACGTTTAGAAATTCCAGTTTTCAACCCTTTAGGTTAAATTTGAAGGGTCCCAGAAAGCTTTTCTTTCACTCGCGCCGAGTCGAATTTTCGATTTTGCCCCTATCACTTGGTATGGGTATAAAACGTAAACCTTCCTCTTTCCACTTTTTACGAAAATTGTCACTCTTCTTTCGCACAGGCCGAGCCGAAATTCCGATTTCCACTGTGAAAGTTACTATGTCGATCCAATCTTCCTTTTTCCATAAAGACGTCGACCGATTCTTCACTCCAAGTATTATAGTGCAGTAAAAAAAGGCCAAAAAAATTAGGAGATAGGTATAGTCTGGATACAGCAAGATTATGATTTTATCCTGTTTGGGGTATCACTGGGAGTATATTACTAAGTTTTGGACCTCGAAAACCTTGTGCTACTTTTTTTATAAACAATTAAATTTTTTTTACTGCGTTTTTCGAGCTTAAAATGTGAATAACTCCGGCTCTATAAGTCGGATCGGGGCAAATGAAAAACCAGTCTTTTTGTAATAAAATTGCCAATAAATTGTCGTTAGTTTCAATTCTCTGAAATACGTACATAACCTACAAAACTGAAAAAACGAGAAGAAAACAGTATTTTTTTTCATTTTGGTGCCCAAGACCGTCAACTAGACCAATTTGCATCAAACTTCCAGAAAATATACTTTTTGATGTAATAAAAAGACTCTGAAAAGTTGTTGTCAAAATATTGAACCCATTGGCCAAAATTGCATTTGTTATCTAAAATTTGAAATGCCCGCCATTTTATGCCATTAAGTTCAAAATGAAATTTTTTTTTTTATAAAATGTTGATCTCGACGCCAGCTTTCTAATGCAATTAAAAATAATTTTTTTTAATGTAATTTTGGTTACTTTTTTTACATTTGTTTATAACTCAAATAACAACAATTGCATTTTTTCGGCCATTTTGAAAAACAAATTAAAGTTTTTTATCAGATCTGGTAGAAAATTTTGGGTTCTTTAATTTAAAAAAAAGAAAGTTCACTTTTGTTAACGTGAACTCGAGATATTTAACTTTTTGTATTTTGGTCAATTGTTAATTAACAAATGAATATTTTGTGCTAAAATTTGGACTGTATCATTTTGAAACCTATTCATTTCATATGATAAAATCAAACAAAATTTAAGTTTTATAGAAACTTATTTCCAAGCATTATAATGTAAGTATTGTTAATTGAACTAAAAAGTGATTTTTTTTTTTTTTTCATAAAGCTTAGTTGCAAAATGCAATAATTTCCTTGTTTCTTAAAATTCGGAGGACCTTTTTTTAAATACGTTATTTTTTCCCTCGCAGTGCAATATCAACTTAGCTTTTTGTTAATAATAATAATAATAATAAATATTTTAAATATTTAAATTTATATACAACCAACGTTTGCTAATGTACAAACCTATTTTACCTGCTGAGCGAATAGTTGCTTATAAATGAAGAGAAATTTTTACATTTTCTTTCTCTTTCTTATTCCCCACCAGTTCCATTCCTTACAGCTTAGATCGGTTGTTGTGCAGTATTGTCTGTTTACATTTTTATATTTGAGAAGCTGTAAATTAATTTAATACATGTGTGATACTAAGGGGGCACGTTTAGGGTTAAACCGCTTGGACATGTTAACAAGTACGACACTGATATTTCACTTAATACAAAATATAATAACAAAGTCTAATTGTCCACACAAATGATGCAAGTAAATAATACAGTCTTAATATCACCGAATAAATTTAGTAAAATAAAGGAACTAACGATCCGCTACCCGCTAGCTCGCAATAATCAAATCTTAACTCTTTCACAGGTAATCATAGAATGCCTTTCTGCCCTGGGCTAGCTGATTTTGTTTCGTTCGCCCTAAGCGTGTTCCTATGCCCATATAAGGAAATACATATAATCTTAAATTATTATTGGTTGGGATAAGTCAACCTGAATGTTTACATTAAAAAAATAATAAACAGTCATAAGTACTAGTGAAGGGTTCCTAAGAATCATAGGCGTGGAGAAATTATTTTCGGTGCCGCCGACATATAAATTAAAAATGTCTTCAAGTGAAAGTGAGATTATTAGGTGTTTAAAATATCATGAAAGTTTTGTATGGGTGTAATCTAATAAAACCTATGGATTTAGGTTATTTAAGATTTCATTGTTTCCAAAAACTTACATTGAAAACCTTCCACCGATCGAGGAAGCTACAAATGAACATTTGTTGAGAGTGTATCTTCAAATACACAAATGGCTGGAATATGAAAAAATAGATCCACGATTGTTTGGTTGGGAGGATACAATTAATGGTTTAATGCCTATTACAATGAGAAAACAGCCAATACCACAAGAAATTCTTGAAATTCTCGCTTGTGAATGTAAAGCCTGCTGTAAAGACCTGAGATGTCGATGCAGGAAGTTCGGACTATAATGTACAAGTTTGTGTGAATATTGTGGAGACATTAATTGCAGGAATTGTACAGAATGCACTGTAGTCAGTGAAGAAGAAAATCGTGAAGTTGAAGAAGACAATATAGATGAATCAGACATACATTCAAGCTGTACCGATATAACAGACTCGGAACCCCAAAGCGATTGCGAACGCTTGCAAGTTAATGTACCCGATCTTCGTGTTCGAATTCGTGATGAAGAAGAAAATGGTGAAAAAAATTTATTTGAAACAGATTCAGAGAGTGAAACTGAATTGTACACATTACCAAGCAAGAGATATAAAATACATTAATTACGATTTTGTAAATTTATAAGAATAAAAATGTTTATTTTTAAATAAAATGTTTTTACCATATTATTAATAGTCGCCTTTAAAACTTTTTCTAACAAGTATTTATATTACACTATTCACTATTTCCTGTTTTAAATAAAACTTAAAACATTATATTTAAAAAACAATATAAATTTAATCTAAGTATTTATATAGAAAGATTTAAAAAAAAATTATACAGGTTTATAGGTTAGCAATCGTTGGTACATGTGTACATATGAATTTGGAAATAAAAAATACTCATTTGCATTATTAACAAAAAACTAAGTTGATGATCGCATTGCGAGGGAAAATATAACGTATTTAAAAAAATTAGGTCAGCCGAATTTTAAGAAACAAGGAAGTTATTGCATTTTGCAATTGAGCTTTATGAAAAAATCAAGAAAATCACTTTTTAGCTCAATTAACAATACTTACATTATAATGTTTGTAAATAAATTTCTATAAAACTTATTTTTTTTTTGAATTTATCATATGAAATGAATACGTTTCAGAATGATACAGTCCAAATTTTAGCTCAAAATTTGCATTTGATAATTAACAATTTGCCAAAATGCAAAAAGTTAAATATCTAGAGTTCACGTTAACAAAAATGAACTTTCTTTTTTTAAATTAAAGGACCCAAAATTCTCTACCAGATCTGATAAAAAACTTTAATTTGTTTTTCAAAATGGCCGAAAAAATATAATTGTTGTTATTTGAGTTATAAACAAATGTAAAAAAGGTAGCCAAAATTACATTTAAAAAAATTATTTTTAATTGCATTCGAAAGCTGACGTCGTGATCTACATTTTGAAACAAAAAAAATCATTTTGGACTTAATGGCATAAAATGGCGGGCATTTCAAATTTTAGATAACAAATGCAATTTTGGCCAATGGGTTCAATATTTTGCCACCAACTTTTCAGCGTCTTTTTATTACATCAAAAAGTATATTTCCTGAAAATTTGATGCAAATTGGTCGAGTTACCGGTCTTGGGCACTAAAATGAAAAAAATACTGTTTTTTTCCCGTTTTTTCAGTTTTGTAGGTTATGTACGTATTTCAGAGAATTGAAACTAACGACAATTTATTGGCAATTTTATTACGAAGAGACCGGTTTTTAGTTGACCCCGATCCGGCTTATAGAACCGGAGTTATTCACATTTTAAGCTCGAAAAACGCAGTAAGAAAAATTCAATTGTTTATAAAAAAAAGTAGCACAAGGTTTTCGAGGTCCAAAACTTAGTAATATACTCCCAGTGATACCCCAAACAGGATAAAATCATAATCTTGCTGTATCCAGACTGTGCAAATTAAAATGCTTTTTTTACTGCACTATTAACTAACTTAGTTACGAGCGTTTAAAAATTTGATGTTTTCGAATTTTTTAGGTTACGATTCGGCTGAAAATCGGTTTGCGGAGGTTATCGACGTCGCTGATCACGAGTATGACATCTAAATTGCAAAATTCGAAATGGCTGATGATTTTGATCGTTTATGGTACGATTACAAAAATATGAAATCGAAATTGCCGGACATATTTTATCATTTATGGTCCGATTCGATTGAAAATCGGTATCTGGGATTATCGAGATCACAGATTACTAATGTGTGATCGTTGCTCAAAGTTTCAAAATGGCGGCGTCAGCATAGCTGAATAATTATCATTTCCCTATTTGTTATCCAATTGCGCTAAAAATCGACATGTGGAGGTTATTGCGTTAGCAGGTTACAAATATAAAATCGAAATTGAAAAATTCAAAATGGTGGGCAAATTTTATTATGTATGGTCCGATTCAATTGGAAATCGGTATGTGAGGATTATTGAGATCACACACTACGAATGTGTGACCGTTGTTCAAAAATTTAAAATGGCGGCGTCAACATAGCGGTATAGTTTGTACGATGAATCTTTGCGTGTGCGTCATAAACAAGAACTGTATGAAGTAATCTGTTGAAGGTCATTGCTTCTCTTCAGCAGTGACGTGCATAGAAAAAATGAGAAATTTATTTTTACTCTCAGTCAGCATCCGACAAATTAGAAGCCATATTTTTTTCGTAAATACTCATGAAATGACAATTAATTTTGTAGAATAATAACAGATATATTATTTACCACTAATTATGGTTATAACAATGAAGCTTAAAAATGTATTTTCATCAAAAACGCAAGAACGCCACTGATCTAAAATGACAAATATTATAGCCGTTGACAGCACTTCACTACGACAACTGTTCATATCGACGTCTCTTTTTAATTCCACTTGAATTTATCGTTCGGCTGTCTTAGCATGCTCGAGCGGTTAGAAGACATACGTAACTAAATATTTGCTCGTCTCAATGCGTTCAGCAACCGCACATATGTCCTACCTAATTTCATACTCGCGCAAACATTCATCGTACAGACTATAGCTGACAGCAATTGAGGTCTCAGATTACAAATGTGACATCGAAACTCTAAAATTCCAAATGGTGGCTTAAACGTGGCGGACCAGTCTTACCATTTATTTTATGATTCAACTGAAAATTGGTATTTGAAGGCAATCAAGCAAGGTCGCAAATTACAAAACTGTGATTGAAACTTAAGAGCATGAAAAACTGAAAACTGAAAAGCAAAAAAACTAAAATATAGAAAACTGAGGGATTGAAAATCTGAAAACTGAGAAGCTGAAAAACAATAACTAAAAAACTGAAAACTAAAAAAACTAAAAACTAAAAAATTGATATTTGCGAACAATATTTCACAAAATAAAATATGACATGTCAGTGTCTACATATTACAATTACAACGACAAATATGTACAGAAGAATTGCAATGATAATACTCCTTTAGACATCAGATTTACTACTAATAATGACATTTGGTTGGTGCAGTGATCCCAAAGAATAGAATTTCATTGGCTTCTATGTTAATTAATGAATAAAATAATAATGGTAATTTACCTACATCCAAAGTTTTTGATTATATAATATTTCTCATATAAATGAATGATCGTGTATGGTTCTATATATTTGATTGAATTTACATACATATAGTGTACGTATTATTACATGCCAATAATAGAAAACACATGCAAAGCGAGTACTTTAATTTGATATATTAAGTACCTAGAAATGAAATTATACAGTCCCTCTTGATTATGTTGAGTGATTGTTTTGCATCATAGCACTGAAATAATACGTATTTAGCCTCAATCCGTAGTTGTGTGCCATTGCTGAACGTAATCATAGTGGCCAATTATTTTTATTGTGACTGTTGAGTATGTGAAATCAACTTCAGCCTGCAAGTTTCTACGCCACTATAAATATCATAACCTTGACATTGAGATCTGACGTATTAATATCCCTACTAAATGGAACTGTTAGCAGTGTTCTCCCCTTGCAAGCGTCGGGCTTCCCTTAGATTAAACGAGTGGGTCAGTCAGCTAAATGCTGAGTGGGAATAAACTGAAATACGCATTTATACTGGCCCTTACACGTGAATTTTATATCTGAAAAATATGTAACAGAATAACTTCTTTGATGAATTCGTGTTCATTGATGTAGTGGAACCGTTTAATACGAAAACTTCAATTGTGTAACATTCATTGTAGAGGAAGAAGCTTATAGTCAAGTCATCGTGCCCCTCCATTGTAATAAAGGGCGGATGTAGGCAAGTAACAGAGGACTCGATTTTTTTTTTTTGCTTGGATGTTCAAAGATTCAAAGAGACCCTGAGTTCTTCGATTCGATCGGGAACCCAGAGTTTTTTTTTAAGAAAAAGTGAAAGTCACAAAATTACGTTATTCGATTCCACTGCTTCGCAGTATGTTAAACATAATCACTCGCAAAATTGCTCTAAATGAGTTAAATAGGGTTGTCATCCATCCGGGAGATTTGAAAAAAAGCAGAAGATGGTAAAAGCTAACGAATTTACTACGTGAAGTCGGAACATAACACAGATTTTTAATTATTCTGTTACAGAATAATATCTTTGATACATTCGTGTTCTTGATATAGTGGAACCATTTAAAAGGAAAACTTCAATTGTGTATAGTATATACGGTCTCAGTTGAGGCAGCATATAAAGGAAAACTGGGAGTAAAGTCGGCAACTTATCTATGTTGACAAATCAAACTCGCTAGGCAAATAAACCCGCCCACATTTCTATGTGACAGGCGGCTTAAGTCCACGTGGCATGTAGACGGGGGAACATAACATAGATTTTTAATTATTCTGTTACAGAATAATATCTTTGATACATTCGTGTTCTTGATATAGTGGAACCATTTAAAAGGAAAACTTCAATTGTGTATAGTATATACGATCTCAGTTGAGACAGCATATAAAGGAAAACTGAGAGTAAAATCGGCAACTTATCTATGTTGACAAACCAAACTCGCTAGGCAAATAAACCCGCCCACATTTCTATGTGACAGGCGGCTTAAGTCCACGTGGCATGTAGACGGGGAATAGTAAATAGATCTGTACAGTTTTTATGCTGTGATCGTATATATTATTTATCTGTACTAGAAGAAGACAAGTCATCATGCCCCACAATTGTAATTGGGGACAGATGTAGACAAATAACTGAAGACTCTATTTTTTTGCTTAAACTATTTATTTGGATGTCCAAAGATAGCCTGAGTGTTTTAATTCGATCGGGAATCCCGAGGTTTTTTTTAGAAAAGAACTAGATTGTATTTTGAGCTTATTCCCGTGAAGGGTTGGGGGGCAAATAGCCAAGGTCTTAAATGTTATTATGAAAATAAAATAATAAAATAAAGTAATTGTTGTAAATATGCGTTGACGCGAATGAACAACAATTGCTCTCCGTGGTTTATTTGTTGGATATTGTGATAGGCTGAGAACTCATCAGGAAGCGGAAGCATGTGATGTCTTCAATGCCAAGTATCCCGAAAAGCAAATTTCTAAATCCACTGTAAGTAGATTGGTGGCTAGATATGATGAATCTGGCAGTGTAGCTGACCTCCCTCGATCTGGTCGCCCTAACACAAGCAACGAAACCAAATTAAATATTCTTCTAGAAAGTGAGGAAAGACGTGGCAGCTGGCTTTAAATCATAACGTGAGTCAAACTTCTGTTGTACGTCTATTGAAAAAAGAAAAATACCATCCATACAAAGTGCAATTAATCCACGAATTGAATGAGGAGGATCCAGATCGTCGCTTACAGTTTTGTGAACAGTTGATGACATTTTCTTTAAAGGGGACTGTACATCGCCATAACTGCAAGTATCGATCACGCGAAAATCCTCATTGGACTCAAGAAGCCCATGCACAGCGACGAGGCAAAGTAAACGTGTGGGCAGGTATCACTGGTGATCGTTTATTGGGACTTCTTTTTTTTATGAAAATCTTACTGCCGCAAGATATTTACAATTTTTGCGAGATGAGTTAGTGCCAGCCTTAGCAGTTATGTTTCCGAACAATGAAGATGAAGATATTCCTGCTGAAAACGTCTGGTTTCAGCAAGATGGGGCCCCACCTCATTTTGGGATAGCAGTGCGTCAGTTTTTAGATGACACTTTTACTGGAAGGTGGATAGGTCGTCGAGGTCCGATTGAGTGGCCCGCGCGTTCACCGGAGTTAACCTTCTTAGACTTTTTTCTTTGAGGTTGCTTGAAGTCAAGGGTGTATTCTAACAGACCGGATACCATAGAAGAATTGAAAGACAGACTTGGAGATGAGACGAGTTGCCCATGAGATGATTCAGAACATCGTGCAAAGTGTCTACACCCGTCTTGATCAATGCCAAATGGTTGGAGGGTCGCAATTTGAGCAGTGGAGATGATTTTTTTTCTCACAATTACTTATGTAAGGTATCAATCAATAAAAATATTTTTTTTCAAAGAAATGGCTTAGGTAATATCAATTTTTTTCATATCACCAGGAAGCTAAAGGAATATACCACCAAAAACAGTAAATAAAAATGTCTATGCATTAAAAAATATATATGATGACGTCATAACTCAAAAATCAATGACGTCATAAATTTTGGTATAGTAACAAAATGTAGCATTTACGAAACTAAAATCGACCTGGATTTTTTGACAGATGACACATACCAAAGATATGAATTTTGTGCGTTTCTTTAGATTCACACTGTACATAAACTTTGTATTTAAACTTTTATATACGGAATACACACAATTAAACTTTATCTTAAGGTCAGGATCGAAATGTCAAAAAATGTATATGTGGTTGCCTAATAATCATTAAAATTGCGTCAAATCGACACTTGGTATTTCATAAATAACTTTTTTATAAGTAATTCAAACGAAGTTTTCAAGTGGGCAGTATTATAACAGAAGTCGGCCAAAGACAACTGACCTGTTTGTTTCTTTTTTAAGTGCACGATTAATTCGGAATAAATTTTTAAAATTGCCTAATTATCAGACGCTACATTTGCAGTTATATTAGATACTCAGAGTTATTTAAGTACATTTAATTAGGTCGTTTTGATGCGTATTACAGTCATTATCTCTTATCTGTGTAAAAAATTGCATAAAATTGCTTTTGTACATTTTAATGTATGAAACTGATTTTTAACACAAATCGATGAGTCATCAGAATAATTGTAAAGAATATTTAGAATAAGTTCATCATGTAACTAGAAGATGGCGCCAATAGCCTTATGAATGAAAAGGGGTAATGATTTTGATTTATGAATGAAATGAAAAGTGACATATTTAAATTTGTTAAATAAATTAAACAATGAAAGTATTATTAAATGGTCAACAGTTTGCAACTGTATTCAAGCACTAAAATGGCACTATATTCCAAGTATACAATATATACAATAAATTCTGTTCATTTTTGTCAAAAATTAGGTGAATTTTCAATTAATGTAAATATATAAATTAGGTTCGAACCATGAATATGGTTCATGGCATTGGTGTTTTAATCAACTGTCCATAACTTTATCTCGTTTATGCTTCCACAGAAAAGAGTATCTTATATTTTATTGTGTGACTGCTTCACCGAGAGGAAACAACGTGTAACCTAAACCCTAAAGTTACGGGTTCAATCAGCCAGTTTTGGCAAATTTTTATTGTGTAAGAATGATTAACCCAATATACTTACTCGGATATTGGTTATGTTATTTTCTTAGATATGTGCAAAAGCATGTTAATTTTTTTGGAAAATAGGATAATGATACACTATATCTAGAGGTCAGGCAAAGATTAGAGACCTAACAAGATAGGACAGTCAGACGGAGAAGACGAAATAGACGAAGACAGTTGTGCACTCCAATTTAAAGGGACACGACATCCAGCGGAAGCGGTTTCGGGATTTGTCGGTTATGCATTAAACGAATTTGACCAAGCTGAGTAAAAGATAGGTTGGCTCATCAAAATCGACAAGTGCTACGTCACTTATAGACCTCGATGACAGCTGCGTGTGGCTGTTTTTTCCTCATTTTATAGAAAAAAGTTTCAAAATTATTCTTTCAATGTACAATTCTATCCTAACCAAATAGATACCTTACATATAAACATAGAAATACTTCGTGTGACATATATTACTAAGCAACCTGTTTTTTAGTGACCTTGGCTACTGACAGTCAGCTGAGTTCGGTCGTTCTATCAGGAGACAGTGTTGTCCAATTTTCATTATTGGCGCGAAAACTCCGCTGGCTGTCCTATCTTGTTAATTCCCTGATCTTTGCCGAAAGTCCAGAGCTTCGAGCATGTGCATTACCTTGTAAATGTGTAATAAATTCTACAAGTCGAGAAATTGAAGTATTTCGTGTTATTTTGTGATAAAAAGGCGGGGGGACACCCCGCACCCCCCGTTTCTTTATCAGCGACGATTATACTGCCTGCGGCGCTAATAATTATTATTATAACAATTGGATATCAGAATAAAAACCTACTAATCTTACCTAAAGAAATCACACGAAATAATGAAATTATTTTAAGCAGAATAAAAACCTCTAACCTAACGTAAAAAAATCATAGAAAAGAATTAGTGAAAAAATATATTAATCATTACAAAATTAAAGAAAAAAAAAATCAGCGGACATAGGAGTTTGAACCCGAGACCTTCTTCCATGGTTTTATCTACGCGCTAGCCACTCGGCTGACGGTGAACGCTAGAACAAGGAATAAATATTAAATAGTCAGATAAATGATATCACGTTTTGCGCAAAGTCGAAGCTTCGGACTTTTGGTGTACCTAGACGCTTCTCTCAAATACTACGTTCAAGGACATATTTACAACTGTTAGGTAAAATAAAAATTAGATGATGCACAGTTGCCAAATTTAAATACATATTGTCTTTGCCATTTTCAACAATTAAAACTTTGATATGTTCCCATAATTTGGATAAAAGTTTCTTGCTGTTTAATTCGAAATTAATAATGTGGTTAACCATTTAATTGTAAAATTTAAACAATATCCCTATATGATATTATATAGTTGTACATGGCATAAATTATGCACACCTACATTTTAGAATTTACCTAACCAGATAGTACCTATTTTACGACTATTTATGTAATTGGGTTTTATTTATAATTATAATTTGTAACATTTATTATATCTTATACTAAAGAAATTTTTGTACATGTGGCAATGCGGACAACATTCCGACAAATATTGAAACTTGCCAATAAAATAAGATAAGATACACACTGTGCCATCTAGGATTAACATAAGTACTAGCTTACGAGTTTTTGACATTTCGATCCTGTCCTTAATATCGACATTGATATCGGTTGAAAATGTGTCCGAGTTCATTGTTTACTTTATTTTTAGGCCAATCCGACCTAACAAGCTAACCATTATACTCTTCGCCGATTTACTGCACTTTTTATATAATTGTTACGCATTATATAGAATACTCTCCGCAACAATGTTAGTTTGTGTTACCGAGTAACGGCCTTGTCTAACTGCGAGAAGAATGAAAGCCACCAAAAAGCTTGGTCCATAATCTTATCTCATTGTGGCAGATTTATTGCTGTTTAGTTGATAAACCTTAGGGACTATTGCGTTATTAGCCGGTTCTGCAATGTAACAATATTGTATAATATAAAAATATAAATTTAATAAATTTAAATAATTAATAATTTTTTTATTTATTGATCGATTTTGTTAAAAAACAATAGAGTTCTTCTTCTAGCTAACACTAACTTACTATACAAATTTCGCTACAGTTCGACTTTTCGTTCTTAAGTTATCGTGCTTACAAGAAACGTGACAGACGAACAAACAGATAAACGAAACGACATTTTGAAAGTTCAAAATTCAAAGTTCAAAATTCGATCACCAACACAGTGATATTAATTTTTTTTCCCTACGAACGATATTATCGGTTTGTATCGATCGAATGCAATATACTCTTCGTTTTTTGTATTTGCGAAGAGTAACAAGGTCCATTCGATTGGATGAGATTTTAGATAAATTTTAGTGACAAGCGATTCGATTTTTTACAAAAAAAGTCATCCTTTTTTTAATGGCTTCATACATATTGAGTGAAAGAGAAAATATTATAATATTATAAATAGATAGTAATTTTCCGAAAATTTGGCGAATGCGCACCGTTGTTCACCCTTATCTGAAATTACGTAATTATAAGATTAGCCCAATAATTATCACATCCGGGTATAATTGCATCTAAAAATCGAAATAAGAGAATTATACATCGTTTATCAAATGATTGAGAACCTTCCTTTTTTTAATTTGATTAAAAATGTAAAAACATTTTCTCTTTAAATTTGCTTTTGTGTCAGTTTAAAAATAACGAACAGGAAAACGCACATTGTGATCTAAAATATTCCACATTAGACGATAAGATAAGCAAATATTTTTATCAGCATTGCTTTTATAATTCAAACATATTGATTATGGATGCATCACTGACTAGATAAAATATTAAAAACTTGCATGCGAATAACCCACCTCAAGGGCGTAATGTATTTATTTTAAGATTAGAACGTTTGCTATTCTCTAATAAATAAATATGTCATAGGCGTACTTCTGATAAAAGTCGAAGTCCCATAGTAACTATGGCGAAACTCGTGGTGAATATATCGTGTGAATAAGTTTCTTTTACTTACATTAAAAGCAATTTTCTTTTAGAATAGTTGATCTCATCGTTTGGATTGTACCAAATACAGATTAGGTTTATAATAAACATAATATAAAAGCTTATCATGATTTCAAACAGTTAGGAGAAAATAAAAAACGATTGAAGCTATAAAAGTGGATTACAAAATCATATTAAATCAAATGCGAGACAGTTCAATTCGAAAAGAAACAGTGCCTCTATACCTGATTATGTAATACACATACAGTTTGTTCATTTGTGTTGATTTATAGCAACTTTGAAGCACGTTATCTCTCTCAGACTCACGTTACTTGTGATAGCATTATCTTTATTTAACTGCTTGAAGCTGCTTTAAACCAACACAAATGAACAAACCTAATGTGTCCCCGGATGGAGTTGACAAAGGAAAAACATCTCTATTATTCATTTTACAACGAAAAGTCATTCTTCATAAAAAACTGTTTGTCGAAAAAATTAGTTTACCATATAAAAATCTTGGATGTACGGGGTGTTAAGATGGCCATTTCCAAGAAAGAGACATCCGATAGGGAAATATTTATTATTTTTGGCATAACTTTTTTTCTTAGTACGTATAGTTAAAAAACTATAGGCTCACCTAAGTAGAACCATAACAAGACTATTACTATGAATTTTCACTCAATAATTTCAGTGGTTTGCAAAATAATTAGATTTAAATTTAAAAATTTTGCTAATCTTCCTATTTCGTAGTTTCAAATCTAACTATTTTGGGAACGACTGAAATTATTGAGTGAACATTCATAGTAATGGTCATGTTATGGTTCTACTTAGGTAGTCTTATAGTTTTTTTAAACATGCGTGCTAAGAAAAAAAACTGGTGGCGAAAAATAATAAATATTTCCCCATCGGACGTCTCTTTCTTGGAAATGAAAAAATGAAGAAAACATCAAAATGCCTCAAGACAGAAGTACCTTTATTTATTATTTTGGACAAAATGTTTATAAAACGAAGTTGTTTATAATCCAAAATAAAGCACAAATACAAAATTTAAGTCTAAATTTTAACTTTTATAGTTTTGTGTTTATCTTTTTACGTTGAATTTATTAATATCAATATGAATTCAAATTAAAAAACAGATAATATTAAACTGACAAACGTCATTGTGTTATTGTGCGGGATATTACTATCTTACATCTGCATTTGTTCATAAGTTGTTCTGTTACCTTTTTCTAGTATTTCAGTTGTTATTAATTATCGTTATTGTTCTGTTGTTTATTTACAAAATATTTACCAAAGAAGAAATTTATTTGAAATGTTTGAAATGTTATGGAATTGGAGACGTTTCTCCCCGCCAACTACATCCGTGGACACACTGTATAACGTCGGTGAATATGGAAACATGCACTGATAACACTTTCTTTCTTTTTTTTTCAAAGTGCATGCCTCGAATAACTCTTAATATTTACCTTGATGATATACGCAGTACAACACATTTCCTGCATGAATATGTTCAGTGAAGTGAATTTGTTAGAAGCCGTACTAGAAGCCTAAATTCACTAAGGGGCCTGATGAGATACCAATTTCCATTAATTAGAGATTATGCTTACGCTTTTGCCTACCATTTAGCGATTATTTTTAATTTATGCTTAAAATCTGACGTACTTCCGGACCGATGGAGATTATCCAAAGTGTGTTCAATATTTAAAAAAGGTGATAAAAATTACGTTGTTAATAATTATTATCGTCCTATTACAATAATTTGCAATTTCGCCAAGGTTTTTGAAAATTCTTTGTATGACAAAATCTATAACAATGTACGAGGGAGGCTTGTAGTTTAAAGCATGGCTTTGTAAAAGGTAGATCAACAATTACAAATTTATTTTCTGTCGCCCAATTTATATCTGAAGCCATGATGTAGGCAAGCAAGTTAACGTTATATACACAGATATTCCAAGTCTATTGACAAGCGTGAACACGGTGTTCTTTTCTATATCCTACAGAAACTCGTTTTTTCGCACTTATAACTTCCCTGCAGTCAGTCCTCTTGTTTAACTGGCATAAATTAATACGTAGAATACCGTGGCTTTAAGTCTGATCAATTTCTAGCTACATCTGGAGTGTCCCAAGGCTGAATACTAGGGTCTCTGTATATTCTTTTTTATGACAGTCACTTGCCTTGCTGTCATCTATGTGTTACATACTGATATGAAATTGTTTTGTAATGTTGATATCGATCAAGGTTGTGTAACATTTTGTATACATCCATGCTTTAAATTGTTTTCAACCCATTGGATTTTACTGTAGTATGGTGTAATTAAATAAATAAATATAAGAACGATTTGACAGCTACGAGCTACGATTAAGTGAGTTTTTTTCTTTATTTGTATTTGAACGATTTTGAAATTACAAACAAATGTATTACAACTCGCTTATCGCAACACGCTAATCCAGTCACTTACATAGAACGTGAACATAGAAATAGACATATCATATAGACGCGCTTTAACATATTTTATTTACTTGGTTGTCTGTCTGTGTGCTATAAATATTGCAATCAAAATTTCGACTAGTTCTAATTAAGCTTGAGCTTCGAAATTTTGCACACGTATCTAATATCGTTCTAAAAATCTAATATGGCGGACGTCCCAAGATGGCGGATTACCTGTAACTGTAGAATAGTGTTATATGATCGCTCCCATAGCTCTTAGTATCCAGATGTATAAATTTAAAAATAATTTTTTACTCTTTAGTAAGTACATTTTTTACATAAAAGCTGTGTTTTAAAATTATTTATATATATATATATATATATATTTCTTGTTTAAATTATAATATAATATTTTAACTGAATAAGATACGCACTATTAGAGTAAGTGGCATAGTTTATCATAAAAAAATCACGCAGATGAACGAAAATCACGATTACTATTTACTGTCATCTTAACCAAACATAATACGAGCTATACTTGAGCGAGAACGTCGTTACGATAAGTATTTAATATTTTTTTACGAGCTATAGGTTACGCTTACGCCAACATTGAAGGGACTGAATTTGCAATTTATGGACAAATACTTAAAATATTAGTAGGTAATTATACTCTATTTGGAAATGAAGGAGGATAATAAAAGCTCATTATAAATACAAATCCTGTAAAAATGTAGTCATAAAAGTACAGCTCACCAATATAATATATAATAGGAGTTACTAATGACTGAAAGCTTTTATAAGATTTGCTTTTATGATGAGGTTATATTAAACTCTCCTATATCCAAATAGATTATAGTACCTTAACAAATTTGAACTAATATTTGCCATACCAATCGTAATTCACGGCTTATTTGATCCTTTACAGACTGACATACCTACCTTTACGGTATTATAAAATAATATTTATTTATGGTTGATATATACAAAGTCATTAGCCATGGCCACGAGCTTTTATGATCACATGCTTCTCAATGTCATAGGAAAATGATCATATTGCAAATACGTGGTTTATCTTATCACATACAAATACAATGTGCTCATTAGGGTGGCCCAAAATACTCGTAAAAAGAGTTTCAGTTTTCTCTATCTCACCCTTCAGATTTCTTCGAATCCCTAATAAACAGACCCCGGCTCAGAGGTAGTTATGACGTAAAAGTCAGAGTCGAATTTGCGCAATATGAACTATATAAACATTTTCATGCGCAATAATACAATATTTTACTTTATGATTATGTCTAGTGATTTCCGTAATATTTAAAGGTAAATGGCCCCGAAACGGTTATAAGTCATACTTTGATGCACTTATTGTTGGATGCATAAACACAAACGCCTAGTAACTATACCTTATTAGAATAATAAAAATATATTATTTGCACTTCTAAATCGTTCGAAATAAAACTCCGGCGCCTGTCACTGAATATCCCACTTGTGTTGTGAAAAAGGATCGTTCAACCGTTCAACGTCTACCGATGTAATCGCTGAATCGGCGCGTATTTAAAATAAATATAGTTTCTTATAGATGGCAGATTTATATCCGGCATTGAACAGTCCACTTCTTTGCCACACACAAAAATATTGAAAAACCGGGGTTGTTTCTTAACACTGTTATGTATCCAATTTGTATTTCATTCAGCAATATCCCCTGAGACTCTAAAAATATATTGACGTAGATCAAATACCTGTAATGTTTATTGCATCAATTGCTGTATACTGATCTGTTTCTGGCTTACGTTGAACGTTGCGTATAGTTAGACGAATCCGTGGGAAATATCCATGTAAAAATGCTAAATTTTAGTTTTTATGACGTTCAGATGAAAATTGTTTTAAAATGTTCGAATTGAATGTCCACGAAAGTGTTTTTTCACAGCTGGCACAGAAAAGTTCTACACCGTTAAACCGCAGTTCCAGAAAATCTTTAATCTACGAAAGTACTGTTTCATTTAATGGAAAGCCACTCGACGCCATATCAAATCACGACACATTTACTTCTATCAAATGTACTTACTGACAAGTCTGTAGTGTTGACTAAATTAATAATAATTGTTAGACCTTTTTTTATTTCAAATGCTTTCTGTATGTTTGAAGTCTTCTGCAAAATATAACACGCAATCTGCTGTTTATTTTACTATTATTATTGTTTACCGTATCCTATTTGATGTCGCAAAAAGCAGAAAGAGAGTGACAAGCATGGCGGTCACTTTGTGGTGTCGAAAATGTACCTTATATTTTTTTAAATTATAGTGCCTTATATTATGTGCACAGATAAAAATATTTTAAATTGAAAATTGTTTAATATACTTGGGAAGAACCATATGGGAGATGTTTACATTTCCTTAACTGATATAAATAGTTGAAGTGGCGTATGCCGTTTAAAGTGCCGAGTTTTTTGTTTTCGATTAGACAATCAGACTGACGCGCGACGCTGCAGGTATATATAATGTGCGGCCGAAGTCTGGTGTTTTTTATCCACCAGTTTCAGTAAACATCTCTTACATCTACTTGCTCAACAATACCAAATAAATAATTTCTCCAAACCAATAATAAATTATTTATTTATTATTTTATGAGTTTTATGCCATACTTTTTATTTCTTACCGCAGAAGTAGGTATTTGTTTCCTATAAATAATGTATTTATTTGCTTATGTGAATCATACAAAACATTATATTTATCTGTGTGTGAAGACCGTCTCTGGCATAACTACTTTTGCGCCGGGCTCTGCTAATAAATGACCTCTAAAAGTGAACAAAATCAGTTTAATATCAAGACGTGCCTCCGTGACCTCTATGGTTTCGCAAGTGTTTCTTAAAAAGGACATTTTTCCATAAATTTGCAATAAAGTCGTGAAAATATAGTAAAATACAAATCGCACACGGGTACCCTCTTCAGATTTATCCAGAGAATACGAATTAATATTTCTTCTTCAAGGCTCTCCCAGAAGGTCCTAAGTGACTACATATGGGCAAAAATAAAGTACCACGTATTTTTCAATTTTGTTATTGTTTATTTGCATTTTTTTAACATACGTGAAAACATACGTACAGACAAATGTATATTAGAACTAGCCACTATACCACTCCTCTTGGCGTACTCGTGTAATACAATAAATAAGTTGTAGTAATTGATAGTATTGAAATAATTTAAGATGTTCACTGATAACTAAAAAACTCATCACGTAATAAACAATTAAACACGTATTAAACAATTAAAAAGTCACGAGAATAATATTAGAAGCAATCAAAGTAACACGATTATTCAGGTTTCATAAAACCTTATACGTTATGGCACAATTTCCCACCTAACAGACAACCGGGACAAACAGGATACTGTCAGGCGCGACATGCAGCAGAGAGGAATCAAATAGGACAATTTATACTTTATACAAAAAGAGCACATTCAATCTTACACCATCAAATTTTTAGCTATGCCCGCTTCGAAGATTCATGAAATTTTCATTTCGTAAACTTAAAAGCTGAAGAACTAACCAGTGGGGTCTATCAATCTTTTAATTATGTGAAACCAGTACAGTTGGAATACATGTCGTGAATTCAAACCTTTTGCTAAAACCATGCGTAAAATGAAGCCAAAGTCCTTCCATCGGGCTTATTCAGAAACGTCAACCATTAATATTTTGTGTTTCCGTCATCTGCCGTTACAATTACGGTTCACGACTTTTTTAAATTAACTTTTGACCTACATACATTTTTTACGGTGCTATTGTTCCGAGAGAGAGTCAATTCGATTTGGCGACGTCAACATTAATTATAATTAAATATTGTAATTTCTATAAATAAAGTAACTATTTTATTAAGAGTAATATTTGTATTACCGCATATCGGATTTTTACCTTTTAGTCGACCTGCCAAGTTCAATAATTCATAAGAATCGTTCAGATCGTGATACTAACATGAAATTTGGTGGACAGGCAGTTCAGAAGGTACTAAAAACTTTTTGGCTGCAGGTAATTTTACATTTACAAGAAAGAAGTTCTTGACAAGCTACCAAAGCTTCTGGCGATGTACTCCATAGCGGTTGATAAACACCTTCATTTAATTTCCACCCGTATTGCTCAGGATCAGGAATATTCGGACTTGAGATCAAACTTTGTCCCCAAAGAAAGACACCTTGCAAGACAGCTCTTCTAACGCGTTGCACAAGCGATTCTCTTGTTGGTGGGAGCGACTGAAGTGGCCTTTGTTTTTTCGTAAAAAGATATTTGCATGCCGCATTAATATCGCAGATAGGAGTAGCTTTATCGTAGAGCAGAATGACAAATCTTTCGATACATTTCAATGCTTTAGAATCCACCCTAAACTCGTTTTTTATATCTAGCAAAGCCTCTGTTAGATCATCAAATTTTGCCCATATTGCCGAAGCTGTTTTTTTTCCTTTGCCAAGAAATGAGGAAGTGGTGTCGCATCCAGTTAGTGCATGAAACATTGGTAGACATACTGACTTTCGTGGTCCTAGTCCCTTGGCAATTTCATGTGCAGGTATGAAAGAAAAGTTCTTGCCAGTGCCAAATGCTACCCATAAATACTTAGACTTTATTTCATGATAAAACCCTACTGCCAACACTAAAACATTAGTGTCAACTGTTCGGATCATTACAGATTCGTGACCCTCCTGAACGGCATGAAACGCATGAAGTAAAATTCTATCAGCCTCTTCATGGGAACAGGGAGAAATTAACTTTAGATCTCGGTTAGCAGTGGAATACGCCAAGTTTCCAGAAGTTACAATAATCTCTTTTTCGGTGTCAGTCGTTAGTATTTCTGAATTAATATATGAGAATTATTCTTCTTTATTTTTATTCTCCCTCAAGAAGGCTTGCCACTGAGATGGAATAGGTGTTGAAGGGGATACAACATATCTTGTCCCAGATCCTCATGCTTGCCGGGTCTGTTGTTTAAGACTGTTCGGTCTGTATACATCCCAAACAATATCAAGTCTTTGGGTATTTTGAAGCTGTCTAAGAATGTAGGGGAAAAACATTTTTATAATACTGTTGAAAGGTACGGCATTTGCAAACTTTCAATATTTGGACGATAACAGGGCCATCAAAAATCGAGGCAGTAAATATTGGTGATTCTGTTGTAGGCAATGTAGTTTCTGTTAAGCAATCAACTAAGTCCGACTTAACATCGTGTCTCATATAACCATTGTCAGAAAGTGACGGAGGATATAGTTGGTTTTCATGACTGAAAAATGTTTCTAAGTCGCCGTTCCTGTTTTGGCAAGCGACATAAAGCCTACCGAACAGGTGTACGTCATTTTTAAGCATTTTTGCATTGTTAGAACTTTTAGAAACTTTTAGAGGTTATGTATTGCTTATTATTTTTAATTTATTCATGCGCTAAAAAATCATATATACAGGGTGAACAAACTCAAGTCGGTATTGTTAACTTCTTTATTATTGAAGCTAAGATGTTACATTTATTAGTAATCTAGTAGTAGTAGTAGTATTTATTCCGCTGATTAACAGAAAAATAATTAAATATCGCTTTTCCGATATATTTCAAAAAATGTATTTTTTTTTAATGGGACACCCTTTATGTTTATACCCTAATCGACTAGCCATTTTTTTCTTCTTTCTTTTCTGTTAGCACCACGTTAATCAGCGGAAAAATACTAATAGTTCACTAATGTAACCGATCTCGTAGCTTCAATAATAAAGAAGTTGGCAATATTGCCGACTTGAGTTTGTTCACCCTGTATAAAAATATACACAATGTTTAAGATATATTATTGTTAACATATCTAACAGATATAATATACATTACCTTCAATCTTTCACACATATCATAACAGTAGTTTTTATTATAATAAATCACCTATTTTTTTATTTTTTCAAGGTTGTGACCAAAAAAAAAATTGGCACTATGTCACAATCTGTTTGGTGCTAAACATTTTGTAAGCATGCCAAATTTTATGTTAGTATCACAAACTGAACGATTGTTGTGGCTATCAACCCGACTATTTGTCAGAAATGAAAACAAATAGAAACTGAAACAAAACACATGTTTGTTTATAAACACTAAATCCGATATTGAAATACATGCCGTCTAATATCACTTATTTGTGTATTTATTTATTTACAATTACGAGAACCAGCAGATAATTTCTCAGCACTGCCAAAAATTTGTGCTAAAATACAACCGCAAATTCTAGAGATCTATACAAACCTACCGGTTGTCGCATCATTCATGTAGGGTTAAGAAAATTCTTACATTTTTGTATTTTCATTTTTTTTCAAAACTAGGTATTTTGTAAATGGTTTTTTAAATAACTGGGAAATTATGTCTAAATGTTATTTGTGGCATTATCTTAATTTTCTTTTTCCTTCTTCAATTCTTTGGGACTTCCTGCCACATATATGTTTTCTTATGGGAAATTATATCGCGTAAATGATCACCATTTTCGGCCTCACAACGTTGGGCTAAATTGATCTATTTTCTATGAAGTTTCGCAGAGTATCCAGTCCCATCCCTCAGATTTTCGCTGAGATATTGTCTTAAGCTGTTGGTTTATGACTCTCATTAAATTGTTTCTTTCAAATAACGTCAAAGAAAACAATCAAGTGCTTTTAAATACATCAAACTTGAAAGCCAGATAAATAGGAAATTTCTGAAATGGTATATTCTATAACAAGTTATGGAATGGCCCATATTCCACACGAGCGAAAAGTTTGTAGGCCGAGCCGAAGGCGAGGACTACGGTTCGCGAGTGTGGAATATGCCATTCCAAACGTGTTGTAGACTATACTTTCTCTAACAAGATTTTAGAAATTATACAAAAAAACTTTAAAACTTGACGTTGACATTGACGTTTTGAACAAAACGTCAAATGCGAAGCTATCTTTTGTTTGACATAACCATAGCAACCGAACCACAAACAGCTTCTGATTCGTCGAAAGCCCTGCGGTATTATACCATAACAGTGTGTTGGAATGATACTTGTTCCAACACAATTTTTAGTTGTGGAATTTGTAATTTCTGAAATGGCCTTAGAGAAATAAGTTTTCTCTAACACTATTTCGGAAACTACAAATTCCACAACTAAAAATTGTGTCGGAACACGTAGCATTCCAACACACTGTTATGATATAATACCGCACGGCTTTCGACAAATCAGAAGCCGTTAAGCATCACTTAGTGGTTCGGTTGCTATGGTTACGTCTAACTTAGCATTTGACGTTTTACACCGTTTTGAAGTTTTTTTGCATAATTTCTAAAATATTGTTAGAGAAGCCTACGGCTTGGACTACAAACTTTTCGCTCGTGTGGAATATGGACTATTTCAGAACTTATTGTAGAATATACTATTCCCACACGCAGACTCATGTGACCAATGTGAGCAGTAGCCTCTTATTTTTGTCCAAACTACATCTGCGAATTGTCGGAAAGAGCTGATGTCAATAAATGTGCAATATTGTTGACCATTTCCATTTTAGGAATTTCGGTCCTCTCAAACAGCCCCAATCTACACTAAATCAAATCATATATTGATTTTTAACAACACTATGTATTTTACACAAGTCATATCCAGATATGGTTTCGTGGTTCCCTGAAACTTGTGTTTTCACTTCAACTCAGTGCATCCATTTTGTTTGTTTGCGAAGTGATTGGATAGGGGCATGCTTGTTGCCAGCACCGAGAGCCACATGACTCATGAGGTAGGAATATAGGATGGGAAGTGTAGGTGTTTGTCAGATCCATGTTTTAAGTTCCGTGCTTCTTTTATATTTCCATCGATCATCATCGTGCAGGGGAATGTAGGTGTTTATGAGATGCTTCTTTTAGGTTTCCATGCTTCTTTTAATTCTTCCTATGAGTCTTTTGTTTCTGCATCTAGCAATGTGCTTTCCTTCCTTCCCGCTTGTGTCCAGATATGGTTTCATGCTCCCTTGAGACTTGTGTTTTCGCTTCAACGTCCCCGCCTAATATAAATTATAAACATATTTAAGGAATTTAACCTCAAACTCAACTTTCATAGCTTAATTTTTATCAAAATTTTGGGATAAAAATCGTTGGAAATGGTCTATCCTTGGCCTCCTAGATAAGGTATGAAATGGGCCATACTTTTGAATCAAAGATACTTACTATCTGTACTGTCCAAATTTTATTACAATCGATAAAGCAGCTTCGAAAGGGCGAACCCTAGGGGAAAAAATGTTGATAATTTTAGCGTTAATTTGACCGAAACTATATGCTTCTGAAGTATTACCTCTTGTTCCTGGGACACCCCGTATATACTGTGCGATCTTTCGATTAAGACTTGAACACGCTCTCATTAAGTAATTAATTTGTCTAATTAATTCTTTACAGTGAGGGAATGTTTGGACAAACTTATTCATTATTCATTCAAGTTTACAAAGAGATAAGTCACGAAACGTATCATTACTTTAAATAGCGTCAATCAAGAGAAAGTTAAATTGCATTTAAATAGACCCTCGCCGTACCAGCAATACATCAGAGCTGTTGCTATGCGAGAGGCAACGTGCGAACTGTACTAAATGTGTATATAACGAATTGCTCGCTTTCGGGGTTTCTTTTCAAATCATAATATATATGTGGCTTCTGCCGAGCGGACGTACGATACGCCCCTGCAAAGTGCACGTAGCAACAGCACGCTTCAAATGCCCCCGCTCTAGTGCTGCTCACTGCCAAATTCATATTGTATTAATTAACGTAATTTACAATACGCATTACGCACATGAGCTCAAGGTGAAAACCAAAACCGTAAAATTTAACGGCGAAGGGCCAAAAATAGTCGAATTTTGATATTTATCTTAGCAAGCGCAGTGCATATCGACTTATAATTACTGCTGATGTGTTTATTGTACGCTACATTGTCTCTAAAACAAGAGTATAAAATTCACTAAAACGTTCATTGGACCGTTTTATAAAGGATTTGTTTTTTAATTAGTTTCCTCTTGTGTACTTTCTACAAAGTAAAAGAAAATCCGTGGTTTTGAATTTTTTTTACTGGATTCGCTACTTTCAATTTTTAACTTTTGACGTCAAATTCAGTACCAGCCGCTCCGAAGTTATTCAACTACCAATTTTAATGTAATTCTAACGAAATCGTTGTAACAAATAATGAAAGGAGAAGAGAAACCACAGTAATTTCTGGGTATCCGGTACTTTTTAAAATGTATGTAAATGGCTGACGATATAAATATCTTTGCATACGTCGATGATATAATACATGTTAGTGAGAAGTTGAGAGAATGCTCGATAATGTTCATGTTCATAGTTTAAGCGATATTCTTACTAGTAAGCGATAATCTATTCCTTGGTATGAGCGATTCAAACAATTATTTCAGTGTTTAAAAAAAAAAGGATTTTGATAAAAGGCCGTAAAAAAGTTGTGTCAATCGGTTTTGAGATCTGGGAGAAATTGTTTGTACTTTTTATAAGTTAACTGTTTTTTGTTTCCAGGAAATACAATTAAGAACTATCTACAAAATTATGAACTTCCAATCATTACATTCTATTCATAATCTACATTCTGGCTATGCTAGCAGTTAAAAATTCCAAAATGGATTTATCTCTTTCTTATTTGACAATTCTCATTGTAACACTAGTATCCACATGGTCCCCTCCATGAAGATTAAACTAGTATCCCGTTAGTCCCTTACGGCCATGAGGAATCGGTTAGAAATGAGAACAAAAAGCGTAACTATTCAATAAAAAATTTAAATCTACTGAAGATCAAGGTTTTTATTCCTCTGACAACCTACATCTGGTAATGTTAGAGAACAAAAAAGCCCTATACTAAATTTATTTACTGGCCTTATTGTCTTTAAAAGACATACATTCAAATGGGTGGTTATCTAACATTCTATCTCTTGAAATGCCTTTGAAACGTTTTTCGCCCTTTTTCAGAAGCTCTTCAAAAAGACATAAAGCCACTTTTAAGATGTTTTATGCAAAACGAAGACAAAAGTTACACAATTTATAATACACAGATGTGAAGTTTTTAATCAAATGAATTTCTGTGGAAATATTATAAATTTTGTAAAATTTGGTCTTGGTTTTTGCATAATTCACACTGAAGCATTTCTAGAAGTAACGAAAATCATAATGTTAGATATATACAACCAACTGAACAAGAAAGTGGAACAGGGTTACAATGTTTCGAGGTAATTGTTCCTCAGTAATTCATCATGGGATATATAATGAATATACCTGTTTAGTTAATTTTTTACTAATCACCGTATTTCGATTTAGGTCTCCAAAATTAGTACTTCAAAGAGTGACAGCAAAAAAGGCCTAAAGTTCGCCTGTTTTTGCATAATAGATAGCGGGCCAATGGAAAGAGCCAAATAAATCCTATAGGGCCCAAATTAAACTTTGAGAAATTTTAAGGTGAGCATATTTTTTACTTTTTTGAAAAAATGCAAAAATCACCCCTATTTAAGGGTAGAAAATATTTTAAAAAGGCAGTATATAATGAATGTTTTAAAAATACAACAACAATTACATTATTGCAATGTCGTATATTATAGCTGCTTGGACCAACTATAAAAAAACAGTCTGCAAAAAATACAGAACAGTTGTTGTCGATTTGTTTACCGCATTCGAAAATACCAGCGCACTTCCTCAAAAATAAATGAACTTGGTTGGCTACGAGTGGAAAGTGTTTATAAATATTATATGTCCGTATTTACTCACCGTATCCTATGCACCTCCTCGCCATCATATCTTCGTAAAAAATTGATACCTAGGAATAACATCCACAATTTAAATTTGAGACATATGCACAAGTTATCATTGAAAACTTATCGTCTTACCCTGTTTCGTAGATCTTTTTCTTACAACTCTGTCACAATTTATAACAACATAAATGATACCCTCAAATTTCTAAATGTAGAGAGTTTTCGCAAAAAAGTGAAAATGAAATTCTTTTCTATGCAGTAATTTTATCTGCACCTTACGTACGTGGCTCATTCGTTGTCTGACACTACTAAACTGATAAATACTAATGCTAATAATACTGCTCATTCTTTTATTAGCGATTTCTTTTTCCACGTATTTTTTTTTCATGTTTTTTTTAATATTTATCCACAAGAATATTATACTATATTTTAATGTTTATTGATATGTACTTTAGGTATTATTATTATTACTACTTTTAGTTTTAGGAATTTTAGGTTAGATAAGGTTAAGTTGAATAGCTTTGGCTAGACTTCGCCTTAGCGATTGGATGTATTGTATGTACATGCTTTCCTAATAAAGACTTTATTATTATTATTATTATTATTTTCCCTCTAGATATGGGTCCGACTAGTCATAACAATAATCCTAGTGAAAATCCCATGACGATTGTGTCATGTGGGTAGGACTTTTTTTCGTTTGCTAGAGTTTGCATTTTAATTATTACAAGGTGTTGGGGAGTTGTAGGACAATTTCCTAAACTCTTACGTTACAGAATAATATATAATCCGTAAATAATTCATACAATGTAAAATCTGAGTGATAACAGTTGTTTTATTTTTTTAAATATTCATTATATGTTGCCTTTTTTAAATACTTTCTGCCGTTAAATAGGGGTGATTTTTGCATTTTTTCAAACAAGTTTAATTTGAGCCCTATAGGATTAATTTTGCTCTTTACCTTGGCCTGCTATCTACTCGGTCACACTTTCGTTTAAAAATCAAATTATACAAATATGTATGTTTTTATGACAATAAGAGGCCATTCAAAAATACCTTGCAAAAATAGGACATTAACTTCCTCTCTCCTCCTTGTCACACTCTTTAACCTTTATGGAGCAACCCCCACCCCCCTCTCCTATATTATACTTTTAAATAATATATTCCGTTGATAGTATAGGCAAATTAGACGAAAATGGACCTAAACTTGAAAAAGTTTACCGAATAAATGGATTTTCATGAAACTTTGTGGATTCTGTTCATTTCGATGTCTAAACTCCAAAAAAAAAAAAGAAAATTGGCCGCTATTGCCCCGCAATTGCTATAAACAATGATTTTGTTGCTAATTTATTAACTAGGAAAATTGAGGTAAATTAAAAAAACGAAATGTATTTTTTGATAATTTGACGGAAAACGACAACTTTTTACTCTTGTAAAATTTTCAAAAATATGCGTATTTTCCGGGATATAGCGGTTCGAATTTTTCCAATAAAGGGGGGAGGAAAATAAAAAGTGACGAAAAGAAATCCAGAAAAATGAATGTATTATAAAAATACAAGCTTTCCTCTATGACTTTTTTCCTAAAGTGTACTGTGTCCAAGTTTTTCCAGGAAAACACAAAAAAGACTGTTATCGGAAAATGGAAAATCTCGTAAACTATGAGATTTAAAAATCTGAAAAAAATCATATGCGTATGTTAATATATTTTTTAAAATTTTGGTCTCTAATAATTTTTTTGTAACGTGCATATTTTCCGAGTTTTCAAGAGTTTTTCACTATTAAAAATGTGAATGTGGTCGTGAAAAACTGATGAAAAGTCGGAAAATATGCATGTTACAAAATTACAAGATACCAAAATTTTAAAGAATATATTAACTTATAGAGTCGGGTACAATTCAAACTGACGTGTGTCATGGCCGCTAAAACGCCTGAACTAAGATTTTATTTAAAGCATAAGAAATACCAGTAGTTCTCAAACAGTTCTCAGCAATGCTATCGCTAAATAATTTTAAAAATATGTAATAAAAGATATTATCATAAAATGTTAAGATTATTAATTTAGTAACTTCATAATTTTAGTGGAATTCTGATTATACAGTGTCCATAATGTTGGCTACATATGGGAAAAAATTGTATTTTTTACATTTCTAAAAAACTCTATTGGGGTTTGTTTATTCATGTACAACAACAAAAAATTACATATTGACACATGTCATGTGATCACCGGTTTGGCAGGACTGTAAATTTTATGAAGAAAAAGTGCATATAGAATACAACAAGGACTTCATATAGTCGCGTCATTTTAGCATGAAAAATCTGAAAACCTGAAAAAAAAGGTACAGGGTCAATTGACTTAACTCTTGTTGCAAAGAGTTCAGAAAGGCATTTAAAAAAACAGTAGGAACCTTTTATTTTTTGGCGGAAATGTTTGGTTTCATTTCTTTTCCGATAATTGACCAATTTAATTAAATTAATTGAAAAATTTGTTATCATACACAATATGCCATAAAATTAAACGAAAATGGTTACTCGGGGGTTTCTGGGGTCGCTGATCATCAATCTGAAGTCCAATTTGGGAAATTCAAAATGGCGGACCGGAAATCGGGCCATCTTCCATAAGAAGAATGAGAATGGATATCTTGTCCTTGAAAATCTGTACTCGGGGGTTTTCGGGGTCGCTGATTACGAATGTGAGGCCTGATTTGGTAAATTCAAATTGGCGAACCGGAAGTAAAGTCAATTTATCAGGAAAAATTTGTACTTTTTTCGTTCTTCGGCTGAAAATAAGTACTCGGGGGTTTTTGAGGTCCAATTTACGAAATTCAAAATAGTGGACACAGGAGGAGCAGTCAATCACTTCGGAAAACCTCGTATTTTTTACTTTTTAGGGCTGAAGGTATGAAAAATACGAGTATTTCCTGAAAAATATACTACTTCCGGTCCGCCATTTTGAATTCTCCCTAACTGGAAATCAGAATCACCGAGTCCACCCCCCACGTTCAGCCCAAAAAATAAAATGATACGAGTTTTCAGGAGAAATGGAGTGTTATTCCGGTCCGACATTTTGTACTTCGTAAATTAGGCCTTTGATTCGTTATCAGAGACCTCAGAAACCCCCGAGTACTCATTTTCAGTCCAAAAGCGAAAACGATACGAGTTTTTCTTGATAAATGAACTCTACTTCCGGTCCGCCATTTTGAATTTACCAAATCAGACCTCAGATTCGTAATCAGCAACCTCGAAAACCTCCTAGCACAGATTTTCAAGGCCAAGATAGTCATTGTCATTTCATATGGAAAATGGTTCGATTTCCGGTCCGCCAATTTGGATTCCCCAAATCGGACTTCAGATTGGTGATCAGCGACTTCAAAAACCCCAGAGTAACCATTTTCGTCTAATTGTATGGCATATTGTGTATGATAACAAATTTTTCAATTAATTAAATTAAATTTGGCCATTAATATCGGCCAATTATTGGTCCAAAATTTAAACCAAACATTTCCGCTAAAAATAAAAGGTACTGTTTTTTCTAAATGCCTTTCTGAACTCTGCCACAAAAATGAAGCCAATTGACCCTGTACCTTTTTTTGAGGTAAAATGCCAAAATGACGCGACTAATATATATGTATATATCGATTTTGAAGCAGATATGAGGATAATAAAAAAGTGCAAATTTTACCTCTACCATTAATTACTATAGGAAAAATCATAAACTCTTGTGTCTATTTCACAAATATTTGATTAGTTTCGACAAAAACTGTATGTATTTTAGTTGAATAAAGGTATTTGCATGTAAAAAAAGAAACGAACCCCCAATATAGTATTTTTTAGAAACCTCAATAATACAAATTTTTCCGATATGTAGCCAACTTTACGACGGACACTGTAGGTATATAGGTTCGGGCACAAATGACACTGATAACAAAAAATGAATTGCCCAATTCAGTCAATAACAATGAGTGATCAGAAAAAGAAATCAAAGACTAATATTGCTACAGTCCAGCAAGAGACACGGGAAGGTTTGGGCATTTCTTGCCAGGAAAGGATAGGATAGTAGTATTAGTAGGGGAAACGATGTCAGTAAAAATAAAATATTTCATATAAAAAAAAAAAAATCTGAAATCTCTATGAGAATAACGAAAATAAATTATTTTTCTTTTAGCGGTAATAAATAAAAATTCTAGTTGACAAAATAAAAAAAGACACATTTTTGGGGAAAATAAAGTTTTAACAAAACTCGAGGCGCAGTTTAATAAAATAAAATTGTAGAATGAAAATTATTAACTTTTAATAGAGCTTAATGAAATGAAAAAAAAGTAGAAGCGCTGGGGATCGATCCCGCACCAACCCCATTTTTATTTATTGCATCGAGCATCTTACCGATTGAGCTAGGCTAGCTACTTTGTTCAGCTCTAAGACGTGTACTATGTACGTAATAGAAAATTGTAAGACGTAATGGTTTGATATTGTTCGTTTAACGGATGAATATCCACTATTTACCACTAAAAATAACTTAAATATTTCATTTAATGACGTTTTTCATATTTAGAGTGGTGTTAGTTCACGGAAATAAATAATATTCGTCGTCAAATCACACAGTTTGAGAATCGCTGAGCTTATGACTATGATTCTCACTCCTCAGTGTGCATTTCATATTTCCGTCTCAAAAGAAGTGGGAAAGAATCTTGGTAGACATACATTGACAATGTCTTTAGGCTATGGTTTTAAGTTTGTGTGCAAGAGATAGTGAAAACGTATGTGCAATATTAATTCATACAACGGTCTTTTTAAATTTGACCCGACTCTACATCTGAATTTTTCCAGATTTTTAAATAACATGTTTTACGAGAAATGCTAGTTTCTCAACATTATGGACTACTTCGAGTCACGGTTTGTAACCAAAAAAAAAACCAACGCTGCTTTTATACCTGATGTTCTATTACAACAAATTTGTTGTAATTGTGAGAAAGGGTGCAAATCAAGACTGTGCAGTTGCAAGACACAGGGCAAGTTTTGTGCAGTTGTGTAGTTGCCAAGGTCCAAACTGTTGAAAAGTTTTACTCCACAGCAGTTCTGTGAAGCTCGATGAAATCAAACACAAATCAATAAATCCGAGAGCCGAAGAAAGACAAACTGACGATGGCGATGATTCGGCAAAATATTGCGACGATAGCGAGGACGATGGTGGAGAAGACTCATCAGAATATTCTGACGATGGTGCAGAAAGCAATTCTCCTCTTTCGAAACGAATAAAATACAAATGAAAAAAATTATGAAATTATCTATTCTATTGTAAAAAAATAAATAATTTTTCCAATGTACATAATAAAACATTTTGTGCATCAATCTCTTGATGGCTGAAAAAATTAAACAACTCTTGTTGTTTAATTTTTTCAGCCCACGATATTATTCAATTTGTATCACTAGAATTGCGAGTAATCGCAAAATAATAACAATAGTTTAGAACATTATGCATTCACAACCGCAACATCAACACTGACATCAATAACAGCAATTCAAATAAAAATAATCGGGCAGACACGTGCAGAAGAAAGAAAAGTCCAAATAGGTTAGTTTTACGGACTGATATGCTTTTGTTGTGCAAAACTAATGCGATACTTCGTTCAATTTCGTCAAGCTACCCCAAATAAATTGGCTATAATGCACGTCCACGGCAAGCCGAGATCATGATGATTTTGCGAGCGTCTGCCTCTGTAGGCCGGCGCGACCGTTCATATAAACACTGCTTTTGCAACATTCTATGTACCTAGATAAAATGTAAAATAGTTATTTTTTATCGAAAATATAATTATTAAACTACAATCCCTGCAAATTTCAGCCTTCCTTGTTGTAAAGTACAGTGTCAGGAAATTTCATAATAATACAAAATTAGTTCTGCTTTTTTTTATTTAAATAAAAATCGTACCTTTGTAATGAAAGAAGTCCCGAATATCTAGGTATCATCAAAATTGTTCATAAAAATCAATTTTGCAAATAAGCTTTTTTTGTATTCACTTTTGCAACGTCCAGGTCTTTAGGAAGAAAATAAGCCCAGCCATATTACGCTACCACATCCCTAAGCTGTAGAAACCAATTTTCAAAAAATGCCTCTTTTAAAAAAAAATGAAATTTTTGAAAAAATTATGCAGTACTCGACTAGTGTAAAACCAAAAAATTAGACGAATCGGAAATAATTGCTACAAAAGGTTTTATTATTTTAATGGCTTCATTCGTTGCGAATGGGAGGAGGGAGGCTAACAGGTACAAAATTTGTGTTTCAATTATCTCAGCTTTTATTGAAGCTGCGACAAAAGCGATGATACCAGCGTAGAGGGCGTTTCGAGCACTAAAACTTTGCTCCTCTTGACTTTTGTTGTAACTGCAACAGTTATCGATTGGGGGTGGGACAAACTTTTTCGAAGCAACAATTTTTTATTAAATAAAATCGTTTATTTGCCACGTGCTTTTACTATTTTATAGATATATAAATATTTTTTATTATTTATTGAGGGGTTAAGAATTCTTCATTTAATAATTAAAAATAATAATAGCATAAGTCTTCCTCAGCACATTTTTCATAAATATGTAAAATTCGTATACTAGTATAGGAACGGGTCGTCCAAAAAATATGCATCTGATCTCATTCAATGTAGAATTTAATGCCCTACAACTTTTAATAGGAAAATGTTTTCGATATTGTGAGCCCTTTACGAGATATAACCGTAAAACCAAAAAAATGCCCCTTTTGGGGTACATGTTTACACCCCCACCACTTTAACACAACTCCGCCGGGGAGGGGGGGGGGAGGCGGTGAACCTAGAATAGTCATATTAGGCAACAAATGAAGCCATTCAAGCAATAAAACCTTTTGTAGCAATTATTTCCGATTTAGATTTTAAGCCTACTGGCTTACAAAAACGCTTATTCTACACAGCAAAACCTATAATCTATCAAAGTTTGTTTGGTCTGCGTTCATTATTTTTAAAGTTAAAAATATTTTAAGAAATAACGTTTTTAGCAGTATTTTGCATTTTGTCAAAAAACTAATTAACCGATGTTAATGCAGTTAGGCTCATTTTGTAGATATTTTTAATATCTACAACTTCTTATTTAGACGTATTTTCGTAAAATCTAAAAATAAATTTATACCGGCCAAAAAGTCGTTTTTCGTAACTTTACTTGTTAATTAAACATAGACGCACTAATTTTCAGCTGTTGGATTTTAGGTACAATAGTTATTAATACTGAGAGGAATATATTCCCGCTGAAAACCCCCGGCTGGCTTTTTTTTTCTTCGAAAACCCCCTTTTGCCTAGTCTAAAATAAGTAATACGTTTTCTAATTTTCTTCCACAGCATTGCACATTTTACAGTTCACAGATAACACATATTTACATGCAGATAAATTCATATCTGTGTGCGGTTTTTAACAAATGATAAATTGTGTAAATATGACCATTCTTTAAATATTTACTTTATACTGTTTACATTATATAACAAACATTGTTAAACAAAAATTTTCAATATATAAATATCAGTTATATGCAGGAAGTGTATAAGTTTCATATTAATTTATTTACTCATTAATATACAATGTTCTGCAGGTAGTGTAAATAAAGCTGATATTTGCACTGGTTATTGCGGACTGTGAAAATCTATCTCACTTAACCAACATTTGACATTATAGTTTTAGTTGCATACTCTAGAGAGATAGGTGCAATAGCTTGACAAACTCAAAATTACAACATTTTTCATTATTTTTTCCTATAATTTGAGTAAGTACTCAGGGCAGTGAAGTAACGGAAAGTAGCTTAGAACATTTTTAGAGTTATTTATTGTAATGTCTTTAATAACTTTTCGTTTTAAAGCGGGGGACGTATCCCTCATAGTCCGGGAGGTAGCGACAGTTTTTTGGATTGATCTTCGCTACGATTTTCATCGAATTATTTCAATGCTACTATTAGTAAAATACACTTACGAAAAATAACAGTGTGCCAACCGAAAAGTACGACAGTGAGTTCCAGGAAAGCCGAAAATTTTTTGAATCCGTGACTGATTTTGCTACATATAAAATGTTAAGACTGATAATGCTTCAACTGAAACTCTCACAAGAAATTAATTATTAATCAACATGAATGAAAAATCTAGTCTGCTAATAATCGGATGCAACTAAAACAGTCTGCCAGGTGATTAAAGATGGAACGTATTGTACCACTCGCATCCGAGCGTACATAGAGCGACGCAGCTTTCTCGGCTTAGCAGACGGCTTTTGTTGTACGGGAATCTTTGGCAGACTGTTATTGTCATTATAGATGGAAAATAACAATATTTTAGAATTTCAGATGTAGCGAAATGACTCCATTTTTTATAAAATGTATCAAAACGATAAGGGTGGCAGACGCATGGCGTCGTGCATGCCGACTGGCAGACTGTTAATTTTGCTTTCTATTAATTATAAATAATTTTTGTACAAAGTTTTATTTATAGCAAAATTAGTCACGGATTTGAAAATTTTGCAGGTTTTCAAAGATTCCTGTCACTCCTTGTTGTACCGGTGCGTTGGCAGACTGTCGCTAGTAGAATTTATCCAGAAAATATCAAGTGTAGCGAAATGAGTCACAATTGACTGTCGCTGCCTCCCGTACTATCACCGAAAATTGAAAATCTAGCTCAGTGGCTTAGAACTTACGTGTTATTCTTTCAACCATAGATTCCTGGGTTGGAATCCTGGCTAGGGTGAGCACTAACACCGGCCATATTAACTATCGCATAGGGTCGGACCTGCCCCAAAGCAATCGGCTCTTCGGGAATTTTCCCGCCCTCCCAGCCGGTCTATCTACTTCCGGGATCAGACAACCATATTCATATTACAATACTTATTTTGTCTTTACAAATTTTAATTTTATATTTATTTTAATATCTTTGTTTCAGGTAAGTACACACCTTCATATTTATCATCTGAAGTTGGTGGGGGTAAGTACACAGTATTGAAAAATAAAAAGTGAGACAACGGAACTTTTACAAAGTTTTTAGGTTGATTTTGCTTAATTTCAACATAATCACTTCTTCTGCACTAACAATCTCGGAACAACCTTATCACCATATGAATATTAGGATTCTTATAATGACCATGATACTGGAATATCATGAATGTTGATTACGAACTATCTTTCCATATATGATAGTCTTCCTGTGGTAAGTTGGCGTTTGATCATTAATCGCGTACCATCATCAAATATCCAATCATCTCACGCGGTGTCTCTCCTCGTATTGAATTTGTCCATGTATTATGTCTTGAAGTATTGCATATATAATGCATATACGTCTTTCTTACTTTTGGTCTAAGCTAACTAAAATTCCTAGGATTATCAATAATCCATTCTTCAATTTTAATTCTTCTCATTCACAATGGTCTAGGAGATAGCTAAATATATGGGGCCTGGAATATATTGTGGTGACTTTGCTGTTATATTTTAGCAAATATATTTCTAAGTAATCTTATGTGAGTCAGCCGCCCCAGAAAATAATCAATTTTGGAACAGAATACAACACTTTGGGGCTTGGTGCTAGTTCAAAAGGGTATCTTGGCGATCAACATTTGATATATGCTAACATTTTTTCTCCGTGCAGTTGGCAGCATTGGCGACATCAATTATGACCAAAATTGGAACTTTCTGACCAGGCGGAAAATTTGTGTTCTCAATGCTCGCTGCTGGAAAACCATATGCCATATGCATTTTCTGCTTGTCCATATTCCAGATTTTTGGCCAGAAATCGGACTTTTGTCTAAAAACGGGCTAAAACTGGTGCTTTTCAAAAAATAATGTTGGCTCTTTCTCAAACTTGTATTTCCAGTACCAAAGAATAGTCTACGTGAGTGTCAACATTTTTTTCTCAATGTGACTCCCCCAATCCACCCCAAAACCCCCAAACATTCAAATACCAAATAAATCATTACTGAGTCATCATTGTCTAAATGTGTCATTTTTGCATCCTCTTTGGCATAATAATCGATATTTAAATTTTTATAGGTTATGGGAGTGGTTTGGGGGGGGTTACGTTGAGAAAAAATGTTGGCACTAAAAGAGACTGTTCTTTGGTACAAAAACTACAAGGTTGGGAAGGTGCCAACATTTTTTTTGGAATGCACCAGTTTTGGCTCGTTTTTGGCCAAAAACCAATTTTTATCCAAAAAAATGGCCAAAAATCTGGAACAAGGGCAAGCAGAAAATGTTGGCATATGGTTTTCCAGTAATAAGCATTAACAACGAAAATTTTCCGCCGGGTCAGAAAGTGTTATACCACGTTCCAATTTTTGCCATAATTGATGTCGCCAGTGCTGCCAATTGCACGGAAAAAAAATATTTTAATATATCGAATGTTGTTCGCCAAGCCTCAAAGTGTTATACTGTGTTGCAAAATTGAATATATTCTGGGGTGGCTAGCGCCAAAATGGGCAGGAGGAGAGGTCTGACTCGCATAAGATAAAATACAGAAAAATATTTGCTAAAACATAACAACAGTGCCAACATGTTACATCCTATGCCCCATATATGTAGCTATCGCCTAGACTCTAGACCACAACGTCTAGCCAGACGTTTTGTAATCGATGAATTAAGTTAGTTAGCCTCAGTTTGTATAACACTTCTAACAACATCCGCCATCTGTCGCGATTATCTGTTAGGTGCGCAGCCTCACCCAAGCTTTCCCATTAGCTCCTTGGTGACATCAGCATAAAGTTTAGAAGCCGTCCTCTTCACCTCTTTTCATCAGGTTTTACCTGAACTATAAATGGTTCTTATGTTGATGTGGTCGAAGAAACTGGAAGATTCAGAAAAATACGATATTGTATAGTCGCTTTGGGGTCGTATTTCTTGCAGAATCAGCTATCTGTGCGGTGGGCTGTCCACAGAATTCGCAGCAAACGTATCCAGTCCCCCCCACTTGTCTTGAAAACAACAATACAACGTTTATCTGCTTGATCTATGTCGCAAAGGTGTAAAGAAAGACGAAAAAACTAGGGCAAATGAGTAGGTGTATAAGTTTATCCTTACTTGTTGTTTGTTTGCCAATTTTGCGTTTGTCGGAGATAGTGTTGTCTACTTTCACTGGAGCAGAATTTTCTTCGCACAGTCGGCGTATAAGAAGCACCAGATATTTGGGTGTCCCCATCTTCAAAATTGTACAACAGTTCTATTCCACATTGTGAAAAGCCTTATAGGCGTCATGGAGTTCAGGATGCGTAAATACCGTTTTAAATCGGGCAAAAGATTTTACCATTGGAACCAGTTCGTTAATAGGCCTCTTTTAGATATACTAATTTTCCCCCCTCGCCTACGTTCTGAACGGTCCTACGAAAAAGAAGATGGTTATCATAGTTAATTCAATTCTTATCCTGATGTTATAGATATAGCAGGCTAAAAAAATTATCTTAGCCCTTTACGGAGCAGATCCAGATCAGCATTCTTTGAATGAATTCAGGTACAAATGCTTTATTAAGTCACTAGCAAAATGCACATGTAACCTTGTATCGTTACCTCCTAACTGAGCCTGCTGCACTCCAACACTCGTTTAGAACGTACGATCAAATTCAGCAGTGGTACGGTAATACCAAAAGTCCTCAACATTGGGGTTGGATGAAAATAAGAATTGGTTTGTTTCCTATTACTACAGAAAACGAAGCTGCTCCATAAGAACTATTGAAAACGATAAGCTGCAAGTGTACAAGAGGCTGCAAAGCCGCATGAATTTGTAGAAAAGCTGGACTAAGACGTTCCGTTATTTGTTCTGGGTGCCAAGGACAATCGTGTACAATTGTCAAAATATATGTACAAACCGAAGGACCCGAAGATAAGGTATTTTTTAGAACACGATAAGCATAAGGAGACTGAATCTGACAAAGACGATGCAGATGACAATGAAACCGACACTCGCAAGGGACCGTTTTGGACCTTCAACTTAAAAAATCCAAACTAATGTAATGGTAATGGCAGTAGAAAATAAAAAAATTAGAAGTAAGGTAACCAAATAAACAAAAAGTGGATTAGGCCTATTGGTAGTAGCCACCGACAGTTAGACATTTATAATTTCAAAATTAATAATAAGTGCATGTACTTAAACTTGGAAAGTGAAAATTAAACGTAATAAGGAGTAGAAGGCATGAAAATATAGAAAAGTGTCGATATACAGAGCAAATGCGATACAATGCTTGAATTCCCTCCCTCGCCTACAACTCCAAGAATATTAATACTACGTAAAAATTTGTCTGAACCATTTCGATAGAGAATTTACTTATCTTTAACTTACGTATATTTTTTTCGCAGGACCGTTCGGAATCAAGATATTGGTCAGAAAAATATTTTTGAGTGATATTGACCTAAAATTGGTATGTCTAATAGGGGCCTATAATGAACTGGTTCCAGCAGTAAAATCTTTTGCCCGATTTAAAACGATGTTAATCTACCTGAATCCTGGCCTATTACGGTAGTCTACGAAACAAAGGTATATAGGCACGTAATATGCTCTTGCCTTCTTGATAAGTTATCTTAAATTCAGTACGTAATCTCTAGTACCGCGTCCCTTAACAAAGCATGCTTGTTGAGGAGGTATTTACAAGGGCAGATAATGCTGAAATCTGGATTGAAAAATATACAGCATTATTTTATTGGCATGTGCTATTAATTCTAGCAATCTGTAGTTATCACAAATATCTGTCCCTTTCTTCTTAAGTAGTGGTACGAAGATTGAGGTTCTCCAGTCATCAGACCAAATTCTATCTTCGTCAACTGCCTTAAGCGCCTCGACTGTGATATTCTTAACCCTAGCTGCTTTGCCAGTATTTAGTTCTTGTATGGTCGCACCTACTTGTGATTCACGTTCGTAGTTCAGTGGCCAGTGATCTTCTGGATGGCACTTTCGAAAAGCTTTACGCTGTATTGACACCAACCACAATAACCTCATGCCTGTCATTTAATTAGTTTCTAGATATTTCAGTCAAAAATTGATTCCACTGTTTCCAAATTTACATAAAAGCATGTAATTTCTGGTCTATCCCTCGGGACACGCATGTTAAATTTTAATTATTCACTCCATCGCAGTTATTAAATAAATGCGTTTTTAAAGCCGCACCCACTCGAGAGAGCATAATTATATTAATTTATGATCTGTGGTTTGTTAAATAGAATAAAACAATCCACACGTGTAGCATTACAGCTACCCAAGCTACCGCACATTTACATTGCAAATTAAATGGGTTCATGATAATTAGTATTCATAAAATATGAGTAATTGTCCTCCACTGCCACAGCGACTTATCGGATCTGCCCATTGATTGTTCTGATGAAAAAAAAAAAACTCTTGGCATGTCTATTGTGTGATACATTCTAAAAGATAATAATTAAGTGTTAATATTTCTGATGTAAGTTATCAGGTGTTCAAGTAATGCACTATATTTATAGCACCTTAATTAACTGTATAAACCAAAAGTGGGCACAGTAATAATCATACAGCGTCATTTTATTTAAATATTTAACTTTCATATTCACTTGCTACTCATACGCATTTTTAATTTGTAAACCCACCTGTTAGTTCAATATGAAACATGCCTTTTAATACTAACAACTATCTTAGATAGCGCGATCGTCAACCATATTCAGATTTTTCTTCCGCCTAGTTCATCTGTAAAACATTGATTTTACTTTCAGTTGATTACCCAATGAACAATTTTACTTTAGAAGGACATTCTGAATATGGCCATCGTCAAATTGTAAAAACTCTACTACTTTAGTAACGTAAAATAATAACTATAGTTGCTTTTACAAAAGCGTTGATAACATTCAGAATCACTTCGTATTTTGATATGAAAATGTGGCATACGTATACTTTCATGCTGACATCGTGCAGACTCGCAGACTTTAAAATCACTTTTAGAGGCGGTATTGGGCGGATAATCATCACCAATAATGGTAACTGCTACTATAATATATATAATTATAGGTAACTGAAACACCATGAAAAGTTATATTTCAACACTTCTGTTTACGTAATTACGCCCTTGATTATAAAGAGACACAGAAGTGTTTACAAGAATACCAGAAGTTTTATCAACTTTATGGTGTCCTTTTGGTTTTTCAATTAATTCCTGTGGCGCAATTGGATACCATATTAATACATACATAAGATTCTTAAGAGAACTGTCGAGGAAGAGGTTTAAAATGAATTAACTTTTAAAATGTTAGTTATCAAATATGGTGATCGAAGCCATTTACTTGTTTCCAGTCCATTCACAAGTTCAAAAAGGTGTTAATTCTTGAAACAGCTCCTAAAAATATGAGCGATACCTCATTGGATTCGGAATGACGCCTAGAAAAATGTGTTAAAATGTTTTTTTAGCACATAAAAAATTGCAAAAGTTATAAACAAATTTAGATGAAAAAGAAAATGGCATTTAGTTTTTCGCCTATAACTCAAAAATTATAAGCGATAACGGAAATTGGAAAAAAGATTCTTAAAGAGGAGGAAATTTCCAATAAAGTTCTAGCTCCCGGAGCTCTATCTCCATTATTTATAATTTTAATTTAGCACTGAAAATAGGACTACGCGCGGCCGCTGCAGGATCCGCGCACCGCCTCAAAAGAGAGGTACCTACATCACATAAAATAATGTTTTTACACTATCAAATATCAATTAAAAAATTTGAAAATTTATGGTGTATTCTCAACACTTCAAAGAATAAGGTCCCGTTGGAAAAAAATGTTAAAGTTTATTTTTCAACAAATTAGGCCATTGTTAACTAATGAACTTTTATGGGACCTCCGTGGTCATTGGAGACAAACAACTTTCTTAAAACAATTATTGGTCTATAAAATTTTCGCTTCTTGGAGCCCTTCTTATACATATACTTAACAAGATCACGTTATAAAAGATTTTTAAAAAATCCTTATTTTGTTTATTACAATTTTTTAAAATAGACAAAAAATTAAAAACCAAAGTAAAATTGTATTTTTTTTTATATTCGTTATCATATTACGGTTTTTGCATTAAAGAGAGGCATTCATTAACGTTAAAAAAAAAATTTTGCGCCATTTCTTTATAAATTGTTTATAAACAAATTGTCTAGTTTTATATTTAAAACATTTTTATTTTACAATTTTGTTGTCTGAGAATATTATGATTTTTAAAACATATTTTTTTTCTTAAAAGCGTTGTCTTATTGTTTATAATCGTTTTTTAAAATTGTCCATCATTTGAATAATTAGTTAAGAAATTATTTTTTTCTTAAAAATCATAATTGGCAATCCTCAATAAAGTAACAAAAAAAAATATTTTTTTATCAACAATTTCTTTGTTTATTAACTTAACAATTTGTTATAAACAAATTCTGACAATCCTAATATTTTTTTATAAATCTTTAAAAAACTATAAAAACAGCTATATGCAACAACATATTGAAAAAACTTTTTTTATATTTTTTATATCGTTTTTCAATATTACACAATACAGAAGTTGAAACGGCTACTTGATTTGTCAACCAAAAAACTGATATCACTTTTAAACTATTAGAGATATCACAATAGAGATTCAGGTCGTTTTTATAGAGGATTCATTAATTTTTTAATGAGTTGACTTCCAAGTTTGTAACTATTATTAATCAGTTATTATGCGCATTTGTTTATAAAAATTAAATGTATTTTCGACGTTTTTGAATCTTTTATGACTTCTAGCTTATCAAATAATGCAGATACGGTAATGGACGTTTAAGGCAATTTTGTTAAGTAATAAAATATCTGAAAGTTGCAATTGTTTATTTAAAAATAAATAGAAAACATATTTAATTTTTATAAGCAAATGCACATAATTACTGATTAATAATAGTTACAAACTTGAAAGTCAACTCATTTAAAGGTTAATTAATCCTCTATAAAAATGACCTGAATGTCTATTGTGATATCTCTAATAGTTTAAGAGTTATATCTGTTTTTTAGTTGACAAATCAAGTGGCCGTTTCAACTTCTGTATTGTGTAATATTGAAAAACGCTATAAAAAATAGAAAAAAATTGTTTTCAATATGTTTTATTGCATATCGCTGTTTTTGTAATTTTTCTATGATTTAGAAAAAAAAAATATTGAGATTGTCAGAATTCGTTTATAACAAATTGTGAAGTTAATAAACAATGAAATTGTTGATTTTTTTTTTGTTACTTTATGAGGATTGCCAATTACGATTTTTAAGAAAAAAATAATTTCTTAACTAATTATTCAAATGATGGATAATAAAAAAAAGATTATAAACAATATGATAATGTTTGTAAGAAAAGTTTTTTTTTTTAAATCGTAATATTCTCAAGACAACGAAACTGCAAAAAATTTTTTTTTAAATATGAAACTAGTCAATTTGTTTATAAATAATTTATATAAACAAATGACGTAAGAAAAAAATTTTTTAACGTTACTGAATGCCTTTCTTCAATGCAAAAATAGTAATATAATAACGAATATGAAAAAAAAATTGTTTTACAACTTTACTTTGATTCTAAAATTTTTGTTTACTTTAAAAAACTATAATAAACAAAATGAACAATTTTTGAAAACTTTTGTAACGTGATCTTGTTAAGTGTATGTATAAGAAGGGCTCCAAGAAGCGAAAATTTTATAGACCAAGTATTTTAAAATAATGTTTTGTCTCCAATGATAACGGAGGTCCCATAAAATTTCGTTAGTTAACAATGGCCTTATTTGTTGAAAAATAAACTTTAACATTTTTTTCCAACGGGACCTTATTCTTTGAAGTATTAAGAATACACCATAATTTTTTCAAATGTTTTAATTGATATTTAATAGTATAAAAAAATTATTTTATGTAATGTACTCTCTTTTGAGGCGGCGCGCGACGCCCGCATCCTGCAGCGGTTGCGCGAAGTCCTATTTTCAGCGTTAAGTTAAAATTATAAATAATGGAGATAGAGTTCCGAGAGTTGGGACTTTTCTATTGGAAATTTCCTCCTCTTTAAGAATCTTTTTTCCGATTTCCGTTATCGTTTATAGTTTATGAGTTATGAGCGAAAAACTAAATGCCATTTTTCTTTCATCCTAATTTGTTTTTAACTTTTGCAATTTTTCATGTGCTAATAAAACATTTTAATGTATTTTTCTAGGCGTCGTTCCGAATCCAATGAGCTGTCGCTCATATTTTTAGGAGCTATTTCAAGAATTAGCACCTTTTTGAACTTGTGAATTAGACTACCAGTGGAAAAAGAAGACGCTACTATCAAATACTCGTACTGTTATAATTGCAACATGTAGTTTCTATTTTCGTAGAACTTAAACTGGGGTTTAAGGAAAAATAAGAAACTTTGATATGTAAAGTAAAGCTCTGGGGCTTTGATGATGCGGGGAAAAGCATTTTCCGTCGGTAAAAAAAAATCGTGTAATTTTTTTATAGCGCCTCGTCCGTTTTTAATGGAATTCTATTAAAAATGTAAAACAAAACACCAACCCGTGAAGAACGGACATTTTTTGCCTTGCAGAAACCTGATAAATGCAGTAAGTACTAGTTGTTAAAAAGAATTACTTGACTGAGTTACAGCGATATGGCAAATATCTTGGTTGACTAGAGTCTATACATCCTAAAAAAGTCTAAACGGACATTTTCGGTGTTGCACGGTTTTAGAAAATTAAATGGAGTCGTCTCTTACGCTATAGAGGTATGAGGATAACTGACCGCAGGAGAAAGATAAAGAAGATCCAAACGACGCACAATGAAACAAAACTGTAGTGTTCCACCGAAATCAACTTTTAGATCGTAGAATTAAAGATTTTAAGATGATTTTTTTTAATTGTTCGTTATGATATCCTCTACCAATCCCTCCAGCCGGATTTTTGAATTACAAGCACGAATAAGAACCAGGAGACAATTTAAACCAGTAAATTATTTCTCACTCTTCCCTCACCATCTTGGATCTCTACACCTTACCGATTCTGAGACAGGGTCGATAAATACCAGAGTATAAAATTTTGCTTCAGAAAATTTCAGGTGGGACTCGCGCTTAGAGACAATAACAATAAGGATTTTAATAATATCACATCTGATTCACATCATTCTTGGCAGACGTATTCTTTTTCTAGTTGTCCTCCCTTGGCTTTGTGGAATGACTGGTAAACCTTAAACAACAGCTGTATATAATCTAGTGGAAAAATACGTACTTCACAAATATTAACAAAAAAAAAAAAAAACAAAAATGTATATATTTTATTATAAATAAAATGTATTACTTAATAGATAAGACATCATTACTCTCATGTAAAATATGTTCTGGCATGATTAAGATAAGAAATCAACGGAAACGCGCCTCTTTTAATTAGGATTTCTAACTCTTGTGATATCACAAATCACCCCTAACTAGAACGTCATACCTAGGGAACAGATAAACAGAGCCGGACTTTGATTTATCTGTCAATGTCGCGAATGACGAGAAATATGTGCACCAATGCATTAGATATTCCTATCTTAATGCAAAACAAAGCAAGATTTCTTAATTTACCAGAAACGTCATTAAATTACTATCGAAAACACGATTTTTATATCCTATTTTGTTTATTCTAATGCGCATGAAGTACGGTTCTATAGTACTCTTTCAGCAATAATTGTGCCTACTTTGATATTGTGTGTCTTGAATGGGAGAATCGGCTATTTTCAAATTTGTTGCTGCGACATCAGATAAAGTTTCCTACTATGTCATGTAGAGACGATTTCGATCCTTCTGGTCAAATACATATGATCCAGCTCTCAAACATTATTTTGTGTTTTTTTTTTGAGCGAACATATATGAGTCTTGGCTATACTCATATTTCGATAGGAACAGTCAAGCAACTCGAAGCGCGGTTAGTACTTGCATTGCTTTCCAGGAAAATACAGCGTTCACACTCCATCTTCTAACGGCCTGTGTATCAGCGCATGCGTAGAAGATGTGGTGCTGTAGGCGAGGGTTGCATAGTGGATACACCATCTTTCGGAGGGGATGTAGAACAGTTTGTTCCTTGTCTATTAAATGTCAGGCAACCTGTTATTACAGGGTTTCCCATAACAATTCCATTAAATATAAATTGTTTTCGTGGGAAAACTAACATCGCTGATTTTAATGACGACTAAATCGTGTTTAATCTTAGCACATGAAGAGATAATGGTTTACAGGTATTAGCAGACCGATTTTTAACAATTTTGATCTAGTCCCAGCCTTCTATGTTAAAAAACTCATAATTTTTTATAAATTGTTTTAAAATCAAAATATCTGACGATTGGATCATGTATGTATTTTGGCCAGTAGAATCCAAATATTTTGAAATATACAGGTTGTCCCATTTATACATTTCATTTTCATATAAATTGCATTGAAACCGGAAGTCGGCCATTTTGGTTCTTTATATCAAATATTTGGAAATTTTGTCTCATCACTGTACCGAATTTCAAAAATATTCTTTCGTCCATTCAAAAAATACAAGGATGAACAAATTAGGAGTGACGTCATAACCTTATGTTTTCTAAATGAAACACTCGGTATATTATTACATCTTTAAATTCTCATTTTAAAGATGATTCAAGCGATATACCATGTGATAGATATGTGATGTGTTGGTACCATAGTACTGGTTTATACCACGAACGTTTCGATTTTGTGAGGTCATTGTGACTGACGTAACAAAGCAGTTATATGAATAAATTCCTTATTAATAGTGTCACTCGCCAATTACCCTTTGGGGTTGTGTGGCTTATTTGTTGACCAAATACGCGACGTCCACAGGTATCCCCCGTATGATCTTGTTCGTCGGGGCAATACCGGCGATAACCACGGCTAAAGTAACTTTAACTCGCTTGGCATACGAAAGGGTTTAATTTAGTTATTGAATAAATACTTTGTAAAATAAAACATAATGATAGAAAACAAGGTACAAGTTTATTAACAAAACACAAATATAGATAAATGTTGTACTTACATTTTCTAAAGACTTCTGGGGAGCCAACCCCCAGAAGAAGAGTTGGGCCACGCAGCAACCGTACTTGATCTTCCAAAACCCAACTAACTCTTTTACTTTTTCCCGTCACTGTGACTCTTTTTGCAATTCAGCATTTCTGCCCTAGTTACAACGTAGCCTCGGTGAATATACTCGGTTTCTGCTGACTAAGACCATCGATTCCACAGTGAAATACGTGCTTCGTTTCAAGAAGTTAAATAATCTAATGTAATAAATCATATCCGTTACTAATAAGTGCTGTACCGGGAGTTTAAAATAAATCTCAAGTACTGGACAATGGTACTAATAAATGGTACCGTGGCAGCAATATGGTTCCATGTAAAAACAAATTTGATGAACTTTATTTGGTCATAAATCACATAATTTACTATTTTCCATGGGATTTCGAGTATTACACGGGTCAATTAGAACAAAACGGAACAATCATGGCATACTTAAATTAAAAAAACAAAAATTAAATTAAAATAAATATTGACGTTTGAAATGTCACTTATATGGTATAAATAAAATGTTAGTGCCAATTTCGGTTTAACTGGAAGTGGAAAAAATCATTAACGTCAAAAAGTGACATGGAATGTTATCATTGATCTTTAAAACTAAAAGATTAAGGTAAAGTGTACAATAATCATGTTACACTCGGAATGTACAACGTACATAAACCCACTCACGATGTATCCCTCTCTTTGTACACTATTACATTGGTTCCTATTTGGAGACACAAAACAAAAAAACATTGTTATTAAAAGTATTGTGAAGTTTTCAGTAAAGTGTGTTAGTGTTTATCTTTTGTTATAATTTTTGAACATACGGATTTTAAAGGGTGGTTCCCAAAAGGGTGGAAATACGTGACGGTACTATTCATATGATCTTTCAAAAATTAACAAAAAGGTTCACGATGCAGTTCTGTTAATTTTAAACCCTATAAATGGGAAAGATTTGACATTTTGTACGGCTATAATTTTATCAACGTGCCTTTTCATTGCATTTAATAGTAAATTATTTTACGCCATGTCAATGTGTTTTATTAAAAATTTACATAAATCATAACGTTACTTTTATAATTTCCTGAAACTTCATCTTGTATTATTCCGTTTTACGGCCTCATTTAATAACAAATGGTCGTAAATCACATGTTTTAGTGTTTATTTTATAGCGTCCCAGCCACACCGAGGGTTAGATGCGTTCATGTACCTTTGTTCACGTTAAATAATAATGTGTTTAACCATTGTTCATAATAAGAATAAGAGAGTTCACGTTATTCTGTATGAAAACCATGAAATTGCGTTGGGTGCGTTGTGTTTTATATTTTGCAATAAGTCATGACATGAATCATGGTTGTTCTACGGGATATTTATGCATATTTTGAAAATAAATATGTTCCCCTAGCAGACAGTTATGCAATGGCAATGCCACTAAGTACCGGTTTATTAATGCTTAGTCAAAAGTGTCATTTAGTTATCCGATGATTAGGAATATTTAGCAGATATACCAAGCGCCAGAAATGAAAACGGATCAAAATTCGTCAAATAGAGGTGGAAGGTTTTTTTATCGCTAGATTTTATGATTCTGAATAAGTACTTAAATTGATTTTTTACAGCCATTTTTTTTAAACAAGTGTTTTCGCGATAACTTTTTTCCTGAAATGACAGAAACACATACGAAGGCGTGGAAAGGACATAGTAAAAATATTTTTATAATTGTCAGTTTAAACTTGCAATTATCTATAATTGCAACTTTAAACTTGCATTTATCCATAATTGCAACTTTAAACTTGCAATTATCTATAATTGCTACTTTAAACTTGCAATTATACATAATTGCAACTTTAAACTTGCAATTATACCTAATTGCAACTTTAAACTTGCAATTATCCATAATTGCAACTTTAAACTTGCAATTAGACAATTATACCTAATTGCAACTTTAAACTTGCAATTATCCATAATTGCAACTTTAAACTTGCAATTATCTATAATTGCAACTTTAAACTTGCAATTATCTATAATTGCAACTTTAAACTTGCAATTATACATAATTTCCATTAGGTATAATTGCAAGTTTAAAGTTGCAGTTATGTATAATTGCAAGTTTAAAGTTGCAATTATAGATAATTGCAAGTTTAAACTTGCAATTATGGATAATTGCAAGTTTAAAGTTGCAATTAGGTATAATTGTCTAATTGCAAGTTTAAAGTTGCAATTATGGATAATTGCAAGTTTAAAGTTGCAGTTAGGTATAATTGCAAGTTTAAAGTTGCAATTATGTATAATTGCAAGTTTAAAGTTGCAATTATAGATAATTGCAAGTTTAAACTGGCAATTATAAAATTATTTTTACTATGTCCTTTCCACGCCTTCGTAAAAACATAACTATAGATCTGAAATAATGAAATTTAACCTCAAAATTGAAAAAAATAAAGAAACCATCTAAGTAACTCCTTTGAATCCAAACAACCTCAGGAGAGTGAAAGTCGGCATAAGTTTTGAGATGTAAACGTAAATGTAAACGTTCTTAAGCTAAAGATGCCGATACACGTAGACACTAAAAATGTCGAGAGTTGTGTCTAGATTGCTCTACAGTGTGTTCATATTGTGAGCGCATAGAGAGATGTCTAGAGCACCTTAGTAGACTAGAGTTACTAGACTTCTCTATTGTTGTATCCACATGATATTTATTTTGCAGTATAGTCACACACGTACACCAAACACTACTTCTCGCTGGTCATTCTGAAAACTTATTGCTAGTAGCGTGACCAGCGAGAAGTACAGTATTTGATGTCCGTAAGTGTTATATCCGTACAGCTTGAAAGATAACAATGTTATGTGCAAAACAATGAGTGCTTTGCAATTTTTTTTTTAATTTAGGATTTTTCTGCTGCCATTGGCCATATAAAGGAAATTCAAATAATCTGTACCACTTTTTATTGATATGCTAATATGCTCTAATTTTTTGGCATTTTTAAAGCAGTCGTTTTTAAATATATGCCTACTTTAAATTAAAATATTCTTTACGATTTTGCTGAAAAAATTCATTTTTTTAATCCACTCCAAAACAGTTGCATCAAAGGAAAATATGACAATATAGAAAATAGAGCCTTAACATGTGATATATTAATTTGTTTTTTTTTTTAATATTTGTAGAATTAATTGTTTCGGAAATATGACATTACAAATGTGGGGCTTGAACTTTTAGTGGCAAAGAAATACATTTAAATCTTATATTTCTGCAAAACTTTCAATGAATTGAAGCTCTCAAAATCAGAGCATTTTGGTAATACTATATATTAATAAAAACTGGTACAGATTTTTGGAATTTCTATTCTATGGCCAATGACAGCAGAAAAATTCAACATTTTTTATTTCAAAAAATTACAAAACACTCATCGTTATTTTTCAAGCTATACGGATGGGAAAAATCATATTAAAGAGTAGCTCAAGCCCTTTAATTTCAATTATATGTATTTTTAACATCATATTGATTGTTTCCGACATATTTGAGATTTAAACATTAACGTTCGAGCCATTTTTAAACTATCATATTGTCGCGTATTTTCCAACTTTTAGGAAACGTAAGTATGAATCCGCGGGTTCTAAATAATTTTAGCAAGAGATAAACACTAACACTTTATTTAATAATTTACTGACTATACAATACTTCAAAATAACTTTCACACTTTGTTTACTTTATATTTAACCTCACTTTTTCGCTACTAATTTCACTTTAATAAACTACGCTTTAGTAACTTCTTTAATAAACTTTTTCTCTCCCTGCGCCGGTAATCGCGCCTTATATACTCTGAAATTACCTCTAGATTGAACCAGAATCTTCTTCCACCACACTCTAGAAAAGTCCATGGCTCTTTCTAGAGTCTTTCCAGTCATTATTAGTAGGCATAGGCGTATCATCTCCAGTTTCAAGGGGGTATAATTCATAACAATATTGTTACGCATTACCACCCCCTAAGGCCTGGCGAGTGATACGCCCATGATTACTAATAGCTGAAATTAAGTACCGATGGTTAGGCAACCAGTAATACACGCCATCATCTCTTCTGGAAGCCTGTATAGATGGCTCTAGAGTTATTTTTTTCTGGAATTGGAAATCTCTAGATGAATCTAGAGGCAATTTCAGAGTATATAGGGCGAGATTCTATGGCGGGAAGGAGAAGTTTTATTAAAAGTGAAGAAGTTGAAAAGTGAAAAAGTGAGATTAAATATCAAGTAAACAAAGTGTAAAGGTTATTTTGGTTAATTAAGAAGTATTCTGCCGTCATAGGCAAAAATACAGTAACTCAGCTTCAACTTGTTCAAAGTTACTGTGTTTTTGCTTATGACGGCAGTATTGTGTAATCAGTAAATTATTAAATAAAGTGTTAGTGGTTACCCCTTGTTAAAATTATTTAGAACCCACGGATCCTGAAGGGTGGCTTCAGGGGTGAAAAATACGCTACAATATTTTTAGAATTATTCATCGTACAGAAATAAACTAATGTAATTGTAATTTCGTAATTTTGTTTTTTGTACCATGCCACTTTTTCATAAATGTAAGACTTTTGAATTATTTATAAAAAACAGCATCAAGGTACCAATTTTTAAAGCTAACATCGTAATCTTGAAATCGTTATAACTTGAAAAATATAAATTTTCATGAAAAATTGTAAACCACCTTTCTCTTACAATATGATTCTATATCAGTGGTTACTGTTTTAATTTTTTGCCCTTTGTGTAAAATTTTTTGTACTCAATGCAAAAAAAATCATGAAAGTCCATTCATTATAACTAGGTTCCGTCATTTCTTACTTTTTGTGTCTAATAGCACTCGACTAATTGGATGCTTTCAATTTCCTTGTTATTGCTTCCATTGGTTTTTTAAATGTGGATATTTTGTATTTGTATAATAACCTGTTTTTATTGAAACATTCTTTATAGGATTTTGCAAACAGCAGAAAAAATAACGATCTATAGAAGAAAAACTTTGTGTAGAAATATTAATGAAATCTTTGCATTCTTTCGATAACCTGAATTCTGGTTATGCTAGCAAATTAAAATCCTAAAATGAATTTGTCTAATTTCTTATTTGACAATTCTCATTCTAACACTAGCATCCACACAGTCCCCTACGGCCATGCAGATTAAATTAGCATCCACATAATCCCCTACGATTATGAAGATTCAGTTAAAAATGAAAACAAAGACCTAAAATGAATTTATTTATCTACTTTGTCTTAAAAAAATTTTCATTCCAATGGATTACATTTTCATGAAATCTATCATTCTGTTTCCTGGAAATGCTTAGCCTTTGAAACGTTTTTCGCCCTTATTCTGGAGCTCATCAGAAAGACATAAAGCCATTCATAAAGATGTTTCATGCAAAACCAAGACAATTTCTATGAATAAGTGTGAAATGATTATATTTGACATTGACTGATAAAAACAACCTCACCTATCTATTAGCTAACTAGTATTGGAGCCGATATACTCTATGCATGTTTAAAAATGAATTATTATTTGTTTGCTTATAATTGTATTGAAACATTCTTTATAGGATTTTGCAAACAGCAGAAAAAATAACTATCTATAAAAGAAAAACTTTGTGTAGAAATATTAATGAAATCTTTGCATTCTTTCGATAACCTGAATTCTGGTTATGCTAGCAAATTAAAATCCTAAAATGAATTTGTCTAATTTCTTATTTGACAATTCTCATTCTAACACTAGCATCCACACAGTCCCCTACGGCCATGCAGATTAAACTAGCATCCACATAATCCCCTACGATTATGAAGATTCAGTTAAAAATGAGAACAAAGACCTAAAATGAATTTATTTATCTACTTTGTCTAATAATAATTCATTTTTAAACATGCATAGAGTATATAGGCTCCAATACTAGTTAGCTAATAGATAGGTGAGGTTGTTTTTATCAGTCAATGTCAAATATAATCATTTCACACTTATTCATAGAAATTGTCTTGGTTTTGCATGAAACATCTTTATGAATGGCTTTATGTCTTTCTGATGAGCTCCAGAATAAGGGCGAAAAACGTTTCAAAGGCTAAGCATTTCCAGGAAACAGAATGATAGATTTCATGAAAATGTAATCCATTGGAATGAAAAATTTTTTAAGACAAAGTAGATAAATAAATTCATTTTAGGTCTTTGTTCTCATTTTTAACTGAATCTTCATAATCGTAGGGGATTATGTGGATGCTAGTTTAATCTGCATGGCCGTAGGGGACTGTGTGGATGCTAGTGTTAGAATGAGAATTGTCAAATAAGAAATTAGACAAATTCATTTTAGGATTTTAATTTGCTAGCATAACCAGAATTCAGGTTATCGAAAAAATGCAAAGATTTCATTAATATTTCTACACAAAGTTTTTCTTTTATAGATAGTTATTTTTTCTGCTGTTTGCAAAATCCTATAAAGAATGTTTCAATACAATTATAAGCAAACAAATAATAATTCATTTTTAAACCTGTTTTTAGTCCCTTCAAATTAGGAAAATTGAGGGAAATTTTTCCTACAGCTAAGCCACCCATATAGAAAGTTGTCTTGGGGTTGTGTTAACATATTTTTCACCAAGCGCATGAAAAATAAATGGTTGTTTTTTAGATATAGATACATATATGTTTTTTTTGGCCATTTTGGCGGTTTTTTGCGTTTTGCTGCAAAACTATGCATTTTTGAGAAAATATGACTTGATTTGTTATTGTAGATCTAGCGATTCTCTACAATTTTTGTTCCTTTCATTTTTTTGAAATTCCGCTTAGTTGCGCCGCTAGAGCGCGCTGAAGTTTATGTAAATGTATAAATTTTTTTGATGTTTGATTTTAAGCCAAAACTATGCATCTTATAAAAAATATCAAGATATCAAAGTTGTAGATACAAACATTTTCAACAAGTTTTGTTCTCGGTTTTTTTTTCAAAGTCGCGAGGTTTTGTCGCTAGAGGGCGAAAAACATTTTTTCAATACTCTTGAGCGGATAAAAAAAATATAGGCATCGTGAACAGCTGTAGTATTTTGCCCCTCCACCTCCCTCTACTCAATATTTTTAACGGGCTAAGCTAATATAGATGACATTAAGGATGACATATACAAAAATGCCCATCACGACCACTATAGCTGAATGCGCGTAGTTGATACTTTGATACTATTAGATGCACCGTTCTATGCGCAGCTGTATAAGAAATGAACGATGGGTTTAAAAAAAAATCATTTTTTTTTGCTCTCCAAATGTTTATATAATTGACGAGTACTCTAAAAAATGCATAGTTTTGCCTGTATATCAAAAATATATGCGCTATATTGTTATGCATCACACTCTCCTATGATACGCCTATGCCTAATAGTGACTGGAAACTTGTAGAAAGAGATAGAGTTTTCTAGAGTGTGGTAGGAGAAGATTCTCGATTGTATTCTGGATGACTCTGGACGAAATTTCAGAGTATATAAGGCCCGATTATCGGCGGAAGAGAAAAAGTTTTACTAAAGGGAAGTTAATAGCGAAAGTGAGGTTATAAATTCGAGGTGTAAATATAAACATTGTAAAAGTTAGTTTGTGTAATCAGTAAATTATTAAATAAAGTGTTAGTGGTTTACCCCTTGTTAAAATTATTTAGAACCCACGGATTCATACAGGGTGTTTTCTAAAAGGGTGAAAACTCAACAATATTTTTTTCGGCTCAAGAGTATTGAAGAAATGTTTTTCGCGCTCTAGCGGCAAAACCGCGCGACTTTGAAAAAAAAAACAAAGAACAAGATTTGTCGAAATTTTTTTTATCTACAACTTTGATATCTTGAATTTTTTTTATAAAATGCATAATTTTGGACCAAAAAATGTATACATTTGCATAAACTTCAGCGCGCTCTAGCGGCGTAACTAAGCGGAATTTTAAAAAATGAAGACAATAAAAATTGTAGAGAATCGGTAGATCTACAATGTCAAATCAGGTCATATTTTCTTAAAAATGCATAGTTTTGCAGCAAAACGCTAGAAACCGCCAAAATGGCCAAAAAACAAATATTTCTATCTATATCTAAAAAACAACCCTTTTTCTTTCTTTCATGCGCTTGGTGAAACATATGTTAACACAACCCCAAAACAACTTTCTATACGGGTGGCTTAGCTGTAGGAAAAATTTCCCAAAATCAGTGATTTTTCTTCTAATTTGAAGGGACTATTTCATGTTTTTAAGATATTATACGTATATCGATTATAACAATTATTTTAGGAATATTTGGTAGAATTTTTTGAACAGTTAATTTAGCTTAAGTAAAAAAAAGATAGACTAAAACAACTACTTAATTTTATATCAATATTTGTAAATGTGCGCTAACAGATAATCTTCATGCAGACAGTTTGTTTTGTTTTTCTTCACATTATTGCAAGTAATATCTCATATTTAAAAACCTAAGAGAATGGTGCATAATTACACTATAGAATGAAGCCAAATGTGTGTTTAAAATGTTAATATAACCAAATCCAAAAATTTATATACAAATGCAAAGTCGCTACTTACCTTGAATGATAAATATCAGTATGTCGAAGAATGCATTAGTTAATACCTAATTTTAAAACGTCGTTCCACTTGTAAAACGTGTAATTTTTGTAACTATTTAAATAAATGCAGATAAACTTAAAACTTGACCACATATGTCTATTTTACAGGAAAGTTTTAGCAACGTTTATAAATAAAATTTTAAATGTGTTCTTTAAATTTATTTTAACATTCAACCCAAGTAACAATTGTAGTTTTAAAATAATCTATAGGTTATCCTAAAAACTTATTTCCAAGACTACTTTTAAATGTAAATAGTTTGGAAACGCTCTATGAAGCCAATTTAAAACCTTTATAAGAGTACAGGGGCCCATCTGGAGAAGGGCCTACATACCTCTTTTTAAAACTACTATTAAAACTTTTAGGTTTTAATGAATTGTTTAAAGCTTTACTCAGAGAGTATCTGAAGAATATTATAAAACCATACTTGGTTTAGGAGGCACTGTATCAAAACTTAAAAGATACACACAAATGCTTTGAGCGGGCTTTTTGTATTCAATGAAGTAAGAATAAATGCAAATAAATCTATTCTACATGCACGGCCGCTATAGTTATATATTAGGCCAGTCATTAAAGCAAAAAAGCCGGACAAAATTACAAAACTCCATGCTATGATAGAAGCTAAGTAACATATGAATATATACAAATCTAAATTTGCAACCTTTTTTGAGGCCCGGAACATTGTTAAAAATTGACTTTTAAACAATTGTCAATAACTCTGTAGACAAAGTTGCAAAAGTTGTGGAAACTTGGAAATCAATTGAAAAGGTTATTGCAAATGTTAATCTCACTTTGCAACCTGATCGTGTAAACGGAATATTGTTTTTTTATTATTTTTAATCCGTTATTTAGGATTTCTACTGCGAAAAAATTGCAAAAGTTTGCAAATCCGACAGACCGCGTAGATTGACCTGCCGTGGCTGTGTGTGAATTTGCATTAAAAAACCGGAAGTACAACTGCAACCATTTTTTTTAATTTGCAAAAAATGGCGGTCGAAAAAAATGCAAAAGTCTTAAATTCGGGTTGCAAATGTTTGTTACTCTATTGCACGACCTTATGCACATTTACAACCTTTTGTTCGTAACGGAACATTGTTAAATTTATAATTATTTGCCTCATTCCCATTTGCACTATTCAAAATAATTGCAAAAAGGTGCAAATTTGCAGTAACACTTGTAGGATATTATAAAATAGTTTTGTAAAATTGCAACCTCGGCAATAGACCGGAAGTGCCTTTTTTATATCATCAATTGGTGACAACCTATTGTTTCTTTCATTTCAAACGGGAGATTACGGTTATTTAGCCACCAAAAAAGATATTTTTGGGTCTTTCAAAGCATTCGGAACCAACAATAAAAAGTAAAACAAATTGTTTTTATTTAGGCGATATACCTAAATGAAATATAATGAAATATATAAGAAAAGGATTAATCCTTTTCTATTGTTTAATTTTAATTAGGTTTTTATTTTTATAAATTATAATTGTTGTCTTTCATTCTCTTTTTTTTAATGTTGTATTTTAAACATTTCTTTAAAAATTTTTAATGTTAGTTTTCAGTTTTTATCTACCAATTTCAGTTTTTAGTTTTCAGTTTTTTAATTGAAAGTTTTGCTTTTTATTATTTAATTTCCTTTTTACTTTTTATTTTTCAATTTCAGTTTTTACTTTTTAATTTTAAAAGCACTTCCGGTCTATTGCCGAGGTTGCAATTTTACAAAACTATCTTATAATATCGTACAAGTGTTATTCCAAATTTGCACCTTTTTGAATAGTGCAAATGTGAATGAGGCAAATAATTATAAATTTAACAATATTTGTTATGAACAAAAGGTTGCAAATGTGCATAAGGTCGTGCAATAGACTAACAAACATTTGCAACCCGATTTTAAGACTTTTGCATTTTTTCGACCGCCACATTTTTGCAAATTAAAAAAAAATGGTTGCAGTTGTACTTCCGGTCGTTTTTTTATGCAAATTCAGACACAACCTCGGTAGGCCAATCTACACGGTCTGTCAGATTTGCAAAACTTTTGCAAATTTTTCGCAGTATAAATCCTAAATAACGGGATAACAATAAAAAAAATATATTCGGTTTACACGATCAGGTTGCAGTCAGATTAACATTTCCAATAACCTTTTCAATTGATTTCCAAATTTGCACAACTTTCGCAATTTTGTCTAAATAGTTATTGACAATTGTTTAAAAATCAATTTTTAACAATGTTCCGGGCCTCAAAAAAGGTTGCAAATCTAGATTTATTTATGTTTATATGTTACTTAGCTTCTATCATAGTATGGAGAGTTTTATAATTTTGTCTGGGTAAACGCCTTTTTTATTCCCCAATGACTGGCCTATATAAGCTACTTACTACTTGTAATGAATTGATGGGACTACTTATAGTGGGCTAAAATTTTCAACGAAGCTAAGTTTACTGTAAGACATGTATTAGATAGTTCTTAAAAAAATGTGCGCTCCCTAAAAACACAGTTTAAGGCGACTGTATGTATAAACCCTATAAGCTGTGAATAATTCTACTTCAAACATGTTTTGTCTTAAAATGCCTATTACATAACCAATTGCCCTTTAAGTATGTCGGTTTATTCTTGTAAGTGTATTTTAAGCCTCATTGGTCTTAATTTATTTTTTAAAACTTATAGACTTATCTTAAAACCAATTTTAAACCATTTGAGCACATAACACAACCACTTTAAAACCTATGGAATTTATGGTGCTCGGTAATATAACCTAAAAAGTCAGTTTGCCGAGACTCACTCACAGGCACGTCATACACAAACAAAATGCCGATGGATATGTAGGTATATATCTTATCACAGTTTTAAAGCTACCTATTTTATATTATAGTCTGGGCAAACGCAAACCAAATCCTTTTATGTTTAAGATTAATGTATTACAGATGTTTGCTTGCTTGATTAAAACTCTAGCAAGCATATTAGTTTTATGACGGTTCGACCTGAAACTTAGTGGTTTTAAAGCACATTAGATTTATGGCCCTGCATTAACAACCACCTGAAATTGATTTCATAAAGCAATGATAAAACATTTGCTTAATCTCTATAAAACTTGATCCTCCTAACTTGAACTTAACAACTATAAAGTTTAATTGAAGGTTTGACAAATACCTTGATAAGTCAATCATAAGCCACTAGAGACTAAAAGATAATTTAGTTTTAATGTAAGTTCTTGAAGGCCTTTTTAAAACTTTCTTTGAGACAAAACTATTTTTAAGTGCATTTGGCATTTAATAAATCTGGCATATGGGTGGTTTACGAAGTAAACACTGATAAAACCTAAATAAATCTAAAAAGCATATTTAAATTGTTACTTTTGAGGGTATGGACATATTAGTCTAGTGTTTGACGGTTTCTTGCTCAGAATCTTTCGGGGAAAACCGATTGACGTGAAATTTGGAGAGTAAGTAGGGAATGGCTCAAGGAACAAAGTCCATATAGAGCCGATGATTGGCCGCCACGCCTTCTCGAGGGTGGAAAAAATAATCGCAGAAATCGATAGGGAGGTGAATTCTAAACAAAAAATGTTCAAGTTTTTCTATAAATCAATATTTTTCGAGTTATACGCGATTGAAAATGTCGATTTTTCATCTAAAAAATGCATATTTTAAAGCGATTTTTCACGAATAACTCGAAAACCTTACGTTTTGTCAAAAGAATCATTAGGAGCAAAAATAAAGCTTATAAAATAACAAATTGGCTTTTTTTATTTCTGTAGATGCAATACGAACCGAGTTATAGCTCGTTGAAGGTGACTGTTTGTTCGCCGAAAACTGAATTCGAACCTTTCAACTTTAAATAAATGAAAAACAACGAATTTTTGGAGGAAAACTTGCTAGAACTTTTTCAAAGTACTTGAAAATACCTTTAAAATGAGCTTTAAAAGTCGTTAGCATAAAAACTTACGGAGTTATGAGGAAAATAAAATGGCTGTCTCGTTTTTTTCGGAGAAAAAATCAACAATAATTGAAATTAAACGTAATCCATTTACAACTTACTTTATTTCGGTAGTACTAACAATATGTTCTAGAAGTTTTAACGGCTTAGAGTGCCTAGATTTGGAAAAGGTTTGATTGAATTTTGAAATGATTTTTCAAATTTTTGAAAAAAAATTCTTTTTTTCACAATGACTCAAATACTAAAGAAGATACATAAAAAATGCAAGAGTACAAAAATGTAGTTTTTTTTGCAGAAAATTTTGTTTTTCAAGAACGAAGGGTTTAAGGTAGTTCAACTTTACAGGCTACAAGGTCTGTAAAGTTGAACTTCCTTGAAATTCCCCTCAAAATGATTTTTGGAGCGATTAGATATCTTAATAATTAAGGGAGTTATCGTTAAAAAACCCATCGCGTGTTTCGATGAAATTTTTGGAGCATGTAAATTGTTTCAGTCTCGACAATTTTGGAGCATTTATAAATACGTCTAATTATTTGTTTGTCTATTTACAAGTTCAGTTGTTGCAGCAGAATAATGTAACGCATAAAGAATGTGGTTGGAAATATGATCAAAATATTCTAACACCGATCAAAATGACTCGGCCTCCAGCTTCACAAAATATTCTGAAATCACTTTTTTGTAATTGCCACAAAGGATGTTCAGCGACATCGGCTTATAGTTGTCGAAAGAGTGGACTGTGTTGCACACAAGTACTGGATGCCATGGCAGCAGTTGTCTCGATGCTCCCCCAAATATGAGAAATTTTGTGGACAATGGAGAAAAAGATGAAATAGAAACAGATCGATAAATAAATATACAAACTTATTTTATTCTTTTAAAATAAAATGTAAATCTTATTTATTTATTTTTGTTGCTCATTTGTTGATAAACTTTTTCCTTCTTCAAGTAGAAATGTGTCCATTGTTTGTTGCTAATTTATAGTTAAATTTTTGCTGATCTGTTGCTAAATTGCTTATAGTAATTTTTTATTAATTTTCAACTTCATGTATGAAATCTCTGACTTCAAGAACCCTCTAAAAGCCATTTATAAGTGGAATTCAAAATTGTATCTCATTTATTCATTTTTGTTGCTTATTCATTGCTAGTTTGTTGCTTAAAATCAAGAGCTCAACTTCGGACCATGTAGACTTTGTAATACTACCACTTACGAATCGAATCCCATTTATTTCATGAAAATCGATCTTTCATAACCGAAGTTTTGGGCCCTGTGCTTTTTGTTTTGTTTATTAATGATATTGATTTTTTGCCATCAACCGCACATTTCACAATGTATGCTGACGACATTTCATTGATAATATCAAATCCATCTGATAATATTTTGGAACAAAATTGTAATGCTATTTTAAAAACATTAAACCATTGGTTTTCCCATAATAGCCTGTATCTCAATACCGAAAAAACTCAAGTTATCAGATTTCACGGTAGGCGAAAAGAATGTGATAATTTAAGTATTAAAATAGACAATAAAAATATTTCTAATACTGAGGACAATGTTAAGTTTTTAGGGGTATATTTGGACGAATGCCTAAATTGGAAGCATCATTGCGAAACTTTGATATCCAAAGACTCCTCTGTAGTATACCTGTTCCGAAATATTGGGGGGTCTTATCAAGAGACCAACTTATTAATTTATATTATGCCCAAGTTGATTCACGTTTAAGATATGGTATCTGTTTTTGGGGAAACTCCACCCTTCAATGTATTTATTGCTCAAAAACGTGTCTTGCGATGTATATTTGGTATACCGAATACTTACACGTATATCTTTATAGAAAATAAAATTCTTACCTTGCCTAGCATATATATTTTCGAAGTTTGTATGTATGTTTTTAAAAATAGTAATAGATTCATTTTAAATAGTGACTACCATAAAGTCAATACAAGACAAAAAAATAAACTCCATGAACCTTGTGCCAGATTAAAAATCACAAGTGAGTCTCCAAGATTTATAGGCCCGAAATTATTTAACCGTCTACCAGATGACATAAAACATCAGGAAAGAGAGCATTTATTTAAAAAAAAAACTAAAGGTGTTTTTATCAGACAAATGTTATTATTCTCTATCAGCGTTTTTCTGCATTTAAAGTATACTAATACACAGCAAGTTAACGTTTTTTTTACTCTTGTTTACAAATTTTGTTTTGTACTGTACATTTTTCAGTGTTCTGTGTCCTCGTCTTATACAACTGTGTGTTTTACATTGTATTCGACTCTTAGTGTAAGCTTATGTTATGTTATATTACTTAGCTAGTGTGACTTGTCTTATATCATGTACATGATCAAAAAAAAAAAAGATCAATAAACATTTGAATTTGAAGTTCGAGGTTTTGCACTTTTTTTATCTTTACTGACTGGACTATATGACTTCTCGAAATTTCAGCCTTGTTGCCATAACTATAGTGGCTATTTATGGTCGACAATTATTTTCCCTTTTTATTATTTAGAGGGGATACATTAAAATTTGTAGAGAATTGTCATACAATAGTAATTTAATTTTCTGTGGACTTGTAAACATACAAGAAGTCCCGGAAGACATTTGTTTAATTAAAATAATTTTTAAAACTGGTTTTTTGCTGTTCCTAAATATCTAGTTGCATAACTCATATCCATAGTAAATGAAAAACCGGATTGTTCGTTATTAATTTGCGAGGAAGGCTGGACTGTTTAGACTGTCTGAATTATTTTCTTCAATTTGTTAAGTTGCAATAAATGAAAAAAAAAAATAAGATGAGCCATTTTTAAAGAATTGAGGATAAATGAAATAATAATGTATATATTTTAACGAAACTACTAAAATATGCTTCTAGTGTAATTAAAACATGACACCTAATTTTAAATCGAAATATTTATAACAACGCCTAAAAACAATAATAAATTAAAAAATTAATTTGAGTAAATCAAGTCGCAGAACAACATTTTTCTTAGAATGTGGGTTTCTTAAACAAATGCATTTTTCTCGAAAAATATGCCCTACCTCGTTTCCCAGTTGACAAAGAAACAAACGGTTTCTCTATTCGAGGGGGATCCACCCCCAAGTAAAAAGCGATAATTTTTAAAGGGTAAACTTAATGCAAAAAAAATGATGAATATCCATTCATAATAACTGTTCTAGAAAAAAGTTAAATAAATAAATTCATTTTTCTGTATTTTATAAAACCAAAAGCTAAATAAATTAACTTACGTTTTTAAGTGAAGAATCAAAATCTGTCGTTCTGATACAACACAAATTGGAAAAAAATATCATTGCATTTTTAATAAACAAAAGTTAAATCTCGAGTTAAATAAATAATTTTTTATTATATTACGAAAAAAGAGGATTAATTGAAAAAACGTCCCGATACGTCTCAAAGACCCTTTATTCGATATAAATTTTAAAAATTGTGTAATATAAACGTGTGTCCGGAAATGCTTCATAAGGAAGCTATAACCATCTGAGTATGGCGTCTAAATATATATTTTTGTCCACGACTATTAAATAATGTCCTCATTATGTATGTGTTTTCTCAAGGATAATGCTATCCATTATTTCCTGCAGTGAATAATGATTTCATTATTCACTGATTGCAGTGAATAATGAGGACAGTCAGTTGTTTATAAAAAATGACGTTAGTGACTTTTTACTAAAAATTTAAAATGTCAAAATTGCAGCAACCAGAAGACAGGTGTTGTTTCTCTAAGTTTTCTAGGAAGCACTCAAATGGTACATGCCGAAAAGGTACTTTAATGAACACTCAAAAACTACATTAGTAAGTTTTTTTCAAAGCATCATCAATTATTGGCAACACGCGGAATCCCCAACATTGTTTTTTAAAACCATTTATCGACGTGTCTAGAAACTGTGTTATTTTATTAGTAAGCCATGACAATGTGTCAAAGCTTAATTCTGTAATTGGTTTGAAACGTCAAAATTTGTGCGATTTCAACGCCAACGTTATTTACAATAATTTTACATATTAGGTATTCAAAAAGAGTAATATAATTAGATAAAATGGATACTGACAGTGAAAATGAGATTTCTTTGGCACTGCGAGAAATAAAGGAAGCTACAGAAATCGCCTCATTAAACTTGTCTGAAAAATATCGATAAAATAATATATGATATCATATGAATCTTTCTTAAATAGAAAAAATTAAATGAATATGAATTAAATAAATATTAAATATTTAATAGTCGTGGACAAAGTATAGTATTCTACTCGCATATAATGGCTATTATTCACTCTGGTGATTTACGACACTCGCCTGCGGCTCGTGTCTTAAACTTCACCCTCGTGAATAATAGCCATCATTATATGCTCGTTGAATAATATACTATTATTGATTAACTTAGTAAAACTTGGGGACGACTTTATGGTACTTGGTTCACGACTTGGCGTTATTAAGGCTTATTTTTGTACAGTCAATCATTTTAGTAATTTAAAAGTTAATTATGATTCCTCTGCTAGTATTATTAAAAAAAACTCTCTTGACAATTATTACTACGAGAAACCGTTGTAAAAGAAAAAATAATAACGCTTTGTTTGGTAATGTGCTTTATGATTTTCCGAAGTAGGCTTATGTCATGTATTAATTGATAATCGTTTACAGTTTTTTTTTTACTTTTGCACAACTAGTTGTCCCAAAGTTTCTCCGAGATAATAAGTAAAAGTATATATTTAGGCGATATTCTCAGAGGGCCGTAGCTCCTTTGGAAGCATTTCTGAACACACTTATAGAAGTACTTAAAGGGGAATGCGATATTTTTGAAGCGCTCTTTATAAAAGCAGATGATTACTGGTTTTTATACAAGTTAACAGATTTTTTTATAGTTGTAGTTTTTGCCGAAATTTTATTGCATACAATTTGGTATTTTTGTTTTATGATGATACAAATTGTTTAAGTTGTACATGAAACAATGATCAGAGTTAATCGAAAACTTTTCATTGCACCTGTCAAACCAAAAACAAATTAAAATAATACAATAAAATCAAGTGTATGAGTTTCATATGAATCAGCACGTATTTAAAGTTGACTTCATATTTCTAAGTCGCATAAAAAATTCCCGTCGAACGAGTCCGCGCGGCGCGGCGGTATCATTGAATAGGTAAAGATGCCGCCTGCCCGCTTTGTACTTACCACATTTTTTTACATGCCTTAGAATTATGAAGACGACTTTACCTACCATTGGGTTCACTAATATATATCCACCGACATTAGGATTGTCCAAAAAAACTGAAGTTGTTTTTTTTTCAAATGCTTCATATGCAAAGTGGGGTTTAGGGCATCCTCTAGTCGTTTTAGCAAAGAAGTCTCTGAATTGTTTTGGCGTTTGACAATTCGCATGCTACTGTCTTTCTGGCGCTAGAAGGAAGAAGTTACAATTATAAGCACTTTTCTTTTTTGCTGTAATCGTCCAAAAATTTGATTTCGAGATTTTGGATGGATGGGTACTGGTGATTATAGATGAGCACGCGTGCGTCCGTGATTGCTCTAACGACTTTGCTCGTTTGCTCAAGTATTGCACGTTAATAGTACATTACAAACCTAAGAATATGCCATTATTGGTTTTCCCCGGAAAATTCACATAAGGGTAGTTACTGATGAAAAAAATAGTTCGCTCTCGCGAGGAAGTGAGTGCGCTGTGGCCGTACCATCTATTGTATTTACGTACTGAGGATTATATTTAGAACAGAGCTTATTTGATTAGTTCCAAACTAACCATTAATTTGTGTTAATAAATGATTTTCAATTCGAATGTTTAAGCTATAATGAAATAAGCTAATATTTACGTCGTGGCTGTATAGCCAGGCATTTCCGGCAGTTTATTCACACGTTACCTCCACAAAATTAAAATAAATGAATATTTAATCTGTTAACATTGATAATATGTATATGTAGAACCGCTTGTAACTGCCATTTTTGTGCTAAAGTAATCCTAATTTCGAACTGATTTTCCTCTTTTCTAAAGTAATATAAAACCAAACGTACGTCATAGTCCGTTAGAGATAACTTATCAAATTACGCCTAGTTATATTTAGATTGATTTCCATATTTTCGTAGATAAATGTCTTTAATTGTCATTCATATAATACAGGGTGTGAGATAGATTTATAATTTTTTAAAACTTAATTTAATAAATGATGTTTGTTGCATCCAATACATCTGGATGCCTTCATTATATACCGGGTGATTCAGTTTGGTTTTCCCACCCCTCTATCTTTTTTATTTAAAAGAAGAGTACAACAAACCACATATATATTTTTAAATCGCTTGTCAAGCTCTATCAAATAACGACCTTAAATCGTCTCTGTGATCATATATGTCAAAGTAACGATAGTCAACTTTTTTTTTTCAAATGGTATGCTATACCTTTTTTGCCTATTGTTGTAGAGATTCTTTTTCTGCATTCACCTGTGTAAAAAAGTATGCACTTTCATAAGAATAATTTCGAAAAGATTAATAAAATATGATAAAACTGCATTCAATGATTCTGTTTCGGAATCTACATAGCCCTGGAAACAATTGAATGTTGACATTGTTAGTAACGTCAAATTGAAAATATGTTATTTGTGATTGTTATTAGTTTTTATTTTATGCTATACTTATAAATAGATTTACACTAATGAAGAAAAATTGGAACATGACACTAATTTATGGACAATTACAAATAAATGATAATATAATTACCAATAAAAAACGCTACTAACACTTAAGAAAACTAATTAACAATTAAGAAACTAAAAACATTATTTATTATTTCACATGTTCGAAAAGGCCTCCATTCGCTTCTAAACATAATTGCCCTCTGTTTATCACGCCTTGGATACATACATACAAGAACTTCAACATTTAATCAGCGACATTCAACTCGTATTCTATTTTAAAGATCTTCGACGTCATTTAGAGGTGTAAAGTAAACTCTTTCTTCATAGGGCCAAAGGAAAAATGCAACGGTATTTGATCCGGAGACTTGGCAGGTTCGTATTAATTATAGCATTATATGGCGGTGCCCCATCTTGTAATATCATATTATGCCTAATATGTAATGGAACGTCTTCTCTGAAATTTAAAATTTTTCCGCTTGAAAACTGTAAATATCTCCGGTAAGTGTGCCTTCGTGAAGCGTTGGTCCTGTAATCTATCCGTTAAGAATTCCGCACCATACATTAATTTTGGAAATTAGTTTCCAAAAGCCACTGAGGATTATCCTGAGGCCAATAATGGCAGCTATGTCGATTGAGTAGTCGCAGTTATTGTCTTTCAAAATTCTTTAAATTGGAGAATATGTGTCAGTTTCCGGGTTTAAAAATGTTTTTTCTCAAAACTTCCACTTTCACCCATATTTCTTGCCAATTTTGCAAACATTTTGTCTGATGGCTCGAAAGCGTTCATGATATAAACGTTTGGCTGCTTTACTTTTTTCCGCACTCTCCATTTAACAACATTTTACGGCGTTCATAAATTAATTGTTATAAAAGCATAAAATGCATGAAAAACCAATAGATTTGTGTGACAATTGAAAACTAGTTAGTTTAATATATTAACTTTATGTTGTAACAAGATTTTTTTCAAAAAATTAATTAATAAACAATTGACAGTCGTAAACGCAAAATAGTCTATATCTCCGGTTCTAGTTTACGGATCGAGATTTACCTAGGTCCAAAATTTTCCTTTCTTTATTATCTTTCATTTTTAGATAATTGCACTTCGATACGACGTTCCTGGGCCGAGATATTTCATTTGTTTACCAAGCAATTTTTTTTAAACGTTGGCGGGGGGAGTAAAAAAGAGAAAAGAGGCAAGACCGCACAGAAATGGTAGTTTTTATCAAAATGTATCTATTGCCGGGGGGTGGAGGGTGCAAAATATGCCATGGAAAGTCGCAAATCCTTAATAAACAAATTAGCTTATTTGTTTAAACAATTACAAAATGCGCGGGATATCGACACACAAAAAAACTATAAATTCTATGACCAAATGCAACATTTTAACTACAGTAAAATGTCCGTATGCCCTTTCGTTGAACAGGAAAAAAATTGTTAATTTGGGTCCCTTAATTTGTTTATAACAATTGAATGGTCAAAGATAAAAGGTTGCTACAAGTCTCAAACGACGCGTATTGATAAAATATTGATTTTTTTTGTATCTGAACTTTTTTTTATCCGATGCACCGGTTTCGTCAAAAAGTCAAAAAACATCAAAAAATGAGAATTTTCGCTAAAAACCATTGTTTTTAACAGTGAAGCCTGTGTTTTATATTTTTTTTAATGTCACCGTCGTGTTCAGCGCATTTTGTTCTATAAGAATAGTCGATAGAATTGTTGTTTTAAATTTCTGACCTAAATCGATGATATGACTTTACAACAATCGACAGGAAAAAGTATAGCATATCATTTGAAATAAAAATGTTGACTATCGTTACTTTTCATATATGATCACAGAGAGGTCGTCATTTGATAGAGCTTGACAAGCGATTTACAAATATATATGGTTTGTTGTACTTTTTTTTAATAAAAAAGATACAGGGGGGTGATTACCTAACTGAATCACCCAGTATATATTATAGCTATTATGTTTCCAACTATTTCTTTCACACATTTTAATTCTACGTCACAATCGTCGCAAATTAGAACACAGCATATTTTTATTTGTATAATATAAAATTGTTCATACAGTAACAAAAAAAAAGTATAAAGTGTAAATTTAAGTAGAAAAATAATGCTTTTTAGATAAAAACAATACTTGCAACAGTATGATATTTCCAAAACAATACACAAAATAAAGTTAAAAAATTGATATAATAACATTAATACATGGCTTTGTTGTTATATAGGTATATACTTTACGAAAAAAAAAAAAAAAAATGGAAGTGAGTTACCTGTGGGGCATAGGGGGTGCAAAATATGGGGAGTGGAAATGCGTTTTGTACGCTATTTAAGAAATATTTCTATAAATATTAATTTTTAAGATCTACTTGATAGGTATGCTAAATAATGTTTTTAATGCAAGTTATTAACGTTTATTTTACCTAGGTGTGACACCAGGGTGTCACGAATTTTGAAGCAAAGAAAAATGTTTCTTTTGTTTTCGTAAAATAAAGAGGGTTAATTTAATTTTTAAGTAAATCCCCTCTTAAAGTACACATTTCAAGCTTTAAGAATCGCACCCATAGGAATCTAATAATGCGATTTAAACCAGTAATAATAGGTGGTTAAAAATTAAATAAAGTTCAATTTTATCACTTTCTCAAAACTTTGAAATTTTGGAAGTGTACATCTTCAAAAATAAATTTTTGAAATTTGTTTCACTCGTCGGATCTTTTTATACATTACTTCAAGAGTAATATGTGAAAGTTCTAGGTTTTTATCTTAAAAATTGTAGAGATGGTAGAGGCTTTTACCGGTTTCATCGGAAATCTTTTTATGTTACGACTTCATATACAGGGTGGCCCATTAGTGCGAGGAAATCCAATATCTGGCTTATTATAAGAAACATGAAAAAATGTTTTGAATTGAAGTTTTAGGGTTGCTTTGTTCTCTATTTCTATAATACTAGGAAATACACGGAGTGTTCCTTTAAAGCGGGACAGCTTAAAGGTCGAATTTTTTAAATGACACATCCTGTATATTTTTACACTATTGATTTCAGCGTAAAATTTTACGTACGGCGAGATGTTGCAACGTTGCCAAGTTATTGTGAAAGATATGAAAATTTTCGCAAACACATTGCGTCACAAACTTCATCAAAAAAACTTTGTTAATGATTGTTAAATGAAAACATTTAGTAAGTGCAAATGTCTGAGAGGAGCCAAAGTTTATTTTCATATACAGGGAATTTTATTATAGGGGCATCAACCTGCCAATTTTCAAACATCTAAAACTTCGTTTTTTCAAATAGAATACCCAGTATATTATTCCACCATTTTGTATAACTATTTTATTCTTTCAAATTGGCTATCATGATATTAGTCCTTAAAATTAATATTTTTTGAGATATTTTTAATTTAATTGATAACTTAAAAATAATTGTGTTCTTTCTCAGGTAAGCTATGACTTTGATATTTACTAATTTCAGGTTTTAAAACTGAAAATAAAAATCAAAACTAAATGATTCAGAATTATATTTTTAATCAGAATCTTAAAGGTGGAGAATAATGTAAACAATTAAAATATTTAAAAATAAGAACAACGGTAACCAGAAGAAAAACGCATAAAACCACTACATCAACAAGTGTTCAAAATGACCACCGGCTACTTCTAGACAATAATACATGCGGTTTTCAAAAGCTCGACTAACATGACTTAATACATTGATGTTAATATTTTAGAATACCTCCCTAATTCGAATTTTCATATCCTCCTTTGTAGTTGGAGGTGTTTTGTATACTTGATTTTTGACGTAGCCCCACATAAAAAAAACCATTTTTGTCAAATCCGACAGCGAGGTGGTCACTTCAAACGCCCTCCTCTACCTATCCATCTTCCGGGAAATTCATTATTTAAATGTGTGTGAATAGCTACCGTATGGTGGACTGGCGCTCCGTCATGTAAATACCACATTCTCTGTCGAAGTGGAATAGGTAAATGATTTACTAACTGGGGTACCTGATTCTCAAGAAAATTTAAGTATATTAGACCGCTAACTCTTCCTTCAAAAAAGTAGAGCCCAATGACATGATTTCCGATTATGCCACCCCATACGTTTAATGAAGATGGTCACCAGAAGAAAAACGCATAAAACCACTACATCAACAAATGTTCAAAATGACCACCGGCTACTTCCAGACAATAATGCACTCGGTTTTCAAAAGCTCGACTAACATGACTTAATACATTGATGTTAATATTTTGGAATACCTCCCTAATTCGAATTTTCATATCCTCCTTTGTAGTTGGAGGTGTTTTGTATACTTGATCTTTGACGTAGCCCCACATAAAAAAATCCATTTTGTCAAGTCCGGCAGCGAGGTGGTCACTTCAAAGGCCCTCCTCTACCTATCCATCTTCCGGGAAATTCATTATTTAAATGTGTGTGAATAGCTACCGTATGGTGGACTGGCGCTCCGTCATGTAAATACCACATTATCTGTCGAAGTGAAATAGGTAAATGATGTACTAACTGGGGTACCTGATTCTCAAGAAAATTTAAGTGTATTAGACCGCTAACTCTTCCTTCAAAAAAGTAGGGCCCAATGACATGATTTCCGATTATGCCACCCCATACGTTTAATGAAGATGGTCATTAAACGTAAGGGGTGGCATAATCAGAAATCATGTCATTGGGCCCTACTTTTTTGAAGGAAGAGTTAGCGGTCTAATATACTTAAATTTTCTTGAGAATCAGTTACCCCAGTTAGTAAATCATTTACCTATTCCACTTCGTCGTCTGACTGGTACTCCGTATAAAATGTGGATTTTCGATTGCATAACAATGAAAATTATGTCTATTGACAAACCCATTTTTATGAAATGTCACTTCATCCACAAATAATACATTGTTAAAAAAATGTTTATCTTGAAGAATTTGTTGTTCCATTCACAAAATATTACCCTGTTTTCGAAATCATCATCTAATAACTCCTGCATTAGTTGTATATGGTACGGATGGAATTTGTTTTTATTTAAAATTTTTTGGACGACAGTCCGGCTTAGGTATATCAATTTGTTTCGATATTTCTCTAGTCGAGATATGAGGATCTTCTGTAACTTTTAACAGAAGTCATTTAATTTTCTTCAGTTAATGCAGTCTTGGTTCTTTCTATTTTTTCTGATACGACATTTCCCGTTCGAGTAAACCGCTACAGTACATTTTCAAAAGCTTCTTTCCTGGGTTTCCATCTACCTGGATATGTTTTCCCAGAAGTCCTTGTCGCAAGTAAACAGTTTTTAATTTTATCACTTGCTCCCAGTACAAAAACCATATCTGTCAATTCTTCTGTAGAGAAATCCATTGTTACACTAAAGTTGCACAGGTACGAAATTATGTGACAGTAACTATTTGTCTTATCGACTATACTGTTATAAACGTCCAAGTCATAGCTTACTTGAAAAAAGAGGCAATTATTTTTAAGTTATCAATTAAATTGAAAATATCTCAAAAAATATTAATTTTAAGGACTAATATTATAATAGCAAATTTGTAGGAATAAAATAGTTCTACAAAATGATGGAATAATGTACTGGGTGTTCCATTTGAAAAAACTAAGTTTTAGAAGTTTGAAGATTGGCAAGTTGATGCCCCTATAATAAAATTCCGTGTATATAAAAATAAATTAGCTCTTCTCAGATAGTTCAACTAACTCTTACATTTGCACTTATTAAATGTTTTCCTTTGACTATAATTAACAAAGTTTTCTTGATGATGTTTGTGACGCACTGTTCTTGCGCAAATTTTCATATTTCTCACAATAACTTGGCAACACTGCAGCATTTTGAAAAAAAAATTAGTGCTGTACGTAGACATTGACGCTGAAATCAATAGTGTAAAAATACATAGGGTGTCATTTAAAAAATTCGACCTTTAAGCTGTCCCGTAAAGGAATACCCAGTGTATTACCCAGTATTTTAGAAATAAAGAACGAAGCAAGCCCTATAACTTTTATTGAAAACATTTTTTCATGTTTCTTATAATAAGCCAGATATTGGACTTCCTCGCACTAATGGACCACCCTGTACTTAGTATTTCTACATACATTCATTTTTATATTTGAAAATATGATAATTCAATAACCACATGTTTCTTCTTTCATTTAAGCTTTGTTGAGCTCAATTTCATTAATTAGTTCAAAAGTTACAACGATTTAAGTGTAGCCTACAATTTTGATCGTTCAAAATAACTTCATAAACAGTTTTGATGTGAAATTTTTCGTACTCTGGCACAATTAGTTTTTTTTTTTTATTATGTTAAAAGTTATTCGCAAGAAACTGTAATTTTACACCTATTTTATTTAATAACTATTACAACCGTGCTTTTTACGAAGCGGACTTTTTATCATATATCATTGATACAATTTAGAAGAGAATGGAAAAAAGTCCGCCCTGTTACAAAAGATTCCGAAGCTGATTCCTTATTTTACTGCACTGTTAGCTTTAACTTAACTCCAGTTAATTTTTTTCATAAGACGCTTAGTTATTGATGAAAAATCTTTCTTGTTTATTTTACAAAATTTCTAAGCTGCGTTCGCTTTTTTATATTGCAAACATCCAATGAAGTGAATATTCAATGATTGTTCAGTTATTATAGCATATCTAAAGATAAGCTATAAATTTCTTCCCCCTTTTTTACAAGTTGGCAACTGGCGAGTGCATTTATCACAACTCATTATATATCCTTTTTTACACATGCAATGAGTAGAGAATTCTGAGAAAATATGTACCAACCGTATTTTCTGTGTCAGATAATATCACTTTTATTTATAAATTCCTTCAGTTGAATTTCTCCGAACGCCATGATTTCATGTAGAATATAGAAAAGTTCTTCTAAAAACGGGCATATTAAATAAGGAAATCGATTTCACAACAAGCTTAAACCCGCGCTGATAGAGATGAAATTTAATTAGGATGTGAAGCTCCATGATTTCATGGCCAAATGGGCTGGGATTCCGTCGTTATTTTGGATATTGAGTTGTGAGGATTCTTCTTCCTGGGCGTATACCGGTTGGACATGTCAATTGATTAAAGGGATTGTAGCAATCGCAGTTTGAATATCCCCTCGTCAGCCTGGAAATTGCTATCTCGTTTCATTTCCTGCTGGATATAGGCTTGTTACTAAGCAGTCTTTACAAGTGTTTCAAAAAGTTTATTTACGCATACTGTCATCTAACTAATACATTCTTGTATTTTTAATTTTCCATGTATTAATTGTTTAATTATACTCTTTGCAAATACAAAACGAAGACTAAGTATATTGCATTCGATCGGCACATTTCTAAAACCGGTAATATTGCTCGTAGAGAAAAAAATTTCATATGACTTTGATGTTCGAATTCTGAACAACTTTCAAAATGTCCGTCCGTCTGTCTGTCTGTCTGTCCGCCCGTCACCTTTCTTGTAAGCACGATAACTTAAGAACGAAAAGTCCGATTGTATTGAAATTTGGACAGTAAGTTACTGTTAGCTAGAAGGACAACCCTGTTGGTTTTTAACAAAATGTATCAATAAATAAAATGTTATTAATTTTTTTAAATAATTTTTTTTAAATGTTTTATAATTCAACTAAAATTGTCTAAAACTAATATTATTTACGAAATTTACTGCGAGGAGTATCCTATAGAATGTGCAACAATTATGTAAAAAGTACAGTAAATCGGCGAAGAGTATACTGGTTAGCTTGTTTTATTCTTTATTTCGAAAAATTATTTAATATCGACACTATTATATCACAGTCTAATATACTAGATATTGTTTACCTTATTATACTCTTCGCAAATACAAAACGAAGAGTGTATTGCATTCGATCGGCACATTTCTAAAACCGGTAGTATTGCTCGTGGAGAAAAAAATTTCATATTACTTTGATGTTCGAATTCTGAACAACTATGTGCAATATAGCACTAGCAGTGACGTCACAGTTATGCCAGCTATCACGTGATTGGTCCACAAACTTCGAAATTTGACATAAGAGTAGGTGTCAGTTTTCGCTTGATAAAAATTAAAGTGGAGGATTTCTGAATATCAGCTATGTGTAGTGATGTTTGTTAATGTTTTTTTAAAAGCATAGTGTGAGAAAGAATTTTATATATACTTTATTAGTGTTGTTTTTCCAAGTGTAAAATTTGATGTCAAATACGTTGACATCTTTGTGAACCCATAATATAGTGAAAATAAAGACTATATTGGATTTTTGAACTTTTTTGTACATATTTAATATCACGACATATTTCAATAAATGTTTAATTAGCACAGGCTCAGTTACAGCTAAGCATAGGTTAAAACTTGTCACAACATTCGTTGATTTATGCCAATATATCAATCATATATTAATGATTTTATAAATCTTTTGTGAAATTAACGTTTTTAGACAATTCAAACCATTTCCTATCAACTTTTTATTGATTATATCTTACTTTCATTTGGCTCAACAGTTTCTAATAAGTTTAATAGTTTAACACATTAATAACAATAATCAGAGGTTTGTATTGTGAAATGCAGGAGTAATAGTAAATCTAATATAAAGATAGGACTGTGAGACCGTTTCAGTTTGCATTTAATTAAAATTATAAACAAATAGGTATGCAACGTAATATGCTCGAAATACTTTATATTGTCGCATTTATTCACCTTTTTGGAAACACCCTGTGTGAATCCGTGGGTTCTAAATAATTTCAACAAGAGATAAACACTACTAACACTTTATTTAACAATTTACTGACTGTACAATACTTGTTTACTTAATAGTTAACCTCACTTTTCACCGAACGTGTCACTTCTAAAATAAACTTCTTCTTCCGCGCTTGTAATCGCGCCTTATATACTCCGAAATTAGCTCTAGATTAATCCAGAATCTTCTCCAACCATAATCTAGAAAAGTCCTTGGCTCTTTCTAGAGCCTTTCCAGTCACTATCAGTAGGCATAGGCGTATCATCTCCAATTCTAAGGGGGTGTAATTCATAACAATATATATAATCATACTTACCTAGTTTGGTATTTGTTTTCATTCTTACAATTACAATCACAGATGTTTAAAATATTGATAATGCTTACAAATAAAATATCAATGAATGTAAGTGACCTAGAACGCGACAGAACTTAAAAAATAACACACTTTTAGCGGGAGTAAAATAAAGTTCTTCAAAATGATGCTTATAAACATAACAACCATAATAGGATGTTTAAGATCGTACACATTATAGATACTAATAAAGGTAAGTATGAATAATAACAGTCTTATAGTTTAGATAGCATTTTTACTTCCAAGAACGGTCACAATGGTTCATTAATTCAACACTAAGTTAGAAGCAGTATGAATCTTCCAATTTTAAATCCTATAGGTTAACTCCATTAATATATTTCAACTTAGAAATGTTACGAGGGGACTCCTAAAATGTAGAATATAAATAAAATTATAATAAATTCACTAAAATTCACTTACAATATGGAAAAGAAATAACTTTTGACATGTGAACAAGATGACATGCCTATTCGAATATATAAATAAAGCATTAGATAAAAGTCAGTTCAGTAAATCACGAAATGTATAATAGATAAAGAACACTAACAATAAATTTTACACAAGAAAAACGTTTAAAAAAGCACAAAAAACTCTTTAAAAACTCAAATTATCTTATATGGTCACAAATGCAAAACTGGGTTATTGTCCACCAAACAGTTGTGGCGGCCATGTTGTGACGTCAGCTGCTACTGCTCTATTACATAAAAAATGCAGTCAATCGGCGAAGAGTATAATGGTTAGCTTGTTCTATATATGACTAAGATTGTGGAAAAATTCAGCCAGAAAAATATTTTACGATACCCGCAGAAAGGTTTTCGTAACTTCGTAGCTTTATAAAATAGTAATTACCTAAATATGTGGTCATTTTCTGACCAATAGTATTAGGAACACGTAATGGCAATTTGACGAAGGTTGTCAAGCTATTTACAGTACCTGCATTTAAATTCATAAATCTATCATCTAGATCAATTATGATAAGCGGTAATTATTTCCGATCGATTTTGAATAATAATTTATGACTAACTATTACATTTAATGGATGTAATAGATTAACTAGCGAAACCACGTAATATTTTAATTGTGTAAAATTAGTTGTAATTTATTTCATTGGAAAACAGTGTAATATCATGTCTTAATTAAATGATATCAACTTTATTGAGTTCGAAGAATTGTACAGGCCCGAGTGAAATATAGTATATTTATGTCGAGTATTGTGCCTCTAAAGTAGTTCCGCAGACACAAAAGCACTTGAACACTAACTACACTCAAATATTACACGACAACTATGTTGACATCATCTAGAGACTAAAACTGTTTTAATCATCTCCAGATGATGCCAACGTGGTTAGCGAAACACGCATCTACTCAGGTGTTTTAGAGTTTGCAGGAAATACTTCAGAGGTAGCGTCACACTGATGATTTCAACCTTCTTCAGGATATTAAATATTGCAGGGAAAAATTGAAAATATCGTTGTTAATGGTTTCGTCTTCTCATTCACATCTCAACAGAAATTTCGAGATTCATGCAATATTCAAGTTAACCCCTCCTGGCTGAAACGAAACGAAGCCGATCCTGTACTACGCTGTTTGTACACAAGGCCATAAATCACACTATGCGACACGGGAGATAGGGGGAGCCTGCGCAATACTATTTAAAATGACTTGCAGTAGAAATAAAACATATAATTCATCGCGTATTTTAAGCTATAAAGGTAACGTACATTGTAATTATTATATTTTAAACTATATTATGGCCATTCTGTAATATTTCACAGCGAAAGTAAGGTGCTAGCACACTTTTCATTTTTCAAATTACATATGCGAATGAGTCCGGTTGCCCCTCATTCAGAGCGAGAGAAGGAGTTTTGACTTTCTTTGCAATTTTTTCAACCGACTATATAGATGAAAAGTACTATATATACGAATATGTTTTCTAGTGTTTTTATAGTCTTCCCAACCAGCAAATGTGTTTTATAATTTAAATTTTCTATGATTATTTTGTTTTATTGTTATTTTATTAATGCTTTTAAATGTCGATTTATTATAACTACTATAGTTCCAGAAAATAGTATTTTGTTGTCTGCAACTGAACTATTTTAAAAATTTACCATTAAAACGTTTCTACAGCAAAATTATAAAATATCTTACAAGGCAGTTAAGAAACTATTTTATAAATGTTTCAGTAACTAAATTATAAAATATTTTAGCTTATTAAATTAATTCGAATTATTTTATAGTTATTTCTTATCATCTTACAAGACAGTTAAATTAAATGTCTATTTGCGACAATTTTGCTTTTAAGAATAAATTGTTGTTCCAGAACATATATAATTATGATATAACATTGTATTTGATGCAGTTCTTATTATATCCCGAGGGCTAGTGTCACAGAAATTTGTACTATTTGTAAATAGATAGAATGTGCCTTAATAGGTTGTCGATGATCCATTGAATACCCGCCCAGTAACCTGACAGCGGTCACAAATGTCAAAAAAGCCGACAAAATGCCAATCTTTCTTTTTCTGTAGAGACATCACACGATCCTTCACTCGATGTATTTATTTAGATATTAATGTTTGAAAATTCCATGTTTTCAGCTCTTTCAACCGAAGTAGACAAACTCTCGATTGACGTAGCGGAGAGAAAAATACTTCTCATACGCTGTCAGGTTATTGACTAAACCGCCACTCGCTGGTGAACGCACCGCTCCCAGCCCGACTGACTGATGGGAAGTATCCAATAGATCATCGACAACCTATTAAGGCACATTCTGTCCATTTACAAACTGTATACATTTTGTGACGCTAGCTCTCGATCTATTACAACACATCAAAACAAATAGACTAATGTCACAAGATCACGTCAGCCGTTTGCATTAAGTCAACGTCATTTTTTCGACAAAATAAAATAATCGTATTTTATTAAATTTTTGGAATAGTTTATATTTCTGTCGTGATAGCAATTTACTAAGTAGATTGACAAAATTATATCTAATTTCACAATTATAAATATACCTAATAATTGCTAGCTTTATTACACTCTTCGCAAATATAAAACGAAGCGTATATTGCATTCGATCGGCACATTTCTAAAACCGGTAATATTGCTCGTAGAGAAAAATGTTCATATCACTGTGTTGGTGATCAAATTCTGAACAACTTTCAAAATATTCGTCCATCTGTCCGTCCGCCTGTCTGTCTGTCTATTTGTCCATCCGCCCTGTCCGTTCGTCCGTCCGTCCGTCGCGTTTCTTGTAAGCACGATAACTTAAGAACGAAAAGTCCGATTGTATTGAAATTTGGACAGTAAGTTAGTGTTGGCTAGAGAAAGAACCCTATTGTTTCAGAACAAAATCGATCAATAAATAAAAAGTTATTCATTTTTGAAATAAAAACAAAATTGTTTTGTAATTAAACAAAAATGTTTGAAACTAACATCATTTACAAAAAAAAACTGCGAGGAGTATCCTATAGAATGTGCAACAATTATATAACAAGTGTAGTAAATCGGCGAAGAGCATAATGGTTAGCTTGTTTTATTGATATAAATACCAACATTTATACATTTAATCACGTAATATTAAGCGTTTAACTCTTTTAAATTCCTTATAGGCGGCGGTTCCGTATTGCATACATTTACATAAAAAATTAATTTTGTAAAATTATGAAAATTATCTAATTTCGTCATTATAATAACATCACCGTAACTGTAGTGAATTATCTAAATGTTTGCTGCCATTAACTTGACAAGGAAAGTTAAAAAAAAACTAGAAAACTATGTGTATTTTAAATAATTCATTTTTCCACAGGCATCAACCGATTAGCGACATGATATGCTATTAGTCTAAGTTTTATCTGGTAGATGAAATTCATGATGGGAAGCAAATGCCTCTCAGCTATCTGAGAAATCGCGTCGCGTCACATCAAGCATACGCAATTTAAATTAAATCAAACAGGCGACGCTAACTGACAGTTATTTGGCAGTAACACGCCCCTTTGAAGTGTAAGATAAGGAACTTAAAAATAATCTTTTTTATAATTTGTTTGAATATTACTACAACTATAATGAAACTTTGTTAGGCTTAAAGGTAATACAACGGCTTACCACAGAATCATAAAAATTCTTTTTCTGCAGAATGTATAAATAAAATAACAGTACAAAAACCAGCGCACAATTACCTGACACATTTGTAACAGCTAGAGACATTATTAATCATGTTCCTTACCTTAGAGCATGGACAACGAAAATGGCATGAGACATTTTCTTCACTAAATAAATAGAAATGTCTAAGGCAAAGGATTAGTCATGTCTAATCATGTAGCTGATACAAATGTGTAAGAAAGGTAATGACGCTGGCTTCTATACTATTTGTTTATACAGTGTGAACCTAAAGAAACGCACAAAATTCATATCTTTGGTATGTGTCATTTGTTAAAAAAATCCTCGAACAGGTCGATTTTAGTTTTGTAAATGCTACATTTTGTCACTATACTAAAATTTGCGACATCCCTACATTTTTTTTAATGGAAAAAGACATTTTTGTTTACCGTTTTTGGTGGTGGTGTATTCCTTTAGCTTTCTGGTGATATGAAAAAAATTGATATTGTTATTAATTACACCCCCTTGGAACTGGAGATGATACGCCTATGCCTACTAATTGTGACTGGAAGCTGCCAGAATGAAATGGACTTTTCTAGTGTGGTTGGAGAAGATTCTTGATTTTTTCTGGATGGATCTAGAGAGTCAATTTCGGAGTATATAAGGCGCGATTACCAGCGCGGAAGAGGAAGTTTTATTAAGAAGACAGTTTATAAAAGTGAACAAGTTGAAAAGTGAAAAGTGAGGTTAAATAATATTAAGTAAACAAGTATTGTACAGTCAGTGAATTGTTAAATAAAGTGTTAGTAGTGGTTTATCTCTTGTTGAAATTATTTAGAACCCACTGATTCATACAGGGTGTTTCCCAAAAAGGCGAACAAATGCGACAATATTACTTAAGCCATCCTTTTGGAAAAAAAATATTGTTATTAATTGATACCTTACATAAGTAATTGTGAGAAAAAAATCATGTCCATTGCTCAAATTGCGACCCTCCAACCATTTGGCTTTGACCAAGACGGGTGTAGATATTTTGCACGCTGTTCTAAATTATCTCATGGGCAATTCGTCTCATCTCCAAGCCAATTCTGTCTGTCAATTCTTCTATGGTATCCGGTCTGTTAAAATACACCCTTGACATTAAGTAACCCCAAAGAAAAAAGTCTAAGGTGGTAAATCCCATCTTCCAGTACAAGTATCATCTAAAAACTGACGCACTGCTATCCCAAAATGAGGTGGGGCCCTGTCTTGCTGAAACCAGACGTTTTCAGCAGGAATATCTTCATCTTCATTGTTCGGAAACATTACTGCTAAGGCTGGCACTAACTCAACTCGCAAAAACTGTAAATATCTTGCGGCCGTAAGATTTTCTTCAAAAAAAAGGTCCCAATAAGCGATCACCAGTCATACCTGACCACACGTTTACTTTGCCTCGTTGCTGTGTATGGACTTGAGTCCAATGAGGATTTTCGCGTGACCAATACATACAGTTATGCCGATGTACAGTCCCCTTTAAAGAAAATGTAGCTTCATCAGAAAAAACAATGTTCTTTAAAAAATTTGGGTTTTCCTCGCACAAGGTCATCAATTGTTCACAAAACTGTAAGCGCCGATTTGGATCGTCCTCATTCAATTCGTGGATTAATTGCACTTTGTAAGGATGGTATTTTTCTTTTTTCAATAGACGTACAACAGAAATTTGACTCGTGTTATGATTTAAAGCCAGCTGCCTTGTCGAAAGATGGTGGTTTTCCTCACTTTATAGAAGAATATTTAATTTGGTTTCGTTGCTTGTGCTAGGGCGACCAGATCGATGGAGGTCAGCTACACTGCCAGATTCATCATATCTAGCCACCAATCTACTTACAGTGAATCTAGAATTTTGCTTTTTGGGATACTTGGCATTAAAAACATCACATGCTTCCTGATGAGTTCTCAGCCTATCACCATATCCAACCATCGTCAAAAGTTCTACGCGTTATCTTTCACTTAAACGTGGCATTGCATTCACTAGTTTTACACTGTCTCAGAAGTGGCACAAAACTGAGGTTCCACACGTTCCGGGAATAAAAAAGTTATCGATACTTTACACAAAAAGGCCTGTATCTCTCTATTGTTAAGGTGATTGTTTTTTATTATTCTCTTTGTTTTGTTTTTATTTCAAATGTTTTCATGCTAGTTAAAACAAAAATGTAGGCAACAAGATTTATCAGTCCATAAGAAAGTGGAACATTACTCGTGGATTTGGGAAAAGTAAGCTATTTTTACATAAAATGTCATTTTTCCAAAAGAATGGCTCAGGTAATATCGTTTTTTTATATCACCAGAAAGCTAAAGGAATATATCGCCAAAAACAGTAAACAAAAATGTCTGTCCTCAAAACAAAAAACCGCTGCCTAAGGAATCACTACTTCCACATCCAGATTATTCGTCCAAGTCACTTTAAAGGAAACATCTTGACTATATTTGCACTCTAGTATGTGGAAATTATTGGTCATAGAATTTTAATAATATTTGGGGTAGATGTCATAGAAAAGTTTGAGGAGTTGGTTTCTACCATATACGTTAAAAATGAAGTTTCTAGTTTACCGTACTTATTTTCCACTATTTACAACCTACCACCTCAATGGAGTCATCTCAATCAGATGTCACTACAATACATACGTGTACTAACTTTCAAGTGAATATCTCAATTTGATGTTATCAATCCCATTAATAATGAAGCGGAGGTGGTAGAGTTTGAAAAATATTAGAAAGAAATCTGAGGCCTTGGTTTCTAGTATATACACCGAATCCCAAATTTCTGTAGTCTTACCAGCTTGCTTTACTTATTTTCCCCTATTTGCCCCTATTTAACCCCCAACCCTTCAACGGCATCATCTCAAATTATGATCTAGTTTCAGACGTCGTTATAATACATACGTGTACCAAATTTCAGATGAATATCTCAATTTTATTTTATCAACCCTTTTCATATTGGAGTAGGGGTGGTTGGGTTGAAAAATATTATAAGAAAATCTGACGCTGTGGCTTCTAGTACATACACCGAATTTCAAGTTTCTGTAGTCTTACCAACGTTTTACTTATATTCCTCTATTTACCCCAAATTAACCCCCAACCCTTCAACGGAATCATCTCAAAATATAAACTAATTCCAGACGTCGTTATAATACATACGTGTACGAAATTTCAAATGAATATCTCAACTTTATTTTGTCAACCCCATTAATGGGGTAGGGGTGGTGGGGGGGTTGAAAAATATTATAAAAAAATCTGAGGCCTTAACTTCTTGTACATACACCGAATTTCAAGTTTTTGTACTCATACCAGCTTGCTTTACTTATTTCTCCCTATTGACCCCTAAAAAACCCCCAACCCTTCAACGGAATCATCTCAAAGTATAATCTAGTTCCAGATGTCGTTATAATTCATACGTGTACCAAATTTCAAATGAATATCTCGATTTTATTTTATCAACCCTTTTAATAATAGGTGGGGGTTGAAAAATATTATAAATAATCTGAGACCTTGGCTTCTAGTACATACACCGAATTTCAAGTTTCTGTAGTCTTACCAGCTTGCTTTATTTATTTTCCCCTATTTACCCCTATTTAACCCCCAACCCTTCAACGGAATTATCTCAAAATATAATATAGTTCCAGATGTCGTTATGTGTAGAAAATTTCAAATGAATATCTCAATTTTATTTTATCAACCCTTTTCAAATTGGAGTAGGGGTGGTGGGGGTTGAAAAATATTATTAAAAAATCTGACGCTTTGGCTTCTAGTACATACATCGAATTTCAAGTTTCTGTACTCTTACCAACTTGTTTTACTTATATTCCTCTATTTACCCCTATTTAACCCCCAACCCTTCAACGGAATTATATCAAAATATAATATAGTTCCAGATGTCGTTATAATACATACGTGTAGAAAATTTCAAATGAATATCTCAATTTTATTTTATCAACCCTTTTCAAATTGGAGTAGGGGTGGTGGGGGTTAAAAAATATTATTAAAAAATCTGACGCTTTGGCTTCTAGTACATACATCGAATTTCAAGTTTCTGTACTCTTACCAACTTGTTTTACTTATATTCCTCTATTTACCCCAAATTAACCCCCAACCCTTCAACGGAATCATCCCAAAATATAATCTAATTCTAGACATCGTTATAATACATACGTGTACGAAATTTCAAATTAATATCTCAACTTTATTTTATCAACCCCTTTAATGGGGTAGGGGTGGTGGGGGGTTGAAAAATATTATAAAAAAATCTGAGGCCTTAACTTCTAGTACATACACCGAATTTCAAGTTTCTGTACTCTTACAAGCTTGCTTTACTTATTTCCCCCTATTTACCCAACCCTTCACCGGATTTCCTCAAAAAACAATCCAGTTCCAGATCTCGTTATAATATATACGTGTACAAAATTTCAGGTCAATATCTTAAACCGTTCCGGAGAAAGCGTGCGGACAAAAAAAGTTACAGACAGACAGACCGACAGACAGAAAATTTTTTTTCGCTCAAATTTAAAATCTCGACGTTTCATGACATTCTAAACCTATTTCACGAATAAAAATTTTTAAAAATTTTTTTGCGATTACTATACTTCCAATCCACTACGTGGATGTGGAAGTAATTATGATGGCGTCATAAGTCAAAAACCAATGTCGTCATAAATTTTGGTATAGTGACAAGATGTAGCATTAACAAAACTAAAGTCGACCTGTTCGAGGATTTTTTGAAAAATGACACATACCAAAGATATGAATTTTGTGCGTTTCTTTAGGTTCATACTGTATAACAAAATTTGATCTGAGAATATTCTTACCACCTCTACTTTTATTTTATTTGCGCATTAGTACCTACTGATTCTATAAAATCTGATTCTATCTGATCCTGGATTTGACATAAGATAGATCTGTCTCAAAAATATTGCTTACTTTCGTTATAGTACAGGAGCTGGGTAACTTTTTCGGCACGTCATCGTTTTATGTTTTATCTGACATTTTTATCGTTTTCTGAATGATAACCATTCACAAAATCGACTTCTGGCGGATCACCTCCTTTAGGTACGCCTCCACGAGTTGTAAAAATAAATGATGTTAAAGTAAGTGATCATTGCAACCAGAAAGAAACATATTTTAAATTTAGAGATAATTCAAAGTTGTATTATGTTTTATCTAAGAACTCTAATTTCATCGTTACTAGTTCTTTCTCTTTTTTAGTGTGATAGTTGTGAACAAAAGTACTACCCATCCTTAACTGTAGAGGAACTTAACATTTTTCTCGACGTTGAATTTCAACCGCATCCCAGATGTGGTATACCATTATTAGGTCATTCTTATTTTTAATATTTTTTTATATGCAGTGTTTCCAAATGCCGTGACCGAAAATGCTTTCTGGGCTTCGGGATTAAGTGCCGGTACTAGTCCCGAAGATTCCGAAATCGAAATAGTGCTGCACGGCAAGTTTTAAATGTAGTTTCAAAAGAATATATTACACTTTAGATTAAATATAAGAATCTTCATTTAAATATTGTTATTAATAAATTATCTATTAAAGATGAAAGAACACCGCACTGTTCTTATGGAAGGTGGCTTTCAGCCAAATTTTTGAAAAATTTAATATGTTATTCTTTGAAACCTTACAAACAAGTCTCAATGGGTAAAAAACTTAACATGACTATATTACCATGACTTCTACAATCTCTAAGTCGCAAAATCTATAATTTTTGGAATTAACATACTACGAAAGCTTTTCCACAGAGTAATACAGAGTTTTCACTCAATGCTATTCCCTATGTTCACAGTTTCATTTTTTGTCGTGTGACGTATACCTGCCCAGATTATGCGCAGAAATGTTCCTTGCAATAGACAGGGTTGGCTTCAGCTCAAGAGCTACTTTAGGCAGGGGTGGTATTAAGTATTTATTTCCATGTTATATTATGAAGGTGATAAATAAATGTTGTTAAATAAATTCTCATCAATCATAATTTTGTAGCATTCACGTTAACAAATTACTTTCCCTTTTTATTGTACTTACATGCATTCCTAACCAAAATAAACCGAACTCTACTGAATTATTTAGAATTTAAAAAGTATTTCATGGAAAATCCACAAGACAATATATGGAATTGAAAAACTTTTATCCAACCGAAAATTAAAAGAACATTTCTTTACGAGGATAAACGATCATACTAAAATATAACAAATTAAAAGCTGTATTTCTTTTTATTCCAGTTTCTTGTAAAAAATGTAGATTAACATAAAATTGATGGTTGAAAATTTGTTCATAAATGCTTCTAATTGTTCAAAAGATGCATAGATTTAAGTTTTGTGAGTAAAATTTCTGAAAATCTTCCTAGTAATAGTTTATTTCCAACATTTTCATATTAATACTTTCTAATATTAACTAGGAATAAACTATCTATGTTTGATTTTTAAAATTAACACTCAGAAGTAGAAAAATGTATATATATAGAAATACGCATAAAGAGCATACAATTGTTAACAATATAACACACTGAACGTGGGTATATACAGAGTACATTGATTGTAAATGAAATTTATAAAAAACAGACCAACAAAAATATTTAGGTATCTCGATAACTAAATATTCAAAATAAAAGTTATTACAATAGTACATAGATATTTTTATAATTCTTGCCAGTGTTACTGCAAAATAGACTAAGTTACAGAAGACAGTCTGGGATGTCTCGGAAGAACAAATTTTCATGTGTGTGTGCCATTCTTTTATGGTATCACATGTTATTTTGAAAAGTGATCTTCACAAAATTGAATAAATCCATCTTTTTCCATTTTTCTCCTTTTCGACTGACGTTCCTGATGAAATAATTTTCTTTTCAGTTTTATGACTTCTTCCCTAAATTTAGTTTTCCATGGGGAATAGGAAGTAAAAAAGACGTTGCAGTCTGGGTCTGAGCAGATGTATCTGAAAATAAATAGTTTCTGTTGTACATAATTGGTCAAAAAAATATTATGACTATTTCGTTTTTTATTTCTAATATTTATCCTAAAGTAAACGGTGTACGTTGGATATACACGAGAAAAATTTGAGTCATATCCACAAACTAAAATAAAAAAAAAAAAGAATTTATATTATGATACACTGTATACGTCTATACAAAATAAATATAAAGCATTTTAATTTTCCTTGCATAGCCCACTTTATTTCATATATAATATGTATACAAGAACAATAATATGGTGGATATAACATAACCTAACGTTGAAATATGAACCGTATCGAAACCAGTTAAGGCATAGTTAGAGTGTGATGTGCATAAACAAAGAAAAATACAAACAAATGTACGAATCAAATAAGGCACACCTTTTTCTTTTCTGATAGGAAATTAAAAATGACTTTTTAAGACATTCTTCATTTATTTATTGCTCTTCATATTTAAGGATGAATTTCAAATTAAAACAAAATCGTAAAATACCAAATAACTTTCAGTATACATTTTGAACTCTTTAGAAACGAAAATAAAACATACTAAAAGGAGAAAATTAATGACTCGTCAAGAGAATCAGTACTTGAATTCGATCCCGGTTGTTCTACGGTAGTAGCAAAGATTAAGGAATTAACGTAGTAGTCACCAAGTGGGAGATAATAAATATGCTTTATCAATGCTGCTAGAGCACATCTGTGCTTTATACATGCAATATGAAAAATAATTTAAACAAAAAAAAACACATTTAATTTAAGTATACCTACTTAACCGATTATAACCTTACTAAAATATTTGTTTGTTTATACATTTCTAACAACTTGGTTGTTTTAATAAAGTTAAATTGAAATACATCTATGCACTTAAACAACATTTTAGCCATTTATGTCCCTACTAAACATTAAATAAAAATAATAAATAATGAAAATGAAGTAGGTATGGTACCTAATGCATTTCGAAACTTTTCTTAAATTATTAATGGTCTTCTGTGTAAGTATTTAATAGTTGATTACAGACTTGTAAGTTAATTTATGATAGTCTTACCTGAATCTGACAGACTTGAAAATTGATGGTATAGGTACCCAAATAATGTTCATTTAACTTGTTTTTCAAAGGATCTGAAACATCTCTCCACCGAAATGCAAGCTGCACACCTTGCACATATACGAGTGGGGGATTTTATTATATTTCCACGTCCATAATTCTTTGCCCAGCTAAACATCTAATAAAAAAATATAATTAGGTATACTTATGCTTTTATTTAATTATTAATTTCTTTTTACCTCTCGTTATTATTAGGGAACCTGAATAATATGATATTCATTACTTTAGAAAACAGCCACCCAATTAAAAAACACTATTATAAACGTATAAAAACAAGTCTACATGGAAAAATATTATGAAAAATGTTGAAATTATGAAATATGTCTCAGAGCCTAATCACGACGTTCGACGTTCAAGCAAATACTGATTTTTATGATGCGCAGATCATTTCTAAATCGGTACCTGCCCAGAGTGGAGGAGAGAGAGATAGAAAATTAAGCCATGAAACGTCATAAGTGAAAACTCTGTATTTAAATCTACTCTGTGGCTTTTCATTATAACTACGAAACAAAGTAGTTCACTTGACTAGATATGAAGCAGTAATATCCAATTCTGGTAAGGGTCTGCATTCGTTAGCGCTCGAATTCGGTGGTGGTGTCAGGAAACCGGATCTTGGCAGATCAGGTCGATTGCTGGGTAACGTGAGAGTCTTGACTTGGGACGGCAAGCATTCGGCAACGCCGTTGAATGTATGCGCCACCGTCCTGGATGGTGGGGTAAGCCTCAGAGATGATGGCATTAATGTGAGTTCATCTTGGAACAGGTCCTTGTTCTTCGGCAGCGCGCTGATGTGGCTGGAGTAGGCCCCAGGTATTTCTGTAAGTCTATACTTGTTAATACAAGAAAGTTCATTAGTTTCGTAGTTATAATGAAAAGCTTTCATAGTATGTTAATTTCGAAAATCGCAGACTTTGCGTCTTCCAGAGGTTGTAGAGGTCACGGAAATATACTTAGAGGTTTTTGCCTATTGAGACTTGTTTGTAAGGGTTCAAAGAGTAACATACTAGAATTTTAAAAAATTTAGCCGAAGGCCACTTTCACTAAGGAAAGTGCGGGGTCCGTTAAACAAATATACATATGTAGTCTAAACTAAACATAAAAAATGTAGGTGTGAATAAAAAATGGACAACGAAATCTTAGAAACGCATGCACATTTAAGGATACATCCTTTATAGTCCAGTGTACGACGGTAAAAATATGGTATTACCATTTTTTACAAGCGACATTTTTTCTCCGTATACTTTTTTTGATAAAATATAAAGTTTTTGAGTTATTCGTGAAAAACCGTTTCAAAACATGATTGATTACGTTTAAGAATAATTGAAATTTTCAATCACGAATAACTTAGAAAATATTGATTTTTCGAAAGGACTCTATAGAACATTTTTTGCTTAGAATGTGTTCCGCTATCGACTTCTGAGGTTATTTTCAATATTAAAATTCCCACCCCCGAGTTGGGGATACATCCCCTAGGGTAAATGCGCACATTTCCATAGGGTAGGGTTTGCTTTTTAAGGTAGTCCCTACTTAGGGTTCAAATTTGAAGCAAATTGATGCTTCTTGATGGAAATCAGAGCCAGAAACCGTCATATACTGGACTAGTAATTTCGAGCGGACTTTTAAGAAAAAACCTTGCATTTAAAATGCCCTCTCTAAATAGTTATTAAATAGTTTTGATATAATACTTATTTTCGGATCTGGCAGAGTTAAATAAATTTTTAAGAATGCTTATTGCTCAAATGTTATGCCAAATACTACTAAATTAAATTATTTATTTGTTTGCATATAATTGTAATAGTACATAGTTCTTTCTAGGATTTTACAAACAGCAGAAAAGTAATTTATGAAAAGTAAAATATTTACATAGATTTTATCTCTATTTTTCATAGACTACATTTGGCTGCTTGCTAAATCTTAAACCTACTGAATATGTACTATTGTTTATAGTTTATCTCAGTTTAAAATGCAATGCTTGTAAACATAGGGAACGTGTGTCTTGGTCTCTGACTGGTACATTTGCTAGCCAAGTTTACGCAGGGGAAGTTAGTAAATCAGAACACATTTCTTATTTTATTCTTACTGCGGTAAAATAAGAACATTTATGCTGTAAGTTAAATTAAGTAAATTAAATGTATTTATAAGATAGCCAAATTAAAGTAAATTTAAACCTTTAATTTTCGTGTTGTGTACCAATGGCCTTGAGACGACTTCGATGGGATTCCACTTACTTGGGAATTCCCATGTGCCTGTATAAACTGTGCTCCGCTCATAACGTAAACAACTGCATTCTAATCTGAGACCTACTGTAGAATGAAATATAGATGATATTCTACATATTGAATGCGTCGGATAAGCAAACATATATTGACCATCACTAAACATAGTTACGCCTTATATTAAAACATATAATAATAATAATGATAATAATAAACGGCTTTATTCCAAGAGTGTAGATGTACATTTACAAGTACATTACAAATAGCAATTTACAAGTCGAAGTTTAGCCATGTGGCTATTCTTACACTGAACTTTATAAATCACTTACCTAACTAATCACGTAGAAAAGAAAACATTAAAATACGAAAATACAATACAATATTACAATAATCCAATGTAATAGGGGAATGGCATACACTTTAAAAAATATATTTGTAGAAATACTAGAAAATTAATTACTCAAAATAACTAAATAGAAGAATCAATCATAAACATGATATTTTTACGGAAAATATTAACTGTCGATAGATTTTTATATATGGGATCAATAGAGTTATACAGGGTGTTTTTAAAAAGTATGTCAATCACTTAACCACGGACTCAGCATGTCAAAAGAAGTTGATTCAGCCTAATTTACCTCTATCCAAAATCGCACCCCTATGAATATACAGCCCTCTAAAGTTGGGATTAAAAATATTTATTTTTTTAATATTGTGCAAATGGCTGTAGATATTTTTTCAATTTCGGAACACTGAAATGTATGTCAAAGGGTAATAGTTTAAAGTAAAAACTGTTTAAAATCAAATTTTCTAAAAGGCCGATTTGGGGGTAAACTACCCTTCCCTCCTACCCCCTCTTTTAGTGGTACGCCTATGACTTTTTTGATATAGGGCATTTTATATAAAATTTAATTATAAAACTTTTCTTTATCTTGTTTTTTTTTTCATTTAGATAACCATTTTCAAATGAATCTGGAAATACTAAAACCATTATGAAAAGTGGAACATATGAAATAAAAAAGTTCTTCTGTGTAATTTTGGCATTTGAAGCTACTGGTATTATAATAAAAGATGTGCATTGCTATCATAAATTGTAAAATTTAAAAAATGTTTAAATAGGTTTTTTTATTAAATAAAAATCACAGAAACTAAAACATCAATCATTAAAGCAACAAAGTAAATTAAAATAATATTAGAAGTAAAACAACAAATAATGAAATAAATTAAAAATAAAATAAAAAAATATCGAACATTAAAATTTTATTTCAGAATGTGCTCAAAATGATTTCCATTTTGTCGTACACAATACCTTGCCCTTTTTAGAAGCGAAAATCTCACATTCTGAAACACGGCATTGCTATCATAAATTGTAAAATTAAAAAAATGTTTAAATAAGTTTTTTTATTAAATAAAAATCACAGAAACTAAAACATCAATCATTAAAGCAACAAAGTAAATTAAAATAATATTAGAAGTAAAACAACAAATAATGAAATAAATTAAAAATAAAATAAAAAAATATCGAACATTAAAATTTTATTTCAGAATGTGCTCAAAATGATTTCCATTTTGTCGTACACAATACCTTGCCCTTTTTAGAAGCGAAAATCTCACATTCTGAAACACGGCAGGAATGTTTCTAAATTCCTCGGCTGATTGTTAAATTCTTTGTCGGAGATGTTCAACGCTCTCTATTGGAACAGAATAAACTTTTTCCTTCATAGCTCCCCAAAGACAGAAGTCAATTGGGTTTAAATTAGGGGACCGAGCAGGCCAACTGACTGGAGCATCAGCTCCTCGACCTATCCAACGTCCTGGAAAACGCCTTGATAAACATTGCCTGACTTGCAGGCTATAATGGGGTGGAGCACCATCTTGTAAATACCACATGTTTTCTCTAATATTAAGATTAACAATATCTAATTGCTCAGGCAATTCATTTTCCAGAAAATCTAGGTAGTCAGCTCCATTTAAACGACGTGGAAAGAAAACAGGTCCAATTAGATGGTTATCAACAATACCTGCCCAAACATTAACAGAAAAATTACGCTTACGATGCGTTTCTATCTTTGCATTGGGATTTTCTTCAGACCAAATGTGATAATTATCATGATTTGTAATACCATTTCTATGAAATGAGGCCTCATCAGTTGACAAAATGGTGTTTACAAAACTTACATTTCTTCCATTTTTTCTGAGAAGCCAGTTACAAAATTCCATTCGAGAACCGTAATCTTGAGGTTCCAATGCCTGAACAGTCTGTATATGAAATGGAACTAGTAATTGTTCTTTTAATGTTCTCCATACTGAATAATACGATACTCCTACCTGAGAAGCTATTTTACGCACACTGCTTTCAGGCCGTTCTGATACAATATCTAAAATTTCCTCTTCGACCTCTGGAACTAGCACAGTCCTAGGTCTGCCACACTTCCCAGCACGATCATTTGATAGACTTCCAGTTTCCCTTGCACGACGATCGACTGCAAAAATGTACGTCTATCAGGATGCCGACGGTTTGGAAACTTTTCCACATAACGCCTAGCTGCACTAGAACCATTTCCATTACATTCGCCTAATATTCTAATCATATCCACCATTTCGGTATTAGAATAACTCATATTAAATGCCATTGTTAACAATTAATAACTGATATCTATTAAAGCAGTTTGACAAAAATGACAGGTGTCAACTACCTATTAAATTTTCACAGGTTCCTTTGATCATCATCTACATTAATTTTAAACATTATTTGTGTTATTCTACAAATGCGTGGTAATGGTTTTAATATTTCCAGATTCATTTGAAAATGGTTATCTAAACGAAAAAAAAACAAGATAAAAAAAAGTTTTATAATTAAATTTTATATAAAATGCCCTATATCAAAAAAGTCATAGGCGTACCACTAAAAGAGGGGGTAGGAGGGAAGGGTAGTTTACCCCCAAATCGGCCTTTTAGAAAATTTGATTTTAAGCAGTTTTTACTTTAAACTATTACCCTTTGACATACATTTCAGTGTTCCGAAATTGAAAAAGATATCTACAGCCATTTGCACAATATTAAAAAAATAAATATTTTTAATCCCAACTTTAACCAACGCAACTCAAACATATTTGCTTGAAACAAATTTTCTTAAGTAAATAAAACGACAACAACAGTTTTGCAAAACTTGTAGTCGATTTTTTGTAGCTTGATCCAGGCAGTAAAAATACATAAAATTGTCATAATTGAATACAGGCATGACTAAAGTTTCACAAAGTTTTTTGCGTTGTTTAAAGTTCAAGATATGCCCGTTTGCATACAGTACTTTTAGCCGGGAGTAAAATCTTTGAAAAAGAATTTTTATGTGCTCCAGAAAACGTAATTTTTCGTCTATTATTACCCCAAAATTTTTGGCATGAGTAGAAAATGACAAATTTTCTTGATTAATATTTAGTTGAACAGAAGCCTTTGAGTGATCTCGGGTATTTTCTGAGCAGAGTAGAATAACAACTGATTTGGTAAGGTTAATTTTAAGGTTATGTTGATGCGAATATTGATAGATGTCTAAATCTTGGTTGATCAAATTAGTGGCAATATCTGAATTAGATGGCTCAAAACACTGAAGAAGTTGAGTATCGTCAGCATATGCTGTATATACAAGAAACAAAAGAGGACCAAGAATGGACCCTTGAAGAAGACCTGACGAGATAATTTTAAGTTCAGATATATTTCCTGCGACTGATACGCATTGGCGAAGTTCGCTCAAATAAGAATTGAAAAATCGCAGAGATATCGCGTCGAAATCATAGTAATTTAGCTTTGCCCAAAGAAACGTGTGATCAATGGTGTCAAATGCCATGGAGTAGTCTATGGATACAAGAATAGCTGCCATACGTTTGTCTAGTGCGCTGATGATTTTATCACTAAGGTTCAACAAAGCAGTAGTGGTGCTATGTGATTTACGAAATCCCGATTGATGTAATGGGTATAAGTTATTCAGTAATAGATATTCGGTAATCTGGTCGTGAACTATTCTTTCTAGTATTTTGGAAAGAATTGGCAACAAGCTGATAGGCCTCAGATCCTCCACGGTTGCAGGATTTGCTATTTTTGGTATTGGACAAATAATTGCATCTTTCCATTCTGTAGGAAAGTAACCCTGCTCAAGACAGCAGTTAATAATATTCGTGATATGCTTCAAGATTATTGGGATGCATAGTTTTAACATGTTTAAAGTTATTTTATCTTTTCCGGCAGTGTTCGACTTTATACTCCTGATAGCATTATAAATGGCATAGAAATTTATCGTTCTATTGCAGTTATCGTTCTTGCAGAATACACTAAGAAAGAAGTCGTTAATACCTGCAGCATTCTGTAGATTAGGAGATATGATGTTATTACGTTTAAATCGAATATTTAGTTGTTGTAGCCGTTTCCAAAATTCGCGATTAGAAGTTTGATTTTGTAACGAACTTAAATACGCGGCTTTTTCTCTCCGCACCGATGCTAAGGCGAAATTACGAATATTTTTATAAGCTTCCCAGTTTTCTTGTGTCTTATTTTTGTTGTAAGCAGATAATGCTCTGCCCTTTTCTTTTAGGATCAGCTTTAAGGGGTAGGTTAGCCAAGGCGCTAGGGGTTTGTTTATTCTCACTGTTCTCATCGGTGCATGAATGTTAAATAGTTCTGTGATGTAGTTTGTTAACAGAGATACTTTATACTCAATGTTATTGACATAGAATATGTTATCCCAGGGCACATGGTTTAGATCGTAATAAGAAAAGAGAAGTGGTATTATCCTAAATTTATCATTTTAAGATCCTGGGACTTCTGTGGATTATTTTTGTAGAATTCCGGGATGGTCTCAGTACCAAATCCAAATCCCAGGACTGTAAAATCTAATTGTAAGTTTCCTGAATAAAAAAATATGCATTTGAAGACTAAACTCTCATCGAAATAGTTTCTACGCGTATTTGAAAATAAGAAAATTACGATTTTACTCAAAAAATATATATCTTGACGGGTTGACATATGACAGAAGTCTTTTGTTATGATTTATGTTCGATAGAAAATTGACTTGCAGAAAATTCATGTAACGATGAATTTCCAAAAAAAACACCTAGCTCCCGGACTATTAAAGGTTATGTTTTGCTGTAATATTTGTTAGTTTTGTATTGGTTATGTGATAGTACATAAAAATAAATAATAATCAGTATAGGTACTATATATAGTTATCAACCACATAACCCACCGAGGTTATATGGTTTTCGACAAATTACATACAATAATATAACTTTGTATTTTTAGTGTTTTAACGGGAAATTTTTGATGACGTTTGATATTCTTTGTTTACAGATCATTGCCTTGCTGATACTACTGAGCGTAAAAGCTGTCAGAAGTAGATAGCGCGTTATCAAATAATTAATTATATTCCTATAAAATACTAAATTTAGCCTGCTCTTGTTTCGCACTTTTAGTGGAATAAAACCTACCTATTTATGCTTTTTTAATAATATTTTGCCAATAATTACCATGAAATAATACTAACGTATCATCAGCATATGATAATATTTTCATTTGAGTAATCTGGCTAGTAGTGTGCCAAAAGAAGTCGATCAGTTATAGAAACATATAGGAGCGACGTAATATTTACAGAAATTTAAATATATCGAATAAACTTTCTTCATTTGTTCCCTTAATAGACTCGAGCTTCCATGACAAAAAAGGTAACCCCATCGAACACCTCAAATTTAAAAGGTGAGAATGGTTGCAACACATGTGAATATCATCTTACGCCTGCCAGACCATTAAAAATGTGTTGTTTTTCATGAATTTTTGAATTTAGCTAAAAAAGTGATTTTACATTTCAAAACGACTATTTGAAATTTTCTCAATTTGTGGTAAATAGTGAATCATTTTTGAGAAAATTGGTCTGATTTTTGTTTTAAAATGAAATTTAAGATCTCTCCTATCTATTACAACTGGTCGATCTGACAATTTTTGTTAATTGGTCAGACTTAATTTTGAATGCGCAGCATCAATGCATCAGGATTAATCACTGGCATATTGAAACATATTCTTTATAGGATTTTGCAAACAGCACAAAATATAACTATCTATGAGAACTAAAAGAAAAACTGTGTAAAAATATTAATGAAATCTTCATTTAATCTGCATTCTTTCGATAACCTGAATTCTGGTTTTGCTAGCAAATTAAAATTCTAAAATGAATTTGTTTAATTTCTTATTTGAAAATTCTCATTCAACAACTAGCATCCACACAGTCCCCTACGGCCATGCAGATTAAACTAGCATCTACATAACCCCCTAACAAAGGCCTAAAATGAATTTATTTACCTACCTTGTCTTAAAAAATTTTCATTCTAATGGATTACATTTTCATAAAATCTATCATTCTGTCTTTTTGGAAATGCTTAGCCTTTGAAACGTTTTTCGCCCTTATTCTGAGCTCATCAGAAAGGCATAAAGCCACTCATAAAGATGTTTCATGCAAAACCAAGACAATTTCTATGAATAAATATGAAATAATTATATTTGATATTGACTGACAAAAACAACAGATCTTCGCCTATCTATTAGTTAACTAGTATTGAAGCCTATATACTCTATGCATGTTTAAAAGTGAATTATTATTTGTTTACTTATAATTGTATTGAAACATATTCTTTTGTTTATTTGTTGACTGTTACTTTTCATGAATTTTTTAATTTAGCTAAAAAAATGATTTTAAAATTCAAAATGCCTGCTTGAAATTTTGTCAATTTGTGTTAAATAATTAACCATTTTTTAAAAAATTGGTCTGTCTAATTTTTGTTAATTAATTTAAAGTCAACTTTTAGCATAAAGTATCCTTTTCTAAAAGGATCCTTTTGGCGTTGTTTATGGTACTGGCTGTTAATTTTTTTATAAAGCATTTTTTTATGAAAGTATCTACACGTCATAACACCTCCTTGATTTTTGTTCTAAAATGAAGTTTAAGATCTCTTCTAACTGGTCGGTCTGTTTTGTTAGTTAATTGGTCAGACTTAATTTTGAATGCACAGCATCAATGCATCAGAATTAATCACTGGCATATTGAAACATATTCTTTATAGGATTTTGCAAACGGCAGAAAAAATAACTATCTACGAGAACTAAAAGAAAAACTATGTGTAAAAATGTTAATGAAATTTTTGCATTCTTTCGATAACCTGAATTCTTATTATTTTATTTATTTTAATTTATTCTATTTTATTTATTTTATTTTATGAATACAGCTGCCCAGATAGATGTGAATCCAATTACAGGGCAGGAAATATACAAATAAGCATGTATACAGTACAGGGTAAAAACTTAAAACTAAATATTTTACAATGAATGGTAACTATCAATTTAAAAATGGAAAACGCAAAATAATGTGACCAGATGTAGTAGGAACTAAAGATTTAAAATACATTGCTTTATATTATTAGTACTACAATTAAAAATGTCAAGGTTCAACTGACAGCTTAAGTAGTTAGAGCACATATTGTGAATAGAAGATTTTAATACATTTGTTCTTGGCGTAGCTAAGTACAATAGGGCGTATGAGCGAGTCTGAAAAGATGGAACATTGAAATGTATGGAACTGAGAATATCCGGGCAGTCTATCCGACCTGTTAATAGTTTGTGTAGGAACAAAACAGAAAAATAGACTGTACGTGTCGCTAAGTCATTTAGATTAAATCTAGCTAATGAGTTAGGTTGTGGCGTCCCTCTGGGGGATAAATTCCGTCAGCTTTGAGAGAGGGATATTTGACGTGCCTTCTCTGAACTCGTTCCAAATTAAGAATATGAATATTGTATTGTGGATTCCAGACAATACCACCGTATTCCAGTTTTGGGCGTACAAAGGCATTAAATAGGAGAGAAAGTATGGAAATATCTTTAAAGTGCCTTGAGTTTCGCATAATAAAGCCTAGATTTTCGTAAGCATTAGCAATTGTCTGCTCAATGCGGGCAGCAAAAGTTAATTTTGAGTCAAAGATGACTCCAAAATCCTTGAATTGAGTGCATCTAGTTACCATATCATTGCCTATTTTGTAGGAAAAGTTTATAGAGTTATTTCTTCTCGAAAAGGTCATCGAATTACATTTTGATATATTTAAGGGTAGCCTATTATTTTCGCACCATGTGTTTATTTTTGTGAGGTCGTGTTGCAATCGATAGCAGTCTTCTTCTTAGTTAATAGATGCAAACAGTTTAAGATCATCGGCGTATAGGAGGACATTACTTTGTATATCTTGGCAAATGTCATTGATGAAAATTATAAATAACAGTGGGCCCAAAACAGAGCCCTGTGGAACTCCTGATGTCGTTGATACTTCAGTAGATGAAAACCCATGATACTTCACGTTAAATGTTCTGTTACCAAGATACGACTCGAAAAAACTTAGAAAGTCAAGACTTAAAACAAAATCTGACAGCTTAAGTAGTAAGAGCCCATGATCCAGTCTGTCAAATGCTTTAGAGAGGTCTGTATAAATTACGTCCGCTTGGCCACCATGAACCAGTGTATTTGCGATAAAGTGTGTAACGCTTACTAAGTTGGTAATCGTAGATCTGCCTACCAAGAACCCATGTTGACTATAGGAGAGTTGAGATTTAACATGAAAAGAGATTATATCGTATAGGACAATTTCAAAGAGTTTACCAAAATTACAGAGGATAACTACAGGTCTGTAATTTTCAATATTAGTCTTATCACCTTTTTTGAAAACAGGACAAATTTTTGACCGTGTCCGAGTCCATAATTGTTATGCTAGCAAATTAAAATCCTAAATTGAATTTGTTTAATTTTTTATTTGAAAATTCTCATTCAACAACTAGCATCCATACAGTCCCCTACGGCCATGCATATTAAACTAGCATCTACATAATCCCCTACGGCCACGATGATTCAGTTAAAAATGAGAACAGAGGCCTAAAATGAATTTATTTACCTACCTTATCTAAAAAAAAATTCATTCTATTGGATTATATTTTCATGAAATCTATCATTCTGTCTTTTTGGAAATTTTTTCCTTTGAAACGTTTTTCGCCCTTATTCTGAGCTTATCAGAAAGGCACAAAGCCACTCATAAAGATGTTTCATGCAAAACCAAGGCAATTTCTATGAATAAATATGACAATTATATTTGACATTGACTGATAAAAACAACAGATCTTCACCTGTCTATTAACTAACTAGTATCGGAGCCTATATATATACTCTATGCATGTTTGATTGTTTGCTTATAATTGTATTGGAACATATTCTTTTGTTCTTTTGTTATTTTTCATGAATTTTTGAATTTAGCTAAAAAAAAAATGATTTTAAAATTCAAAACGCCTGCTTGAAATTTTGTCAATTTGTGTTAAATAATGAATCATTTTTGAGAAAATTGGTCTGTCTCAGAATTTTTGTTAATTAATTTGACATACTTTCGGCCAGTACCATAAACAACGCCAAAAGGATCCTTTTAGAAAAGGATATTTTATGCTAAAATTGACTTTAAGTATAAAGTATCCTGTACTTATAGGATCCTTTTAGCGTTATTTGTGGTACTGGCTGGTACAGCCTGTACCATAAATAACGTCAAAAGGACCCTTTAAGTGAAGAATACTTTATGCTTAAAGTCAACTTTTAGCATAAAGTATCCTTTTCTAAAAGGATCCTTTTGGCGTTGTTTATGGTAATGGCTGTTAATTTTGTATAAAGCATTTTTTTATGAAAATATCTACACTGCATAACACCTCCTTGATTTTTGTTTTAAAATGAAGTTTAAGATCTCTCCTATCTATTACAACTGGTCGGTCTGACAATTTTCGCTAATTAATTGGTCAGACTTAATTTTGAATGCGCAGCCTCAATGCATCAGGATTAATCACTGACAACTCATAACATCTTAAAAAAAACAACTGAAGTTTAAAATCTCCTCTATTCATAAAAATTTGTCTGTCATTGAAAAAATGTGTTTCAGACCATGTCAGACTTAATTTTGAAACGTCGTGACGACGTTTTTTTTTAAATAAGCTTTTACAACGGCCGCGTCAAAAGATCACCTTATTTTTTTTTCTGTAATTAAGTTTGAGGTCTCTTTTATGCATAAGAATTGGTCTGTCAGCGAAAAAATGTTTTTCACGACAGACTTAATTTTTAAAGTGCCGCGATACATTATTTAATTAAAAAATGTGGTGTGACCGTTGCTAACGAAAAAAAAATTTTTTTTTCAATTCTAAATTAATATTGTAGATTCCTTTAATATATTCAAATACGTTTCAAATTGAGAAAATTTCAAGCAGGTGTTTTGAAATATAAAATCTTTTTTTTTCTTTTTAGCTAAATTTAAAAATTCATAAAAAATAACAATTAACAAATCTTTGATGGTCTGGCGGGCGTAACATGATATTTACGTTTTGCAACCATTTTCACCTTTTTTGAGGTATTCGATGTGGTACTTTTTTGTCATGGGAGCTCAGTCTATAACTGCAATGCCTAATGAAATATACATCTAGTTAATGGAATCACATACCGACTTCACACTAAATCACCACCTAGTGTAATTAGTAATTAACTATTTAAATAACACATTTTTTGTGGACAATATATCTTTACATACTTTTACGCACATGCAATCCAGACATATCTCTTTAAACAAATAATTGTAAAGACAAAGAAAATAAATTGAAAGTGGAATTTTATGTTCAAAGATTATTTCCACTATGTAATTAACAAAATATTAAAATAAATAATCACCTACCTAGTCTGATGCGGAAGAGCAAGCCCAGTGAAGGTTACATTTATATTTAAATAACTATCATAGCAGATAGCAGAGTGCGAAATAGACATTTGACTTTTTATCGGTGGAGTCCATTTGAACTGGGATATTTCGCAGTTTCATTCAACTTTTACTTTAAATGAATTAAATAAGCATCACTTGACAGTTCAGGCACGATATGAGCCTATAGAAGAAATCTTCGATGTTCTTCATTAGTTGTTTCCTGCTAACCATGTTTATTGATTTTATTTATTATTTGAAGAATATGAGATTAAAACTACCATTTTCAAGCCGTAATTTGAACTTGTTGATGCCGAATGATTTTTGATTATTTATTTTATAAATTTACAACCCAAAATTATGTTACGAAAATAAACTTATTCGCTAGAGATAAGCCTTAACATGAATATTTATGAAGGTCTTCTGAAATAGCGTGGCGATATTTAGAATTAATAAGATTTCTATCTGTTGATTGATCGAATAATCATATTACTTCCACATCCACGTTGCTGTAGTGGAATCATTTTAAAAAATTCAAAAATGTTTTTGTTGAAATAGGTTCCAACTGGAACATATTCTTTATAGGATTTTGCAAACAGCAGAAGAAAACTATCTATGAGAACTAACAGAAAAACTATACTTATGTAAAAATATTAATGAAATCTTTGCATTCTTTCGATAACCTGACTTCTGGTTATGCTAGCAAATCAAAATTCTAAAATAAATTTTTCCAATTTCTTATTATACTCTTCGCAAATACAAAACGAATAGTATATTGCATTCGATCGGCACATTTCTAAAACCGGTAATATGGCTCGTAGAGAAAAAATGTTCATATCACTGTGTTGGTGATCGAATTCTGAACAACTTTCAAAATATCCGTCCGTCCGTTCGTCCGTCTGTCTGTCTGTCTGTCTGTGAAGATCTGTTATTTTTTATCAGTCAATGTCAAATATAAATATTTCATACTTATTTATGGATATTGCCTTGGTTTTGCATAAAACATCGTTATGAGTGGCTTTGTGCCTTTCTGAAGAGCTCAGAATAAGGGCGAAAAACCTTTCAAAGGCTAAGCATTTCCAAGAAACCGAATGAGAGATTTTATGAAAATATAATCCATTAGAATGAAAAAAATTGTAAGACAAGGTAGGTAAGGTAAATAAATAAATTCATTTTAGACCTTTATTCTTATTTTTAACTGAATCTTCATACCGTAGGGGTCATGTTGATACTAGTTTAATCTGCTTAGCCGTTGGATGCTATTGTTATAATGAGAATCTCAAATAAGAAATTGGAGAAATTTATTTCAGAAATTTGATTTGCTAGCATAACCAGAAGTCAGGTTGAGTGAGGAAATTGGGTGTTCAAGTCACAGAAGAAGACTTAATGGATTACTTGCATTGTACGTTCGGAAAAACAGAGAAATTTAAAACGGAAAAACTTACTGTGAAATCAGGAGATTACGTTAGTTTTAAAGTAGAGGCAAGAGCTGATCTGCTTCATAACCTATTGGATCCTTTGAACTGGCCTGAAGAAATCGAAGTCAAGCAATTTTTTCGATACGAAACAAAGCGTAATGCCAAATACAACCAAAGATATGCATACAATCGGAGAACACACCGGTACAATCGCAGATACTATTAAATACAAAGACAATAACTACAATATGTCATTATTACATCAAAACATTCAGTGTCTTTCTAACAAAATTTTACCTTTGGAAATATCCTTAAAAAACTTATATATCGATATTCTCATGATAACTGAACACTGGAAAAATATTGACGAGTTAAACAGCATTCATCTCACTAACTATGTTTTAGCTGCCTATTTTTGCCGTAAAGAAACCATACATGGAGGCTCTGCTATTTACATTAAAAGAAACAATACCTTTAAGTATAAAGAAGTGTCTTGCAATGATATCTCCAGAGAAGGTATCATAGAAACTTGCATAATTGAACTCGAAGACTTGAATATGTATGTGGTTGCCATCTACAGACCACCATCTGCTAATATTCAACTGTTTCTTAAATCTTTTCAGAATCTACTTGAATCCTTAAATTTCGATAAAAAAGTGGTGATAGCAGGTGACTTTAATTTAAACTTTTTATCTAATGAAAGTAACGTTATGTTGTTCAAAGATATGCTGGATTGTTATGGCTTTCAGTTTTTAATAAATAATCCCACTCGAATCTCAAACAATTCTAGCACCTGCATTGACAACATCTTACTAAATGATAAATTTATTAATTTCAATGCAGGTATTGTTGATTTATACTTGTCTGATCATTTAGCACAAACATTAACATTTGAAATAAATAAAAGAAAACCCTTTAAAAAAATCATATATAAACGATGTTTTAACTCTGAAAACACCACAAACTTTCTTAGAATGTTGACTGATGAAAACTGGCAAAATGTATACAATTCATCATGTGTAAACAATGCATTTGATGACTTTTTTAACACATTCTTTTATTACTTCGATCTAAACTTTCCCTTAAAGAAATATTGCATCAATGACAACGATGACATTAATCGTGACCACTGGATAAATGATGAGCTAATAGAACTAAAACGCCAATTATCCATCTATAGCGATCTCTCGAAAAAGTATCCCCAATTCACTGAAACAAAAAATAAAATTCATCTAACTTATAACAATAAACTTAAAAATGCAAAACGATTATACTACGATACGCAGATTAGCCAGGCTGAAAACAAACAAAAACAGATGTGGAAAATAATATTAAATCTGCAAAATGAAAAAAATTCTGACTACAACATAGAAATAATTGAAAATAATGCAGTGTTGACTGATACAGACTTGGCAAATAGATTTAACCAGTATTTCACTACTGCTCCACAACCCAGTATTAACGATTTAGTATTTTTGGAATCAAATGTGCCAATGAAAAATAACTCTTTATTTTGGTCACCACTTGTGGCCTCTGACATTACTGAAATAATAGGCAAATTAAAATGCTCAAATTCTAGCGGTTTTGACAATATATCTAATAATATTTTGAAAAAGTGTAAACACCTCATTTGTGATCCTCTAGCATTTATAGTCAACCTGATGTTTCAACAAGGGATTTTTCCCTCTATGCTTAAATTAGCAATTGTAAACCCACTACATAAAAAGGGCAACATAACCACAATTTCCAATTATAGACCTATTAGTCTTCTTTCAAGTTTCTCCAAAGTTCTTGAAGTTGCAATAAATGATCAGTTGACTATATATCTTTATACATACAAAATAATTCATCCAAACCAATATGGATATATAAAAAATAAAAACACTGATTTAGCTGTGACAAACTTTGTTTCTGAAATATTTAAAGCCATTGATAGCAAATTGCCTGCCCTTGGCCTTTTTATAGATTTCACAAAGGCATTTTATAATGTTGATCATGAATTATTACTTGCAAAATTGTTTAGAAATGGTCTTAGAGGTGTAACCTTAGATTTGCTTAAATCGTATCTACATGGACGTACTCAAAAGGTTCAATTGCCAAATGGCAAAATTAGTTCCACGTGCAACATATCAGCCGGAGTACCTCAAGGCTCAATCTTGGGCCACACACTTTTTGTAATTTTCGTAAATGACCTGAATTACTATCTCAGAAATATATCTCTAACAACTGTTCAATATGCTGATGACACTAATGTCTTGTTAACAGCTGAAAGTGTGGAAGTTCTTATGATACTTGCATATAGAGTGTACGATATGATTACAATGTGGGCTCAGAAAAATTGTTTACTGATAAACCAGAATAAAACCCAGTGCGTACTATTTAAGTCACAAAGATCTGTGTATGCTCTGAGCAACAATTTCTCTTTGCAAATCATAAATACTGTTCAGATGTTAGGTATTACCATAGACTACCATTTGCAGTGGAATTCACATATCCAGGCTCTATGTGGAAAATTGAGCAAATCCTGCTATGCACTACGATTTCTTAAAAATCTCTGTAGTAATCACATTCTGAAAACGTTGTATTTTTCATCCTTTCATTCTCACTTAAGGAATGGAATTATAAACTGGGGAAGCAGTTCGCAGAATCAACGTATATTTATTCTGCAAAAAGTTGCCATAAGAATATTAGCAGATCTGGGTTTTCGTGATTCCTGTAGAGAGGCATTCCGACATCTTAAAATTCTAACAGTTGCTAGCACCTATATTTATGAAGTCTGCCTCTTTGTTTTTAAAAATAGATCCATATTTACACAAAATGCTGTCCCTCACGATCATAACACTCGTCATAAATCAGATTTCCAACCTGACCCTCATGTTACCTCTTTATATCAAAAAAGTATACAATATAATGGCTGCAAACTATTTAACCACCTACCGCAAGGAATCAGGGAATTATCGAACTCTTACATTTTTAAAAGGAAACTTAAAAATTATTTGTTGGAAAGAAACTGTTACACATTGAACGAGTTTTTTTCTGTCTAGTGTCTTTTTTTTATATATATTTAACTTTGTATTTGACGCATTTTTTTTTTTCGTATACGTATGTATGTTTTGTTTTTTTTTTTATGTATATATGTATATGTTGAAAACAAATAAACTATCTATCTATCTATCGAAATAATGCAAAGATTTCGTTAATATTTTTACATATAGTTTTTCTTTTATTTCTCATAAATAGTTTTCGTCCGCTGTTTGCAAAATCCTATAAAGAATATGTTTCATTACTATAAGCAAACAAATAATAAATAATTCACTTTTAAATAGCTTCCGAATGTCATGAAATGTCGAGATTTTAAATTTGTGCGAAAGAAAATTTCTGATTGTCTGTAACTTTTTCGTGCGCACATTTTCTCTAGAACGGTTGGTGGTAATGGTGGTGGCAAAAGTTAAAAAAAAATAGAGAACTTGGCTTCTTGTATACACAACAAATCCCAAGTTTCTGGACTCTGAACTTGGAAGTTATTTTGTGTTTAGAAAGAAAAAATGTGGCTGAGGGTTTTCGGGGTCACTGATTGCGAATTCATTGTAAAAAAAGGGTTTCTGGAAATTTTCTCGGAATTTTCCGAACATTTTTGTGAATTATGCATTAAGTATCATAAATAGAGTTGATTTATAGAAATATTTTCCAAAAATGTTTCAAAATTTTTACTGAAATTAGAAAATTCTGGGTAATAATATTTTATGAGAATTGACATTTTATTGGTAATTCCCTAAAAATATTTGAAGAAAGTCCTCAAACAGGTAATCGATCGAAGTAATGAATTATTTTTTATATTAAATTTTTAGATATAGTCAATTCTGCTTATAGTACGGAAGCCCATCGACAAAAGTGGATCAGGCATAGCAGTTGCCGCCGCTTGGAGATGTTGTAGGCATCTGTAGGTACGATTTCCCCCCCCCAATGGCAGATCACGCGACCGCGCCCTCTTCGAGAGAGAGGCAAAAAACAAAGAACCGCTTAAATGTTTCCAAAAAATTATGAAAAAATTTAGAGACATTTTTTGGCAAAAAAAAACATCTTTTGTTTCTTGGTATTTTTTCCCAAAGTACTTCCTTCTCCCGGAAAAAAATAACAAAAAAAATAATTCATAGGTTTTTATTAATTAGTTTAGGGTGAAGGAAACGTTTTAGAGAAAAGCTCCAAGAGCCAAAAACGGCTAATTTTTGTCGAAAGAACACAATTTGTAGACAAAAATAATTTCAGCCAAGTATTTCCCTAATTTTTTTTTTTTATTCAGAAAAATCCCAAGAAATTCATGCATATTCTTTGGACAACTTTTGCTCATTAAACCTTTTCTGTAAAGTGCTTCCTTCTCCCGTAAAAAAATTACAAAAAAACGAATTTTCTTTTTTGTTATTTTTTTCCGGGAGAAGGAAGCACTGTGGTAAAACCACCAAGAGACAAAAGATGCTTATTTTTGCCCAAAAAATGTGCCTGCATTTTTTCAGATTTTTTGGCAACTCTTAAACGGCCCTTTGTATTTTGCCTCTCTCTCTCTCTTTCTCTCTCGAAGAGGCGCGGTCACGTTACCTGCCGTTGGGGGGGGGGGGGGGTACCTACAGATGCCTACAACATCTCAACCAAGCGGTGCCCGATCCAAGTTTGTCGATGGGCTCCCGTACTATTATAATTCCATAAAAAATCAAATTGTTTAATAATTTTCTTTTTTATAGGATTTTGCAAACAGCAGAAAAATTAACTATCTATAAAAGAAAAACTTTGTGTAGAAATATTAATGAAATCTTTGCATTCTTTCGATAACCTGAATTCTGGTCATGCTAGCAAATTAAAATCCTAAAATGAATAAGAAATTAGACAAATTCATTTTAGGATTTTAATTTGCTAGCATGACCAGAATTCAGGTTATCGAAAGAATGCAAAGATTTCATTAATATTTCTACACAAAGTTTTTCTTTTATAGATAGTTAATTTTTCTGCTGTTTGCAAAATCCTATAAAGAATGTTTCAATACAATTTTCTTTTTGTTTAAACAATACGCATACTTGAGCGTCCCAGCCGAAATATATCTGATTTTGAATAATTGTTAAGAAGTAAAAACCTTCATCGACTCGACTATTGCTAAATACCCAAAATAATTTTTTTAAATTGTGTTTTATTCCCGGTCTTGTTTTGTTTTTTTTTTGTTTTATTTATTTGCAATTATAATTTGAATTATTATTTAAGTTTCGTTTAATATTTGACAATAGCTGTAAGTAAAACAACAAAATATAATTCTCAACCAGTAATTTTATAATTTTATAAGAAGTAGTGTCGAACATATTTTTTGAACTTTCACTGTTAAAAATGTAATTTTGGATACTGGACGTATTACATCATAGTCATTTTATATTTCTCGAGAACTTTATTACCACTATATCTCACAGGAAATTGAATTCTAATTTTAAATGTTTGTACTTTTTCAATTCTCATTCAATGCCATATTAATTTTTATTGCACTAAAGCACTCACTTAATTTAATGAACAACGTACCCTGTGATGTATGCGTGGTAAACAATTTAAAAGGGTGTATAGAAGCCTATTAAAGTGACAGGTTCTTAGAAAAAAATTGGACCAAGGACTCCTAATACAATCAAATGGGATTTTATCAATTTATCCCCACGAATCCTCTTCTTAAACTGAACATGCTTCTCTAAAGGCCCTTAATCCTGAAGGATCTGTAAATCACTTTACTAAATCTTCCCTAATTAACACAGGTTCTATAGTATGACAGGCACATTTGGCACAAACAACTCTTGCGGAGCACTAGGTCTTAAATGTAATCTATTACCAATTATCGTTAAAAGGTTGGCTTAATTTATGTTTGGCTCTAGATTTAGTAGACCTAAATTATCTCTAATAAACGTGCAGGTTTATTTTTGTTGGCCACCACGCAAAATGCAATTAGTTAATAGAGTATTTCATATTTTTTTTAAAGTAATAATTAAATTGCAGTATAAAACGTAAAATAGATCGGCCAAATGAAAATAATAGATGTTCAGTTAAACAACACATGTGGATTGATTGATTGATTGATTTGCCAGCGTAAGGTGAGCATTGCTGCCGATTCCGGACATACAGTCTGGAGGTTCGTTCCAACACGCAGCTTGGTCATCCGTCGAACACGGCCAAACCGCGTTCCGGAACCAAACCTCGGAGGTTTTATATACCACCGGACTGGCTGCAAACGCCGGGTTGGACATTGGACATGCTTGTTGTCAGCAGCGAGAGTCACATGACGCGTGGGGTAGGCATATAGGATGGGAAGTGGAAGTAGGTGTTTGCGAGATGCTTCTTTTAACTATCATCATCTTATTTATTCTTCTTATAGGTTTTCTGTTTCTTCTTTTTCTGAATCTCACAGCTTTTATTTTTATTTTTTATTTTTATTTATTAACCGTTCCACAGGTAAATATCCATTTACGGCGGAAGTGCTGGGAAGGACCCTATCTCGCGGTAAAAAAATAAGAGCTTTTTATAGCGGGTTACGCGAAAGAGGTACGAGGGAATATTTTGTACACCCTGTATATTGTTTTATTGTAGCAGTCAGTTTTAATTTCCGTTTTCCAATTCCGCTTTTCAATTCTGGATATTTTTCTATATGATTACCTGTATTCAATACCTTTTTTATTTTACTTTTAATTTTTTTTCTCTGTTGTGTAATAAACTAAAAAATTAATAAACAAATACAATTAATAGACTAGACTTGTATTTTGGTCGCTTTTTGTTTTTGTTGGCTACTTCCCTCTTTCTTCTGTAGTATTCCCACACTATTTGCACTCGGTTTCATCCTTCCGGATGTTGTTAAGTGGGTACTATCCACTTCACCGTAGGTAAAACTTCACTGGACCCTTGCTTTTCGATGTACTTTTAGCCACTAGCACATTTCAAGGTGTGACCGAGTTATTCAGAATCCACACTTTATTATTAATTATTAATTTAGCTGGAGTTCAAATTTATATTGCGTGAAGGACAATTTTTTTTAGCCACAATACCGTATAAATTTTATTTTGTTCGCTCAAAATTTGACCGGTCTTTATGTGATTTAAAGTAGAGCGACCCGGCTAGTCTCTATGAAAGATACTGTAATTCTCCTCAGTTAAATAATACATATTTAATAAAAATCTTAGGTGAACAGTAAAACAAAATATTTTCTGTACGAACAATAATTGTTTAATAAAAGCAAGATTGTTATGAAATATAAATGTTCTGTAAAAATAACAATTCTTTTTCTTTGTCAGTTTTTCTTTCACTATTACACGCTCATATATCTTTAACCGTCAATAATTCGACGACATCGTCCTGTGTATTCCTTGAAAAACGAGCAAGTAAGGGACGACCTTTGGACAGTTACTGTCTTATTTTTCAATCTAACAGTCACGGGAAAATGATGATTTAGTTATATTCTTGGTCGTACTGTTATAGGAAATGGTCATATCTCTTCTTTTATTATAAATTTCAGGTGTCTTTTTCAAGCGTTTTAAAACGTTTTGTGTATGTTTTTGAAAAATGAATGTTCAAAGGTGGAGAAAACAGGGTATCTTTCTTTTTCTTCGATGTGCTTTGGATATGGCAGTTCAACTTCCCCATATTCTGTAGAATTATCTTCTTCACCTTCATCATCTGGCTATACTTCATTTGTATCCTCGTCTTTTCGGAAAGAGATGGTTGTAAACTGGATTGAAAACGGTGCTTTCTTATTTTTCTTTTAGGTCGACTCGTGGACGTTATTTATACTGTATAAAGATTGGGCTGTGGTAGATTGTTTTCAACTAGTATTAGGGTATGCAACGATATTTTAAAAAGTCATAGTAATGGAGTATATGAAGCAAATGGCATTTTTCATAAACATTTTAAAAAAATGTAATAATGTATTTTGGGAACAGAATTTAACGGATCATTAAAAAGAATAGTAAAATGTCTTATACAGGGTGGTCCTTAAAGCAACAGCGAATTTCTAATATTAAAATATTGCGATGTAACTAAACTTACCTTAGTAAATACAAAAGTTAATATTAACAGAAATGCAGGGTGTTAAAGTCAATATTATATTTCGAATTGTCTCACATAACTTTTGACATTTTTCAAATATGGTTATGGAAATTGGTGAATAGGGGTTTCTTGAGAAGAAAAATTCAAATCTGCTCCCATATTTGTGTAGTTCTTAGAGGGCGCCACATAAACAAGTTTTAGGTGTAAATGTACTCTTAACTTTCTCACCAGTAACGTTATTACTTTTTTGTTAAAAAATCCTAAACCTATCGCGAAAAAAGTATACTTGTCGTAGAAATTGACCGTTTTCGAGAAAATCGCATTTTAACAATCGGCCTCATAATTCACTATAAGAAATATTAACGTAGTAGGCACCGATGCCAACAATACAGGACAGGAATATTCTATGCATTGGTGGGCGCATTGCCCGTCCTTCGCGACATTAGCAGATAAATTCTAAGTACGGCTCTGTTTGTCTGTTTCCTGGGTATGACGTTCTAGTTAGGGGTGGTTTGGGTAATTATATCATAAAAGTTAAAATCTTGATTAAGAGAGGCGTGTTTTCGTTTTCGTCTTTTATCTTAATCATGCCAGAACATACTTTGCATAAGGGTAATGATGTTTTATCTATTAAGTAATACATTATGTTTATTATTTAATAAAGTGTAGTCAAATAATGCATGCCCCGTTCTCCCCTTATATTAGCTTGGTCGGCAGCTTTGCGTTTTTTATGTACCATATAAATATGGAGTGACCTATACTTAATTATATACGAAATACTCAGTACCTGATTTATAAGGCGCCACAAGCAACAGAATCTTAGCCGGTAATTGAGTGACGCTCGCCTCAACATTCTTGCTCTTGTTCAAAACCAGTTTCTTTTATGCCAAAATAATTTGGTATCATGCACTTATTTCTCTAGAGCCGTAAGGCTTTAAATTATTCATACGAATTATATATAAGAAAAACACACCGTTTCCTGAATTGCGTATTTCGAAATAGTTTTCGATAAATTAAGAAATCTTTAACCAAACATAATCGCGCCATCGAAAAATGTACACAACCATTAATTTACACTTTGACAATTTTTTTTCTACGTTGATTTTTTAATATTTTTAAAATTTGTAAGTACGGAAAAATCGTGAAATTAGGAAATTAAAAAATGTTAAATGTTAAATGTAAAAGATGTTTATGTTATTTCTTAAATAAATGCATAAACTGTAATGAATCCTATAAGGCATTTTCGTAGCATTTTACTCAATATACAGTGTGACACACTTAAATCGCACTTTGCAGCGGCAGGGTTGTCGCTTTGTCCTAAGAATCACTGAGTAATGGAATAAATTATGTACCCGACGAAGTTTTAAAATTATATCTCAATAAGTATAAGAAATATCGATTTTGTGTATTACATAATACGAAAGGTGAAGGAAATTTTACGAAACAAGGGTTTTTAGCATTTGTTATAAAATTAGTTCAAACTAGTAAGTACAATACATTACTCTGAACAAAAAATAAATTCATTTTTTTTGATTTGAGAATCCGTTTAACAGAAGAAAATTAGTTTTAGTTCAAAAAATTGTGTTTTGGCGGCTACTGTCTCAAACACCTTTCAACCCACTACGTTGTAATCTTGTACAAACGGGTTTCTGCTAATTAAGAATATCTTATAGCCCGGGGGCAGCGACAGTTTTCGTGAAATCATTTCTATTGAGCTAGATTTTTTTCCAAAGAGAGTTTAGATAGTATCTATAGTGAAAGTGCAATTCTACCAAACTCTTAGTGGTGCATAAATGAGTAAAAAATGAAATACCGCGTTGCAAAAAATAGATGAATCAAAATTTCGTTTCTCGAATTGTCACGAATTGTCAAAAAATGAGGATTCGCCTTCGGTCCTGCCGGCCCCAATTTTCGATTTTCACCTCGCCATTCACGTTGTATGGTCATTGCCGACCTTCTCCTCGAGATCGAAAGAGAACGGGTCTCCGATCGCCGTATTTATTCAGTTATTACGTTTGAAAACTTGACTTGCGGTCGTGCTAATCGGCGACTATTTTTAAGTGGTTTCCCGAGTTCGAATCACGCCGTTTTCAATTTTTTGGCAGATGTTTTTGATTCTATAATTGCTATTCGCTCCGTTCTATTGCATTTCTCGGAGAAGTTTTGCATTTTCCGCCGCGGAATATTAATCTGCACTATTTCGATTAAAAATCACATTCTGCCTCCACTATAGGGTGACTAAACCTTTATTAGACGTTCTTGAAATCACAGGGTATAAAAAAGTTTAGTAAAACGATTTCCAACGTTCTGCATTTATTTCCCGATTGCATAAAAATTTAGTTCCCATCATTTCAATTCCTTCTTTATTCATTTTTCGATAGTAAAAAGCATGTATAAAAATTTCAGATGGTATAGAGACGTTGTGGATAGAAATGTTAGAGATAATGTAATCTTATTTTGCGTGAATCAAAAGTACTTTTTTTTTAACTTGCAGCCATTATTAACACGTTGACTGTCATGAGAAGCACGTGAAAATCTTTATGTGGGTGAGTAAGTAAGTACTACCACAGACATACATGGAGCCACTTTTCATTTTTGCAAAGTTTGCCCGCATCATGGAATTCTGACGTCACTTCCGGTCGCGATTTTTTGTGTCATCGAATACATGAATAAAACTCACGTCAAAATGTAGGTTTTGAGGTACAGAATGAGATTGTAGTGGGCTGCCAAGCTTAATTTGCCCGCAACCCTAAGACACCCTCGATTAAAGTATTTTTTTTTCTGTTTTCTTAAGTCATCAAATACATGAATTATTTTTTTCTTACGTTAAAGTAGTTATTAACAAAAATAGGCTGCCTCTTCTTATTTGCCCACATCCTCCCATTTTGACGTCACTTCCGGTAAAATTCTATGACGCGGGCAAAATTTGCTTATATAAAAAGTGGCTCCCTGTAGATCTGTGGTAGTACTTACCCATTCATACAAAGTTTTTCATGTATCTTATTTATAGGAAATCTATACAGCGGGCTCCCTACCTATATGGGACATATTTTCTGGTGGTCTGCCGGTGGTATTGCCGTTTTTGCAATGTCTACCAAAGATTTAGCCACCCTATAGCGGAGGTATAATGTGATTTTTAATCGAAATAATGAAGATTAATATTCCGCAGTGGAAAATGCAAACCTTCTCCGAGAAATACAATAGAATGGAGCGAATAGCAATTATAGAGTCAAAAATATCTGCCAAAAGTTGAAAACGAAAAAAAAGTATCCCCGGGCGGGATTTGAACTCGGGAAACCACTTAAAAATAGTCGCCGATTAGCACGACCGCAAGTCAATTTTTCAAACGTAAGAACTGAATAAATACGGCGATCGGAGACCCGTTCTATATCTCGATAGCGAGGAGAAGGTCAGCAGTGACCGTACAACGGGAATCGCGAGGTGAAAATCGAAACTTGGGGCCGGCAGGAGCGAAGGCGAATCGTCATTTTTTGATAATTCGTGACAATTCGAAAAACGAAATTTTCGTTCATCTATTTTTTTACAACATGTTTAATTTTTTACTCATTTATGCACCACTAAGAGTTTGGTAGAATTGCACCTTCATTATAGATACTATCTAAACTCTCTTTGGAAAAAAAATTAGCTTTATAGATATTAACTCGAAAAATCTGTCGCTGCCTCCCAGTCTATTACTGTTTTTTTTTTCTAAATAAATCGTTAATATTTTTTTTGAAAAATCTTTTCAAACCCCCTTAAAATCGTCCACTAACTGACATGTATCACATATTACTAAATTCAAAGAATCACCTTATCGATCTTTTCTTTCCACCAAAGTTTGAAGGTAATCAAGCATCAATGAGGTATACAGGGGTGTTGCGATCTTAGGTGGGTCACACTGTATAAAAGGTAAATTTAAGATGTCTACGAACTTAAAATTAGATTTCTGCATTATATTTTCAATAATATAAATCTGATGTAACCGTTTATTAAGTAATAAATTAATTGAAAATGTTCTTAATTATTTACTCGAAAATCGTGGCATTTATGGAAAAAAAATGCATTTTTCGTAAAATTTCCTCATCTTTCATATTATGCAACACATAATATCGATATTTTGTATACTTACTGAGATATAATTAAAAAACTTCGGCGAGTACATACATTATTCCAATATTTAGTGATTTTTAGGACAATGCGACGACCCTGTCTCTGCTGCACTTCTGTGCACAAAATTTCCTTGGCGAATTATTTTTGGGTCAAAGTCAAAACCCATAGAAAATGGACTCTATGTGTTTTGAGATATATTGTTGTTAACGCGAAATTATACCTCGAGTCACTCTCTCCCCATGCCTCCTCGGTACTATACTTTGTTTAAATTAATAATTTTTTTGTAATTTGATGTTGGTCTAATTATCTTTGGTCCTACTTTACATAAAAATGGTGTAGTGGACAAAGAAATTATACCACACTGTTTAATAAAATTTAATGACACTTTATACAAAATTGTTATTAATACGAATGTTTCTAAAAAAAGTTACTGTTTAAAAAAAAAGCAAGAAGTGTTTGTAAGTTATTGATGAAAACAAATTCGTTTTAAAATGTTTCGTAGAACTTCTATACTTTTATAATTAGTCAGTCTGTAAGCTAGGCGAAATCTCAGCTAGCCTGGCAGCACATCAGACTGAAACTCTGCTTTTTGTGACGCAAAAAACAACCAGCCTGTGACCATCACGTGGTGAACACAAGTATATATACTACTAAAATTAGTCTTTTCGTCTTTTGTTCGGTTTCGGCGTCGCCTACCGTGACCTCACCAATATCAGATCGCAGATTATAATGATTATGTAAGAAGAGTTCCAAGTTCCAACGGTCCAACCCACATATTAAGAGCCTGTACGTTCAAGGCCAACTACTACAAATTCGCGATTTCACTTGGCAGCGAACAATTTGCAATTTGCATTTTTTCCTGTAGGAATGTGCTAAGCTGAAAGATTGATGACTGTTCTGCTGGTAACGTTTAATTTAACAAGTAAAAAATTAATTAGACATTTATTGTTATAACTTATAACAGAATTAACCATTAATAATTGTATAATCAAGGAGTTCCTTAAAAATACAGATTTTATAAAATAAAGCTAATATATTTCTATAATGTAGATAGGTATCGTCAATATTTTATAGTTGATTATGATTAGGCAGTCATTCTTTGTGTTCTAACGGAGGAAAAATAGTAAATGATGCACGTTGACTTTCTTGTTTATAGTGTCTGTATAGCTCGTGTTATGTTTGATTTAGATGACAGTATAGCTTTTGCAATTTGCAAAAGCGATTTTCGGTTTGGTTCATCAGTAAATTACCCTTTCTGTTGTCGCGCCAATATTCTTGACTAAAGATGACGGTCTCGGATGATTAGGGGTCGAGCTTGAGCTCTTTGCCCCAATCATCGCTGTAGACCTGGACCCGCCCCGTAAGGGGTGGGCCTGCTTTTTCGCCTCTCTCCCCCCCCCCCGCAAATGCGGACAGTATTGGCGATGTTAGCAAACCTCCCCTGGTCCTGGCTGTTGGACCCTGACAGCTGGGTCGTTTCTTCTGGCGCTCTTCTGTCTTGGTCTTCTTTCTTCGCTGGCATGTATAGGCTCCCGGGAGCGTCTTTCGTCTGTCGTGAGAGGGAACGGCTGTTACCGAGCCCTCTCGGAGTTTGAAAGGAGGGTGTTGACTAGTCGGAAGCCCAGGGTGCCAATTGGCATCATGTGCTCCGATTTCGTCGGAAGGAAGTGTGAACTGTGTAGTTCAGGATTGTGTTCGGCCAGAGACGCTTTCTTAGCGTCAGAGGCCGGCACGGGCTAGGGTAAGGGTACCGAGCTGGTTGTTTGCTTGGTACCCTCGGGATCGGGTATTGGATGTTTTTGGTCATTGTCTCTTTGCGGTGTGGCTTGCAGATCGGGCTGAAACAGATAAAAGGTTAGTTATACTTACCCATTATCCAGGATCTGGAGCTTCGGCCTCTTGTGCCTCGGAGCGTCGTTGGGGTCATTCTGTTGTCTGTATTGTTGTGGAACTATTTAAAAATTCCCGTGAATATAAACTATATAGATTTTCTTGAATTCGGGGATGCATGAAAGCTTAGCAAGCTTTCTATCTTTACACGTACGCCTTCTCTTTTTTTTCTCAATTCCCTGTTTTGTTCTATTCCTTCTTCCTTGACATTTATCTCTGTTACATGCAGTTTCCGCCTCCCATATAAGAAACCTTACAACTATATACAAATATGCATATGTGAGTGATCACGCGAATGGGGACCAATTTTATAATATGTTCAAAATGGCCGCCGCTCCAAGATGGCGGATCATCATTTTCTTGATATGGGTATCAAAGGAAAAGGCTTGACAAGTAGAAAACAAATATGTCATCAATACTTAAAAATTGAAAATGACGGCGTCAACATGGCGGATAGGTTTTATCAATTATCGTCAGATTCGACTGAAACTCGATATCTGTGGGTAATCGAGGTTTCAGATTAGAATTATTATCTGGTCCAAATTTTTAAGACTAAAAAATAAATAATAGTTAAAAAAAAAGTAAAAAACAGGCTTTAATAGCAAACCGAACTAAAAAGTAAAACCGCTGCCTAAGGAATCACTACTTCCACATCCAGATTATTCGTCCAAGTCACTTTAAAGGAAACAGCTTGACTATATTTGCACTCTAGTATGTGGAAATTATTGGTCATAGAATTTTAATAATATTTGGGGTAGATGTCATAGAAAAGTTTGAGGAGTTGGTTTCTACCATATACGTTAAAAATGAAGTTTCTAGTTTACCGTACTTATTTTCCACTATTTACAACCTACCACCTCAATGGAGTCATCTCAATCAGATGTCACTACAATACATATGTGTACTAACTTTCGAGTGAATATCTCAATTTGATGTTATCAATCCCATTAATAATGAAGCGGAGGTGGTAGAGTTTGAAAAATATTAGAAAGAAATCTGAGGCCTTGGTTTCTAGTATATACACCGAATCCCAAATTTCTGTTGTCTTACCAGCTTGCTTTACTTATTTTCCCCTATTTGCCCCTATTTAACCCCCAACCCTTCAACGGCATCATCTCAAATTATGATCTAATTTCAGACGTCGTTATAATACATACGTGTACCAAATTTCAAATGAATATCTCAATTTTATTTTATCAACCCTTTTCATATTGGAGTAGGGGTGGTTAGGTTGAAAAATATTATAAGAAAATCTGACGCTGTGGCTTCTAGTACATACACCGAATTTCAAGTTTCTGTAGTCTTACCAACGTTTTACTTATATTCCTCTATTTACCCCAAATTAACCCCCAACCCTTCAACGGAATCATCTCAAAATATAAACTAATTCCAGACGTCGTTATAATACATACGTGTACGAAATTTCAAATGAATATCTCAACTTTATTTTGTCAACCCCATTAATGGGGTAGGGGTGGTGGGGGGGTTGAAAAATATTATAAAAAAATCTGAGGCCTTAACTTCTTGTACATACACCGAATTTCAAGTTTCTGTACTTATACCAGCTTGCTTTACTTATTTCCCCATATTGACCCCTAAATAACCCCCAACCCTTCAACGGAATCATCTCAAAGTATAATGTAGTTCCAGATGTCGTTATAATTCATACGTGTACCAAATTTCAAATGAATATCTCGATTTTATTTTATCAACCCTTTTAATAATGAAGTAGGGGTGGTGGGGGTTGAAAAATATTATAAATAATCTGAGACCTTGGCTTCTAGTACATACACCGAATTTCAAGTTTCTGTAGTCTTACCAGCTTGCTTTATTTATTTTCCCCTATTTAACCCCCAACCCTTCAACGGAATTATCTCAAAATATAATCTAGTTCCAGATGTCGTTATAATACATACGTGTAGAAAATTTCAAATGAATATCTCAACTTTATTTTATCAACCCCTTTAATGGGGTCGGGGTGGTGGGGGGTTGAAAAATATTATAAAAAAATCTGAGGCCTTAACTTCTAGTACATACACCGAATTTCAAGTTTCTGTACTCTTACAAGCTTGCTTTACTTATTTCCCCCTATTTACCCCTATTCAACCCCCAACCCTTCACCGGATTTCCTCAAAAAACAATCCAGTTCCAGATCTCGTTATAATATATACGTGTACAAAATTTCAGGGCAATATCTTAAACCGTTCCGGAGAAAGCGTGCGGACAAAAAAAGTTAGACAGACCGACAGACAGACAGAAAAATTTTTTTCGCTCAAATTTAAAATCTCGACGTTTCATGACATTCTAAACCTATTTCACGAATAAAAATTTTTTTGCGATTACTATACTTCCAATCCACTACGTGGATGTGGAAGTAAAAATAATACAATACAATACAAAAAACCGTGGGGTGCTTGATATAACTGGTATAAATATTTCATAGTAGGTAATAAGCACCCCACGCTTTTTTGTATTGTGTTGTATTATTTTACTTCCCTCGCATACCGAAGGGAAGTATTGTATTCGAGAAAAAATCACCCTCCGAGATTTTTTCGGATTCTGACGTTTCAGAACACGTAGATTCCGAAAATATAGGTTTTTCAATTCCGTCAGTCTGTCTGTCTGTGTCTGTCTGTCTGTCTGTCTGTTGGTGCATTAACTAAAAAACTACTTGACGGAGAGCATTCAAATTTGGTAGGTAGTTAACCCTACTGTCAGCGAAGAACTGGTAGAATTTTCACTGAAAAATATACAGGGTGGACCGTCTAAACGGAAAAAATAGTGAAAAAATTTTTTTTTGCTCAAATTTAAAATTTCCACGTTTCATGACGCGCTAAACCTATTTCAGAAAAAAAAAAATTTTACCACTAAAAAAAAATTTTTTCTTCGTTCAAATTTAAAATTTCCACGTTTCATGGCATTCTAAACCTATTTAAAAGAAAAAAAAAATGGAAAATTTTTTACCAACATTTTTGAAAAAAATTTTACCACCAAAATAGATGATTTTTTTTTCTCAAAATTTAAAATTTCCACGTTTCATAGCGTTCTAAATCTATTTAAAGAAAAATTTAAAAAAATTTTAACATTTTTGAAAAAATTTCACCACAAATAGATGGAATTTTTTTTCCGATTTAAAATTTCCACGTTTCCATGGCATTCCAAATTTATTAAAACCAATTTAAAAATGTTTTAGGAAAATTAAAAAAAATCGGTAAAGGTATTTACACAGAACTTCCCTCGTTATGTGTGCATGGCGGTCACTCTAAAAAATTAATAATTACGAAAAGACATTGAGAATAATAATCGGAATATAGTTATTGCTATTATTACGAAGAAAACTTGATAAGTTTTGGTCAAAACAACATACAGATTGCTCATCCAACAGCAAAAGTTCAATACTAAATAGCAGGTGCCACATATGGCAGGCTGCGCAAATACCTTTACAAATGTCCACCATGACTGAATTATTTCTTGGGATGACCACCCTGTACATTTTTCAATAAAAGTATAATAGGTGCATATGCCAGATATTATTGCCATCTGTCATATTTTCAATCCAACATTCACGTAATAGAGTGGAAGTGTAGTGGTGGTTAAAAAATTTCATTTTTTTTTTAATTTTTCAAAAATTTTGGGAAAAAAAAATTTCAAAATGTTTTCTTCTGAAATAGGTTTAAAATGTCAAACGTAGAAATTTTAAATTTGAGCAAAAAGGAAAGTTTCCTTCTATTCTATAGTAGTGGTAAAGAAGTTTAAAATTTAAAAATTGCATATTTTTTTAAAAATAGGTTTAGAATGCTATGAAACGTGAAACTTTTAAATTTGAGCAAAAAAAAGTTTCCATCTATTCTAGTGTTAAGTTTTTTTCCAAACTGGTAAATATTGCAAAAATTTATTTCCGAAATTGGTTTGGAATGTCATGAAACGTGAAAATTTTAAATTTGAGCAAAAAAAAATGTTTTTGTCTATTCTGTAGTAATGATAAATAGATTAAAAATGTTTTCAATTTTTTTTTTCATTTTCCAAAAACATTTTCAAATTTGATTGAATAGTTTTAGGATGCCATGGAAACATGGATAGTTTAAATCTGAACAAAGAAACGAAATCTATCTTAGTGGTAATTTTTTTTAAAAACAGTAAAAAAAAATCTAATTTTTCTTTTAAATAGATTTAGAATGCTATGAAACGTGGAAATTTTAAATTTGAAGAAATAAAAAAAAATCCATCTATTTTAGTGGTAACATGGTAAAAAAAGTTTCAAAGAATTTTTTTTTGAATCAGGCTTAGAATGCCATGAAACGTGGAAATTTTAAATTTGAAGAAAGAAAAAAAAATTATTTCATTTTAATAGTAAAAAATTTTTCAAAAATATTGGTGAAATAAATTTTCAATTTTTTTTTCCCCGGAATAGGTTAAGCATGTCATGAAACGTAGAAATTTTAAATTTGAGCAAAAAAAATTTTTTTTCATCTTGGTAAAAATTTTTTCAAAAATGTTTGAAAAAAATTTTCAAAAATTTTTTTTCCTGAAACAGGTTTAGCGCGCCATGAAACGTGGAAATTTTAAATTTGAGCAAAAAAAAATTTTGTTCAACTTGGTAAAAATTTTTTCAAAAATGTTTGAAAAAAATTTTCAAAATTTTTTTTTCCTGAAACAGGTTTAGCGCGTCATGAAACGTGGAAATTTTAAATTTGAGCAAAAAAAAATATTTTTCATCTTGGTAAAAATTTTTTCAAAAATGTGAAAAAAATTTTCAAAAAATTTTTTTTCCTGAAACAGGTTTAGCGCGTCATGAAACGTGGAAATTTTAAATTTGAGCAAAAAAAAATTTTTTTCACTATTTATTCCGTTTAGACGGTCCACCCTGTATATTTTTCAGTGAAAATTCTACCAGTTCTTCGCTGACAGTAGGGTTAACTACCTACCAAATTTGACTGCTCTCCGTCAAGTAGTTTTTTAGTAAATACACCAACAGACAGACAGACAGACAGACAGACAGACAGACAGACAGACAGACCGACAGACAGACAGACAGACAGACTGACGGAATTGAAAAACCTATATTTTCGGAATCTACGTGTTCTGAAACGTCAGAATCCGAAAAAATCTCGGAGGGTGATTTTTTCTCGAATACAATACTTCCCTTCGGTATGCGAGGGAAGTAAAAAATGAAAACATGTTTTAGTAATCTATTTATCACCATTATAGAATAGACGAAATATTTTTTTGCTCAAATTTAAAATTTCCAAGTTTCATAACATTCTAAACCTATTTCGGAAAAAAAAATTTACAACATATTTTCACCAATTTGGAAAAAAATTTAACACTAGAATAGACAGAAAACATTTTTGAAAATTTGTTCTATATTTTAATCACCACTATACTTCCACTCCATTACGTGAATGTGGGATTGAAAATGTGAGAGATGGCAATAATATTTGGCATATCCTATTATATACTTTTATTGAATAATGGCATACCAAGAAATAATTGAGTCATGGTGGACATTTATAAAGGTATTTGCGCAAGCCTTCCATATTTGGCACCTGTTATTTAGTATATTGAACTTTTGCTGTTGGATGAACACTCTGTATATTTTTTTGACCAAAAGTTATCAGGTTTTCTTTGTAATAATACCAATAATTATATTCCGATTATTATTCCCAATGTCATTTCGTAATTAATAATTTTTTGAGTGACTGTCATGCACAAATAACGAGGGAAGTTCTGTGTAAATAACTTTACCGATTTTTTTACTTTTTTGTTCAGCGTGTTTTTTTTAGTTTTTTTAAACTATTGTTTATTTTATTTCTGAGTTTAGCAAGAAATACTAGAATTTTTTACTTTATTCTCACTATTTCACTTTATTTTAGATGTTTTGCGTCTTACTGAAAAATTACCTGGTAAATCGGATTTTGGGCTACGGATTTGAATTCAGCCCCAAAAAGTACATAAAATCTATGTATTCATGTCTCTGGTACAGAACTTTTTTTAACTCCGTCGCACAGTGGGGCAAAAACAGACAATTCTTGGCAAAAATTCTAAAACTCATGAAACCAACTCAAAATAAGCTCGCGAATGCAGCAAAAATAACGAAAAAAATGTGGCTGAATAGTTAGGGTAGTTTTGATAGGGTGGAAATTGAATTTACCGCCTAAAATTCTGAAACTTCGAGTTGGAATAGAATTCGAACTCCACATTAACAGAAAAATTGTGTTAAAAATAACTTGATGCAAGGGGGTGAATTTTTAAGGGTGGTAAATTAAAATATCTAAATAAAATTCTGAAACTTTGGATTTGTATAGAAATTAGCCTCCAAAATATTGAAAAATTGGTGAAGAAAATCCCTATTATGAAATAGGGTAGTTTTAGGGGGTGAAAACAAGAATATTCTGAAATTCACGTAAGCTAAACAATATTTCAATATAATTACTATCACTGAACTGAATTTGTGAAATATCTTGACAATAATTGTTAATTATAAATTAAACACTGCTTTTAGATGAATCAGTATATATATTATAGATACTCTACATATGTTTCGGCTTGTTAGGCCTTTATCAAGAGTAGTACAAAGTGAATACTAAAGTTTGCAACGTGGTTATTCTAATTTATACCTAAAGTATTCATGCTTTAATCTATTTATGGCCTCTAATATATTTAAGACTTAAACTTTAATTTTGGGAATTTTTCAGATAGGCCTAAGCTGATTATATAAATCAATGGATAACTCTTAGCAATTTGTTAAATATAGGGGTGTTCAAGGAATTTTGCTGGTCATTCGTGGTACAAGGGTTGTTTTTAAGAGATTTTTTTTATGTTGTCTGCAACATAAATTTGCTTCATTCAGAAAGAAAAGGTAAACATTTAGATCTTCTTGAACAACTAGAAAGAGTGTTTAAGGTGTCTAGATAACTTAGCCTCAATCAGTAATGCTAGGGCATCTTCACCTGACATTTGGTTAGATTGAAATTGGAGAGATCTTTTATAAGCCTGTCTGATCTTACTTGCTCGTGTAGGAGTGGTTGCAGTGGCTTCTTTTACTAATTTAGAAGCTTCTGCATGGCCAGACGCTCTTAGAGTCATCTGGGTAGCGTAACTTAGTACCTCAATACTGGTAGATTTTCGTAAGTCTTCAGTTTTTTTGCGCTTAGTGCGTTCAGTACTTTCTCCAAAAGAAATTGTCGGACGTCCGCGCTGCTTTAATTTTGAAGGTTCGTAGCTTGTAAAAGAAATTGATGTGTCCAGCCAATTTCCATATTTCTTTAAAAACCTAGATTTCGATCTTCCCACTCTCATCCACCTCGACTTGAAATCTGATTTAAAGTGGTATATTTTGCTTTGTAAGCACTTTATATACCGCTCAGGACAACCTATCATTTTTTTGATATGTGTTTGTAAATAAGTAAACTGATCTTCCGTTTCTGACCAGAACCTTGTAAAATGTCGAAAAGTTCTTTTCGGCTCATGGTAATATTAGAAATTGTTCCTGAAATCAAGAAAAACAATAATTGTTAAAATGAATTCAAAATTACCATAATTTCCGTAAAAAAATATTTTTTTATCATAGAAATGCAAAAAAATCGCAAAATATTTTAATGGCCCTAATTTGTACATTGACAACACAATTTAATAACGCAAACGAAAGTGCTCGAGATGCCTCGATACACAACTAAAAGTTTCCCTATATCTACAAACCCACTATTTTTATAAAATTTTACAGTAATGACTAAATACTTTTATTTAACGGTGATCAATTTTTTTTTTACACAATAAAAATTACTAAAAATATAACACATACCTGAAGTTGACGGCTCCATAACAAAACGGTAGAATTTTAAGAATTTATCACAAAATACAGCATTCAAAGTTCACTTAACAAATCGGCTCGATAAGAATACATATGCGCTCTCCGCAACTTACTGCTCTTAACTGAATTTTTAAGGGTAGGGCAGGGCGCGTTGTAGTATCTTATCATGTCTGTCTTATGCGCCCAATAGTTGGCTACACTAGTATCATAAAATCAAATATGTTTACAGCACTTTAGATTTTGAATTAATACCAACTTTTAGGGGTTCCGGCCCCACTGTGCGTCGTAGGGATTGGTGTAAGACTGCTATTAAAAATTGTTATACGTCTAACGTCTCCATCAGTTGATCTGTATGTACGAGAACACTCTACTGGTCGCAATCCTTAATGCTTGTACTTGATTTTTTAAATTACTTCGTTTACTATCAAATAGAACCTTTATGAATTTCTTATGATCTGTAGAGTAGTTTAATTGTTATAAATATTTATTTAACACAGTTTTCGCGAACCATTTCTCACGTTCTCGGCGGCCATTGATTGGATAAAAATAACAGTAATTAAAACAGGGAAATTATTTTTTAGTGTAATTCGCTCTAGGTCATAAAACTGAACAACGAATTGGTCTACACCTCTTAATGTCGAGGCAATTTTTGTGATACAAGTTTAACAATATCTCGATCTGTTTCTAATATATCAAAGGTCATTAAAATGTATGGGTACATTGGCAACATCTAAAATGGCGACGCTCTTGTAATGAACAAAATTGCGTTCATTTTCTTATTTTTGTTGTAAATGACAGCATTTACAACACTTAAAGTGTCATTTTGCGGATAAATTAATACGCTAATCATTATTTTGTGAAAACGAAAACTAAAACAATATATTTATTGCAAATCAAATGCAGAGTTACTAGGGAAAATTACAAACCAAACAAAATGTACATATTTCTTTAACAATTAAATATGTAACTTTCTTAAAAATATATATAATGTATAATATTCCCTATGTATAATAAATAATACAATAAACCTTATAAATTGTTTTTCGCAAGACAATAAATAAAGACAGGTATTTAGAAATTAAATAAAATATTATGCTATATCGAGTAGTCCTGATCTGATAGTTTAGCTTTTAGCATCACCACATGCATCACATGCTCGAAAGTTTTGTATGGTTGGTTGCATACCGTGTGAGTTCGCCAATAGTGGAGTAAAAAGGAACATTGATGTGTATAGACTGTACCAAACTTATAGCAGTCTAAGTCGTAAAACAGAGGAGCGCTCGATTTAATAAGGACATGACGTTCGTCTGTTGGACAGGAACTTAAAATATTAGAATTTTTGCACCAAGGCTACAAATAATTGGGGTCACAAGTAAATTCTCTTGCTGATTAAATTGGATTGGCTGAAGTCTTATTGAATACTTCTTGTTAGTTAAATCTTATTGAACAACAGGCATGTAGAAATGTACACTTGTTTGCAAACAAAATAGTACATTATTAACATTATTATCTAAATTGCCGGCTACTGTGAAAAAAAAAAGCAGGAAAATTGAACTCCGAAACTTTTTACTCGAAACACTGCCAATGCCGTTAGAGTTATGAAAAAAATGGACATAGACAATTTTATGAAGAATTAAACTTTCTATAAAAAAGTCAATGGTGGCATATGTCTATCTTCAAAACTTGAAGCGTGAGAGTGATTGAAAGTTGAATACAAAATTTACAGTTGTCCAGTGCACGACTTTCAACCATCTTCTTGCCAAAAGTATTTAAGATAGACATATGCTACCATTGACATTTTTATAGAAAATTTAATTTTCCATAAAATTGTTTACGTTCATTTTCTTCGTAACACTAACGGATTTTGCAGCGTTTCAAGTTAAACGTGCAGATGTTCAGTCACTGAAGAAACTGTGATGGAAAGACAATTCTTCCAAAAGCGCAAGCCAAACATTCGACAGTGTTGTACGTCTCTATCTTCATCGTACAGCTGCATTAAAATGAAACGAAAGGAGGTACACAGACGTCGTAGTAATAGCCCGCATGCCGACAGTGTAAAAGAAAGAGATTCACTTGTTGACGGCATTTCAGTGGCGGCTCGTCAGGGGAGGCAGGGGAGGCTGAGCCTCCCCTTGGAAGAACCACCATATCTTCAAAAGTAATATCTTAAGAAATTTCTATTAGGTATATCTCAATTTTCAATATTTTTTATTGTTTATTATTCATTAATTAATTTTCAGTTTATATATAACATTTTTGCATTTCCTTTCCACAAACATACCTATAACGTTACAGTCCGGATAGTTTTTGTATGCATATTTCCCGGTCAGCCGGTCTTTTACTGAATGAACACTGCGGTTCGCTGGAGGCTAATACGAAATAGCTTCCAACTTTACCGCATTTACTTATAACATGAATGACCTTGAATTTCTTTGCGCTGTGTAAAATAGCAACACTTGGAATAGCCAAGTATGAGGCTAGCCTCCAGATCTCAGTTCTTTATAGCGCATGTGCACAGGTCATTCAAGAGTCAGGTGATTCACAAAGAAAACGAACTGACGTCTGACAGTTGCGTTTAGCCGGTTATAAGAACAACTTGACGTATAAATACATAAAGCATTTGATAGGCGGGCTAGAAATATCCCCAACAACATGTCTTGTTGTCCAGACGTGGTGGATTATTTGTTATTAAATGGATTTACTCCTCTTATTTATGACGAAAAGGTAAGAATTAAAAGAAATACCAGGCCTACACCAGCAATGCTTTCGTTAGTTTTTAAAAGTGCTAAACAAAACAGAGGGTTTTGTGATAACAATTATAAAAAAGTCGAGTGGTTAACGGCATCAACAGTTAGAAACAAATTATATTGTTGGAGATGTTTATTATTTACTAATGATCAATCCTCAATTTGGTGCAGGGCCGGGTTTAATAATTTGCAAAATTTGTCGCGAGGTTTAGAAAGGCACGAGAAATCCCAGGAGCACATTTCATCTTGCATTAAATTCGAAATGTTTGGTAAACAAAATATTGTAAATTTCTTGGATTCTGCACATAAGAGAGAAATAGAAAATGTTAACGAAAAGGTCCGTGAGAATAGGGAAATATTAAAGAGGTTAATAGATGCCGTTATATAGTTATCTTCACAAGAAAATTCTTTCCGAGGACGTGACGAAAAACGAGAATCGTGCAATAAAGGAAATTTCAAAGATCTGGTAGATTTTTTTAAAACTTATGACCCAACATTAGAGAACTTTTTGAATAACGCCACTATTTTTTGAGACAATTCCGGTAAGCTTCTGTAGAATGATCATTTTCAGCACTTAAACGCATAAAAACATTTTTACTAGAAACAAAATGAGTCAAGACCGCCTTTCAAATGTATCGCTTATTTCAATAGAAAAACGTTTTTTGTCAGAATTGAGGAAATGCGATTCATTTTATGATGAAATAATCAACCATTTTGCTAGTTCCAAAAATCGCAGGTTACCACTCATTTATAAAAATATTCAGGCTTTAAAGCAGAGATTAATATAGGTAGTTGTTATTTTAGAAAAAATGTTTATTTGTGTTATTTATTTTTTAGGAAATATTTTTTATAATTCTCCATAATATAGAGTTCCGCGGTTTTATTTTTTTTTTTATATAACTTCTTTCTCAAAACTATTTTAATTTCTATTAAAACTTATAATTTTACACGCCTGGCAGTGATAATGAATACAATTTTTTGTTTGTAGAAAAACACTTTAATTTTTTTACCAAAACAATTTTTATTTTTATTAAAAGTTATATAATTTAATTACAAGTGGGATAGTAGGACTCCTTTGGATACCGATACTCGAGTCGTAGGAACGAGAATTTCATGAGAATGATTTTTTCATCTCATCATATTTTCTATTTCCTTTTCATTCTATTCTTTTATTAGTTCTATTCTCTCAAGTCGTGAATCGGTATCCTGGCGAACAACCCACGGCAAAAAAATGTAACGCGCCGTTGTAATACCTCAGGGGTGGTGGGGAAATGTACAAATTGTAGTCATATTGCACATCAATTGTCTTTCAGAATATCAAGCCTCCTCTACAGACAATATCACGAGCCGCCACTGCGGCATTTCGTAGCTTGGCGGGACACTTTTACAACTCAGAATGCTACATGTTTGGTATAATGTATATACTTCGTTTTGTAACAGCAATATTATGATTTTATACCTTCCAAAACCTATTGCGTTCTTTTATAAACAATTTGGTTTTTTGAACAACGTCTTTTTTGATAAAAAGGTGAACATCTTCGGTTATAGAGCTCCGATCGGGACAAACTAAAAACCAAAAACCTTCGCTATTAAATTTCCAACAAATCTGCGTTGGTTTTGGCGTTTTGGGTAATTTGAGTACGTACAAATCATGCAAAGTTGAGTAAACTGGCTAAATGGCGTTTTTTTCATGTTTGGTGCCCAAATATTGAACCTTGTGGACACAAATGAATTTGTTATCTGAAATTTGAATTGCCCGCCATTTTGATGAAATGGATTTTTTCCAAAATATGGCTCTGAATGCTTTCCGATGACATTAAAAAAATTCTTTTAAATTCATTTTGGCCACTTTTTTGGTATTTATTTATAAAATAAATGACAACAAATGGATTTTCTCGGCCATTTTGAAAACATTTTAGAATAATATTTACCAGAAAAGAAAGAGGATTGTGAGAAATTCAATTTAAAAAAATTGTTTAATTTTCGTCTATCTGAACTCGAGATATTTAATTTTAATATCTTGTGAAAAGGTAAATACACACACAAAGAAACTACATAAATTTTAAAAAAAGCTATTTGGCTACTAACAACAATGAAATGTAAATGCTTGATAATTAGTTTTCATAAGTTAAAAATGTTTCTTGGGCGTTTCATATGAAGTAAATATATTTCAAAATGATACAGTTTAAATATTAGCCAAAAATAGGCATTTGTTAATCAGCAATGGGCTTGTTCAGCATTTTTTTTTATTTCATAAATCGAAAGTGCAAGTATAAATTAATGGATCTGCAAAAAATCAGAATCTTATATTCGCACGTTTAGTATCTTAAAAACTATTACAAATCTCCATCTCGCGAAAATGGGGCGTGGCCAGGCGCTACGTCACTATACGCATAGACGCATCGGCCATCTCAATAGACTTGATGCTCCTTACTTGTTATAATTATAAGTGTTTTCGAAATATTGTTTGTTTTGCTTACTACTTGACAGTAGGGGAGTACAATTTGGTGAAATGTCAAAAAATTACAATTTTCTCTCGCTCCTGCCGGGACGAATTTTCGATTTTGACCCTGCAATTTACGATTAGAATTCATCGCCGACCTTCTCCTTTCCGTAGACACATAGAACGAACTTCCACTCGATGTATTTATTTAGTTACCAGCGTTTAAAAATTTCATGTTTTTCGACTTTTCAGGTTAAATTTGAAAGGTCCCAGAAAGCCATTTTTCTTACGTCACTTGCGTATAGTGACGTCACAAATGAGCGCTCGGTTTTTGCAACTATTACTAATTTGAACTCCTTATATCTGGAGAACGGAAAAAGTTAATACAGTAGTGTCGCGATAATCCGGATCAATTAAAACCAGGCTAATTCGGATTATCAAATAATCCGGATTATCAAAACATTTTAAATTCAGCTTTTAAAATTGCAAAAAAATAAATAAAAGGCTGTATTTAACAAAAGTAAGCACTGTACTTATATAAAAAAACAAGACAAATAAAAAAGGGGATCCTAATCAAGAAAACGAAATATTAAAAATATGTATGTACATACATAATTAACATTTTCATCACTTTCTTGTACATTCATTTCATCGGCTTCATTAGCATTGTGTGGTACCCTGTTTTACAGTTTTCGGCACCGACTAAAAAGAATGATTTTACTCTGATGACTTATGTGCTGTTGTTTTTCAAAGGCAATTTCCTTGAGATTTTGTAGCATCATAATCTTTTAAAGGAATGTCATTTTCTGTAGCCCACTGTAAAGCAAGATTAAAGCTTTTGACAGCATCTTCATTTTTACTTCTGACCGGAGTGGCAATTTCCATCACATAATCAGTCAGCACTATCATTTGCATGAATTAAATTTTCTTGTTCAATCAATCCACATTAATTTCTTCTGCTAGTATCTTTTGTTGCATAGCACTTAAAGGGATCAAATCCTCGGGGTCATCTTCTAAGTCATTCTAATTTTTTGGTTTTAAAACCGTTTCCCAGCATTTTTCTAATTAACTGACTGATACATTGTGCCGAGCATTGTGAAGCAAACATACAGATGTTGTGAGTTCTTAAGCCACTTTACAAGATCAAAGAAGAGTTACCTGAATGAATTCGGATTGCAAAATCAAGTAAAATCCGGATTACAGAATACTTCAAGAGAACAAGAAGGCAATCCGGATTATCGCGACACTACTGTAATACTAAATTTAAAGTGTATAATGAGAATATCGAGTACTATATGAAAAAGTATAAAAACCATATAACAAGAATATCATGCCCATTGGCCAAAATACTAAAAGTTAAATATCTCGAGTTCAGATGGACGAAAAATTACTTTTTTCTTTTATTAAAGTTCCCGCAATTCTTTCTTTTCTGATAAATATTTTTCAAAAATGTTTTCAAAGTGGCCGAAATATCTATTTGTTTTCAGTTGGTTTATAAACAAATGCCAAAAAAGGCCATAAATGATTTTTTTTTAATGTCATCGAAAAATTGGCGTCCAGAATTACATTTAAAAAAAAAATCCTTTTTAGAATTAATGGCAGGGTGTTTTGCTTTCAACTAAAGGTATATTTTCTGAAAGTGTGAAGCCGATCGGAACTGTTGACATCCCTAGGCGTTAAAATGAAAAAAATAAAAACGCTTTTTATCCAGTCTATGCCATTCTGTACGTTATGTACGTACCCAAATGACCCAAAACCAACGCAGATTTGTTGGAATTTTAATTGCGAAGGATTTTGGTTATTGTTTATGTCGATCGAACCTCTAGAACCGGAGATATTCACCTTTTTATCTAAAGAAACGCTGTTCAAAAAACAAAATTTTTCGCAATAGGCTTTGGAAGTTCAAAACTCAGATATATACTCTTGGTGATACCCCGGAAGATATAAAACCATAATATTGCTGTTACAAGACTATGCAATATCTCATCTTGTTTGGTCTTTTTTACTGTACTTAAATTTTGTCCATTAAAATAAACATTTTAAAATATCAACATTGCCTTATTTTAAAAAGCTTAAAAGCCACTTTACATTAATGCAATATTGCACGTTGCATGCAAATTTTTATTGCGCGCATGCGTACATTGAACTATTTCTATCAGCTGATGGCAATATTTTTCATTGCGTCGAATTAGCGCGTGTTCTAATTTGATTGCATTGCAGATGCAATATAGTTACTTTATTTGGGAATATTTGGGTTGTCAACCATGCATTAAAGGAACTGAAGCAACAAACATAACTTATTCTGTAATTCTTTTAGATAATCAGTATTATCACTTGATTCTCTCTTTCTGTTCATAGTGATTTACTGATTGTAAAGTAAATAAATAAACAGTAAACATAATCATAAAAGTTTTTCTTCTCGTCTGGTTGGTAGTCCCAAAAGATTTCACAAAATATTGCAGTAGTGTAAAGTGTATTTGACATGCAAAAATTATCATGCATAGTTTTGCATGCCATCCATTTCATTGCATTGCATAAATGTAAAGCCGCTTTAAGAGTCACATACTGTTATTTCATGTGCTCTAATTTTTTGCTGATTATCGTTATAAAACTTTTCGACTTGAAAAAGGAAAAGATTATTTTTATATAAAAAGGCGAAAGATACGTGTGCTGGCAATATGACATATAAGCGATCTTCCAGCGAAACGCCACAAAAAGCTACCGAGAAAACATCAACCGTTTATCATACTGTCATGCACATCACAGAAGTGTAAAATTCTTAGAAATGTAAATGTAAAGAGTAGGAAACAGAACAGGAAAAGTGAAAATGTGCAGCCACTAGAAATACGCTTTCCGTGGCGGAAATTGAAACGCCGTTGTAACGGGCATTTATCATGTCTCGGACTGTTGGTTTTGTTTAAAATTGCAAAATGTTACACACTGCAAATATACATGCATACATATTAATTTGGCACATATACGCTGTATCGAGATAATATATGCAGCTTATTATATAACTGCTATGTAAATTCATACAGCATAATTGAATACTGAAATTAATTATATTATAATCGTAACTAATTTGCCTAAGTTTCCTTCCTTCGACAAACTAAGTTGAGAAATTAAATAGGTGAAATACTCGTGCACGGGCATCAGAATACACTATCAAGCAGTCAGTCCTCAATAACAGAAAAAATGCAGCGCTTATAGTCCCGACGCCTAGTGGTTTTTCGGCACCTCATCAATTTATACTGAGTGATTTTTATCTTTTTGTGGATGATAACGATTTACAAAATTGATTTTTGACAGAGCACTTCCCGTTAGGTACCTACGTCACAATCGCCGTTTAAAAATCGGCGAAATTATCTCATCGCTACGAGCTCAGTTTTAGTACGTGTACATTTTTTTTATGCTTAAGTGTGCAACGTTAAGAAGCGCATACAGAAATGTCAAACTTTTTTTAAAATGTGGAGATATAGCAAGTCATCCTCAATCCTCATCGTTAATCAAATGAAGATTCTTATAATGATGAATTTACAAGAAAGGCAACTAACTCCCGGATATTTCTAGTGTGAAATACACAGTTTACATAGTAGTGGTAAATATGACCCCAAAAGATGAATTGTCGATGCTTTCCGGTTAAATATTAGAAAAATTATACAGCATACGTCAAAAGCTATAGAGGAAATTTTGTAGAACACAAAAAAATTTTGTGTAAAAAACTTCTCCAGTCATTAAGTAGAATAAGCTTGTTCGGCATTTTTTTTATTTCATAAATCGAAAGTGCAAGTATAAAATGATGGATCTGCCCTATACGCATAGACTCGGCGACCTCAGTCGACCCAATGCTATTTAGTTCACTGAACTGAACTTGTGGTAGGTACCTTGTGAAACATCTTGAAAATAATTGTTAATAAATTAAACACTGCTTTTAGATGAATCAATCAATATATTATAAATACTCTACATATGTTTCGGCTTATTAGGCCTTTATCAAGAGTGAATACATAGTGAATACAGTATTCACTATGTAATACTCTTGATAAAGGCCTAATAAGCCGAAACATATGTAGAGTATTTATAATATATTGATTGATTCATCTAAAAGCAGTGTTTAATTTATTAACAGCTATTTAGTTGTTATTGTCTATATAGGTACTTATCATGTTGATCTGCGCCCCTCTAAAATTGCGGATCGGATCTATCTAAGGCCTAATTTTACATTGTTTAGGATAAATTTGGAGGTGCTCTTTTGAGTGGTTTTTGAGTAATTAACTCGCAAAAGTCGACTATCTCTCTCGTCTCTTAAATGTAGGAACGGGCAATCGAGATATTGTAGGGGAATATATGATTTGACGAAATGTTACTAAATGTCAAAAAATGACAATTTGCCTTCACTCCGGTCCAGCCGAATTTTCAATTTTTGTTTTTTTTAAATCCCTTTCAAATAAAACAATGGTATACGTAGATGTAGATAATGTGATGTCACAAAAGTTTGACCCCCTCTCCCCTCTTGTCACATTCTGTCACACTTTATGGACCCCCTCCTCCCCCCTCAAAGTGTGACGTAATTAATGGATGGCCCCTTATGTGCTTACCTCAAACGAAAGGAGTCGATTGTTTACCTGTCTCACCATTACAGGCTCTCTGCCTCATTTTATTTATGCCCGTTGCATAGCCGTAGGTTAAATGATATTTATATTTACTTTTATTGAATCATTTACGAAGTTGTTCATTAAACTAACATTATTTACTATAAATTAATAATGTATTATAAATAAATCATTTACATCATGCCTATCAATTAATATAAAGTAGTGAAGCAATATTTTCAATAATTATAAAGTGATTCTAAAATTCAACAATTAAAAATTGTGGGTCTACGCTTATGTCCATCGTTAGGAAGTATTCCTTTGTTGGTCTGTTTTATGAGTTTCAGACTGACTTTGGATGAAGTATACAAAGTTTGTACAAAGTCCTTGTTTAATTGGTCAATTTAAAATTTGTTAAAACAAGGCGTTCCGCAACAGCGAGTTGTTGTTTTTTTTTTTTTTCATTTCCTTCATGATTTTAATTGTTATAGAAAATAAAACCAACAATTAAACTGTCTCTGAAACAAAAATAAACAGGCGTATAATTAAAACTAAATTGACAGCGCTGAATTAACGCGATTATTGCCTCTGTTTGTCTATTTTTTGTCCTTTTTTATAACTAAATGTAATCGTCTTTAAGTAACGGTTATTTTTTTAGATTCAATTAAAATGTCTTTTCTTAATACGGAAATTGTTTTTTATTCACTTCGTTTTTGCGACACTAAGTGGCGTAAGGTATCTCCTGTCTTGTCTGGTTATTTCTGATAAGAGTTAGTTAAGCAGAAAACTATATCCAGAAACTGTAAATATTTAGAAAAGAAAGAATCTACCTATCTTATAATCAGTTTAACGCTACACAATTGTCTATGTAATTTTGGTGTATGTCGTGTCGTTTTACTTTCTCATATATAAAGCGTCTTGAAAAAAATTAAATTTCAGATTATGATGAAAATGGACGTTTGAAGCCCGAAAATAACAAATATATCTGAATTATCATGCTTATGTGTGTCCTATGGGTGATATGGGTTTCTCGAACACGAGTGAATGTGGAAACACGAAATTTTTGATGTAAGATCTGGGCGGTCTAAGAAAGAACGCTATTGTATATTATATAGTAAAATGGGTGTACGAGATGTGATTCCAAGAAGGGTCTAAAAACAAATTTCCATCGAATCTAAAGTTTCAAATAAAAATTTTCTCAAATGACGGTGCCAGCTTAGTGGTGTGGCAGGTTTGTAGAGTTTTACTACTTACATTCTATGCCTAATCTGAAGATTCGTGTAAAATCCAGCTTTATTCAATTTTTCTTGCTCAATTCCTTGTTTTATCGCACTATAACTATGTGACAAATAATATTGTTCTCCGGGCAGTGTGCACATTAGGGTGGCCCATCTTTATAGGGGATGAATTTTTCTTTGTGAGTTTTTTACGTCTCACCCCACGCGCCGCATTCGGGTAGAAAGGACATAGCACTAACCTTATGGAAAATGGCCCCCGGTGAAATTCGCAGGAATCAATATGTTATTCCTCTCTTGATCAAAAGTTCCCATGGGCAAAAGGTCGGAAAATGGACAGTTTTCCAGATATCGGGGATGCAAAGGCTGTGCTTATTTCTTGTGGGAAGTAGCCCCCAGTGAAATTCGATGGAATCGATATATGGTTATTCGTCTCGAGCTCCTGATCAAAAATTCTCAGGGGCACAAGGTCCGAAAATGGACAGTTTTCCAGATATCGAGGGTGCTAAGTCAATTTTTCGGGATCTTGTCGATAACAGTGTATCGCCGTATTTTTGATAAAATGTCTTTCAAAATATATATCTGGGGATTTTTATGGTCTCTAATTCCAATTCCGATGTCAAAAGTGACATTTGACAGTAGGCAGCTGCAAGATTAAAAAAAAATTGAAATGATTTGATTATACTGCGTTCGCCCAAGAGATGCAGTAAGGCCACTCCCCATTTTGCTTAGACCATTGAGGGCAACAACCAGCTTCACACGCTACAAATTTATAAAAGCGGCAAAATTAAAAAAATATTGAATGGTATAATAGATTGTATATATTATTTTATATTATTACAAGTGAAAACCAATGAGGAGCAGCTGTTATTCAACAAATACACTTTTTAACAATACTGATTGTGTAAATGGGCTTGTTCCATGATATTCTTTTTATATGGTTTTTATACTTTTTCATATAGTACTCGATATTCTCATTATGCACTTAAAATTTCGTATTATTAACTTTTTCCGTTCTCGAGATATAAGGAGTTGAAATTAGTAATAGTTGCAAAAACCGAGCGCTCATTTGTGACGTCACTATACGCAAGTGACGTAAGATAAGTGGCTTTCTGGGACCTTTCAAATTTAACCTGAAGGGTCGAAAAACATGGAATTTTCAAACGCTGGTAACTAAGTAAATACGTCGAGTGGAAGTTCATTCTATGTATCTACGGAAAGAAGAAGATCGGCGATGAATCCTAATCGTAAATTACAGGGTCAAAATCGAAATTTCATCCCGACAGGAGCGAGAAAAAATTGTAATTTTTTGGCATTTCACAAAAATGTACTCCCCTACTGTCAAGAAGTAACCTAAACAAACAATACTTCGAAAACGCTTATAATTATAACAACAAAGGAGCATCAAGTCTATTGAGATCGCCGAGTCTATGCGTATAGTGACGTAGTGCCTGGCCACGCCCCATTTTCGCGAGGTGGAGATTTGTAATGGTTTTTTAGATACTAAACGTGCGAATAAGATTTTGATTTTTTGCAGAACCACTATTTTATACTTGCACTTTCGATTTATGAAATAAAAAAAAAATGCCGAACAAGCCCATTAAGTGTAAATAAATAAAACAAAATGTTACCTACTACATATACTTTTTATAAACACAAGGTTCGATTACTACTCGTAAGAAGAACCAAAAAGAAACTTACGAGAGGTACCTATCTGCATAAATATCTACGAAAACTAAGTGCTAATGCTATAACAATAATGTATAAAAATAAATATTACATATTATACATACATCGTTATTAATTAACAAACTTAAACTTACGTATTTACAAGTGAAACTTATTTAATGGAAAGGAAAATTTAACAATTGTATTCAAAGTAATAAATAAATTCACCTCTTTAACCGAAAAATGTTTACTTTTTCGTTTTTTTGGCGGAGAAAGGGCTTCTTGAGCTTGATTCATAATTAATTTGACAAGAATGAATTTTTAACCTAAAAAAGAAAAAGTGGTTCTAACATTTAATCAATATTATAAATCGTTTTTATTGCGTACCCAGATATACACAAATATGTACCACAGTATTGAAAAACACTGTTTTATTAGATGAATAGGAATAACAGCAAATAACAACAGTTGTTTCTAATAACCATACATCAGATTTGAGGCTGAAAACGATTTGTCTCGGAGAACAAATACCTTATATATTAGAGTTTTCAACATAGTTGGTTGTAATATGGGTTTTAAAAGTTCAACGAATAGAAATATTATATTCAAATTTAGCGCACATTCGTGGGGAGTGACTTAGCTGAATCTCTTGGGCGAACGGAGTATAGTCATTGTAAATAAAGATAAATAGTGCTGGTTTAATAAAACTATATATCAATCAAAGTATGTAAATAATTCCATTTACTTCTATTATTGCATAATAATGCTGCTCCTGTGACACCCCTTGCCTTAGTAATATCTCAATAATATTTTAAGTGGATTATTTTGTTTTCAATTCAAATGGAATCATTTGCAGGGGTGAGAAATAAAAAATGTCGATTTCGAAAAAGATGGGCCACCCTAGTGCACATATAATAATTTATAAAATTTCTGCCAAATATTCTTCTTTTGCGTCAAATAGCTTTTCAGATATAACAACAGAAGACGACGGACCGACAGACAGATAAACAGTTTCACGGAATGGAAAGATCTTAATTTTCATAATCTTCGTTAGTTCGAGACTTACAGATGCGAAGAATTCTTGAAGAATGATTTTTCCTCGTACAATGCCTCCCTTCAGTGAGGGAAGAAAATAGAAAATTCTCTTGCTTTAGTTAAACGCATTTGTCTCTCCAAAAATCACTCTTTTTTTATCTGATAAATCTGTTTAGGAGGCTTCGAATTGTATTAGGCATTTTAAAAACTAATAGGCACAAGTACGTATAGCAGGAAATATCCGTCAGCCTCTTTTTTAAAAACAGAACTGTTGCACACACTTATTAAATAGCTAACATATTAATTATTACCACTACTATTGTCTAAATATTTAAATAATGTTGTTACTCATCGACATAAATCCATACTATATTTATCAGACTATTTAATTTTAACCGACTGTTTGTCAAGGTATTCCTATTTTACATATAATAGTTGCTATTGTCATTTTTATTTAAAAACAAACATATTTGCTTAGCTTTTTATAGAATAAAGAAAACAAGTGCACTTAATACTACCATTTGTTACTTATAAAAGCCAATAATAATGTACTTATAGTGAAATCGTAGGCAAAACAAAAACTGCACATGCCGAAAGTTGTCTTATCCAATAGTGCAATAAGTTCATTGGTAATTTTTTGTTTCACATGCTATTTTTTTTTTAAATTGCTAATCCTAGAGAAGAAGTTTTAAACACATAAGTTGGCCCCATCTCTTGTCTTTATTTCATCTCAATATATTTGGGTACCTGCTTCAAAAAGTAAAAATGTTTCCCGGCTGCTATACCTACCCCTGCAAATTCTAACATTTTGTCGACACAGCCTTAGAAAAAAAAATCAGATTTTATACACTGACCTTTTTTTGATATTTTCTTCGGCTTAAATTTGTCAAAAACCGTAGAGAAAGTGGTCACCTTCGAGGTATCAGCATGTAGGTAATTGATTTATGAAACATTTTAAATAAAAGTAAGAAAGAAAATTGGTCTTTTTTCGACAGGCACCCCCCTCAAATAAAGTAAAACAAGAAGTAGTAAAAAAAACAAAACTACCGACAAACCCTCGTTGGACAAGAACAATCATATGTTTGTTGCAAGATGGCCATTTATTTAATGAAAATTGCAAAAAATAATTATTTACGACGTTTTTAAAAATTTCTCAGAAAGTAAAAACATTTATTATTATAAAAAATACTTGGTTACATGAAAAAAGAGCAAATTTGACGAAAACCAAATTTGCCCGCCATCCCCTTGCGTGTCAAATCTTACTATTTTCACGTTGCGGGAGAGATTTTTTAGGGGTCAAAAACGCTTATAACTCTTCAGGGATTGAATACTTTTTGTAGAACTTTTTGTGGTTGATGGAAAAACTTGCTAGCTTTCATTTGCACGAAACCTCATGTCCAAAAAGTTGTTAATAAACAAATTAGAGCCTGCTCTTACGCAATGTCTGTTTTATTTCCGGTTCCGGTTATCCGATCAAGTTCTTTCTGGTCTCAAAATGTTCCTTTTTCCAAGCACTTTCATATGCACAAAACCCCATTTCGATACGCTTACCCAGAGCCGAGATATTCTATTTGTTCATTTGCAAAATTTAACTTTAAATAAACAAAAGCAAAAAGTTGCATTCGTGCAGACTTACACAATATTTATCGTTTAAAGTTGATTTGAAGTAGACCAAACTTTCGAAAAAAAGTTATTTGCTAATTAACAAATTATGCTAATTGTTTAAACAATCAAAAAGTATTGAAGATATCGGGTCAAAAAAATATGGTATATTCTTTGGTAAAAAGGCATGTATTTCGAAAAAAACAATATCCTGACTTCATTAGTTTCGGAGTAATCAATTTGTTAATTAAAAAATTTCTGGCGCCAAACGACGCGTTTTGAAAATATCTTTCGATTGAATCAAGATTTTTTCAGATCCGCCAAACCGTTTTCATTTTATTAAATAAAAAAGAAACAAATTTTGTTTAAACAATTATTTGACCATGAAGCTCGCGGTTTAGGAAAATGTTTCATAAGAAAATCTTGTTCAGCGAAATTTTTCCTATAAGAATTAGTTGCTAACTCAAATGGTATATAAAATTTCAAAAATCACCTCTTTTTTACCCCAGGCAGACTCGCCTACGACATATTTGTCAAAATTTTGCAAACGTGTAAGCGGGTGCGAAAATAGAAGATAATGAGATGGTGGTGGATGAGGGTAAGGGACGGCTGTGAAACAATAAGAGATGATGGTGGATGAGAGTGAGAGAAAGTAAAGGGGGTGTAGGGAAAGAGGAGGATAGATGGTAGATAAATATGTTGGGAAAGTGAGAAACAGGAGTTAAGTGGCTGTAAAATGTGCCTTAAGTCTAAACCAGTAATTTTTTTAAGAATTTTATCAAATAACACGTACGTATGCCAAAAGTAAAGACACAAACTAATATGTATAAAATATGTTTACCTATTTAAAAATGTGACATCCTACCAGTATAAGTAATTACAAAGCTGGAATTGAAAGTGAAAGTTAACGTTTTGGAAAACATTCTGTTGTGCTAAAATTACTTGACCAGTGGTGATAAGCATATTTAAATATAGAAAAGTTTCCTCTCTTTGATAGGTATAAACATTAACTTAAAACTCGTTTCCTCGAGTTCTATCAGTGGACATTATTCCTGTAGGGGGTGCTGAATGTAAATGGGCAGTTGTCCCCTACCATTTTTACTATTTTACCCAGTAAACTACATTATACCTGCTCTGGTTCTAGTGGGTTCTCGTTAAAGTGTGGTATTGATGAGGCATTTTTATTTCAATTTTAAAAAAGTATCGATTAGGTTTTGTTCTAGTACGATATAAAAGTAGCTTCGTGGAGTAGATAGATATTCGTCGTGTTACAATGTGCAACAGGAGACATAGAAAAGGAAACCATACAACGTCATTCCTTTGGTTTTTAAAAAAAGTGAAGGAACGTATAAAACATGAATTAAAAGTGTTTACAAATAAAGTAATTATCCTGGCGAATACATTGAAGAACATAGGAAACAAGCCGCCTAATTGTAAAGTACAGGGCAAGCAGCAAACTAAGGTAACTATATATTTGATATATCCGACGCCATTTTGTAACCTTTCTTTAAAATATCTGTAGACATACCATTGTCGAAACCAACTTGCGAATTTTGAATTTATTTTTACACGGCACCGGTAGCTATTCTAAAAATTTCAAAATCAACCGGTAAAAAAACGTAATATAGTAGGTAGGTACCTTGCCTTATAATAATTGGGTCCCTCATTCCTTTGTTAATTTTTCAAATTGTTCTAGCTTAAAAGATAAGAGATTAGTCTTATTTTTGAAGTTGATCGAATCATTTCTTATGTGATCAATTAATCGCTTACTTAATTTTCATTTCATCAAACACCCCCCAATACAAAAGAAAATAATAATAAAGTCCAACCGATTTGTATTTCGAGCTCGCCACCTTTCTAAAACTTTATTTCTTGACCATTAGCCATTGTATAAATACGTGTTAATTTCTTAATTAGACCAGGCGGTATGGGCGAATACATTTCGGACTCAGTTTTTATGCTGAAATCAGTTCATAATCGGTATTATCAAAATCCATGTTACCAAGTCGTAATAAGGTTTAATATTGTCTTAAATAATTTTGTTCACAACAAAAAGACATATCAAATTTTTTCACTGATACAATTGTAAAAAATATTTTTTCTAACAAGAAATGTTCGATAACTTTTTCCGTAAAGTTGATACTTTCAATGTTACTAATTTTTAAAAATTGAAAAATCACCAATTTCTCATTTTTGACGTTCTGAGTAGGTATACTAAAAAAAAATGTTTTATTTGCAATACGTAATTTTTCGTAATATCTTTAGACTTGCATATGTACTTCCAAAAAATGGAATTGACGATTTGCAATTTTATACCTTTTAAAAAAAAAATTGATTGAAGGAGCCGTTACTCTGTGGTAGTTAATCATTTTGCACAAATAACTAAATAAAACACACTACTATGTTTTCTACCACTATGTATTTATAAAAATTGCGACTGCAGTTTCGACTTACAAAGCCATTGTCAAGCAGTGAATCAAAAATGACTGATTTACAATTATACAGAAATGTAATATATAGACAATATTGGTTGGATAGATAGGTACAATAAGAGGCTTAGGCAGGTAGATGACAATAATAAACTTAATTATGAATATTCAATTATGGGTCTGCCGGCTATAAATAAAGGTGAATATATCAGATCTAATTGATCATTTAACAAATTATAATCCTTGACATTATTGTGTTTATGAATTTCCAGAGATTCTAAAACGTTTAATTTAAAGCCTTTTGTTGAGAAATGTAAAATTTCAATGTCGTTTAATTCTGGAAAACTATGGTTGTTTTCGAGGCAGTGGTTCGCGAAAGATGAATCAGTTTTCTGTAACCTATATGATCTAAGATGTTCTTGATACCGTATTTTGAAATTTCTACCGCTTTGCCCTATATAGATACTATTACACTCTGTACATTTTAACTTATAAACTCCAGATTTGTTAAATTTACGTGTTGGGTCTTTTGCATTGTATAATATGTTTGATAATTTACTCTGTGATTTAAAAGCTATTTTTAGATTGTGTTTAGATAGAACATTAGCTATTTTTTCGGATAAATGGCCACAGTAGGTAATTGTTGTGTAAGTACATTTTGTGGTTTCTTTTATTTTTGGATATATTAATTGAAAAGTGAATTTTTTCGGATTTTGTTAATTAACTTTCTAATGACATCTTTACCAAAATTATTTTTAACTCCAATGTCCTCTATTATGTGTAGCTCTTCATTCAGATCCGCATCAGACAGAGGTAGTGAAAATGCTCTGTTTATCATAGAATTGTATGCTGCCATTTTTTGCTGATATGGGTGTAATGAGTCATAAGGAATTGTGGTTCCTTATGACTCATTACACCCATATCAGCAAAAAATGGCAGCATACAATTCTATGATAAACAGAGCATTTTCACTACCTCTGTCTGATGCGGATCTGAATGAAGAGCTACACATAATAGAGGACATTGGAGTTAAAAATAATTTTGGTAAAGATGTCATTAGAAAGTTAATTAACAAAATCCGGAAAAAATTCACTTTTCAATTAATATATCCAAAAATAAAAGAAACCACAAAATGTACTTACACAACAATTACCTACTGTGGCCATTTATCCGAAAAAATAGCTAATGTTCTATCTAAACACAATCTAAAAATAGCTTTTAAATCACAGAGTAAATTATCAAACATATTATACAATGCAAAAGACCCAACACGTAAATTTAACAAATCTGGAGTTTATAAGTTAAAATGTACAGAGTGTAATAGTATCTATATAGGGCAAAGCGGTAGAAATTTCAAAATACGGTATCAAGAACATCTTAGATCATATAGGTTACAGAAAACTGATTCATCTTTCGCGAACCACTGCCTCGAAAACAACCATAGTTTTCCAGAATTAAACGACATTGAAATTTTACATTTCTCAACAAAAGGCTTTAAATTAAACGTTTTAGAATCTCTGGAAATTCATAAACACAATAATGTCAAGGATTATAATTTGTTAAATGATCAATTAGATCTGATATATTCACCTTTATTTACAGCCGGCAGACCCATAATTGAATATTCATAATTAAGTTTATTATTGTCATCTACCTGCCTAAGCCTCTTATTGTACCTATCTATCCAACCAATATTGTCTATATATTACATTTCTGTATAATTGTAAATCAGTCATTTTTGATTCACTGCTTGACAATGGCTTTGTAAGTCGAAACTGCAGTCGCAATTTTTATAAATACATAGTGGTAGAAAACATAGTAGTGTGTTTTATTTAGTTATACCTTTTACCTTTTCTTCGACGGTTTTTGAAAAATTCATGTCGAAGAAAAGTGGATGGATTTCGGCGTGTAGGTAATTGATTGCTGAAATTCAAATTTCGACGGATGAATGTTGAAATATTATTATGAAATGTGTATACTTGTATATATTAATAAAATGTATAAATAAATGATCGGAAATTATTCTGTTGACTTGCAGAACATAAAAAATAAATTTAAAAAAAACAATTTTTTTTCTTTTAAAACTGAATTGCACTAAAAAGTAGAAAATAATGTTTATTCAGTGATTAAATTACAAAATGATGATGAAAAAGAAAACCATTGGGCGTTCATAACGTTTTATCACAATGCCGATTGTTGATAAAGGTAATGTATTATATTTTACAAACGTCCAACGGTTTTCTATTTCATCATCATTTTGTAATCTAATCACTGAATAAATATGATTTTCTACTCTTTAGTGCAATTCTGTTTTAAGAGAAAACCACTGTTTAAAAAAATGTTTTTTTTTTACTTTTTGGTGTACCGTCTGCCTCATTTGTTGTTCAAACGCCATCATTTCGTTTACTCTTGCAAATTCTTTCAGTTGATACCCATATCAATAGAGTTGTAAAGAAGTAGGTAATCCGCCATTTTGTGTCGGCCGCCATATTGGATTTAGAATAACGTCACACAGCTTATTGTATTCTAATTGTCATACCCTTTCATTTCATACTCATGCCGAGGGGGTTGTAAAAAAAAGGTAATCCACCGTTTTGTGTCGGCCGCCGTATTGGATCGCCATCATTTCGTTTGCTATTATCAAACTCTTTCATTTAATATCCATATATCAAGGGGGTAGTCCGCCATTTTGTGTAGGCCGCCATATTGGATTAAGAATAACGTTACACAGCTTATTGTATTCTACATGTCATACCCTTCCATTTGATACCCATGATGAGGGGGGTTGTAGTGATTCGCCATTTTGTGTCGGCCGCCATATTGGATTTAAAATGACGTTACACAGCTTATTGTATTCTACTGGTCATACACTTCCATTTGATTGATACCCATGAAAAAATAGGTGATCCGCCATTTTGTCAATATAGTATACTCAATATTATGGTAGATCCAATATGGTGGCGGATTACCTTTTTCTTGACAACCCACTCGACATGGGTATCAAATGAAAGGGTATGATAAGAAGAATACAATAAGCTGTGTGGCGTCATTCTAAATCATGGCAATTTAATTCCCCCTCTCCCTCTTTTTAAAAAATTCGAACCGCCATATCTCGGAAAATACGCATTTTTTTCGAAAATTTTACAAGAGTAACAAATTGTTATTTTTCGTCAAATTATCTAAAAATACATTTTGTAGTTAACAAATCATGCAACAAAATCATTGTTTAAAAGAATTGCAGGGCAATAGCGGCAGAATTTTTTTGCGAAGTTTGATCTAGACATCAATACGAACAAAATCCAGGAAGTTTCGTGGAAGTCCATTCATTCGGTAAAGTTTTTAGACAGAAATGCTAGTTCGTCTACACTATAGGGCTAAACGAATTTTTGAAAAAACTGTATTTAAAAAATGATCACTAAAAAAATTATCACTAAAAATTATCAAATAATATTTCAGCAGTGTTCGGTTAATTGAACCTTATTAGTGTTACCTAGAATCGATTTTCAGGGTTGGGTAAAAATTCGTTCGATTGTGTTATCTGTTCATTTTTACACCGTCATGTCGCCATTTTGAATCTTAACATTTAACATCAGATTCGGAATCAGCTTCTGTGAAAATATCTGACTATCCTCCAGCTCGATCCGGCCTCTCCGCCACAATGTCGCATATACTTGAATAGGAAGTACTTCGTTCCGATTTTGCAAACCTTATACCACCGCCTAGCTTGATGAAACTAGTATTGGACCACCGTTTCGTGTCCTACTCTACAGTTTACTGCAAAATATATCGTAGACATTGCTTAAGCCATCCCAGAGAATTATATGCACAAAAAACTATGCAAGACTTAGAAATAATTTCATATGTATAATGCTAATTTTTTTTATGAATGCTTTTGTGGCAGAAGGTATTATGTTAAGTTTCTATGTGGTCCCGATACTTGCTCTAACCAACCTCCAAGAGGTGGAAACCTCTCCTAAATCAAAAGATTTATTGTTTGGAAAGGTATCTTATTGATTTATTTTTGAAACGTAGTGTATTTATATGTTTGGGGTCACGATCGCAAATTTGAAGTCAAAAGAGTGCTTTAAACTGGCAAAAAATTGAGCATCTAATGAATCTAATGAAAAATAGGTTTTTTTAATTACTGGCTAATTACAGTAGCAAAATGACGTTATTTTATTTTCAAAAATGTGGACGCACATAGTTTTTTATTACTAACCTTCGGGCAGGTTTTTACTTTTTACTCTTTACTATTTTAATTTGCCCCAAATCAGCCCTATTGGATTAAATATGCAGACACAGGGGAGCAAACTTAAAATCACACATTTTCCTGTCAATATATGGACAATACGATTTTTTCAAATTTCGTTACTTTTAAAATTTCTAGTAATTCTACTGGATTCTACTGGTTACTGTTCCTCAACATACTTATAAATCTAAAAGTACAGTTCTTTTGCTGCCACTTTGGCTACACTTTCTTTATATTACTTATTTTTTGTGTAATTTCTTTTGGTTGTACTGTACCTATAGCAAAGGTAGAAATCGTGACAACAAATTTTGTCGAAATGTATCTTTTACTATTGCTAGTAATCTATGAATTGTCAAAAATATATACCTAGTTTTACTACGTTTATTGTACGAGCAAGAAAAGTTGGTTTAAAAGCCATGAAAGAGTAGGTCTTTTATAATAAATGTGTCACTATTTAGTACTCCCAAATTAGACACAAAAACGGCAATTAGAAAAGTAATACGTAAAGCAATGAATGGACAAAGTTATGTAGATGTAAAAATATTGTGATTTTTAGAATTAAAAATATTCTGTGGATCCTATCTCTAATCTTTTACTGTAACAGACGTCATATTATAATAAACGCGTTATAAAGAAAAATGGTAAAAAGAAAAATAGTATAAAGAAATAAATAATTTTCTGTATTTAACTCTCAGTTATGAGACGAATTAAAATACGAAGTTTTCACCCGTTCGAACAAATAAACACCCACTGCAGAGACTTATGCCCTGGCTTATCTCATTTACTTTGTTATAAACTTTTTCTTTTCATAGACCAAGCATATTAGATGTTTGTGTATGACATTACTTTTTACAAGTTGTCGCCATAAAAAATAGAATTGAATTAAAGTTCCATATTTATTGTGAGGTATATACCACCACCTTTTTGCGGCTTAACAAAGTTATTAACAATAATAACAACAAATATAGTTAAAAATTAGGTACTTTTTATGCTCTTTCGTCAATACGGACGTACCTTTATAGTAGAATAGACTAGCCTATATGGGCGCATCAATATCGATACATTTCGGACACAGTTTCTTTGCTAGAATCAGTTTAGGAGACATTACCGATTATGAGAATTCATGTTACTACTGTTTATGTAACCTGGTCTGATATTATTTACAACAATTTTGTTTATAACAAAAGAAATACTAAATTTTTTCAGTCTAACATTTTTTTTTTACATTTGTTTGAAGATTTCCGACAAGAAATGTTCGATAACTTTTTCCGTAAAGTTGATATTTTCAATGCTATTAATTTTTTTAAATTGAAGGATTGCCAATTTCTCGTTTTTTCATGCTCTAAAATTAAACTAAAATTAAAAGTATAATAAAAAAATGTTTTCGTTACAGTACATATGTTTTTATAATATCTTTAGACCTTCCATATGAACTTTCAAAAAGTGGAATTGACGATTCTTAATTTTATACCTCATAGCGACCACTTTTCTTCGACGGTTTTTGAAAGATTCATGTCGAAGAAAAGTTGTTGTATGGATTTCAGTATGTAGGTATTTGATTGCTGAAAAATTTTAACTCGAAACATACAGGGGTACAAAGTTGAACCTAGTTCTACAGAGTGTTTTCCACGATTATTCTAATTATTATATTTTCAAACCACCATAGTTCAGATCTTTCAAATGGAACGCCCTGTGTGCTTTGGCTTAAAATGTTTCAGGAATCAATTGCCTACACGCTGAAATCCATATGATAATTTTTCCTTGACAAGAATTTTTCAAAAACCGTCGCTATGAGGTATAAAATTAAAAATCACTGTAAAGGAAATATTTTGTATTACCTACTCTTTTAGTGGAGTAAAAGAAGGACATTGATTTTTATAGACTTGTAACAGCAATATTATGATTTCATGCCTTCTGAGTATATATCTGAGTTTTGAGGTTCCAAAGCCTATTGGTTTTTTATGTACAATTTTCTTTTTTGAAAAGCATTTTTTTAGGTAAAACTGTGAATATCTCTGGTTCTAGAGGTCCGATCGGGACAAAATAAAAACCAAAAACCTTCCCAATTAAAATTCTAACATCTGCGGGTTTGGGTCATTTGAGTATGTACATAACATGCAAAATGGAATAAACTGACTAAGAAGCGGTTTTTTTTTTTCATTTCATTTTAACGCCCAGGGACGTCAAGAGTTCCGATCGGCTTCAAAATTTCAGAAAATATACCTTTTGTTGAGAGGAAAATATCCTTAGTGCCCAAATATTGAACCTTGTGGACACAAATGAATTTGTTATCTGAAATTTGAATTGCCCGCCATTTTGTGCCATTGAGTTCAAAATAGATCATTGTATTTTCAAAATGTAGTTCTGGGCGCCAGCTTTCTGATGAGAAAAAAAAATTCTTTTAAGGTCATTTTGGCCACTTTATTGGCATTTATTTATAAACCAAATGACAACAAATAGTTCTCGACCATTTTGAAAACATTTTTGAAACATTTTTATCAGAAAAGAAAGAGAATTGCGAAATCTTTAATTAAAAAAATAAGTGAATTGTCGTCCATTCGAACTCGAGATATTTAACTTTTAGCACCTTGTAAAAAATAGCAGTAAATACACACAAAGAAACATAGTTGTCTCTGAACGGAATAAATATTTGACATTAGTCAAGAAAAATAAAGTTATAATAATTGTATAAAGGGAAGTTAGCAGAATATTAAATTCCCCTAAATACATATGTTAACTACCAACTTAAGTGAGCCAGAAACAATTGAGTACAGTGTAACGAAACAAGAGGTAATCTTGATATTTAACAACAATGAAATGTAAATGCTTGAAAATTAGGTTTTATATGTTTTTTGGGCATTTCGTATGAAGTAAATATGTTTCAAAATGATGCAGTTCAAATATTAGCCAAAAATAGACATTATTTGTTAATGAACAATTGTCCAAAATGCTAAAAGTTAAATATCTCGAGTTCGGATGGACGAAAATTAACTTTTTTTAAAATTAAAGTTCTCGCAATTTTCTTTCTTTTTTGATAAAAATTTTTCGAAAATGTTTTCAAAATGGCCGAGAAAATCTATTTGTTGTGATTTAATCGTAGAAAAATGTTCAAATTTTTCTTTTGTTGATGTAGGTTTAGAATGTCATGAAACGTTGACATTTTTAGTTTGAGTGAAAGAAATGAGAAAAGCATCTGTCTGTCTGTCGATCGGTCGATCTGTAATTTTTTTGTGCTCATGTTTTCTCAGGAACGAGTTAAGATATTGACCTAAAATTGGATACACTTGTGTAATGTAACGAAATTTGGAAATGGATTGTATTTTAAACTGATTCCTTTGAATGGTTGAGTTGGGGATAAATAGGGGTAAATAAGTAAAGCAAGCTATTGAGTCCTGAAATTTGTAGCCAATGTATACACCAGAAGCCAAAGTCTCAACTTTTTTCTTGCCATCTGCCGCACCTACAACCATCCAGTCCATGATTAAGAGGATTCACAAAATGAAATTAAGATATTGGTTTGAAATTTGGTACACGTATGTATTGTAACTAGATTATATTTTGAGCTTATTCTGTTAAAGGATGGGGGTGAATAGGAGTAAATAAGTAAAGCAAGCTAGTAAGAATCCAGAAATTTGGGATTTGGTGTATGTACTAGAAACTAAAGTCTCAATTTTATTTGACGTCTGCCTCCCATACTACCACCCCCACTCCATTATTAAAAGGATTAACAAAATAAAATTGTGATTTAGTGTACGAGAACGAAAGTTCCCAAACATTTTTCCATCTCCACTCCTCGGTCATTCGGCCGGTCGAAAAGGTATTAAACGTTTATAGGTTTTTGAAGCAGTTGATTCCAAATATTATAATAAAATTATAGCAATTATTTCCACATACTAAAGTACAAATATAGTATCAATATGTTTTCGCTTAAAGAAACTTGCATGGAAACTCTGGATGTGGAAGTAGTTAATCCCTAGGCAGCGATTTTTTTGTGTGAACTGAACGCTGATTTTCTTTTCTAGCGCGAAGTCATGATATACTGCGGCTGAGGCAAGAGAGCGTAATTTACTTAAAAAAGTAGTTTTTTGGGTACAGAGTGTACAATATGTGTATATTTCTAATCATATTGAATGAGTTTTTAACATTATTTTTTATTTATTACTTATTAATTAACAATTTGTTTTTTTGTAATGATAAAGAATACTTTTTTTCGTTAAAAATACAATTTATTAACTAACGAAACAAACGATAATTGATATAACTTATCCGGAATATGAAAGCTTCCATTTTGATTTTTTGAATATTGATCACATTTTGATCACATATTTGATCACATTTTATATTCCCAGTTTTTAGTAAAATCCTGATATTAAATGACAAACTGTTTGCCATCTTGGATATTTCTATATAAAATGCCAAAATGCAATTTTATGGAAACCATATACACATACAAAGTCAATACGACATCTCTGGGTGAAAAGTGAGTTGCAAGATTTTTTTACATACAAAGTTACAACAGTTTTTCGGCGTGGAATCATTCAAAACATCATTTTTCACTCCCTATTAATCGCTGCTGCGCTGTAATAATAAATGTCCTTGGTATCTTAATATTTTCCGTCAACCAGAGTGGAGTTTTGTAAACAATAATAATAATGATAAATAAAGTTTATTTAACCTGGCGAGGTGTCAGTAAATTCTGGTATTACCTATTTGAAGTTCATACCAGCATTTCCCGACGTTCGTAGGTCAGGACCAATCTACATATTATAAACGGGGCATGAATGTCGAATTATCAAACTAGAAACTTTGCTTTTTTGAGTTATTTTTTTACGAGGTGAATGTCATAAATTAAATACCAAGTTATATTGTCAAATTCAAAGAATCCATAGCTAGTATTTGTTAAAAAATTATTCTTTTAATTTCAGGAATCTGTCCGTTCTCGTGTGGCCATGGACTTTACCGGTGCCGTTGGCAGAATTGTCGAAGATCCTTTGGAAGCAGACGCTATAGCCGTGGCCGAAGGATACTCCTGGAAGCGGAGGTGGAGACCTTCCCCAAGAGGATCCGGACCTTCAGCAGTTGCAAATGCGTCCGCTCATATTCAGACCCTTGAGGCTGGGGTTCACATCACACAACCATGGTTCCACAGTGGGATGACTAGAGATCAAGCAACCTCATTAGTCCAAAAGCATGGAACTGTTGATGGGTTAGTATGGAATGTTATGTTTATTAACCTTATTTCCGCACATTAGTTCCGTTTTTCTAAGAGAGATGTACGCTACTTTTTTTTAAATAATTACTTTGATTTGTCATAAAATACGTAAAGGTCTCTTGCATGTGTTTAACAAAATGTATCTCGTTTTGAATATTTTATTAAACCTCCATAAGAAAATACCTACATCAGGCAGGGATAGGTGATTCACTCATACAATTTTTTTTATAAAGTACACGCTAGTTTTGGCAAGCCATATATTTTAATATAATTGAAAATTATTTTCTTTTGCACCATGATCTACACATAGTTGCTGTGTCCACTAACTTATGGGACATCGTGTATATATATATGACAACATAGGCCAGTCATTAAAGCAAAAAAGGTATGAAAAATTGCGAAAGTCTTTAATTTTTGAGACAATATGTAGGACGCGAAAAAATAATGAATCCGGTTTTGCACCCTTTTCCGCCCCCCGGAACATTGTTTAATTAACAAAAAACATTTATTTTCAATAACTTTTTGAAAAAAATTCCGATATTTATGCAAACCTTGGAGAACATTTTAATAATTATTACACATATTCTATCAAGTTTGCACCCTGCTACGATGACCAGAACATTGCAAGTAGTTGTTTTTTACTTGATAATGAAATATTTCGTTGAAAAAAATTGCGAAAGTTATGCAAATGATTGTTTATGTAACAGAGTAGGGTCACAAACCCGTTTGTAATTTTGCATAACTTTCTTTACCCCGGAAGATTTTTTTCACTATTTTTTTATCTGGCACGCAACCGATTTTGACGTTTTAAATAATAGGTAGGGGTCTAAATAATTGCGAAAGTCTTAAATCGGGTTGCAAATGTTTGTAACACCAATAACTGATATAATCTGAATTTACAACCTCGTAAATGTCCCGGAAGTTAATGAAATTACCTATTATTTAAATAATGAAGCTATGATTGACTCAAAAAAATTGTAAAATAGGTGCAAATGATGAAATTTTGTGTAGTTATAGTTTTTAATTGTAGAAATTGCGTAAAATTATTGTCAGAAGTCTAAGTCGGAGATTAAACGTTGCCAGAAGTAGGTTAAGTTGTAAGAAAATGGTTCAAATTATTAAAATTTGACATTGGTCAAGGTGCAGTCCTGGCGATATTGTTTTTATATTTAAAATCTCCCTACTCTTCCGGGGTTTCCGGTTATTAACGTACCAGTGACATTAATGGAACAAAAAACAAATCCAATTCGCGAAATGTCAAAAAATGCTATCTTTCGTTCACTTCTGTTGTCTCGAATTTTCGATTTCGCCCATGCAATTAACGATGCCGTGAAAATGCCAATTTCGATCTTTCGATATCGACATTACGAAGCCGTCCTGCTGATGCATTTATTTAGTTATGAACATTTAAAAATTTTACTTTTTGCTTTTTCCGACGAGACTAATTGAAATTTCAAGTCCACCCCGATCGTAGCCCATCGCGTTAACCGACGACATTCACAGCGGATTTCTCGGTTCGAATCCTGTACGGGTGTACTTTTTTTAATTTGTTTTCAACTTTTTTGCTGATATTTCTTATCCTAAAATTACATGGCATTTATTTCTTTCTTTCTACAGTTAAAATACATAACTACACAAAACTTCAGAGCTGCACTCAAAATTTTTATTTTAAAATTTTTATTTTAATTAAAAATTAACGCGGGATGTACATCTGGCTGCAGAGCTATGTACTTTTCAGCTAGTAAGGAGGGTTTTTACATAAAGATTTTTACCATTTCAAGCTTTCTTTTTATTTTTAGCTATTCTGCATTTCAAACTTATTGCCTAGGTGTATATAAAGTGCACATATAAAACATATAACAAGATTACAGACTATTTTATTGATACATAAAAACAAGTACTGAGGGCCGCTTCACGCATATTAGTTAGTGCGTGGCTGGGCGGAACAAAATAATCCTTTATGAACACGTAGAAAATAAAAGAAAAAACTTACTCAAAGCAAAGGGGTCATTAGTTAAAAAGACGGGGGATAATTTTTAGAGTTTTCTTTTATATGTAAAAATATTTTTTAGGGTGTTTTAGGGGGCATGGTATGGCGAGGAAAGGCACGATAGTGGGCTTTTTGTATTTTCGTGTGTTGAGTATGTGCGAGTGTATGTTATTGTCGCCCTCTTTCAAGGAGATTTTATTTATTTAAATCATGTTCCGCATTAATAAATGGATTGCAATTTGATGTTAAGCTATATACCCACATAATTAAAACAATCATAAATTTGCAATTTTTTTCTAGAATAATTTTTATGCTGATGAAATTTTAATGAAATTGCGAAATATCTCAGAAGGAAAGCGAAGATAGATAAATTATATTCCGGATATTTTGCGAGGTTGTGAATTCACATGAGTATTTATATCCATTATTAGAATGCTATATGACATTTGCACCTATTTTCCAATTTTTTTCGAGACAAGCATAGCTTCGTTATTTAAAAAATAGGTAATTTCATTAACTTCCGGGACATTTACGAGGTTGCAAATTCAGATTATATCATTTATTGGTGTTACAAACAGTTGCAACCCGATTTTAAGACTTATTAGTTATTTAGACCCCCACTTATTGTTTAAAACGTCAAAATCGTGTCCGTGCAAGAAAGTTATGCAAAATTACAAACGGGTTTGTGACCCTTCTCTGTTGCATAAACAATCATTTGCATAACTTTCGCAGTTTTTCTCCACAAAATATTTCATTATAAAGTTAAAAGACAACTATTTTCAATGTTCCGGTCATCGTAGCAGGGTGAAAACTTGATAGAATACGTGTAATAATTATTAAAATTTTCTCTAAAATTTGCATAAATATCGGATATTTTTTCAAAAAGTTATTTGCAAATTTACGTTTTTTGTTAATTTAACAATGTTCCGGGGGGCGGAAAAGGGTGCAAAAAATACATGATTTTTTCACCTCCTCCAATATTGTCTCAAAGATAAAGACTTGCGCAATTTTGTCTAACTTTGCATTATGGTGACTGGCCTAACAGAAATTTGGAATGTTTGTAGTGTACAAAATAATGGAAGGTGGAAAGGTCATAAACATTAATAAATGTTTAATTTTCCGAGAAGTGATTAAAACGTGAAAAAACTTCTTGATTCTTAATTCATATTATCAAATTTTTTATCTCTAGTTACAAAATACAAGTTTGACTTATGCAGGTATTAGGTATGTGATAGAATAAGATAACGTTGTTAAAACAGTTAAAAATGTATGTCTATGTTATTCTTATTAATTATATGCTTAATTTTATCATTGGTGTATTTAGAAGGAAGTATTTTCTAAATTGGTAAATCATCATAGTGACGTTGCATGAAAATTAAGGTTAAAACGTAGCTGCCTAGTAACAATAATTCATGAGGTAGGTCAGTTCGAAGTGACGAATCAAGGCTAAGCCGGTCACGGCAATTTTTTTATAGGATTTGTGAGCGTCATAATTACTTACCTAGAAGCTATTTAGAATTAATTTATCGTCAACTTTACTGCATGATTGATCGGTACAATTTATAAGGTTCCAGACATTCAGTAGTAATGAACATCTAAACTTTGTTTTAACTGGGGTTTTAACTATTTTACAGCCGCCATAAGTTTCCATTTTACCCATTTTCGATATTTTAATATATGCCTATTTACCCATTTTTATTTTCATACGACACTAGGATTGAAGTGAATGGTGAAGTATCGTAATCGGCTTTGTTTCTAACGAATTTTGATATACTAATCATTCTCAGTCTCAGACAGAAAAGAGGTTCAGAAAAAAATGTCTGTGTCTGTCTGTCTGTGTATGTATCTCTGTGTAACAGTCACTCGTCTTTTAGCATAGCGCCGAAACCAATTGATCGATTTCCATTAAATTCGATATTTAAAGACCTCATACTAATATCTTCAAAAGTTTTTAAATATTTTTACCTACCATTAAAAGGGTAGATTGTTGATGCGAAGAAATCGAAAGTATCGATTGTGTTAAAAACGATTTTGCTCAAATTCTGTACGTTAATAGGACACATTATAATCCTAATATGCCATGAATTTTTCAGAAACATTGAGATGAGGGTGGTTTACAGTTTACAGAAAATCCCTTTTTTGAGATTGCATCAAAGTAATTTTGCAGCTCCTAGTTCATAGACTAACTGTGACTTTTTTAGAATTGTAATTTTCAAACAATCTTTTTTAACTAGAGTAAACACTGTACATCCCCTTCACAGATTTTTTATAAATAATGTCAATTTTAGACATTTTTTGTTTAAATATAAAACATAAAGAAAATTTAACATTTAGGTAATTAATAACTTTTCTATTTATTGATCGATTTTTTCAAAAACAATAGGGTTCTTCTTCTAGCTAATACTAATTTACTGTCCATATTTCAGTACAACAGTGTTTACCAGAAACGTGACGGACGCACGGACATTTTGAAAGTCGTTCAGAATTGGATCACCAGCACAGTGATATGAAATTTTTTCTCTACAAACGATATTACCGGTTTTGAACATGTGCCGATCAAATGCAATATACTCTTTGTTTTGTGTTTACGAAGAATATAATAGGAATGTTAAAGGACAATAAATTATCCATCATCTTCGAAAAGCCATCTTGGATTTTTCTATAAAGAATGTCAAAACGTATTGTCCTGTGAACCATACATACAAAATTTGAAAATGGGTGAAAATTTGTTGTTTTTGCGCATTAAAACCAATATGGCGGGCTGTAACTTGTAGAGTGTATTCACTCTAGTAACAAAGTGCATGAGACAAAGGTTATATAGAATTTAATATTGTACAACAGTAATAATAAGTATTTTCGTCGCAGAATTCACCGAAAATGAAATAATCCGGAAAAATCGATTTTTTTACACATGTAATTGAATATGGCAGCGTTAACAGCGGCTGTTTTTGTTGGCAAAACATGAACTCTGTTTCAGAGAGCCATTCAATACATAACATATGTATCCAAAATTTGCGAAAACTTCTCAATTTGCATATATCGGTCGGTTTTTGTGTATGGTTTATCTGGACTATAATAATAAAAGCTCATTATAAATGCAAATCCTCTAAGAACGTAATCCACTGGCGGTCCTAAGGGAGGGAGGGGGCGTCACCCCCCAGAGCTCTGATCTTGACAAAAACTGATAAGTAAACTTACTAAATGACTCCGCTTCCTTTTGTTAAATTACAAAGAAAAGCAATTAAATAAATAATTTTTTATTATAAAAGTTAAAAAAACGTTTCTTTTTGGGATTTAGCAAAAAGTAGAGCAAAATTATTGATGTCTAATCAAAAACAAAAATCTGTCTATTGAAGTATTAATTTCTAATCTTCGAATTTATCTGATCACTTACGTTCTGATTATACAAGAAAATAAATAGCTATAGAACGAAATTATTTACAAATATTTGAAGTACAAAAGACACTTGCCTTGGAATCAGTCTTCATTAATCAACATCTAATCGTTGTTCTAACATAATAGCCGACACTGGTTATGCAAGGTGCACCATAAAGTTCTCAAATTAATTTATTTCCAAAAAATAGTGACCCCGACATTTTTTTGAAGTACAAAAATCACTCATTTCTTCCACTCGCTTACATCTTGAAACATTTTTCGCCGTTGTTGTGATTTTTATAATTTAAAACATTTTCTGAATAGATATTTTTGTACATAAACTCATTTTAAGCTTTTTGTGTCTTGCATTACCAGATGGCGTTGAGGCGACCCCTCAGGAATCCAGACTCCCGGGGTGTCAAATTGGTATCTCAACTTTTTTCTTAATTTCATAGAATAAAAATAAATAGTAACTGTACCTAAGATAGGATTGGATTTTAATAAATAAATGATAATTATTTATGGGTAGCATCTTGAACTAAGGTCAACTTTATGACACTGTTTAAAATATATTTTATTTTACGCAATTGATTTTTTTGCCATCATGTTACGTCAAATTTCGAGAAAATGAAAATGTCGAATTCCAAAAAATTTAGAGCTTACAGAGCAATACTACAGATTTGAACTCGGCACCTTTGAATCAGGTAAAATAAAGTAGTTTTATGATCTGCTACACTTCATATTACAATACGAACTTTCAGAACAGAAAAATACCTATCAATCCCGCTATCAATTTCTGAGGGGTTACAAAATTTTGGTGCATATTTTAATAAGAATGGGCCTCCCTGGAGCAAAACGTAGGACCGCCCTTGACGTAATCAGGGTGCTTATTAGTCATTCCCTTCATATTATATGTTATATTATATTGGTGAGCTGTACTTGTAGAGAAAGTTTGTTTGATACAGCCATACTACAACATTTACTGCTTTCAGTTCAATCTCTGGCAAACTGTCCTTGTGTCTGCCACTGAAATCTGTCAATTGATCTCTGTCATAATCAATTATCATCCAAGTGTAGAAGATTTTTTGTAGATTATTAAAATTATCAATTATTATATATAAATTTTTTTTCTGGCGATGGTCAATAAATCAACACGCAAAAAAAATACTTAAATTGACTGGAAAAGTCCAGGATATGTATATATATATGAGTTAATTTAACAATAACGGTCAAAAAAATAAATTCATTTATACATAGTTGAAAAGAGGAACAGTAGTATGCCCATGGCTGACGCTTGCCTGAGTGATTTATTACTATCTAGCTATTCTAAACAGACTATAAAAAAATTAATTTCTAGTGGTAGGTCATTTTTGTATTAAAACCACAATGGAAAGAAACCCCTAACTTAAAGAAAAACATTTGCTGTGTATTTTCATATTCTTTACAGGATTTTTCATTTCCCAGGACACCTCAAATATATATAACCAACTTTTAAAATGTTTAAATAGGAGGAGATTCTCAAATCGACTAGTTATTTTCTCTTGTCTGTGGATTGATTTCGCTAAGATGGCCTACGTGATTTCTGCGAAATCTTTTGTAAACTGTAGAGTAACGCTCAGTGGTGGTCCAGTATTAGTTTTATCAGTCTATGACTAGCATAAGTTGAGCAAAAAGAGGATACAATTTTCTTTTATTCATTCGAGAAATTGGCGGAGTCGCCGGGAATAGAAGGTCTTAGCAATTAGATATTTTCACAGAAACTGATACTTGAACATTCTATCAAAAGTTACAGATTCAAACCAGCAATTCCAGTAGAGCTGCCATAGTAGTATAACTTTTGCAGATTTATAAGAAATGTTGTCACTAAAACAGCATGAAAAGAATTTTTTCTCTCTACAGAAAAATTAACAGCAGAAAAAACTTTCGATAACCTGAATTCAGGTTATCGAAAGAATGCAAAAATTGGAAATCAATAATTTTACAGATAGTTTTTCTAATTAGTTCTCACAGATAGTTTTTTCTGCTGCTTGCAAAATGCTATAAAGAATATGGTTCATTACGTATATAAGCAAACAAAAAATAATTCACTTTTAAAGTATATTTTCATATTCTGGTGTTTGAAAATAAAAATTTCTGGTTTTTCCGTGGTTAAAATTCTTTACTTATTTTAACAATTTTAACATTTTTTTAACACTCATCTGTTTATATCTTTTGTTTTAGTCAAGCTAATTACAATTTCTTTCTTTTTTGCAGAGTGTTTTTGGTACGAGAAAGTCGATCAAATCCAGGCTCTTTTGTGCTGACCTACAAATGTGGAGCAAAAGTTATACACGCACAAATCAACCCGATAGTGGACTCGCTTAGGGACCGTCCCGTTTTCTCGCTGGATAGTGGTGTTACTAAATTTTATGATATTTTACAACTTGTCGAATTCTACCAACTGAATGCAGGTTGTTTGCCAACAAGACTTACACATTACGTAGTACAAAATGCTAACACTGTTGTATCCATGTCCATCGCTGCACAAGGAGAGCAAGATCAACAGCAGCCCCATACTTCAACTAATAGAAGTTCAAGTTCATCAGGAGGGAGTAACAACTAAGTCAATGAATTGTACGTTTCCTCCACTATTGACATTTATAAAATTGACGTGTTTTTAATTTTAGTGATTTTTTACATTATTTATTTTCTGTTTAAAAGCCGAAATATGTTGCATGATATTCGGATTACAGCAATTACTTAAGTTTCTTGGTTACTATTTTTTTAAATGATGTAAAATTTGAAAAATGGGAACAACTTTTTTATTAAATTGTGTTGATCGAATATTATTTAAAAAAAAATGAAAAAAATTAATCTAGTTATATAATGTACCCATTAAAAATGTATTAATATTTTATAGTTCTAGGCCTAATAGTTATAGACCTGCAGTTAGGGAACAGGCAAGCCGAACCTAAGGTACAAAAGGTTTGATTTTGACAGCGAAACACTATTTACATAACAGTTCTTACCGCCCATGTCGAATCTAATTGGCAGCCTTATTCTCGAAGCGGTACGGAAAACTGGTCTAAAATAATTCGAATTACAAAATACAAGAAAACCACTATAGAATTTGGTAAGGAAAACTCTATACAGGCTTTTAGTCTTCAAAGCTGTTTATACATTTTAAGGAAAATTCATTACATGAAATATCGGATTTTCTCACAGAAGGAAATGAAATATAAATACTTTCCGTAAAAACTTTCTACGGGTCCTCTAGAAAATCCAGATCAGGAAGAAATTCCCCCATTCTCCCCTCCCTCTCATCAGGCCTGACTATATTACATTGTTTTATAACTGAAAACCTAACTTTGGCAGACGCGAATGAATTTCACAAAAAATTACCTTTATCAGAACTATAAGGTACAAGAAATATCAGTGCACCAATCGATTTATCTATTCGTGCACCTTTCAAATGTATCACAACAGTCAAACAGTTTGGCAACATAAGCCCGGCAGATGCTTAACAAGAAGGCCCCAAACTGAGATAAATAGATATGAGGACTAGCGTGGAAGTGAGACTGTTGATAATTTTTGCTTTATTTACAAAAAATTAATTTGATTTAAAGTAAGATATGTAAACTGCTCCAACGGTAATTTTCAGATAAAAATGCTGCTTTAATGATGAGAGTTTATACAAAAATGTTGACAAATATATTAAAGTATAAAACAAAACAGTTAGAGATTACATCATTTTATAATAATAATAACCTACAATTAAATAAATGTACCTATAAAAAACCAAAATTGTTTAATCACGAGTCTAGTAGTAATAGTTAAGTGTTATAATAGAGTACATGAGACTAATTATTGTATTTTTATTTAAAAATTACTAGAGCAGTTTACTTATCTTATTTTAATTCAGAGAGTTAAAAGAAAATTTGACAAAAAAATGTCAAATGTATTAAAATAAAACAAAAATATGCTACTGTCTGTCCCACATCCATGCTAGTATTCTGTATTTATTCATCTGTCTCATGCTTCCTTTGTAAATGTTTGCTGGGCTTATGCTGCCGAATTTTTCGTCAGTCGTGGCTAATTTGAGTACACGAATAAACAAATCGATTTGTGTGCTAATATTTCCTGTACCTTGTAGTTCGGATAAAGATAATTTTTTGTCAAATTCTTTTGCGTATGCCCAAAGTTAAGCTGCCAATCAGATCAGTTAGCAACTTGTCTTGTGCCATTTTATGTTCTGTCTTTCTTCACCACACCAACGATATGTGGGTAACATTGAATTTAACAATGTACATATATATCAAATGGTGCAGTTCGTTTGCTTGTACCTTAGATTTGGACTATTTTATATCAGTTTTAGGCGTCACTCTTGCAATTATGTTGCCACTTAGTATCGGCAGATAAGCACTTTTAGTATCCTTACAAAAATTGTTTTTCGTGAATAATCTAAAATCGTTTGAGCCTAATGATCAGACCTGTAGCCAGAAATAAATAGTAGGGGGTGCTCATCGAATTTCAGAGGGTGCCAATTTGTTTACAATTTAGAAAAATATGCGAAATAGTTCCACATAGGTAATATTTGAATTTCTCCAGGGGATGCCGGGCATCCCCTGGGTACGAGGCTGGTTACAAGTTTGCTTATGGTTCTAGTTGCATGTTCACTAGCTGCCGGTCTATTACGTAGTTTATATTAAAATTAGTTTGCTGTAACTCCGAATGGTTAGTTACATATATTTTTGTAATTTTTATATTAAAAATTGGGCATTCTGAATGAAAAGGATAATATTTTAGTTATACAGGCATACTTCCAAAGATGATATTCATAACATTTTTTTTTTACAAGGATATTTAATGATTTCAGTATTAAATCTCTATGATATACAGGGTTTAATAGTTAATAATCACATTTTCGAAATAAATATTTTTAAAATAGATGAAGGCTGTGGCTTTATTAGGTGTGGAAAGTACCTACACATGTACTGATAAAAAAACCGTTTTTTGTTAGTTTTATCAGACCATACTAGACAAGTGGTACTTGATGTATTATGTAAAATCTGTCATACATTCAACATTATTGTCGTTTAGGAGTTAGAAGATATTCTGAATACAAAATAACTAATGTCATCTATATAATCTTACCATGATGATTATGTAAGTTGTATTACGTGAAATCTTTCGAATTAAAAGTGAAATAAGCCATTTATTACAGAACTTGCATACCTAGTTCCAGGATCCTTCTATATTAGAATAACCAAACCACGGGTCACACTTAATTTGTTGTGAGTTAATGATATTACTCCTTTAATTTGGAAGAGGGTATACAGACTTTGTCATTATTTTTGTGTGTACTTGACAATTAAGTATTTTGTACGTATAGAGATATAAAACCAAAAACACATTTTCTAATTAGAAAGCAATATAAATGTAACAGTTTGTTAATTTTAAGATAATCCATGTAGATGTGATATTTAAGCTCGTATTTTAGTTTAATTCTGTTTTTCTTTTATCCCATAATCCAGTATTTTTATAAACCGCTTTTTTACATCTGTATTTTATAATAACTGTCAATTTCATTCATATTTATACCACATTTAATCGTTTCATGTTTCTATATATTTCCCTTACATTATGTAACTATTTGGTTATAACCACATTTGTTTTTCCAGTAAGGCATATTGTATAACAAATTTATTACTATTATATATACAGAATAGATACATATACATACACATACACTTAAAAAAATATCGACATATTTAGACAGTATGACCCAAGTCCTCTGCTTTCATTTTTAACTTGCATAAACCTTAGTAAACATTATTTCATTGCCCATTTTTCTATAAAATCACATTTTTGTATTGTAGTTATTAGACGATGACAAATTATATTTATATTTGATGATATATTGTGTTTCATTTTGTATCTTTGCAATTTTTCCTTTATAATTAAACGACACATGGCCCCTACACATATAACCATGCGATATAGCTTTTCGTGAACTATGTAGATTACTATATTCTATAAAGGTTGCTCGATAAAGATTTCAACTATATAGCGTATTTATAATTAATCTATACAACGATTATAAAGCATTATCTATATATGTTTTCCCTGTTAGAATATATGATTTACAAATGTAAAGAAAGTATCGTTATATTATCGATAACTCATCAATATAGGATAAAGGTCTCTGATAAAAACATTACTCTTATGGAAAATGTATTACAACTTTATCATGTCTATATGTCATCTATGCAAATGGTTATAGATATTCTATACTAAATAGGTATCGAGTCTTTACGTAATCGATACTGATGTTTCCTCATTTATCAGACTTCTTGAGTAACATTAAGTTATAGACGAGGTAACGCAACTGTATAGATTCTGTTAAGTTTTCTATACAGAATCTATTTTAAAACTAGCCTTGTCAATACAGAACTGACGTGTGTGACTGTTAAATGTTAGGTTATGCATTCTACGATTTACTATTTTATGTGCAAAGTAGTGGGTAGAAGAAAATAATATCCATTATCCATATGACGAATGTTTACAGCTTTAAGTGTTTTAAGTAATATTCTTGCATCCAATGGTAGTTCAACATGATTTCCATCGTAGACCAAAACTCATAATAATTTAGAAATATAGGTTAATTCAATATTCCTATTTATTGCCTATTCATGTAATTTATCGGAAAATGATTTCTACGTCAGTACCTGCTCCTTTACTTCTTCAATGTTATCATTGGACGATGATCCTGATGTATCTACTATATTACATACATCCTCGTTACTTGAATTTTCTTCATAAATTTCATTATATGTAGAATAATCTATAGTCACTGCATTATCATTATCTGTTCCTTGTGTATCTTGAACCAGTATTTCTATAAAACAAATTTATTGAGTCTATATTAAATAATCTATACTGTCTATTGTAATCCTACTTTTATGTAATGTCTTAAGTCAATGAGTTTCATATCAACTATAGTCTGTTTTTAAACCAGGAGGAGCATTTTAAATTTAACGCGCTAAATGGATACTCCCTCGCCAGTTTTACAAGGCAATATTCCTAAATTTTGATTTGATGTCATAAATTATTTGGTTATAATTTCTATTTTATCGTTTGCACAAGTTTTTAGTCCCTTTTATATGAATCTGAAGGTAAAAGTAGCTAATTACTTGGTGCCTTTATATTGCGTAATTGGTATGAATGCTGTATAAAATATCTAGAGGTCAAATAGAGGTCGATGCATTATATTTAATAATGTAATAAAATACACACACAAAGACTGTAGTCGTGTATTGTTGGTTGCCCAAAACGCCAAAAAGGTTTTAGTGTATTTTCTGGTTACTTTTATGGTGTGAATGGAACTTCCATGTTTACTCCTCCTGTTTTAAAAACAGACTATAGCTGTATCAGTTCACACTTCTGCTCAATGACGACAAGTTTTGTTTTTAGTTTTCTGCATTTCTAACTAACTACGTCGCGAAGTCGGAGATCATACTCTTCACGCGCCGATTCACAGAAAACCGCATATTAACGCCAATTTTGATCCAGGGTCAGCAAATTCCAATCAAAAGGTGAGTGAAGTATCTGGGGGTTAACTTGGATAAACGACTGACGTTTAATACACACATCAACGAGACGGTACGTAAGGTCTACTTCATATCCAGGAGTCTGTATCCGCTCATGGCAAGGGGTAGCGGACTCAACAGACACAATAAAAAATTATTGTACACGGCGGTAATCAGGCCGGCCATCACATACGCGGCGCCGGTGTGGTGTTGCATCCCGGCCACGACAATAAGAAAACTTAAAGTCTTAGAACACAAATTTATGCGCCTCATTTCAGACTAGAGCAGGTACACCTCCCTCAGAGATTTGTATGATCGCTGCAACGACATAATGCCACTAGTGGACTACGTCCGGGAAATATCACAAAAATTCTATTCCTTTCGTCTGGGCGACAGTCCGCTAACACGCAACAAAACCCAAATCAGAATGCATAAGCCCCATTCCAGATAAAACGCCCCCTACCATACCAGGCGTTGCCTATCTTCCGGCAACCTCTATAGCCAAACCTTTACTAATCACAACTTTCTCAAATCCTACACTATATCTTTCAAATCTTTTCTGTTCTATCCCTCTTCTCTTCTTTTAATTGTTTTCGTTTTTGTCTTCTTTGTTCTTTTGTCATTTTTGTTAGAAATTCCCTTTGGACCAACAAATTTAAGAAATCTAAACATTTAAAAAATAATAATAAACTAAACGGCGGGCAGACCGTTGGGAAATCAATTGTCTCGAACGCTTTTTTTCGTTGAGTTTTTCCCGTATCAACAGCCAACATCAGCAGTGCGATAGTGATGGTTTTAAAATTAGTTCTTAATTATCTTAATGTTTAATTTAAAACAATGTTCAATTTTAATGTTAATTTTAAGCTGTCGCAGACGGGTGTTTTAGCTTTTGTTTTTTTTGTTGTTCCATTATATTAAACCGAACCGGTCGTGATCCGTCCAACCTAATGTCCGCCACGACGTCACGCACCGTGGCTGTCTGGTTGGCTCCGGATCGCGGTCCGAGGAGGCAATGTTTGTACCCTTTTAATATTTAATAAATTTGGTAAAGTAAAAAAACTAACTACAATAGTGCACTGCAACTGTAGATCTGGGTCGTAGGTTCTCGTCCCACTAGAATCCCACTATGCATTCAAAAAGGTAAATATATGATATCTGAAGGTTTCTATAAGTTTATCAGTATAGTAAAAATTATAAAGTAATAATTACCATAAATTTCCGAAAAAACACATACAGAACAAATATTTTTTATTTAATTATTTTATTTGCAACATGTACTTAAATATACTATAGGTACATTGATTGCTTTTGATAGCCCGTCTAGCGAATGTATAGCCGCTCTGTATTGTTGTAATAGTGATTCGATAAATTAAACTTTATATTCAATCTAAATCCAAAATGTATCTCGGCGATAGCGAATCGATAAATGCCAACTTTATTGTCTATGCCCAGAATGTATTCAAGCCAGTATCGTCGCTGTACCAAAAGAATGTAGGCTGTCTTTATGGAGTAAAGATTTTAATATAGACCTGATACAGGTTATATAGAGTTTGGTTATATGGGTTGCATTGTGTCTGTCTTACAGAATTCATTGTGGCAGAGAAACATACTATAATTCTCTTAAATAACAAAATAATTAAAATACAAGAAGGGGAATATACCAAAGTAACCATTGACTGTGTCTTACCATACGCTTGTTGACGAACTTAGGTGCTATAAATGCAACGATCTTAGCTGTAATCTATTATCCTCTTACCTTACCAGCAGAAAACGGTATACTTCTGTGAATGGTAACTGTTCTAAACCACGATTTGTTAAACATTGTGTATCTCAAGGATCGATGCTAGGTCCTACTCTCTTCTTGATGTACGTAAACAATCTAAAAATGGTTGTTCCAAACGCTGATCAATCTTGTAATGTTTGCTGATGACGCAACATTAATAACTCATCAGAAGTGCCTGAACCCTGTTAGGGAGCACTTGGCCAACTCACAAGTCGTCGCGAATGAATAAGAAGTTCATAGCAAATAAGTTAAGTCTAAACCAAAATAAAACTACTAATGTACTATTCTCCTGTAGAGCAACTGATGACTTCGAGAATACAGGTAATGTTAAATTTTTAGGTGTTATCTTAGCCTAAAGCTCATGCAACTGGTGTGAATATATTGAACAACTGTCAAACATTTTTTTTAACGCAATCTCTCAAAAATTGGTTCCTCTTCATATTTTAAAGATTGCTTATTATAGTCTCATAGTGTCCTAGATGTCCTACGGCCATGCTTCTTCTATATACTTGTAGAATTTTTTTATTACAGAGCAGTGATTCAGATTATAAGGAATATGAAGTATCGGTCAGATATGTTAAACAAGAATTTATAACTCTGCAATTACTAACTTTTTCTTGTTTATATATCTATGTATGTCTGCTTATATATTAAAAGTAATCTGGAACAATCGAAATGAAGATCTTACTAGATCAAGTCTCTAAGAAATAAAAACAGCATCCTCCTTAAATAAATATGTGAAGAGAGCTGGTGAAGACATTGCCATTGGACAGATACGCATGGCACCTGTTGTTCCAATATATCCTAATTGTTTCAGTGTTAGCAACTTGTCTTGTGCCATTTTGTGTTATGTTATTGTTCTCGACCACACCAACGGTATGTAGGTAACATTGATTTAACCAGTAGATCATTCTTGGTCCCCAAGTATTGCTAAGGACCATGCCTAGTGAGAAGCACTGTTGCTCTTTCAGTAACCATTGTCAGTTTATCAGATGTCTGCTCCAAGTGAGTGATCCATATATGATTACACCTAGATATTTCAGCTCGCTGGAGAAGTCAGTTTGCTTACCAGTCAGTACTAAAAGCTAATAGTTGCAGAAGAAAGATTTCATTCATAGTGGAGTCAATAGAAGTTGAAGGTATGCATTATTTCGGAGTAATTCCAGGCAGCGGTAACTTTTGAGAATACATCTCCGAACATGTTAGGAGTAACATACCAAAAGTTACCAATAATAGTTCTTGAGCGTCATTTGTTATTAAACAAATTGTGCCAGTTGCCAAAAATGCCAGTTTTTGTCAAATATTTCTTAAAATAATTTTTTCTTAAAAAAACTAATTATGCCATGCATTCGAAAGTACGGGAACTTTCATATCAAAAATGTATATGAAGTTCCTTTGTATGATCAAAAATGTAGGCTCCAGTTTTTTTAGTTTAACGCACGAAAATGGAACTTAACTGTATAACCTCTAAAAGCTGCAGTACAGAGGTTTTATTTTCAAATTTTCTTTATGTTCATCTTTTATGGATGGAACAGATGTCATCTGTTAAGGAGTATATCTACGAGAGAAATACGATCATATTTGAGATAGGGTTGACAAATAACAGTGCATTTATGGCTTACATCCCAGGTAGGTAGGTATTAACACGATATAAAACTAAGAGCAGAGTTCAAAACTGAAAATCACTTAGCTTACAGGCAATATATTCTTAAAATTGAGAATGAATTAAAAGTTAATCCAAACAAATTTTGGACATTTTTAAACTCTAAGAAATCTTCTCCGTCTATGCCACTAAACATGAAATACAATGGTAAAGACATGGACAATGCCTTTGAAATTGTTTCAGCATTTGCTGATTTGTTTTCCAAATCCTTTTCTGAATCTGCTTTAAACTTTCATCCACATAATCTGGAAGGTAGTACTCCAAACAGCGTTTTACATATAACTGATATTTCTCCTAATGATGTTGAAAAAGCCATCAAAAGAATTCGACCGAACATGACTATGGGACCGGATAATATACCTGCGTTTCTTATTCGCGACTGTGCCATAATTCTTGCAAATCCACTCTGCATTATATATAATATGATTTTAAAGACTTGCACTTTTCCGGCAGTATGGAAACTGTCTAGGATCACACCTATATTTAAAAAAGGCAGCATTAATGACATAACTAATTATAGGCCAATTACGATAATCAGTAATTGGAGTAAAATTCTAGAAATTATTTTATATGATCACCTATATGCTCATGTTAACAACAGTCTAGTACCCGAACAACATGGTTTTGTCTCAGGGAAATCAACAGTAACTAATCTGGTTATCAAAACGCAATTTATCAGTGAAGTCTTAGATCAGAGGGGTCAAGTAGATGTTATCTACACCGACTTCTCTAAGGCTTTTGATAAATTGGATCATAATATTCTACTGCATAAGCTCCAACATTTTAGCGTATCTTCAGATTTCTTAAACCTTGTAACGTCATACTTAACTGATCGTTGGCAATATGTACAAGTTAGAGGCCATAAGTCTGACAAATTTTTGCAAACATCTGGTGTACCTCAGGGCTCCACTCTTGGACCCCTGTTTTTCATAATTTTTATCAATAACATTGCAACTAGAATTGATGTTAATTACCTCTTATATGCCGATGATTTAAAAATATTCAGTCAAATTAACACACTAGCAGACTGCGAACATCTGCAAAGAAACCTACACTATATATATAACTGGTGCATTGAAAATAATCTATCTTTGAATATCAGTAAATGCCATGTCGTATCCTACTCGAGAAAGCATAATACTTGTCTATTTGACTACAAAATTTCTAATATGCCTCTAGAGAGACCTAATTGTATTAAAGACCTTGGTATCCTTTTTGACCCACAGTTGACGTTCATCAACCATATTGACTTAACTGTTACAGCCTCCTATAAAACACTAGGATTTCTCTTAAGAAATATCAAGGACTAATAATATCGATTCATGCAAACTATTATTCAACTGTCTCGTACGATCAAAGTTGGAGTACGCGTCAATTATATGGAATCCAATTTATAACTGTCACATTTCAACACTCGAAAATATCCAACGGCGCTTCCTAAAAAACTTATATTTCAAAACACTTGGGCATTACCCTTCTCAAGGATTTCCCCAAGATGTTCTCCTATCCACTTTTAACTTTGATAGTCTCCTAAAGAGAAGGACTACTCAATCAATAATTTTTTTGTACAAAATTATTCACAATCACATAAAGTGTGAAAATCTCCACGATAACATTTCTTATGTTGTACCGCGTATTGCCTCAAGGCACAGTGATACATTTTTGCTTCCTACCCCCAGAACAAATGTACTGGTGCAATCACCATTCTTCCAGATGTTCTCAAACTATAATAGTGTAAACACTCAAATAGATTTCTTTAACACTAACATCCATAAAATTAAGCAACTGTGATTATTAAAATGTATATAAATGCATATTTTATACGTAAATGTGTATGTTTTACTGTCTTTATGTATTGCAACAATTTGTTTGTATTTACTCACGTTTCACATGTCACTATTTTTGTATTTTATCTATATATTCTAATCTACTAAGTTGTTTGTCTTCTGTTCATTTATTTTTTGTATCTTTGTACTTGTAGTTATACATTTATGCATGTATCTACCTTTATCCTGTAATTGGACTTGGTCTGTTGGATATTGTAACAAATAAATAAATAAGTAAATAAATAAATATAAGCCATACACATGGTCTGCTAAAAGAAATTTTCTAAAACTTCTTTGGGTTTGCAAATTCCCCTTCAAACAGTTGTGATCTCACAGTAAACTTTTTTACAGTCAGCGTGGTGCCATTGCTACATATACAGAACATATGTGTCTGGCTCACTGACCAGCATTTATTTTGTAGAGTTCAGTTGTCTGGCTACCCAACCCACATGTTCTGTATTCGAAGGAAACTATGCCCTTCAGCATCCAGTAACAAAATCAAAATACATTGAAAGGGTGTGTCGTATGTTGTTATTTAGATCATGGACGTTAATCTCCCACAAGCTATACTTCTTCTCATCTATCTAGGTGGTATAAAAAGTGTCGGGTGCCTTTGATAGCGTGATAAAGATGAAAGTCCCCGTCAAAAAGTATACTACTATTAATAATGAAACTCCAAATAGCTAGTCAGAATTTACTCCATTCAGTTTAGCTCTGAAGTCAACATTTTACCATAGGTCTTTTGTCAAGAAATTACCCTACAAAGTTACAAATGATACGTAATCTTATATAGTGAACAAAATTCAGAAGATTTGTTCTAACATGAATAATAGAACAATATTAATTAGCATTATTAAAGATTTGTATACTTAATAATGATTATTATTATTCGCACCAATATTCTTGACAAAAGATGACGGTCTCGGATGATTAGGGGTCGAGCTTGAGCTCTTTGCCCCAATCATCGCTGTAGACCTGGACTGGCCTCCTAAGGGGTGGGCCCAGGCCATTTTTTAAAGTAAAGTTGTGGGGGCAAATGCCCACCCAGTTTTGATAATTGCCCACCCAGTCACAAGGAATTGTCCACACACCGAAAAGAAATAAAAGTATTCATTAATAGCAAAAAAAATAAAATAAAAATAAAAAAAGAAGTCGTATTAATTTATTGCAAAACTAGATATATAATTGTTGCACATTCTATAGGATACTCTTCGCAGTTTTTTTTATTTGTATCTTAGTTTTAGGCATTTCTTGTTTAATTATAAAACATAAAAAAAATCTTTTCTTCAAACTTTTTTTTATTAATCGATTTTGTTCAAAAACAATAAGGTTCTTAATCTAGATAACACTAACTTACTGTCAAAGTTTCAATACAATTGGACTTTTCGTTCTTAAGTTATTGTGCTTACAAGAAACGTGACGGACGGACAGACCGACGGACGGACATTTTGAAAGTTCTTCAGAATTTGATCACCAATACAAAGTAGTTTGAAATTTTTTTCTCTACGAGCAGTATTAAGTACCAGTTTTAGAAATGTGCCGATCGAATGCAATATACTCTTTGTTTTGTATTTACGAAGAGTATAATAACTCATAGGCCAGAGCTTTCCCTAAAAAATGTTTGTACAAAATCTCGTTGGTTCAGTGTGCGGTTTCCGATATCTTCGATCTTTTTACCAGGAATACCAGGAACTAATAAGTATCAAGTATCTATCTACTGGGTATAAAAAGTGTCACCGACTTTGATGGTGCGGTAATGCTCAAAGAGCCTGATACTATTTATACCCAGAATAAGTCTGCAGTAAGCTCTACAGTAAACACTCGGTTATCCGATATTATCCCGATCTCCTTGATTTCATGTATTTATTGGCTTCGCACGGCTGATGATTGTATTTTGCATTGAATACAAAATACAATCATCAGCCTAGCCAGGTCAAGTAAGTTAGCCAATATATGGAGTCAATGCATTCAATTAAGAAATGCTTTAACTGAATGCAATGCTCAATGCTGTGTTTGTTCAGTGTTCAGAATGGTTAAATTTGAATTAAAATTGCGCTTTAAGAGTAATTTTTTTTTTAATTCTCCCGAGGGGGGAGACCCCCGGATCCCTCTCCTTGGGGACCTCCGGTCCATTTTGCCCACCTAATAACAAAACCTTAAAAAATGGTCTGGGTGGGCCTGCTTCTTCGCCTACCCCACCCGCAAATGCGGACGGTGTAGGCGATGTTAACAGACCTCCCCGTAGGTGGTTTGTGCCTCCCCTGTTCCTGGCTGTTGGACTCTGCCAGCTATGGGTCGTTTGTTCTGGCGCTCTTCTGTCTTCGCTGGCATGTTGGCTCCCGGCAGCGTATTTCGTCTGTAGTGAGAGGAAACGGCTATTGCCAAGCCCTCTCAGAGTATGGAGGGGTTTGTATGGTGTTGACGGCATCATGTGCTCCGATTTCGTCGGAAGGAAGTGTGAACTGTGTAGCTTAAGGATTGTGTTCGGCCAACGCCAAAGATGCTTATTTTAGCGTCAGAAGCCGGCACGGGCTAGGATAAGGGTACCGACACAGCATAAGAAATGGTACCTGGTTGTTTGCTTGGTGACCCCCGGGATTGGGTTGATTTCGGTGTTTTTGGTCATTATCTCCTTGCAGCGTGGCTTGAAGGTCGGACTGAAACAAAAAAACGGTTAAGTTATACTTACCCGTTATCCAGAATCTAGAGCTTTGGTCTCTTGTGCCTCGGAGCGTCGTTGAGGTTATTATTATTCATGAATTGTGTTTATTTTTGTATCATGGGTAAAGATTCAATGAATTTAAAAAATTCGTGTTTCAATAATGGACTTTTAATATAACAAGAATTTATATAATGAAAATTATGACTAATGCTAGCAGAATACATGACAGGGAAGTAATAAGGACGACCTCACTGAACTGTACCATATAAATGGAATGCCAATGTCTATTCCTATTTGTATGTAAAATTGAATCTCGCGCAAGTATGGCGACGGGAGGTCTCGGCGCAATCGCATTGTGTAACACACCAGGGCCGGCTCTATTCCCATTGGAGTGTTCTTAATACGTCCTTTTTTTTCAGAAATCATCAAAAACACGCGTGTATAGATTTGAAATTTTTTATATAGTTAACCTTTGTCTTAATTTTTATTAGAGAACAAAAAAAATTGCCATTCCCAAAACATAATTATTTAATTCTTTCTAGTAAAGAAGTATTATTATGAGAAGATGCTTGCAAAAAATGATGCGCAGAAACGAGTTTGTGTGCATTCATTAATCTAAGCCAATGAGAGCGATGCGTGTCATATTTGACCTCGAATCCAGTGGCACCGTCAACCCGCAGTCACAGGGTCTGTGCTGCAGTATACTTGTTGTGTTCGCCGTTTCTGATTGAATTAAATGAAATAACCTTATTTTCAGTAAAAAATGTCTTCATCGTAAACACCAGAGTGTGACGAAGTTTTAATCTACTGCATTACACAGCTCCTCGACCTCGAAAATTTGATTACAATTATTATATATCCTTCTACCCCAGATGATACTGTCACTGGTAAAAATATTCGCGCACGTTGGCTCCGCCCCAAGCATCTTCTCATAATAATAGAGGAGTTTTAAAACCTCATGAGCTGTGACCTTCATATGCGCTGAGACATAATCGGTCCTGTTGACTCAGTTACACTTCTTAAAAATATTATATTTATTGTTTACAATTTATCCCGAGCTCTTGTTTATGTATACAGCAAGGCAGCCTCCAGTGTCTTCAAAAACATACTTATAACTCAGATTAAACTTTGCCTTTTGCGCATTTCGCGGCTCATGAGATTCTGAAACACCTCTACTACTCTATAAACGTTCTTGATAATGCACGATCATATTGATAAGAGTTGAATATAGAGTCCACCAAAAAATGAAGTAATATTTTCTACCTCAGAGATCGAAATATAATTTAGAATAGAATAGAATAAAAATGTACTGTGTTACAAAGTTACACAAAAGATATGAGGGTTCAACATGCTTAGTTGATTTTCAACCCTACCCGCATGTAATAAAAGGTTACAAAAAAGCTATTATGATGATAAATGTTTTTTCTAATTATTATTATGAAATAATAAGTAATTAATTGTAACATAAATAATATTAATATGCAAAATAATTATTAATATATGATGATAATATAAATACAAAATACACATAAGTACAAAAACTAAGATTGGGTAATGAAAATAATACTAATAATGCAATAAGAATTACTGGAAGTTGTCACTTATAAAGTATAAACACAAAGCAACAATAGGTATAATTGCATATTAAACATAACCTCTTATTTTGTTTTGAAATTGAAATTAGAATAGATCAAGTCAATATCAGTAATGCTGTAATGTTGGATTATTTAAAATTATTTAGGTATATAGATTCACAAATAGCAATGAACTTTAAAATTTGCAACGGAAATTATGGAAAATAGGCGAGGTTAGAGAATTTTGTATCCTAAATTTCCACTGAATTCTACGTATTTATTATGTAGAGTTAAGTAGATATCTCGGAAAGTATAGCCTATCGAAAAATTTTCAGGCAAAATTACCCACGTTAAAAGAAAAGATCCCAAAACTCGGAGTTGTCGCCGATATTTAGATAGTATATTTTATAGAATAGGCAAGAACAAGGTACTTACTTAGGTACTTAAAATATAACAAACCTTTGGCCCGATTCTTGCAAAACTATCTACAATACAATTCCGGACCATATTGTTTGATTAACTTATCACGAACTGTAAATACCTGCTAAATAAAACAATCGATAAAAACGAGAGAATTGTTTGACGACGGCTCTGAAATTCTGCACTAATCCAAGACCTCCCGCTATGGGAGACAAATCAAAGAATAATGGCGTCGGCGCATAATGTCTTCAAGAAGCATTCTGACTCAAGCACCAACATACTTTTAATATTAGATTTTCACTGCGGCGACGCATATGCCGCCGACCTTCAATCGCATGTAGGCCGTATTTTGTTCACGCGCATATATCTGTATTGGTCTTCCATTTATTATGTAGAGTTCAGTGGACGACCTTGGACAAATAAAAAAAAACTTTAATTAGCTGTAAATAATATTCAATGAAATTTAACATTCAGTGGCCACAGTAACAATTTATTATATTTATCAAACTGGATATATTTGTAGTTTGAAACGTGTAGCTGTAAAACTAAAACAAGTTTACGGATGTGAAGTTAGCAACGCGTTGCTGGCAACGCGTTGCCAGCAACGCGGAAATAAGTTTTGATGCGAAAAACCGAAACCGTTGCCGGAACACGGCGCATTCCCCATAACATGCGTGCGTTACTTACTACATTAGGCCACTATATTCCCCGTGCCAGCAGTACATGGGTGTATTGTACTCCCTTCTTCAACCGTACGTTAGATCAATGGGTGAAATAAAGTACAGTAAAAAACTGAAAAATACTAATAAATTATTTTCTCAGGCCTTGGCCGTTGAAGGTTGAAAACGACTGAGCGATGTGATCACAAGTACTACCCTCTACACCCCCACAAGGTGAAAGTCATTGCAACCCCGTAATAAACTTTTTATAGGCAAAAAATGAAAAATTTAAAACAATTATTTTCTCAGGCCCCGGCCATTGAAGGTTGAAAACGACTGAGCGATGTGATCACAAGTACTACCCTCTACACCCCCACAAGGTGAAAGTCATTGCAACCCCGTAATAAACTTTTTATAGGCAAAAAATTAAAAATTTAAAAAAATTATTTTCTCAGGCTCCCGCCGTTGAAGGTTGAAAACGACTAAGCGATGTGATCACAAGTACTACCCTCTACACCCCCACGAGGTGAAAGTCATTGCAACCCCGTAATAAACTTTTCATAGGCAAAAAATGAAAAAATATTAATAAATCAATTTCTCCGACCTCCGCCATTGAAGGTTGAAAACGACTCAACCACGTTCTTACATGTACTACCCTTTACACTCCCATAAGGGGAAAGTCATTGCAACCCCGTAATAAAGTTTTTACAGTCAAAAAATGGAAAAAACCGTTGCTGGAACACCGATCCGATGCCGGCGCATTCACCATAATGTAAGGTATATAATAAATTATTTTCTCAGGCTTCGGCCGTTGAAGGTTGAAAACGACTGAGCCACGTGGTCATACGTACTACCCTCTACATTCCCACAAGGTGAAAGTCATTGCAACCCCGTAATAAACTTTTCATAGGCAAAAAATGAAAAAATATTAATAAATCAATTTCTCCGACCTTCGCCATTGAAGGTTGAAAACGACTCAACCACGTTCTTACATGTACTACCCTTTACACTCCCATAAGGGGAAAGTCATTGCAACCCCGTAATAAAGTTTTTACAGTCAAAAAATAAAAAAAACCGTTGCTGGAACACCGATCCGATGCCGGCGCATTCACCATAATATAAGGTATATAATAAATTATTTTCTCAGGCCCTGGCCATTGAAGGTTGAAAACGACTGAACGATGTGATCACAAGTACTACCCTCTACACCCCCACGAGGTGAAAGTCATTGCAACCCCGTAATAAACTTTTTATAGGCAAAAAATGAAAAATTTAAAACAATTATTTTCTCAGGCCCCGGCCATTGAAGGTTGAAAACGACTGAGCGATGTGATCACAAGTACTACCCTCTACACCCCCACAAGGTGAAAGTCATTGCAACCCCGTAATAAACTTTTTATAGGCAAAAAATAAAAAATTTAAAAAAATTATTTTCTCAGGCTCCCGCCGTTGAAGGTTGAAAACGACTGAGCGATGTGATCACAAGTACTACCCTCTACACCCCCACGAGGTGAAAGTCATTGCAACCCCGTAATAAACTTTTTATAGGCAAAAAATGAAAAATTTAAAACAATTATTTTCTCAGGCCCCGGCCATTGAAGGTTGAAAACGACTGAGCGATGTGATCACAAGTACTACCCTCTACACCCCCACAAGGTGAAAGTCATTGCAACCCCGTAATAAACTTTTTATAGGCAAAAAATTAAAAATTTAAAAAAATTATTTTCTCAGGCTGCGGCCGTTGAAGGATAATAACGACTGAGCGATGTGATCACATGTACTACCCTCTACACTCCCACAAGGTGAAAGTCATTGCAACCCCGTAATAAACTTTTTATAGTCAAAGAATAAAAAAATATTAATAAATTAATTTCTCCGACCTCCGCCATTGAAGGTTGAAAACGACTCAACCACGTTCTTGCATATACTACCCTTTACACTTCCATAAGGGGAAAGTCATTGCAACCCCGTAATAAAGATTCTACATTAAAAAAATGGAAAAAACCGTTGCTGAAACACCGTTCCGATGCCGGCGCATTCACCATAATATAAGGTATATAATAAATTATTTTCTCAGGCTTCGGCCGTTGAAGGTTGAAAACGACTGAGCCACGTGGTCATACGTTCTACCCTCTACATTCCCACAAGGTGAAAGTCATTGCAACCCCGTAATAAACTTTTTATTGGCAAAAAATGAAAAATTTAAAAAAATTATTTTCTCAGGCTCCCGCCGTTGAAGGTTGAAAACGACTGAGCGATGTGATCACAAGTACTACCCTCTACACCTCCACAAGGTGAAAGTCATTGCAACCCCGTAATAAACTTTTCATAGGCAAAAACTGAAAAAATATTAATAAATCAATTTCTCCGACCTCCGCCATTGAAGGTTGAAAACGACTCAACCACGTTCTTACATGTACTACCCTTTACACTCCCATAAGGGGAAAGTCATTGCAACCCCGTAATAAAGTTTTTACAGTCAAAAAATGGAAAAAACCGTTGCTGGAACACCGATCCGATGCCGGCGCATTCACCATAATGTAAGGTATATAATAAATTATTTTCTCAGGCTTCGGCCGTTGAAGGTTGAAAACGACTGAGCCACGTGGTCATACGTACTACCCTCTACATTCCCACAAGGTGAAAGTCATTGCAACCCCGTAATAAACTTTTTATACTCAAAAAATTAAAAATTTAAAAAAATTATTTTCTCAGGCCCTGGCCATTGAAGGTTGAAAACGACTGAGCGATGTGATCACAAGTACTACCCTCTACACCCCCACAAGGTGAAAGTCATTGCAACCCCGTAATAAACTTTTTATAGTCAACAAATTAAAAATTAAAAAAAAATATTTTCTCAGGCTTCGGCCGTTGAAGGTTAATAACGACTGAGCGATGTGATCACATGTACTACCCTCTACACTCCCACAAGGTAAAAGTCATTGCAACCCCGTAATAAACTTTTTATTGGCAAAAAATGAAAAATTTAAAAAAATTATTTTCTCAGGCTCCCGCCGTTGAAGGTTGAAAACGACTGAGCGATGTGATCACAAGTACTACCCTCTACACCTCCACAAGGTGAAAGTCATTGCAACCCCGTAATAAACTTTTCATAGGCAAAAACTGAAAAAATATTAATTAATCAATTTCTCCGACCTCCGCCATTGAAGGTTGAAAACGACTCAACCACGTTCTTACATGTACTACCCTTTACACTCCCATAAGGGGAAAGTCATTGCAACCCCGTAATAAAGTTTTGACAGTCAAAAAATAAAAAAAACCGTTGCTGGAACACCGATCCGATGCCGGCGCATTCACCATAATATAAGGTATATAATAAATTATTTTCTCAGGCCCTGGCCATTGAAGGTTGAAAACGACTGAACGATGTGATCACAAGTACTACCCTCTACACCCCCACAAGGTGAAAGTCATTGCAACCCCGTAATAAACTTTTTATAGGCAAAAAATGAAAAATTTAAAACAATTATTTTCTCAGGCCCCGGCCATTGAAGGTTGAAAACGACTGAGCGATGTGATCACAAGTACTACCCTCTACACCCCCACAAGGTGAAAGTCATTGCAACCCCGTAATAAACTTTTTATAGGCAAAAAATAAAAAATTTAAAAAAATTATTTTCTCAGGCTCCCGCCGTTGAAGGTTGAAAACGACTGAGCGATGTGATCACAAGTACTACCCTCTACACCCCCACGAGGTGAAAGTCATTGCAACCCCGTAATAAACTTTTTATAGGCAAAAAATGAAAAATTTAAAACAATTATTTTCTCAGGCCCCGGCCATTGAAGGTTGAAAACGACTGAGCGATGTGATCACAAGTACTACCCTCTACACCCCCACGAGGTGAAAGTCATTGCAACCCCGTAATAAACTTTTTATAGGCAAAAAATTAAAAATTTAAAAAAATTATTTTCTCAGGCTGCGGCCGTTGAAGGATAATAACGACTGAGCGATGTGATCACATGTACTATCCTCTACACTCCCACAAGGTGAAAGTCATTGCAACCCCGTAATAAACTTTTTATAGTCAAAAAATAAAAAAATATTAATAAATTAATTTCTCCGACCTCCGCCATTGAAGGTTGAAAACGACTCAACCACGTTCTTGCATATACTACCCTTTACACTTCCATAAGGGGAAAGTCATTGCAACCCCGTAATAAAGATTCTACATTAAAAAAATGGAAAAAACCGTTGCTGAAACACCGTTCCGATGCCGGCGCATTCACCATAATATAAGGTATATAATAAATTATTTTCTCAGGCTTCGGCCGTTGAAGGTTGAAAACGACTGAGCCACGTGGTCATACGTACTACCCTCTACATTCCCACAAGGTGAAAGTCATTGCAACCCCGTAATAAATTTTTTATACTCAAAAAATTAAAAATTTAAAAAAATTATTTTCTCAGGCCCTGGCCATTGAAGGTTGAAAACGACTGAGCGATGTGATCACAAGTACTACCCTCTACACCCCCACAAGGTGAAAGTCATTGCAACCCCGTAATAAACTTTTTATAGTCAACAAATTAAAAATTTAAAAAAAATATTTTCTCAGGCTTCGGCCGTTGAAGGTTAATAACGACTGAGCGATGTGATCACATGTACTACCCTCTACACTCCCACAAGGTAAAAGTCATTGCAACCCCGTAATAAACTTTTTATTGGCAAAAAATGAAAAATTTAAAAAAATTATTTTCTCAGGCTCCCGCCGTTGAAGGTTGAAAACGACTGAGCGATGTGATCACAAGTACTACCCTCTACACCTCCACAAGGTGAAAGTCATTGCAACCCCGTAATAAACTTTTCATAGGCAAAAACTGAAAAAATATTAATAAATCAATTTCTCCGACCTCCGCCATTGAAGGTTGAAAACGACTCAACCACGTTCTTACATGTACTACCCTTTACACTCCCATAAGGGGAAAGTCATTGCAACCCCGTAATAAAGTTTTTACAGTCAAAAAATGGAAAAAACCGTTGCTGGAACACCGATCCGATGCCGGCGCATTCACCATAATGTAAGGTATATAATAAATTATTTTCTCAGGCTTCGGCCGTTGAAGGTTGAAAACGACTGAGCCACGTGGTCATACGTACTACCCTCTACATTCCCACAAGGTGAAAGTCATTGCAACCCCGTAATAAACTTTTTATACTCAAAAAATTAAAAATTTAAAAAAATTATTTTCTCAGGCCCTGGCCATTGAAGGTTGAAAACGACTGAGCGATGTGATCACAAGTACTACCCTCTACACCCCCACAAGGTGAAAGTCATTGCAACCCCGTAATAAACTTTTTATAGTCAACAAATTAAAAATTTAAAAAAAATATTTTCTCAGGCTTCGGCCGTTGAAGGTTAATAACGACTGAGCGATGTGATCACATGTACTACCCTCTACACTCCCACAAGGTAAAAGTCATTGCAACCCCGTAATAAACTTTTTATTGGCAAAAAATGAAAAATTTAAAAAAATTATTTTCTCAGGCTCCCGCCGTTGAAGGTTGAAAACGACTGAGCGATGTGATCACAAGTACTACCCTCTACACCTCCACAAGGTGAAAGTCATTGCAACCCCGTAATAAACTTTTCATAGGCAAAAACTGAAAAAATATTAATAAATCAATTTCTCCGACCTCCGCCATTGAAGGTTGAAAACGACTCAACCACGTTCTTACATGTACTACCCTTTACACTCCCATAAGGGGAAAGTCATTGCAACCCCGTAATAAAGTTTTTACAGTCAAAAAATGGAAAAAACCGTTGCTGGAACACCGATCCGATGCCGGCGCATTCACCATAATGTAAGGTATATAATAAATTATTTTCTCAGGCTTCGGCCGTTGAAGGTTGAAAACGACTGAGCCACGTGGTCATACGTACTACCCTCTACATTCCCACAAGGTGAAAGTCATTGCAACCCCGTAATAAACTTTTTATACTCAAAAAATTAAAAATTTAAAAAAATTATTTTCTCAGGCCCTGGCCATTGAAGGTTGAAAACAACTGAGCGATGTGATCACAAGTACTACCCTCTACACCCCCACAAGGTGAAAGTCATTGCAACCCCGTAATAAACTTTTTATAGTCAACAAATTAAAAATTTAAAAAAAATATTTTCTCAGGCTTCGGCCGTTGAAGGTTAATAACGACTGAGCGATGTGATCACATGTACTACCCTCTACACTCCCACAAGGTGAAAGTCATTGCAACCCCGTAATAAACTTTTTATAGGCAAAAAATTAAAAATTTAAAAAAATTATTTTCTCAGGCTCCCGGCGTTGAAGGTTGAAAACGACTGAGCGATGTGATCACAAGTACTACCGTCTACACCCCCACAAGGTGAAAGTCATTGCAACCCCGTAATAAAGTTTTTATAGCCAAAAAATGAAAATATATTAATAAATTAATTTCTCCGACCTCCGCCTTTGAAGGTTGAAAGCGACTCAACCACGTCCTTGCATGTACTACCCTTTACACTCCCGTAAGGGGAAAGTCATTGCAACCGCGTAATAAAGTTTTTATAGTCAAAAAATTGAAAAAACCGTTGCTGGAACACCGATCCGATGCCGGCGCATTCACCATAATATAAGGTATATAATAAATTATTTTCTCAGGCTTCGGCCGTTGAAGGTTGAAAACGACTGAGCCACGTGGTCATACGTACTACCCTCTACATTCCCACAAGGTGAAAGTCATTGCAACCCCGTAATAAACTTTTTATAGTCAAAAAATGAAAAATTTAAAAAAATTATTTTCTCAGGCTTCGGCCGATGAAGGTTGAAAACGACTGAGCGATGTGATCACAAGTACTACCCTCTACATCCCCACAAGGTGAAAGTCATTGCAACCCCGTAATAAACTTTTTATAGGCAAAAAATTAAAAATTTTAAAAAATTATTTTCTCAGGCCCTGGCCATTGAAGGTTGAAAGCGACTGGGCGATGTGATCACAAGTACTACCCTCTACATCCCCACAAGGTGAAAGTCATTGCAACCCCGTAATAAACTTTTTATAGTCAAAAACTGAAAAATTAAAAAAAATTATTTTCTCAGGCCCTGGCCATTGAAGGTTGAAAACGACTGAGCGATGTGATCACAGGTACTACCGTCTACACCCCCACAAGGTGAAAGTCATTGCAACCCCGTAATAAACTTTTTATAGGCAAAAAATGAAAAATTTTAAAAAATTATTTTCTCAGGCTTCGGCCGCTGAAGGTTGAAAACGACTGAGCCACGTGGTCATACCTACTGCCCTCTACACCCCCACAAGGTGAATGTCATTGCAACCCCGTAATAAACTTTTCATAAGCAAAAAATGAAAAATTTTAAAAAATTATTTTCTCAGGCCCTGGCCATTGAAGGTTGAAAACAACTGAGCCACGTGATCATACGTACTACCCTCTACATTCCCACAAGGTGAAAGTCATTGCAACCCCGTAATAAACTTTTTATAGTCAAAAAATGAAAAATTTAAAAAAATTATTTTCTCAGGCTTCGGCCGTTGAAGGTTGAAAACGACTGAGCGATGTGATCACAAGTACTACCCTCTACACCCCCACAAGGTGAAAGTCATTGCAACCCCGTAATAAACTTTTTATAGGCAAAAAATTAAAAATTTTAAAAAATTATTTTCTCAGGCCCTGGCCATTGAAGGTTGAAAGCGACTGGGCGATGTGATCACAAGTACTACCCTCTACATCCCCACAAGGTGAAAGTCATTGCAACCCCGTAATAAACTTTTTATAGTCAAAAACTGAAAAATTAAAAAAAATTATTTTCTCAGGCCCTGGCCATTGAAGGTTGAAAACGACTGAGCGATGTGATCACAGGTACTACCGTCTACACCCCCACAAGGTGAAAGTCATTGCAACCCCGTAATAAACTTTTTATAGGCAAAAAATGAAAAATTTTAAAAAATTATTTTCTCAGGCTTCGGCCGTTGAAGGTTGAAAACGACTGAGCCACGTGGTCATACCTACTGCCCTCTACACCCCCACAAGGTGAATGTCATTGCAACCCCGTAATAAACTTTTCATAAGCAAAAAATGAAAAATTTAAAAAAATTATTTTCTCAGGCCCTGGCCATTGAAGGTTGAAAACAACTGAGCCACGTGATCATACGTACTACCCTCTACATTCCCACAAGGTGAAAGTCATTGCAACCCCGTAATAAACTTTTTATAGTCAAAAAATGAAAAATTTTAAAAAATTATTTTCTCAGGCCCTGGCCATTGAAGGTTGAAAACGACTGAGCGATGTGATCACAAGTACTACCCTCTACATCCCCACAAGGGGAAAGTCATTGCAACCCCGTAATAAAGTTTTTATAGCCAAAAAATGAAAATATATTAATAAATTAATTTCTCCGACCTCCGCCATTGAAGGTTGAAAGCGACTCAACCACGTCCTTGCATGTACTACCCTTTACACTCCCGTAAGGGGAAAGTCATTGCAACCGCGTAATAAAGTTTTTACAGTCAAAAAATGGAAAAAACCGTTGCTGGAACACCGATCCGATGCCGGCGCATTCACCATAATATAAGGTATATAATAAATTATTTTCTCAGGCTTCGGCCGTTGAAGGTTGAAAACGACTGAGCCACGTGGTCATACGTACTACCCTCTACATTCCCACAAGGTGAAAGTCATTGCAACCCCGTAATAAACTTTTTATAGTCAAAAAATGAAAAATTTAAAAAAATTATTTTCTCAGGCTTCGGCCGTTGAAGGTTGAAAACGACTGAGCGATGTGATCACAAGTACTACCCTCTACACCCCCACAAGGTGAAAGTCATTGCAACCCCGTAATAAACTTTTTATAGGCAAAAAATTAAAAATTTTAAAAAATTATTTTCTCAGGCCCTGGCCATTGAAGGTTGAAAACGACTGAGCGATGTGATCACAAGTACTACCCTCTACATCCCCACAAGGTGAAAGTCATTGCAACCCCGTAATAAACTTTTTATAGTCAAAAACTGAAAAATTAAAAAAAAATATTTTCTCAGGCCCTGGCCATTGAAGGTTGAAAACGACTGAGCGATGTGATCACAAGTACTACCCTCTACACTCCCACAAGGGGAAAGTCATTGCAACCCCGTAATAAAGTTTTTATAGTCAAAAAATGAAAATATATTAATAAATTAATTTCTCCGTCCTCCGCCATTGAAGGGTGAAAACGACTCAACCACGTCCTTGCATGTACTACCCTTTACACTCCCGTCAGGGGAAAGTCATTGCAACCGCGTAATAAAGTTTTTCCAGTCAAAAAATGGAAAAAACCGTTGCTGGAACACCGATCCGATGCCGGGGCATTCACCATAATATAAGGTATATAATAAATTATTTTCTCAGGCTTCGGCCGTTGAAGGTTGAAAACGACTGAGCCACGTGGTCATACGTACTACCCTCTACATTCCCACAAGGTGAAAGTCATTGCAACCCCGTAATAAACTTTTTATAGTCAAAAAATGAAAAATTTAAAAAAATTATTTTCTCAGGCTTCGGCCGTTGAAGGTTAAAAACGACTGAGCGATGTGATCACAAGTACTACCCTCTACACCCCCACAAGGTGAAAGTCATTGCAACCCCGTAATAAACTTTTTATAGTCAAAAAATGAATAATTAAAAAAAATTATTTTCTCTGGCTTCTGCCGCTGAAGGTTGAAACTGACTGAGCTACGTGGTCATACATACTACCCTCTACACTCCCACAAGGGGAAAGTCATTGCAACCCCGTAATAAAGTTTTTATAGTCAAAAAATGAAAAATTTATAAAAATTATTTTCTCAGGCCCTGGCCATTGAAGGTTGAAAACGACTGAGCGATGTAATCACAAGTACTACCCTCTACACCCACACAAGGTAAAAGTCATTGCAACCCCGTAATAAACTTTTTATAGTCAAAAAATTAAAAATTTAAAAAAAAATATTTTCTCAGGCCCTGGCCGTTGAAGGTTGAAAATGACTGAGCCACGTTGTCATACATACTGCCCTCTACATCCCCACAAGGTGAAAGTCATTGCAACCCCGTAATAAAGTTTTTATAGTCAAAAAATGAAAAATTTAAAAAAATTATTTTCTCGGGCTTCGGCGGTTGAAGGTTAATAACGACTGAGCGATGTGATCACACGTACTACCCTCTACACTCCCACAAGGTGAAAGTCATTGCAACCCCGTAATAAAGTTTCTATAGTCAAAAATTGAAAAAATATTAATACATTAATTTCTGCGACCTCCGCCATTGAAGGTTGAAAACGACTCAACCACGTTCTTGCATATACTACCCTTTACACTCCCATAAGGGGAAAGTCATTGCAACCCCGTAATAAAGTTTCTACATTAAAAAAATGGAAAAAACCGTTGCTGGAACACCGATCAGATGCCGGCGCATTCACCATAATATAAGGTGTATAATAAATTATTTTCTCAGGCTTCGGCCGTTGAAGGTTGAAAACGACTGGGCCACGTGGTGATACGTACTACCCTCTACACTCCCACAAGGTGAAAGTCATTGCAAATGGTATGTTCTGTTTTTTGGATGTGAAAAAGTTTGTGAGAGGTAACTCGTAATATGTATGTAATTAGTATATTAGGCTATAAAATTGGTAAGTGCCATTATAACTAAATTGAGGAAAAGTTGCCGAAAACAAGGCGGAGCCAAGTGTTCTCGATTTTCGTTTTTTTTTTTATGCATTTAACATTAACGTGTGTATAGGGTTATATTATTTGTCGTAGGATTGCAGAATCCTACATGTCAGATTAAAAATATGTATAATAATTGTGATAATAGATATCATGTATGACATCTAATCTAGATAAGCAAAACAGGAGTGTAACAAAACATTCAATGATTGTTCAAATTGTATATTTATTGTTTTAGTGTACTGTTAATAAATAGTTTCTTGTTTACTATATTGATCATATTTATTGTCTTACTTACATCTTTTTGTCAAGGTAGAAATTGCAAATGCTAAAAAAAAGTCAAAGTTGACTCGCCGCATGAGTATCATTTTGAATTACAATGTTTGTAGGAATCTTTTTTTTGTTTTCATGGAAACGAATTAGTAAGTGGAAAATTTAACTTACAAGGCCTATCACAAATAGCGGTAAGAAATAAGATAAGTACAATGGTACGAAAATTGTATTAACAAGCATGGGCGTAATTTCAATTATTTAACTGGGGTGGCAATGCATACCGGGTCCAGGGGTCTGAGGGTCTGGGGGTCTGGAATGCCCCTACGTGTAAGGGGGTCCTCTCCCCTGAAATTTTAAATAACTGTCATTAAATTGTTAGTTTTTTAAGCTTCTTAAGTTTAATTTCACCATAAAATAATTTCTGATATATTCTCTATTTATCATAAAATATTCATTGTTAACGACTTTAATTAATAGCCAAACTATTTCTATTTAACGTTATAATATACAAGTTCCAATAAACATTTTATTTTTCTACGCTAAATAAGGCTTGATTAATACTGAATCAGGAAGGCGTCGAGCTTGCAAAATTTTGTTTTACAATTGTTTGTAAATTAAAATTATTGATATTTTTACTTCAAAGTTCTGGGGTGAAGAAATACTGGGTTGAACAATTCTGGGGTGGCAACTGCCACCCCTTGCCACCCCCGAATTACGCCACTGTTAACAAGGAAAATGTCATTTAAGCAATAAATAACATTGTGTTGCTTCTAGAACGGAGTGTAGGCACGTGCTAAGAGAGAATAGACTTAATTTCATTAAGTAATAAAGAATAAAAGAATAAAACTGCTAATTTTTTAAATTATATAAATCAATTTTGAATTCTGTTACTAATGTTTACTTTTATTTGTTGCTATTACTGTTAATAAATTTCTTACCCCACAATAAATATGGTGCTTTAAAACGTGTGAATTATTTCGAATGTTGTAACAGGAACTTGTAGAGTTATTTCCGTAGGTACTTTAAATTCAGTAAATATGCTTGTTTTATAACAATAAAGAAGTAATTACGGGTCAGGTCGTGAAAAATGAGGCAGCCAAAAATTCGTTGAAAAATAAGACAATTTTTTCCATAATTTGCGACACTAATATAAACTGGTAAAAATACCAAAATATATACCGAATATTGAAATCTTTTCTCCAATATTGATTATGACTAATATTTGGAAAATATGTCTAAAAAAATGATATTGAAATGGTGCAATTTTATGATTAAAAACTTTTAAATTTGGCGCCGAATCTTTTGGTATATATGTCATAGTTGGTGTAAGAATGAAATAGTAGATGGCAGGAACTGTTGGAAATGGAATACAGATTCGTGTACAATACAACAGAAATCTTTCATTGAAACCAAACAATAGAAATCGTATTTTAAAGTTAGGGGGAAATACGAGACAGGGAGAAGTTAAAAACGATATGCCTCGAGGGCAATACTGAGACGTATTACTCTGGTATTACGTATATAAGTAACTACCCAACCAAAGAGTTTAATAACTAGAGAAGACAAGCCGTCGATTTGCCGGTAGTCGCGATTTGGTTGTCTTGGAGACGGTATAGGTTCTTCGTCCTTGTCGCAGACCTCGAACCCTTTCTCTCTCTCCACTCTGTTTTACAGCAACACAGCCTTACCCGGCGCGCTTTGATTTCACAAATACCGTCAATTTTGAATCTTTGTTTTGAATAGCGTTCTGCTTTATTTACAAATTCCTATTGCATTGTCACATAACGGCATTTTATTATGTAGAGTTCATAGATAAAATACAAATAGATAGGACACTCCAATACAAATCACTGAAACCGTATTTTAGCGCCGCCTGCGGCCTGGAAGAAACTACATGTACACGTGGCGCGAATTTTAAATTAGGCAATTCAACAAAAATAAGTAGCACCCTTCTGTTTTTTCCACTATATTACCACAAAATTGTAACTGCAGTTTCGACAGTTACGTCACTGTCAAGCAACAACTCAAAATAGGTATTTTCAATATTCTCAAATAATTTTGTATCCACTATTCATCAGAAAATTGGTATTATATAACGTTCTCTGACCGAGAACTATATTTTTCATAGACACTGGTGCTTCACTTACAATTTAATACAAATAAACTTGTTATACAATATTGTATGGCCGAAAATTGCAGTATTAAATTGAAATGGGGGTAAGTGAAGTCAACAAAATTAAACAACACCAATTGATGTTAGTGCTTGGACGGGTGACCCTCCAGGGAAATACAGCGATTTTGCTTCACCGCCTAACGGCTTGTATATCAGCTCGTTCGTAGAAGCTATCCAATTTTAGGTGGGGATTGTTTAGTGGGTATACTACCCATCAGAGGGAATGTTAAGCAGGCAAGGCAAGGCAAGGGACTGACTGCTGTACATTTCCTCCGAAGGTTCGTACATCCACTATACAATCCCCGCCTAAAATTGATTATTTTCTATGTATGTGGTGATATACAAGTTAAAAGGTGAAGCGAGATTACTGTAGTCATCCCGACATTTGGGAGACCGAAAATTGTTCAAAACCCAATTTTCAGCAAATTCGGTAACTGCTGAAAATTTTAAGAATAATGATTCCTTCTATATATTAAAAACTTTTTAATCAAACGGAATTGTTTGAACAACTTATAATATATAGGACCAAAAAAAGAAATCTATAAAGATTTACATATTTATTAACATTACATATTTATTAACAAATGAATTATTTTATTAATAAATGCATATTACATGGACACACATTATCTTTTATTGAAAGATTTCTTAAATATATCCCTACACTGAATAAAAACATTTGGGGCATTTGTAGGTATTGTTCTTCTATCATGACCATGCAATATCCTATTTAATTGTTTTATAAAATTATGGCCCACTGTTTTAATAAAATACCTAAACACTGTTTTCTTTATACTAGAATTATAATTTATTTTCTCATATAACACCTTATATATATAAGCAAATACTTTTTCTTTATGTAATTTTCTATTTAAAATAAATTTTACTATGTGCAACGCTTCTGTCATTTTAAACAAAAAATAATCGCTTACATATTTTAATTGTGAATTATCATATTTTTTCATATTTATAAAATAATCGGATTCTCCAGTTCCTTGTTCTTCACCCTCCAAAATTATTTTTGCACACTGACAGTCCTTATATGATGTTTGTGCTTTTTTTTTAACAAATATCCACAAACATATTTCAACACCTGTAATTCTGTCGGTCTCAGCTTATTTGTGAATGTGGACGGTATTGTAGTAACATCAATGACGTCGATTTCTTCATCATCTTCAGATAAACCCTGTAAGTTAACGAAATAAATATAAAACAGATTAAGGCAAGATGTTAGGTCCTAGACATTATAACTCCTTTTAATTTACCTGTGAAACGAATCTTTGCAGTGTAATAAAAATTTCTGACTCATCATCTTCACAATTAGCTCCTATCGAGTGACTCGATGTCAGATCTTTCACCAAAAGGCTTTTGTAAAAAGGAGTAAATGACATACATGTTGGATTATTGTACATTGCCCACTTTGCCTTATTTTTCCAAAAAAATTTTCAATTGGATCTTGGCTAAACGTCCTAGGCAAAAGTTTATCGAATCCAACATTTCTTAACATACTATATAATGTTTTAAAATTGTTCAGCGTTTTTATTAAATTTACAACACTTGGTGGAACAACTGTGCTTCCGTCTTCGGCTATATATTTTACAGATGATAGCACATCAACAGCCTTGGTCCAAAATTTGAAAAGTTCAGAATTTTCATGAACTGGACTTAGAAGTGGTTTAATGGTATTTACTATCATAGACTGCCCATTTACACTGTCGAACAAGTTATCAGTGAACTCTAAAAATTTTGCCGTATCAGTTGCCTCTTTTTCCATTGATAATATTTCCGTTTCGGTTTGAACATTTGTACCTGTAATTAATAATATCTAAATTAGAAAAAAATAAAACATGTTAATTTTAAGGAAAATATTATTTAGTATACCAGCGATGACCTAAAATCGGTCTCACATTTTTTATTTATCTGCAACTTGATTTTTATGAGAAGGTAGATATTTTCCATTTTCTTTAATTTAAAAAGTTAGTAAGTTAAGACTATTATTTACAAAAGAAAAGGAGGTTTAAAAAAATTTAAATCAAAAAGTACAGCACATAGTGAATGTCAAATTTTTCTTTTACACTCGTAAAATTTAATAAAATTAAAAGGAAGGAAATAATTTCAGTTACGTTTGGTATATGTAATAAGCATAACTTAAACATTTATCAAACAAGAATATACCTGAAATAGCCATAAGGTTAATTGCAACTGCAACTGTTCGGCTTAGTACTTGTGTGCAATATGACACCTTCATTTTATTTCTGTGACTTGGATTGATGTGACGGTCAGTTAACTTTATCATTGTCCTCAAGCTGCCCAGGTAGGGATCCCTCTACATACATTTTTCCATCTATTGTAAATTGAACGTTATATTTAATAAAATTATTTCTCAAACCCTTTATTAAATGTGGAGCGTCAAAGAGTGGAACAACTTTTTTGTCATATGTTCTCTTTGTCTGACCAATTAAAAAATTTATAGCCGCCTTGTTGGTTCTAACTTGATCACAGACTGTAGCGACAACTTCAAAACCAATGCTTGAACATTTTCTAATAATAAGTTTTATTATTCGAGCTATATCAGGGTATTTAGTGGCTCCACTAACAAAATTGTAAAACACTGGCTGTTTCCATTTTCTTTTTATTCCTCTTAACATATATATCTAAAAGTAAAAAATATATATAGATATTCAAAAGTTTAACTAAAATATGTAACAAAAACAGTACATAAATACAAGCTATTTTTGTAAATGAAACTAAAAATGACTACCTGCACGTGGTTTGCTATACGATTTGTCCTTTTATAACCAAAATCTTCGAAACCTTCAACACTGCCATTAAAGGAATTCCAGTATAACCCAAGTTTTACACTCATCTCATCAAACATCAGTACACAATATTTCTGAAGTGGATCCTTAAATGTTTTTACCTCTGCCATTACAGTTTTTCTGGAGGGTAATGCAAATATTTTAGATAAAAATTTATAGCCACTTCCACATTGTTTAGAGACAGCTAAAGCTAATACTTTATCCTCTAAAGAATATCTGCGACCCTTAGTTTTTTTTCTTTGTATTTTCTATTTGGCTTTGGAAAAACCTTGTTCTTATTACACCCATACTTGATACACCTCTTTCTAATACTTCAGATTCTGATAGTTTTGAGACTTCATTTAATCTTTCTTTAAATGACTTTTTTGATTTTATGGATGCCGCAGTTCTCCTTTTGAAATAACAGGCCCTTTCGTATAAATGTCTGGCTTTCGGTGTCAAATCTTCTGTCCTAGTTACGTTCACTTCTGAAAGTAATCCAGATGGTCTTCCTAAAAGATTTCATTTTGTAAAAATATGACATAAATAAACAATATCTGCTTCAAATATAGGTAATATAATATTTGACATATGTATACATAATTATAAAGAAAAATTGACTTACTAGGTGGAGTGCTTGGTGAAGTTTTTGAAGTTGAAGGCTGATCGACCGATGCTGAAACTATCTGAACAACTTCACCACTTCTATCAATTTCAGAAGGTGTCAATCTTGATTCCAAATCACACCTTCTCTTATGTTAGAAGAGATGTTTTCTTTATTTTCCTGAGAACTACTTAAATTTAAGAAAGGGAAAGGCAGTACTATTAAGTACCTCATTTGTTAACATATCATTGTCGTCAAAATGTTTGTGACATACTCTACAACTTCTATAAATTGTTTCAGGTGTCACAAACTCTCGTAACAATCTCTCGTTATCACATATTGCAAGCCATTTATTAAACAAATCCAGATTTTTTGCCGGATTAGGGAAACGATGTTTTTTCGCCGAACCTCCATAGGGTTCCTAACAACCATTTACAGCACAATATACACCCACCATATTATAACCTAAAATTGAACAAATAAACTGTAATTATAACAATAACGCAGTTACCCACCTTGTTTTGTTAAATAGTCTTAAAAAAGACTATTTCAATTAATGAATTTTGTAAATAATTTTGAACACAGATTAATATTGAGAATACACGATAATACGTTATCAACAATAGAATAACTGAATCAAAATGACAGCCGACAGGATGACAGCCGTTGTTGTGTTGCTAGTTGTCATGGCAACAGCGTAGTAAGCGACCTCAAGCGGATGGGAAGAAACTAAACATGGTTTGACCTTGGCAATAGAAGTGCACACACCCTGGTAGAGTTCAGTGCGGCATCCGCTATTACAGGAACGCGTTATTTGACATCTAAGCATGCGCATATATTTAATCTTCGTTAAGACATGCGGTAATAGACACTTATAGCAGTACCAACAACGTGTACGTAACTCTTAGGAGTAAACGTAGAAATCTACGTAAATTCATATTATGCCTATTATGGTATATGAGAGATAAAGCACCGCTAGAAACGTACGTTCGAACTAGGATTCAGTATGGTACGTTGTCTCTGTCAGTATGTAACTATCTGATCTGTGACTAGGAATACTAGGATAAGCGTTAAGTTTGAGCATAACATTTTTCTTTCGTGTCTCGTTTTACTTATATAGCATAATAAATAATAATACCGTAAATAAGCCAAAAATTGAATTTTACTGTTTTCTCTTTATTCAAGAATTTATTTACTATATTCCTCATTCTATCTTTAAACGTTCTAATATAGAAATATGTATTCCCTTTAATTTGAAGAATATTAACTTTTATCAAATTCCATGGTCTCTTGTATACAGTTCTTAATTACCTATGTGACGCGACCGACGACCGCTACATTTACAATCGAATGTCGAATGCAATCGGGGATCCCATCGCCATTACTCGGTTCGATACGCATACGTTTTATCATGGTGTTAGGGTAACGTTACGAAAACGCAAGTCTACGCCAAACGTACGTACAAATAAAACGTACACCAATTCACTACTGCGCCTGCGTATCTGTCATTTTATACGTTTACGTCCTAGTTGGTGCCCATAAGTGTCTAATAACTTAGCGCCTGACGTAATTTCCGTACGTTTAGCGAGCGTCGTATGAACGACGTTATCCTCACTTCGGTGAAAATCGGGAACAACCAGAATCAGCCGAGGAATCTCCATTATAAGCCTATATACAGGGTGTCCGGAAAGTAAAGGGACCCAGCTTAACTGTAGCTTTCTGAGGTGAAATGATGACGATTAAACTAAACATACCTTAGTCCAAAAATGCTTCCTTAAGGAGTTATAGGGCCTAAAAACAATTTTTTTTAGATTTTATAATGGGTATATGCTTCGGAAAACAGTTGACTAATCAAGCTGCATGAAAATCGGTACACATATAATTTAGAGGACTCAGAATATTGTGATGGTATAAGTACATCTGCATATAATAGATGGCGCTGTCGGCATATTTTTTTGACACGTTTTTTATCATAACTTTTTATTATTATTATTTTGGATTCTTATGACTTAATATTATGATATAACAACTCATTTTACAAAAATAAGGTCTACTTGTTTCATGTCGATAAAACCGTTTTCAGTACAATCGCACTTACGTATTTCAGCGCATTCCAAGCGCTACCATGCAACATGATATTCGATCAAGTTAGCCTTTGTCAAATTGATATTATTGAACCATTCTAGTGACTAAACCAAAAGTACCTTAGTCTTAACGTGTTTCCTTATGAAATTATGCGTTTTTAAATAAAACAAATATCTTGTTCTTAGGTATATTTCAGGAACATATTCTCATAACTATTTAAATCATGAATTTTTAATTACTCTTATTGCAATTTAAAGAAGGTTCTCAAAATGTCCACCATTTTGTTCAATACATTTTTGACACCGTTTTGCAAGATTTTGTCTAACTCGAAAAAATGATATATTATTATTTCTAATTTTATTTCCCGCCTCTCTAATTCTTCCTGACAATTCGTCTCTAGTGTGACTTGTGTGTTGGTACACATTGCACTTCATATGGCCCCAGATGAAAAAATCTAGTGGATTAAGGTCTGGACTTCGTGGTGGCCATATATGATCAGATCCACGTCCAATCCACCGTTGTGGAAACAGGTTATCTAAATAATTTCGGACATTTCGTTCGAAATGTACAGGGGAGCCATCGTGCATAAACCATAGATTTGGCCGCAGATTTAAAGGGACATCATCTAGCAAAGTCGGCAAAATGTTTTCCAAAAAAATTTAAATATGACTCGCCATTTAAACGAGAAGGAATTTCGTAAGGTCCTAATAAGCAGCCACCAACAATACCACACCATATATTAATAGAAAATTCATGTTGAAAATGTTTGGCTCTTGTTATATGGGGATTTTCTTCACTCCATGTGTGGGAATTCCGTGTATTAAAGATACCACGGCGAGTAAAAGTTGCCTCATCAGTGAAGAGCACACGGCCAAAAAATGTTGGGTCATTGTTTTGTTTGTTACGTAACCATCTGCAAAAATTAAATCTAAGTGGTAAATCATTTGGTAGCAACTCCTGTACTTTTGTATGGTGATATGGATAGAGTAACTGGGTCTGAAGAATGTTATGAACGCTTGTCCGGCATACACCAGCAACTGTAGATAAACGTTAGGATTTTCTGCTACTCGCTCTAAAGTATCCTCCTCTTCTTCAACAGTTCGAGCAATTGGTCTTCCTGCATGGTGCTTCACTCGAAAAGTCCCATATTCTCTTTGCCGTTGAAACAAAATTTGAAACAGTTTTCTGTTGGGTTGGCGACGATTTTGGTACAGTTCTCTGTACCTTCTCGCTGCAGTTCCTCCATTAAATTGCATTTGACAATAAACAGCAGTCATATCCGTCATTTCCGAGTTGGAAAATAAATTGTGTCGTGGCATCTTCTCAAAATATGGTAAAATACGAAAGAAAAAATTACACAGTAGAAGAACACAATCGCAAATGTCTTAGTAGAACAACAATTATCACTAAACTGGTTCAATAATGTCAATTTGACAAAGGCTAACTTGATCGAATGTCATGTTACATGGTAGCTCTTGGAATGTGCTGAAATATACGTAAGGGCGATTGTACTCAAAACGGTGCATTTTATCGACATGAAACAAGTAGACCTTATTTTTGTAAAATGAGTTGTTATATCATAATATTAAGTCATATGAATCCAAAATAATAATAATAAAAAGTTATGATAAAAAACGTGTCAAAAAAGTATGCCGACAGCGCCATCTATTATATGCAGATGTACTTATTATACCCTCACAAAATTCTGACTCCCCTAAATTATATGTGTACCGATTTTCAGCTTGATTAGTCAACTGTTTTCCGAAACATACCCATTATAAAATCTAAAAAAAATGTTTTTAGGCCCTATAACTCCTTAAGGAAGCATTTTTGGACTAAGGTATGTTTAGTTTAATCGTCATCATTTGATCTCAGAAAGCTACAGTTAAGCTGGGTCCTTTTACTTTTCGGACACCCTGTATATGTAAATATTATATTATATGAATCATATCATACAAAAATTCATCTTTGTTTTATCTACAATACAGACTCCAAAAAATTTTGTTTGAAAGGTCTTCTTGAGTAAATTGGAGACCGCATTTTAGAAAATAAGACCAGTTTGATTTTAAAATTAACTTACTTAAAATGTACCTTTCATAATTTTAATATTTTACAACAGGAATAATATATTTCTAAATTTGACGACTATTTGACATAAAAAGTGACGTATTACATAACCTTCAACGGCCAGGGCCTGAGAAAATATTTTTTTAAAATTTCTCATTTCTTGAGTATAAAAAGTTTATTACGGGGTTGCAATGACTTTCACCATGTGGGAATGTAGAGGGTAGTACGTATGATCACGTGGCTAAGTCGTTTTCAACCTTCAATGGCCAGGGCCTGAGAAAATAATTTTTATAAATTTTTCATTTTTTGACCATAAAAAGTTTATTACGGGGTTGCAATGACTTTCACCTTGTGGGGGTGTAGAGGGTAGTACTTGTGATCACATCGCTCAGTCGTTTTCAACCTTCAACGGCCGAAGCCTGAGAAAATAATTTTTTTAAATTTTTCATTTTTTGACTATAAAAAGTTTATTACGGGGTTGCAATGACTTTCACCTTGTGGGAATGTAGAGGGTAGTACGTATGACCACGTGGCTCAGTCGTTTTCAACCTTCAACGGCCGAAGCCTGAGAAAATAATTTATTATATACCTTATATTATGGTGAATGCGCCGGCATCGGATCGGTGTTCCAGCAACGGTTTTTTCCATTTTTTTACTGTAAAAACTTTATTACGCGGTTGCAATGACTTTCCCCTTACGGGAGTGTAAAGGGTAGTACATGCAAGGACGTGGTTGAGTCGCTTTCAACCTTCAATGGCGGAAGTCGGAGAAATTAATTTATTAATATATTTTCATTTTTTGGCTATAAAAACTTTATTACGGGGTTGCAATGACTTTCCCCTTGTGGGGATGTAGAGGGTAGTACTTGTGATCACAACGCTCAGTCGTTTTCAACCTTCAATGGCCAGGGCCTGAGAAAATAATTTTTTTAAATTTTTCATTTTTTGACTATAAAAAGTTTATTACGGGGTTGCAATGACTTTCACCTTGTGGGAATGTAGAGGGTAGTACGTATGACCACGTGGCTCAGTCGTTTTCAACCTACAATGGCCAGGGCCTGAGAAAATAATTTTTTAAAATTTTTCATTTTTTGCTTATGAAAAGTTTATTACGGGGTTGCAATGACTTTCACCTTGTGGGGATGTAGAGGGTAGTACGTATGACCACGTGGCTCAGTCGTTTTCAACCTTCAACGGCCGAAGCCTGAGAAAATAATTTATTATATACCTTATATTATGGTGAATGCGCCGGCATCGGATCGGTGTTCCAGCAACGGTTTTTTCCATTTTTTGACTGTAGAAACTTTATTACGGGGTTGCAATGACTTTCCCCTTATGGGAGTGTAAAGGGTAGTACATGTAAGAACGTGGTTGAGTTGTTTTCAACCTTCAATAGCGGAGGTCGGAGAAATTGATTTATTAATATTTTTTCATTTTTTGCCTATGAAAAGTTTATTACGGGCTTGCAATGACTTTCACCTTGTGGAGGTGTTGAGGGTAGTACTTGTGATCACATCGCTCAGTCGTTTTCAACCTTCAACGGCGGGAGCCTGAGAAAATAATTTTTTTAAATTTTTCATTTTTTGCCTATAAAAAGTTTATTACGGGGTTGCAATGACTTTCACCTTATGGGGATGTAGAGGGTAATACTTGTGATCACATCGCTCAGTCGTTTTCAACCTTCAATGGCCGGGGCCTGAGAAAATAATTTTTTTAAATTTTTCATGTTTTGCCTATAAAAAGTTTATTACGGGGTTGCAATGACTTTCACCTTGTGGGGGTGTAGAGGGTAGTACATGTGATCATATAGCTCAGTCGTTATTAACCTTCAACGGCCGAAGCCTGAGAAAATAATTTTTTTAAATTTTTAATTTTTTGACTATAAAAAGTTTATTACGGGGTTGCAATGACTTTCACCTTGTGGGGGTGTAGAGGGTAGTACTTGTGATCACATCGCTCAGTCGTTTTCAACCTTCAATGGCCAGGGCCTGAGAAAATAATTTATTATATACCTTATATTATGGTGAATGCGCCGGCATCGGATCGGTGTTCCAGCAACGGTTTTTTTTATTTTTTGACTGTAAAAACTTTATTACGGGGTTGCAATGACTTTCCCCTTATGGGAGTGTAAAGGGTAGTACATGTAAGAACGTGGTTGAGTCGTTTTCAACCTTCAATGGCGGAGGTCGGAGAAATTGATTTATTAATATTTTTTCATTTTTTGCCTATGAAAAGTTTATTACGGGGTTGCAATGACTTTCACCTCGTGGGGGTGTAGAGGGTAGTATTTGTGATCACATCGCTCAGTCGTTTTCAACCTTCAACGGCGGGAGCCTGAGAAAATAATTTTTTTAAATTTTTAATTTTTTGCCTATAAAAAGTTTATTACGGGGTTGCAATGACTTTCACCTTGTGGGAGTGTAGAGGGTAGTACATGTGATCACATAGCTCAGTCGTTATTAACCTTCAACGGCCGAAGCCTGAGAAAATAATTTTTTTAAATTTTTAATTTTTTGACTATAAAAAGTTTATTACGGGGTTGCAATGACTTTCACCTTGTGGGGGTGTAGAGGGTAGTACTTGTGATCACATCGCTCAGTCGTTTTTAACCTTCAATGGCCAGGGCCTGAGAAAATAATTTATTATATACCTTATATTATGGTGAATGCGCCGGCATCGGATCGGTGTTCCAGCAACGGTTTTTTTCATTTTTTGACTGTAAAAACTTTATTACGGGGTTGCAATGACTTTCCCCTTATGGGAGTGTAAAGGGTAGTACATGTAAGAACGTGGTTGAGTCGTTTTCAACCTTCAATGGCGGAGGTCGGAGAAATTGATTTATTAATATTTTTTCATTTTTTGCCTATGAAAAGTTTATTACGGGGTTGCAATGACTTTCACCTCGTGGGGGTGTAGAGGGTAGTACTTGTGATCACATCGCTCAGTCGTTTTCAACCTTCAACGGCGGGAGCCTGAGAAAATAATTTTTTTAAATTTTTAATTTTTTGCCTATAAAAAGTTTATTACGGGGTTGCAATGACTTTCACCTTGTGGGAGTGTAGAGGGTAGTACATGTGATCACATAGCTCAGTCGTTATTAACCTTCAACGGCCGAAGCCTGAGAAAATAATTTTTTTAAATTTTTAATTTTTTGACTATAAAAAGTTTATTACGGGGTTGCAATGACTTTCACCTTGTGGGGGTGTAGAGGGTAGTACTTGTGATCACATCGCTCAGTCGTTTTCAACCTTCAATGGCCAGGGCCTGAGAAAATAATTTATTATATACCTTATATTATGGTGAATGCGCCGGCATCGGATCGGTGTTCCAGCAACGGTTTTTTTAATTTTTTGACTGTAAAAACTTTATTACGGGGTTGCAATGACTTTCCCCTTATGGGAGTGTAAAGGGTAGTACATGTAAGAACGTGGTTGAGTCGTTTTCAACCTTCAATGGCGGAGGTCGGAGAAATTGATTTATTAATATTTTTTCATTTTTTGCCTATGAAAAGTTTATTACGGGGTTGCAATGACTTTCACCTCGTGGGGGTGTAGAGGGTAGTACTTGTGATCACATCGCTTAGTCGTTTTCAACCTTCAACGGCGGGAGTCTGAGAAAATAATTTTTTTAAATTTTTAATTTTTTGCCTATAAAAAGTTTATTACGGGGTTGCAATGACTTTCACCTCGTGGGGGTGTAGAGGGTAGTACTTGTGATCACATCGCTCAGTCGTTATTAACCTTCAACGGCCGAAGCCTGAGAAAATAATTTTTTTAAAGTTTTAATTTTTTGACTATAAAAAGTTTATTACGGGGTTGCAATGACTTTCACCTTGTGGGGGTGTAGAGGGTAGTACTTGTGATCACATCGCTCAGTCGTTATTAACCTTCAACGGCCGAAGCCTGAGAAAATAATTTTTTTAAATTTTTAATTTTTTGACTATAAAAAGTTTATTACGGGGTTGCAATGACTTTCACCTTGTGGGGGTGTAGAGGGTAGTACTTGTGATCACATCGCTCAGTCGTTTTCAACCTTCAATGGCCAGGGCCTGAGAAAATAATTTATTATATACCTTATATTATGGTGAATGCGCCGGCATCGGATCGGTGTTCCAGCAACGGTTTTTTTAATTTTTTGACTGTAAAAACTTTATTACGGGGTTGCAATGACTTTCCCCTTATGGGAGTGTAAAGGGTAGTACATGTAAGAACGTGGTTGAGTCGTTTTCAACCTTCAATGGCGGAGGTCGGAGAAATTGATTTATTAATATTTTTTCATTTTTTGCCTATGAAAAGTTTATTACGGGGTTGCAATGACTTTCACCTCGTGGGGGTGTAGAGGGTAGTACTTGTGATCACATCGCTTAGTCGTTTTCAACCTTCAACGGCGGGAGCCTGAGAAAATAATTTTTTTAAATTTTTAATTTTTTGCCTATAAAAAGTTTATTACGGGGTTGCAATGACTTTCACCTCGTGGGGGTGTAGAGGGTAGTACTTGTGATCACATCGCTCAGTCGTTATTAACCTTCAACGGCCGAAGCCTGAGAAAATAATTTTTTTAAATTTTTAATTTTTTGACTATAAAAAGTTTATTACGGGGTTGCAATGACTTTCACCTTGTGGGGGTGTAGAGGGTAGTACTTGTGATCACATCGCTCAGTCGTTTTCAACCTTCAATGGCCGGGGCCTGAGAAAATAATTGTTTTAAATTTTTCATTTTTTGCCTATAAAAAGTTTATTACGGGGTTGCAATGACTTTCACCTTGTGGGGGTGTAGAGGGTAGTACGTATGACCACGTGGCTCAGTCGTTTTCAACCTTCAACGGCCAAGGCCTGAGAAAATAATTTATTAGTATTTTTCAGTTTTTTACTGTACTTTATTTCACCCATTGATCTAACGTACGGTTGAAGAAGGGAGTACAATACACCCATGTACTGCTGGCACGGGGAATATAGTGGCCTAATGTAGTAAGGAACGCACGCATGTTATGGGGAATGCGCCGTGTTCCAGCAACGGTTTCGGTTTTTCGCATCAAAACTTATTTCCGCGTTGCTGGCAACGCGTTGCTAGCAACGCGTTGCTAACTTCACACACATAACAAGTTTTGATTTATTACGGACCTGCACTAAAAATCAATGTGGGAGTTTCAAACGTCAAACTGACAAACGCATGCTCAGCTCGTCCAAATTCTCCAACAAGGGGCGAGCGTAAGAATGACATTTTTTCTGTGTAGTGTAATTATGCGTACTTTGTTTTACATTAATATTAATAGTGCTTCAGCATATCCATTTCCCCTGTAAAAAATTAGAACACAAGGTAAGATTCTTCAATTACTTAAGATCAATTGTGATTCGTTAGTTTTGCAATCAAGGTTGATTTTTTAAAAGTAATATTGACGCTAAATAAATTTATTTTACTAGATATGATTCAGAATTTTTAAAACTACTCTAAAAATCATTTTTACTTTTGGCATATTAAATAGCGGAACATCTGATTTTAATTATGTTGATACTTGTTACTACAGTCGAGTAAACTTGTCTTATTGTGTTTGAGTTAACAATTGCACGTACGATTTCATTTTCTCTTGCACACAAAGTTAAAGCAATAGCCTAAAAACATTGTTCACCTATGTCGATAAAGCTTACTTCAGCTAACGAAGCGACCTTTGGACCGGCCAAGTTAAAGTAGATTGGACTAATCTACACTATAGAAAACAAATTTGACGTTAAGAATACCCACCACTACTACTCAAATTAGGCTGCGCTAGCATCATGGAAAATATATTTCTTTTTGCACAATAGGTATACCATTTTGAATAAAACAATGTTGTAATACACAGAAACGATAAAACTAATTGCTTTTCCAGAACTAACTATGGAGACGACAATAGTGCATGATATTGAGACTAAACTCAAAACATACGATGATACTCCTAAGAAACAGCAAAATTACCAAGATACACAAATGACATCAAGCACAGTATCCAGTTTGTCATCTCCTGTAGATTCAGGAGTACAGCTGTTGGACAGTGAAAGCGAACTCACTTCCGTTATGTCTATCAGTGGATTTGGTTGCGATATGGATACTATACCATCATTAGATTGTGATGTGGTTGTAAAAAATATTGAATATAAGTCAGCTTCAATTCATAATCTTGTTAACGAATACGTGAAAGAAAACGAAGAACTAAAAAAGAAAAAAGGAAAAGAATATGTAAGTAATAACTATGAAAAAGAATGTAGCTTAAGTGAAAAAGAAGGAAGAAACTCTCATGATAGAATAAATAGGGAAATAGCAAAGAAATCTATTACTTGCGAACATAAAGTTTTTGATAAACATAATCTTATGTCAACAGATAAAATGTTTGTTGATCATATAGTGAGTCAAAATGGGTTGATACAAGATTTTGAAAAAGAAAAAATATCTGAAGATAAATCACTTGATGCTGACAACAAAGAGAAAATCCAAATAATGACTAAAAGTGATATCGCTAATCAAAATGTTGTAAACGGGTATAAGAAACTTTCTGCATCAGTACCTAATTACTTTGATAAATTTGATATAGATTTTGAAATTTCTTCAAATTCAAGTAATGGACGCAGACTTGAATCGAAAAGTTTCAGCGATGATGTTTTCGAAATGGAGCATCCTATAAAAAATGCAGAAACTGACCTAATGAATGTTTCTTTAAACAGTTATGAATTATTAGATTATACTTTACAGAACACCAATTTAGAGGTGGTAAATACTGATATGCATGTGAGTTTGTCAGAAGAAGTAAATGAAAATCTCAAAATTAATTTGGCGAATCCAGCAGAAACTGTTCAACCAGTCACTAAGCCAGAGGCTATTCCGATAGTTGAAAATCCTGAATCGAAACCAGTTGAGGACCAAATTGTGTTCCGTCGTCAAAGGAAGAAAAAATCAAAATCGGACACACCTAAAAAACGTGTTTCATTCCATGAAGATATATTAAATAGCACAAAAATAGATGACATCCACATTAATCACGGTTTTATAACACACGAACCTGACGTATCATTAAGCTTTTTCCAGAGAGGATTCATTAAGAAACCGGATGTAGTTAAAGGAAGGTACAGTTGGGCAGCTGAGGGAGATGCTCCATATTATGAGAGAAATGGACCAGAAAGAGACATTAAATCGGATATTTATATAAACCATCCTAGATATTCTTCAACTTCCTCAAGCTCCACAGCTAGTGTTAGTAGTTCTATAGATGAGGAAGACAACTCCAATTCAGATGAAAATTATGTCAAGAAGGAACCCAGTTTAAAATCCAAACCTAAATCTAGTTGCCTGAAAAAGACAAAGCATACAAGAAAATACATTGACACTAAGATTGTTCAGGAAGAAACGACTTTGAAGAAGAAAAAGTCTGAAACTAATTTATTGGACACAAATATTTTTGGCAGTTTGAAAAATATTTTGAATTTTTCAACATCCGTTCCATTGGCCGAGCGTGGAGTTCCTGAAGGACAAGAAGACGTTACTATTTATTCCTCCTCTCATGATATTTCTAATAGAACACGGTCCTTTGGTAACTTGTCTCTTAAAAATTTTGAAACCATTGAAATTGCACCTGCTCCAGTGAATAAAATTCTTGAAGCGAAAACAAATTTGAAGTTGACAAAAAGTGAAGGGTTTTATCCAAATTATCCGAGTACTCAACATAATCTTCCTGCTAATATCATTTTATGTGACAGCAACGTTTATGAACATAAAGGTAAGACCCATTTGAAATATTTTATGTGTATTAAGTAATTATTTAGTTCGATGAAAATAGTGAAAAAATATTGCTAGGTATTTTCTGGTATTCTGGGTACACAACAATTATATGGGTGGTGTTATGCAAGAATGAGTTGAGCCACAAATGTATTGTTTTGAGGTATTTCAGTGACAATTTAGTTTAACCAACTCTGGTAAATCATTCTAATTTGCTCTTCAACAACTAGAAGTATGAATACTGACCTTTTAATCCTTTGCTTTGCATATCTTTTGACTTCATTGCTATGTCTAAGAACTGAAAATAAGAAAAAACAAGGGTTAAGTTTTTTTACTTACTTAACGCTCTTCGAAAATATCAAAGCAGCAAAAATGGTTTAATTATACTTTTTTGTTATAACATGCATTATACCTGTTTCTTTTTCAAGTTAAATTATCATGTTAACATTAATTTCGAATTCTAATAGGTCTTTAATGAAAAACTAAATTTAAATGTTTATCCAAAATGGGTAAAAATTCAAGCAAGATGCCAAGTTCAGCTTGAAGTAACAGAAGGAAAACACTTTAAATTTTTTGATAAACAAGGTGTTAAACCGAAAACAATTCACTGACTTTTTGTTGCTAAACGCCAAAGAGAACCACATCGAATTAAGTGGTAGCACGGTTTTTCATTTTCTCAAAAAGTTGAAAACGGCTGCAGTTTTACTAATCAACGCTTATGACAAGTACTATTATTAACATCTATATTTAGGGTACATATAGAGGTTATGATAAGAAAGAAATTTATTCATATGAGAACCTGGTGTATACACGTCAATTTTGCCACATGGACAAGATGCAATAAAAGTTAAAAATCTTGCAAATTAGACATGCTTGCAATCAGTAGCCAATTAAAAATTTAAAACAATGCAACTGTGTAGACATTCACAGTGCATGTTGTAATAGTAGTTTTTGGGAAACAATGGTCACCATGTTTTCAAATGGCAAATTTTCCTGTATTTGGTGAAAAGTTGAAATAGTCTAGGACATTTAATCCATAACTATTACTGTTCTTGTATGAAGTTATTAACACAATTCTAATGTATTTATACTACAGTATTTGGAATAAATAATAATTAATTTGTTTCCGAGTTTATTTCCCACTCTCGCAGATCAGAAGCATGTTATATAATGATATATTTTTATGCAATGCAATGTTTAAAAGGTTCCATAAAATATAAGAAGAAAGTTAGTTTGACATCACTATTCATCACAGATGCCAAAGAAAGCATTTTACCTACATTGTTTTAAACTTCTATAAAAAAAGTTATGAAATTGAAACCGGGCAAAGGCAAAGGACATGCTCATAATAGGGTTATGTACCCATATTTACTAAAACTATCTTCAACTTTATGGGGTTGGTCCACCCCTGGATTCTTAGAAGTGATGCGAAAGGGTCCATACTTTTAAATCATAGAAGGGTACTTCATATTTATACTGTCCAAATTTTGTTAGTCATTAAAGTAATTTTCAGGCTATCAGCAAAAAACCTTTTCAAATATTGTTTGTAATTATTTAATTGTGGCATATTCAGGTTTTTGTACATTTTGTAGGGTATTTTGCCACTGAAAAATATTTAAACATTTTTAATGCACAACGAACTGTTATAGTTGACGGCCAAAAAGTTTTGAGAACGGAAGTAGATAATCTTCTGAAACAACTGTCTATAGCTTTCATTTTCATTTTTTAATTGATAACATTGTTCTAGTTTATATATTTTTACGTGCGAGACATTTTGAAACAATCAAGTATTCTTCAAGAACCAACCTCTGTCTGATCGGTTTGGCCCAGAGGTTTTTTCACTAAAATTATTAAATATTTTTCAGTGGCAAAATACCTAACAAAAAGTAAGAAAACCTTTTCAAAGTTTAACCTTTGAAGGTGAATAGCTCCGAAAGGTGATGTCCTAGGAAAAAAGAATTATAAGTACTTTTAGTATTATTTTAACCTTACTATATGCTCCTCAAGTACTGCCCCATGATCTAGGGACATACTGTTTAAATAAAATTCTATTTGTGCTAGCGTTAATCATGCCCATACCTATATTCGCACAACATATTGCTTGTTTAGAACCTTTTACAAGATAAGATTGTATTGGTGAGTTAGAAAATGGTCATATTGTTCGTAGCTGCTAGAACCGTTCCTGGTTTTGACATCGTGACGACCTGATATCCGTTGTCTACTAATAAGTGTCTGGTTTTATCTAGTTGTAATAGCTTGGCAATAATTTTAAACTATTTAAAAAGAAATGTTAATTTACATGTTCAAAAATAAGTGTGGAAATCATGGGCCATGTCCAACTTAAATTAAAAATAGACTGATGTATTTACACACAACAATAAATACAATCTTTATATGACAATAAGTTCAGTTTTTGGAGGTCATAAAGTACCTTCTTTATTTTTTTAACGTTTTCGAATTATAGAACATTTACACTAGATAGATTACACTGGTAGTCATGATGACTTTTTTGCTTTATTATTAAATATTTATAGCAAAAAAATGGGAAACTCTGGATAAGGAAGTATAAAAAAGTCAGTTCGCTCTGTTTTAGATTTTGGAAACTATATTTTTAAATTGATCAAAACCATTGCTAAGAGAGATGTATTTAATAAAGAACTTTTTTAATAATTTATAAAATTTTAGTAGGCGCTCAAAGAAAATTAACAAAATAATTATAAAATATTTCGAAGAATATAATTATAGACTATATTATGAAAATTGCTACATATTTATAAGAGACCCTCATAAAACTATTTAGCTGTTTCAGGTATTAGCTACTCATATGAATATGACAAGTTCCAGAAAAATTTTGAAAAAGAAAATAAACCCAAAAGCTCGACAGTTTACCAGATGATATTGAAAGAACTGAATTTTTTTCGTAAAAGGGCTAAGAATGAACCAGAAATAGAAGGCGAAGAAGATTTTGAAGTAATTAATAATACATCGACCCCCACAAAAAATGACGAGGAAAAAATTGAAGAAGTTCAAGAATGTGAATTTAAAGAAACCAATTCTTACCGAAAGAATAGTTTGAGTAAATATTCATCTACGAGTAAACTGGACTGGTCTGATAATGAAACTGTATCTGACTTCTCGGAGAACCAGAATCCAAGACATTTAAACTCGCCTAAAAGAAAGATAACAAGAAATAATCACTACTCAGTCAGTCAGTCTTTCAAAATTCCACTTTCAGAGAATAGAAATGAAGAATCTGATAGTGCTAGATCTTTACCCTCTTTACGTCCCTCAAATTCTAAGTCTTCACTTATCAGTCGATTCTTAAGAAATGTAACTTTGAAAAAAATGATGGATGTCAAAGCTCAGAATAAGCAAAGGGGTTCTAGAAGGTTCATGAGTTTGTATGTAAAAGGGGTAAAACCTAATGTTACAGATGATTTAGATCAAGAACTGGAGAGAGAAGTTAATATAGGACGAGAAAAGAGACAAAATTATGAGGATTCACTAGATAAGAAAATGGTTATTCAGTTTAGGAAAGAAATATTTAGAAGCAGGCTTGAAAAATTATTGAGGGTAAGTTCTTTTAATTAGAGATCACAAAATATTAAACCTTTTTTTTTAATTAAATTCGAGAATTAAAGCATGGCTGAACTATTTCAGGTATTCCCTGTTCGAAGCGCATACACTACCAATGGAGATACCAAACCTCTTCTTGTCATTTTAACAGACAACACCCTATATATTGCTGGAATGAAACCCAACAACACATATTGCAATCACTTCGTTCTACCATACACGGAATTAAATACTATACTCATCGGACCAAATGCACAGACAATTCACTTGTCAAATTATGATAAAGATATGCAATGCATCATCAGCACAGGGTGTTGCAATGTGACTGGGGACTTAGTAGGGCAGTTGGAAATTGCTATGAGGCGTGATATTAATAAGCCTAAACTGCCAGCAGTTAAACAACTTAGTATGAGGGATATGGTTAATTTGCGACGTGCAATATATAAACAAACATCTGTTCATAAGGTAATACTGTACCCAAGATTGATATTTTTAATTTGTATTATTTTGCGGAGACAGTGACTTGGTCATATTTAGCTTACAAACGATATTGAGTGAAGTAAAGTCTGAAGAAGCGACTTTCATTTCACTCTAAACTATAGAGCTGGAGGCCTGTAATATAAACACTACAAGCCCAACATGTGTAGAGATAAATTCTGCATTTGTGGAGATTTGGTAATAATAACTTGTAATTACCAATGCTGAATCCAGTGACGGGAAAATATCTGCATTTGCAGCCTCATTCTGTAACACAACGCCACTTTTATGGTTGTGTTATTAAATTATTTATTTGGTGTTTTCCGTATATGCCAATTTGCTCTTTGGTATTATTAAAATAGGTACTTGATATATTAAAATACTTTTGAACATTTAAACAGCATTTTGTCATCTATTAAATTAATATTTCTACGAAATTTGGTTAAATAAATCAATACGTATAACACGCTATGATTGACGGCAATATCAATGGCTTTATTACATGACTGAAATCGTGTTTAACAATAATATACACTACATTTTTGGCTTTGTTTACAATAGAGAACACACGCTACAAAATTCCTCTTAAAATTGAAGTCTGTTGGGGTTTCAAAAGTTTAAGAGCGGCCAATCTTATTTAATAGTTTATTAAATGTGTGTATGTGTAAAGTTGGCCAAAAATTTCCCTTTGAGACATTGACACTGAATGATTGTTACAGGTAAACTAGATATTGTGGCATAAGAATTATGAAAAAGTCTGTAGCCTTTGCACTAAAAAAAATACATAATAATTTGTTTATCTATTTGACCCAACACACTACATAATTAAATACAATTCCAATTAGTATGTTAACAACGTATCATCTAATTAAATAAAACAAAAAAAACTGTATCTAATACACACAGATAAAGATTAATATGAGACAACAAAAACGAAAAGAACACGAGGGTTAAAAAGCACATTTATTTAATGTCTCATGACAGTTTTTTTAACACTAATAAGAAAAGCATTGATGCTTTTGAGTTTTAAAACTTTGAAGGGCCATCTCTCGCTTCGAGAACCTTAACAAATCATAATTTTTTATTGCATTTTAGCATTTAACAACCAATATTTCGAAAACGAGACCTTAAATTAAAAAATACTTCTCTTATAATATTGTAGAATAGAGTTTCCCGCTTACACGTTGATAAATTATTAAATGTAAAACAATACGCAGATCTATTTTGCATCGCGGTAGTCGATTGTCGATATCCCACATCCCGCGCGCTTCATTGGTCCTATTTTCTGCTTAGACTAAATAGGTAATTTATTATTATGTAAACATATTAAGCGAGAAGAGAATAGAGAATATAATATAAATATAAGCCTAAAGTGTTGGAGATTTTTACTAATAATACCATAGATATTCAACAAGGCAATTCAAGATGCTGTATTAAACGCTTACAAACTAGGGGAAGAAGCTTTTATATTATTTGTAGGTATAATGAATAGCAACGAGTTCTATAAACCTATAAAAGAGAACAATATTGGCAAATTGCTACCAAACACCGACCAGTTTGAAAGAATCACACAGCAAAAAGTGACATGTAAGAAATCCTTCAAAACTATTTGCTGCAGGAGAAATAAGACGAAAAAGTACCTATCGTGATATATTCAAACACGAATTGATGTCCTTTCCGATGGTACCTACTTTAACTGACGATATTTTGATAACACCATCAAATAAAAGTATACTTGGGGCAATTTTGGAAAGTTATTGTCCAACTGCAATATCTAATTTTTCCTGTACAGATGACTATGCCATGTTATATTATGACGGAATGTCTTTCGTACAGAGTTTAGGTAAACCAATCAATGCTCAGATGTTTGGAGACTATGGTAAAATATTACTTCATGTTTAACAATTATTTTGTTGCAAAGCAGGTTTTTCACCATTATTATCGCATTTTGATTTACAACAATCAGTTAACAAATTTTCTGTCCTAACAATTCAGTGAATATTCTTAAAATTAAACAGTTGAATTTGTTATCAGCGGCAGATTTTCAGGTGTTTTAGAATGTCGAAGCAATGTTGGGTTTATCGACGAGTACTTGAAATTTAATCATGAAGTCGCGGATACTAGGATGTTAATTCATATATTATCTGCCAAACGTGCACACTACAAGACATGTTATTGACTGTAGGGATACTAACATTTTAGTACTATTATGCCATTTGAAACTGAAATTAACCCGTGAAATATGGTTGAAATCCGGTAAAAAAAGACAACATTAATTTTATTCCAGTTCATCTTTTACATTTAGAACGAAGATCGACGATCGACTGCCGTGATGTAAATAGAGCTGAGTATTGTTTTACATACATTCTTGTTTATCATCTGCTTTCCCCATCACATGGGCGTCAATTTTCTTCCGTCTTTCTTTACGTTTTAGTGCAATACTAAAACCAACACTTTCCGAATCTGTATGCTTCCAACCACTTCTGGGTTTTACATTGGTATATCACAGGATTAAGTGTAAGAAGAGTCACTAAAATGTATGTGTATGCATTTAATAAAGACATTTATTATTATATAGTTAATTGTTAATGTGCCTATTGATGACTGGATTACTTTGATGTTAGTACTCCCTAAGCATTTTACATTTAGTTTTAATTAATTTAATGATATACGGAAGTTCATGATTGTCAATTGTGGAAGTGTCTTTTAGTGATGTGTTCAATGATTTGTTGTTAAAGTGAACCTGCATTATTTATAAGCAGGTTTTATAATATATAATTTACCTTCATACGTGACATGGTGATAATCGTTATTTAGATTAATATGTAATAGAAAGGAAAAACAGCATAAATTAGTTTATTGAATTGGATGTTGTCATTTAATAGGGCTCTGTGAAAAGTAAAAGTAAAACATATTCTGGAAAAATTTTCTTGAATACAACATACCTATAATACTATAATAAATTTGTGTTATTTGTAAATGGACAGAATATGTCTTAATAGGTTGTCGATGATCCATTGAATACCCGTCCATCAGTCTGCCGGGTTGGGAGCGCTGCGTTTGGCGGTGAGGGGCGGTTTAGTCAATGATCTGACAGCAGTACTGTTACAAATGTCAAAAAAGCCGTTTTTGATTATCTCGTAATTTTTCTTTATTTTCGTATTTGCTTAATTAAAGAGCGTTTCTCGGAGCTTCATTCAGTTTCAAAATAATTTGGTTGGAAATCGATACAAAAAAGTGTGAGAGAAAATTTATAATTCAAATTCGATCTAATCAATCGATAGAAGCCGAATCTACAAAAACTTGATGCTTTTTTGTTGAAGAAAACATAGAGTGTTCGTCAAAATGAAAAAAAGAAATTAAAACATTTCATCTTTATGGTCGGATTCGACTGAAATTCGGTATGTGAGGATTATCGATGTCGCAGATTACAAATATAGGATCGAAACTTCAAGTTCAAAATGGCGGCGTCAACATGGCATGACAAGTTTTATCATTTATCAAATGACTCGACTAAAAATCGGTATCTTAATGTAATCAAGGTCGCCGATTACAAATTTTCAATCGAAATTTAACAATTCAACATGGCGGCGTCAACATGGCTAACAAATTTTATCATTTATCAAATTAAAACCGGAAATGTAAAAAAGGTAAAAAAAAAATGCGGGTGCGTGGTTTGAACCAGGATCTCCTGTTTGGGAATCAGGACTTCTTGCCGTTACACCAGCAAACCTACTGTGAAATGGAAAACTAGAAAGATTATGTATCGCCAAAAAATCAGAAAAAATGACAAAAATTTATAATTTTAACACGTTAGTCGCATAGAAATAAGCCAAGAGCAATTATAGAATCAAAAATATGTGTCAAAAATAAAAAAATAAATAAATAAAAAAGTAGCCCTGGGCGGGATTAGAAGTCGGGAATCCATTTAAAAGTAGTCGCCGCTTAACACGTTCTGCTACGGCGGATCCCAAACTTAAAATTGACTATAATCTCGGAGAAGGCAAAAGTTCAAAAACATAAATTTTTAAACGTTAAGAACTAAATAAATACATCGGGTGGAGGATCGTGTGATATCTCTACGGAAAAAGAAAGATTGGTATTTTGTCGGTGTCGTAAATTGCAACGGCAAGACCGGAAATTTGGCTCGGCACGAGATAATCAAAAACGGATTTTTTAACATTTGTAACAGTACCGCTGTCAGGTCATCGACTAAACCGCCCCTCGCAGCTAAACGCAGCGCTCCCAGCCCGGTAGACTAATGGGTGGGTATTCAATGGATCATCGACAACCTATTAAGACATATTCTGTTCATTTACAAATAGTACATCCCTTGTAACGCTAGCTCTCGGTCTATAACCCTTAAAAGAAAAAATGGAAAAACCTCATAACATTTTATAAATTGTTTTAGGATGAGGAGTATTATTATTACAGTATTGTTAATGTACAAGATTTTACTTCTGATGTAGAGCCTACTCCATTGGGGCCCAACAAAGAAGGACCTTTAATGTTCAAAACTTCTGAATCTGAATCTTCTCGTTGGGAAACAGCATATTTTATTCTAAAGTAAGTGAATACCAGATTTTATTTACTTCAGTTAAACTTTTACTTTGGGAATTGAAACTAATGGGCTTGTTCAGCATTTTTTTTTTATTTCATAAATCGAAAGTGCAAGTATAAATTAATGGATCTGCAAAAAATTAGAATCTTATTCGCACGTTTAGTATCTTAAAAACTATTACAAATCTCCATCTCACGAAAATGGGGCGTGGCCAGGCTCTACGTCACTATACGCATAGACTCAGCGATCTCAGTAGACTTGATGCTCCTTACTTATTATCATTATAAGTGTTTTCAAAGTATTGTTTGTTTTGTTTACTACTTGACAGTAGGGGAATACAATTTGGTGAAATGTCAAATAATTACAATTTTCTATCGCTCCTGCCGGGACGAATTTTCGATTTTGACCATGCAATTTACGATTAGAATTGATCGCCGACCTTTTCCTTTCCTTAGAGACATAGAACGAACTTTCACTCGACGTATTTATTTAGTTACCAGCGTTTAAACATTCCATGTTTTTCGACTTTTCAGGTTAAATTTGAAAGATCCCAGAAGCCATTTTTCTTACGTCACTTACGTATAGTGACGTCACATATGAGCCCTCGGTTTTTGCAACTATTACCAATTTCAACTCCTTATATCTCGAGAACGGAAAAAGTCAATAATACGAAATTTTAAGTGTATAATGAGAATATCGAGAACTATATGAAACAGTATAAAAACCATACAAAAAGAATATCATGGAACAAGCCCATTGTCCTGACTATAGTCATAAAATAATTAATTTTTAAAGTTTTTGCAATATTTTCTGCATATTCTAAATAACATAGGACCACAAAATAAAATCCAAATATACCTTTGACCAGACTAGGTGCATTATATGTTTTTGGGGTCGCTGAAACTGAACCCAAAACCCGTTTTGCCCCATCACCTCTGGTTTTTCTCATAACCACAAAAACTAGGAAAAAAACATCGACATTCAAATCTTGCAAAAAAAACAGGGTCTGTGGAAAAATCTGAAAAAAACTCAAGGTTATGTAAAATGGTGAGGGAAATTGAATGGCGCAAACCGCACCTCTTTATTCTCATCCGTTTTCGAGATAGGGCCTTCAGAAATGCAGTAGGAACTGGAATTTGACGATTTCTCATTTAATTTTCTACAATAAGTGATTTTCTTCAGTCTCTGCGGTACTTGGTTTGGGAGATGTGCCGTTTTGCTCGAGGAGTTTTACTGTTTTTTTCCTAGTTTTTGAGTTTATGAGAAAACCCAGAGGTGATGTGGCAAAACGGGTTTCGGATTCAGTTTCAGCGACCCCAAGAACATATAATGCACCTGGTCTGGTCAAAGGTATATTTCGATTTTATTTTGTAGTCCTGTGTAATTATTTTGATTATTAATTATTTCATTGGAAGACAATTTGGAAATATTGATAACTTTACACACTGAGAAAATTGAGTATAGAGTACCTACTCATCAATTTATAGAAGTTGTACAAATTATCAAAATTAATACCTTATCTTTATTTTAGAGCTGGGGTGCTGTATATGTTATCCTCAGCATCGCAAAGAGTGCCTATGAGGGTATTTCCACTTATAAATGGATCTTGTCATGGTGCTAGGAGGGTTTTTAACAGCCATAGGCCACACACATTCCAACTGATCGTCGAGGGGAAAAGTCTTCTTCTAGCTGCTCCTGATGAATACGTGGCCAGCGAATGGTTACAGGAACTAGTGCATGCTGCCAGTGGCGTAAGTGGTTTTCAAACAGTATGTAACATATATGAACTCTCTAAATCTAGTAAGTAGTGACTACAGCTGACTGGCTCATAGATCATTTGACCTGATAAATAGCAAAAACCAAGCTATTTAGTCATTTGCAGAATTGATTGATATGTTCATTACAAGTAAATCTATATACTCCTATGAATTTGGTAAAAAGTCCTTCGAGGTTGGTATTTGCACTTGATATAAAAGCCTAGTCTCAAAAACAAGTAATTTGGTTTTCCCCCTCCATTTAATACAAGCTGGTTTGTATTAAACTAGCTTTTAGGCTGAACCATGACCTGCCCAAGAACAGTTTTAGATTCTTGTTTTTTAACTCTTACTCCAAGTGTATCATCGGCATATATAACTGTAGATACATTTTTGTTAATAATGGTAGATTATTTATATAGATTATAAAAAGGAGGGGATCCAAAACTGACCCTTGGGCAACTCCTATTTTTATAAATTGGTTGTTACTTCTCTTGTTAAGTTAGTATTTCATTCTGCTTCTTATTGGCAAATAATGGAAAATGTTTAGAATATTACAATATTATCTTGGTGTATGTAATAATTTATAGTGCAGTTGCCACAAAATGTATATCAGACGGAGAAGGTAAAATTACAGAAAGAAGCCAACAGTGAAACATCAAAACAGCCTGAACGAAATCAGCTGATTGTCAAAACCATTAACGACAATAGGGTGTGTGCAATATATAACGATTCACTTCAAATGAAGTATTAATATGAAGTAATACATAAATATGAAATCCTGAACACATACATAATATCAGATTAAAATAAATATTTAAGAAACAAATCGACTTGAAATTCAAATATTTGAATGATTTCGAAAATGCAATCTTTCTGACAGATTGTTTACCATATTTGTATGTATAATTAGTCGTGTTTCTATAAATATAGCTATAGTAGCCTAATATAATTATTAAATTTATGATTACACATTATTATATTATATTTAATAATTTCGTTTATTTGCGAATATTTTTGTTAACAACATAACTCTAAGTGAAAGCAGAATTAATATTAGTCTGTCACTTTCCACGAATAATTGCTTGTAATAGTGATGGGCTGCTAAAAAATAGCAGTCTGCTACTTTTTAACTGCTATTTGGTTCATAGCAGTAGCAACTGCTAAGAGCTCTGATAAATAGCTGCTATTATTAGCAGGTTGAAATTACTTGCTGAATATGCCATCGCGCTCATACATCAACACAAGCAGGTAGCGTCGACCCAATAGCAGTGGTAGTATGATGCACATTCGTTGAGCTAGAGCGAGCAGCGTAGCTTATGCATAGTACAACACTTAGCAAGGGAATACCTATGTAACACATGTAAAACTATTTTATTTTAACAAACGTATAACACATTTTTTCTTTTGTTTCCAAAAAGCAAAACATATTAAGTTTCAAATTATACCTATAATTTACATAAGAATCTGTCATATTATTGTAATATGAGCCACCTCTCATTTATCTAATTTACGACGTTGAATGTGTTCACCACCAAAGTGGAGCAATAGAATAATTTATATTTAAATAGCAGTTATTTTTAACTGCTAAATAAAAGCAGCAGTAGCAGAAGTAGCTGCTACACTAAAATGCATGTTCAACCCATCACTAGGTTGTAATCGTTGTAAATAATACCACTATAGTACACAATAGAGATGTGACGGTCATCACCGTAACTGCTACTTATCACTTGTTCTTTCAGCTGAGCAATGGCAACAGCGATTGATGAGAAAAGATTGAAGCGATCCAAAGAGTGATATTATCACTGCTATTAAGAATAGTGATCGCTGAACGATCACTGTGATTAAAAAATTGCCTAGTACACAATGCTGCTTTATTTATGTAGAGAGTGACGTCATATCCATTTTTTAGTGGCGAATATTCAATTTGGATCTAAATTTCTTTTAAAATTATTTAAAAACATTTTTTTACCGAAAAATTGTGTCAGCTATAATATTACTTATATACTTACCACGAGTAGGTATTTTACATTTTTCGAGTTAATAAAAGTGCACACACCCTTTTCCCCAAACCATTTCCGCTGCATGTCAGGTCCCTTCAATTTGAAATTATTAAAATAAAGTAAAAAAAAGACAGTAGATAATGAATGATAAAGAATCACAGAATCAATTTCTGGCGGAGCATCTCCCGTCAAGTACATTATAAGTCGTCAAAGTTGTAAAAAGAAAATTGAGTTATAGCATGAGATCATTACAAGATTTTTTTTTAGATTGAGAATATTTATTTAAATAATTTGAATACAGAACTCTTTTTTAAAACATAAATATATGCAACCTTAACAACAATATAACCTTCCCAGGAAGTTATGGTGGCAACCAAGACTACTACACGATCTTCATTGTAGAGGAATTTGACATTTCTCGCTAAGTTGAGTTTCTACCATATTCCAGTCGTATTGCATCATTATTGAAAGGTCATTTTTATTTTTAATTGTTTGTTATAAGTTTTCCAGAAAAAGATTATGTATCTTATGACGAAATTTCCATCAGAATAATTTCTATATGTATTTAAAAACAATAAAATGTACTATTTTACACAAGACAGATGTTTATCGAGACTGTGGCCAAACTGAAGGGATGGAATATGCCTGGGACCCTATTCATGAATTCTGGGGAGTACGGTTCTCTTGGGGAATGGAGAATCGTATTCTCAAATAATACTTCTCTAAGTAGGTAGGAGAACACGCTCCCCGGTTTCATCTCTAACAAATTTGCAAGGGAACAGTCACTCCCTGATTGAATTAGATTCTTTTATCTATCACATGCGTTTTGACATGAGATCTTTAATTTTTGAGCAGGCGATTTTTTGTTAAATTCGTTGCTTAATTAATTATTAATGGTTTTTTTTTTTTAAATGGACGTGCATGAAATTTTGTTAGTAGACGAAATTCTGATATAGATATAGAGGATGCAGGGCAAGAACCTCAGAGAATACGTGTAAATTTAAATAAAATGGACTCATTTAGTTTATCACATGACAAATTTATACATTTATGTAGACTTTCTGAACCATTAGTTCCAGAATTAATTGAAATGCTTACTCCACATTTACAACCACCGACCCGTAGATCGGCTTTAACTGTTCAAACAAAAGTACGTAGTAGATAGGTGTCATTATTATTATAAATATCTTTTTTAAAATAGGCTTATTTAAGGTTTTCGCCACCCTTAGATTCTTGAGTTTTGGTAGTTACTAAGAATTTACGGGATCGAATAGTTTTGTTGGTATTACAGCGGGTTTCACAATCATTGGTTGTCTTTTTGGTTGAATAACCCGAACCTGAAAGTTAACTATTGGTAAATTCATATATGCGTTTAACAATGTGTATTTTATGTTCAGTAATCCAACCAATGGTTACGTTTAAGTTTTGAATGGTTGGTACGAGCTTTTTTAGGATTTTTAACATATCCAAAAATTTATTTTAGAAAAGAAGGAGGAACTTGTCATAAATTTAATGTTTGGATTAATCAATATTATTACGTGGTAGTTCTCTGTGATTGTATTCCTTGAAATTTATAAGAAAACAAGTTCTGAGAAAAGTATTTTCTACAGTACTTATATAAGTAGTCATTAATTATATTTTTCGCAAATACAATACGAAGAGTATATTGCATTCAATCGACACATTTCTAAAACCTGTAATATTGCTCGTAGAGAAAAAAATGTTCATATCACTGTGTTGATGATCGAATTCTGAACAACTTTAAAAAGGTCCGTCTGTCTGCCTGTCTGTCCGTCACGTTTCTTGTAAGCACGATAACTTAAGAACGAAAAGTTTGATTGTATTGAAACTTGGACAGTAAGTTAGTGTTATCTAGAGGAAGAATCCTATTGTTTTTTTTAACAAAATCAATCAATAAATAAAAAAGTTATTAATTTTTTAAATTTGAAAAAAAATGTCTTATGTTTGAAAAGCATCCTATAGAATGTGCAACAATTATATCTTCTCTTTCCTCTAATAAATTTTTAACAGTTCTTGAACTGAGTCGAAATCGATTAAAGAAATTTTTTTGGGCATATTCTTTAAAATAATTAGGTCAATATCTAAATATTCCTAGTCTCCTATACTAAGCTCTTCATCATTCACATCACAACCATCAATATCTATTATTAGCAAAATAACAAAAGAAGCTAAAACACTTCACGAAATAAAAATATAACTGAAGTTGACAGTTATTTACTTTTAGTTAACCACAAATCGTTGGTTTACCAATACCTCATCTACTGGTTTTCTTAACTGCAAGATAACCAGGATCTTGAAATTAACCAGACATTGCGGAGCAGATTTTTATAGTTAATCATTGATCAAAACCTAACCATTAATTAACCAACGATTATGAAACTGGCTGTAAGTCAGTCAAGTGTGAACCGCAATGTAAGTGAAGTATGTGCTGCACTTTCCTCCCCGGAGATTTTAAATAGATGCTTACATTTTCCAGAAAATATACAAGAAATGGAAAATTATTAGAAATTGTTTTACTATCGCTCAACTTGTTAAAAATAAATGCAAAGAACAAACATGAATTATCAGTGACAGTTGTTGTTGAACTTAAGTTGTCAAAATTTACTATAATTTTATTGGTTGTTGTTTTCATGGTGCACTTGGCAACGTTTACTACTGTGTCCTATCGTTTCGCCAAGTTCACTCATGTTCAAGAATACCAACAAATTCTCCCGAGAGAAGGCGATGAGGAATTGTTCTCCGGGGAACGCTCCTTTCTCTCGCCGTCAAGAATAGGACCCTTGAAGTCTATTTTATCGTGATTTATGTTCGATAGAATTAATTAAATTGCAGAAAGTTCTTGTAATGATAGGTTTTCTAAATAGCCACCTAGTTCCCGCACCATAGGGCGAGTGCATAACCTCAATAACATGAAAATTGAAATATCCAAAAAAAAATCCAAGGGTGTGTTCAAAACATAAAAAATGAAAAATTTTAAAGGTTTTTTCCTCTTTTGGTCACAATTTATTCGTGAGTATACTAATGGCAATGCTCTTGTATAACAAGAGCAGGATCCACTTTTAATGCACATCCACTATTGGCTTGAATAGTATCAATAACACAGCATTTTAACTAACTGTAATTGTAAAAGTATTTGTAAAACTGGATATTAGGGTTTCATTGTAGGTAATAGTATAATTCCTGTTTCAGACTTATAATCATCGGGAGAAAAATCCGACTCAATCTTGCTCACTTTTAATGACCAGTGATCACATTCTAACTGTAAGGGAAGCATTTCATTGTATGATAAACTCTCTACTACCATCTAGAAGTCAGCACGAGCCTATTAAGGGAACCCAAGCCTTGTCTTGTGCCTCAATTGTAGATTTAACATCTTTTCGACTACCCTCTGCAGAACAGAGCTGGTGCATATTGGTAACTACCGATTAAACTTACTTTAATAAAATATGTACATACGTAATGTTACTTTGTGTTTTTAGGAGTTTGCGTGTAGAGAAGTTCATGAGTATAGTGGAGACTGGATTTTATATTTTTCGAGCAATGCAGAACTGGAAAACTTTATATCGACTTTGGAGAATCTCTGGCAGTATAACAATGAAAATGTAAGTGAAAATATCTCATGTTAAACTTTTGGCCGTCATTATTTTGTATTCGTGGATATCACCATGATATAATTTTGACATAGCACCACTCTCTCGGGTAATGTGGGGTTACCACTGACTGTATGAAGCATATCGTTCCTGCAATAATTAAATCCTATAATATCTATCAAAAGATTAAATAAAAGTAGATACAAATATTATAATCTTCACAGATTTTTATACAATAGGGTCATCCCATTTATTTAAATCATGATATTCTATTATATATGATGAACAGCTTAGAGATTTTAATGAATGAATACAAACTTATTTTGTTACTACCTGAGAGGATTTTTTCATTGTTTATTTACAAATAGAGGGGTTACGTTTGCATTTGTGATGACACGTCAGCAAATCTAGTTTCTAAAATTTTAAATCATGAAACTACATTTAGATACATCTATCCCTGATAGTTGGTTTCAGAGTTACAGCTGATCACAGAAAAGTTATATATAGAGAAAAGAGAGGAACAAATGACTGCCAAAATCCTAAATCACAGATTTTCAATTTTTCTTGGAATATTTATTTCAAGAAAGATTTTCGTGGCCAACATATATTACAGCAGAAGCAATAACAATATATGAGACTGTCAAATTGATTTGTTTATCTAATACAGATAATTTTATCGGATTCCTTATCAGTTCTAACCTTATTAGAAATATATAGTGGAGTCATATAAAAAGAAATTTTAGTGATCCAGGGAAAATTACTGGAATAGCAATTTTTTTTTAAACGTTTCTAAACATCAAGGCTCACTTTTCCTGCTAACCTTTCAACGACATAGCTTCCCAGAAGGCATTCGTATTGGCCATATTATTCGATGAAATTACGACTGAACAAGGTCTTAATATCAACGATATTACGGCTTTCTTTGACTAATATCTCGAAATCCTGTCATTTTTCATTCAAATTTTTTGTGACCATGGAGACTTGATCAGCACGTCGTGAACTACCTCTGTGTAAAATTTCAACCCCTGGGAGTGAGACCTAAATTACATTTAAAAACTGCGGAGTCCTTTGAGCATTTAAGGCCCACATTTTTCAAGTACAAGCTTTGGTTTGACATCCAATTTTGCAACCACATGCAATTTGTTTCATAGGACTGTCGGATAGTGGCTCAATTTTTTACGGCAGTCCGATCGGTGTCAAGCCAGCTTCGGCCATCTTCCAACCATACTTTTCCGGCAATTTGTCGCTATCAAATATCCATTTTTGTACTTGTATGTACACTCTTTATGAGTGTTGTACAGCAGTCTCTTTAGTTGATGGAAGAACCATTAATTTACAATTAGTAGACATTCTTCTTGTGAGATTAGTGAAAACTTGGTCTCGCAAACTGGGTAATTCTTGTTTTTTTTTTTTTTGAGGATTAACTCCATACAGTGCTTCTACCTCTATACAACTTTTACTTGCGTTAAACAAACACACGTCTGTCACAGTGCATTGTAGAAGCTTTCAATATATTTTTGTAGATCTGGGCAATTTTTAATGCATTCAAATTTTTCGAAAAAGTACTTGGAAAACCCTTAAAAAGATTGTTTTTCACCGATGTCATATGTTTTCGATAAGTACTATAAAGTACTTAATCAAAAGCTACAATTAAAAAAAAAGACGATAGTTTGCCCAAAACTGGGAAGCAAAATAAGGTTTTCACACTAACTCCATCTATGACCGTTCCTCTTAATATTTTCAAACATTTGGCACACTTATTAATCACTATCAGTACTATATTTCCCTACAGTTTTATTTAAAAATATGTGTAGGAACAGAATATATCAAGAAAATTTTAATTGCCGCTATCTTGAATTTTTTTTTGAAGTTATCTACAGGCTAAGAAAAGAATCGACAGCACGAGGTTGTAGAGAATTTAATTGTGAATTTTGTTTTTTTTTTTTTTCATTTTGATCTGATGTAGCTATGATATTCAAGAAAAACTAAAAAAAAAAACACAAAAATGTTGAAATATTGCCATAGAATGGCCAATTCGAGTACCTTCCAGCAAGCTGTATTGTTGAAAATTTAGCAGAAAAAGTGAGTCTATATGTTTAGAAATGATTTTAAAAAATTGTTATTCCAGCAATTTTCCCTAGGTCACTAAAATTTCTGCTCATATGACACTAACAGCAATATATTTTGGTATTCTATATTATATGCTTCCATGTTATGAATTTTCAGCCGGGAAACAATATATATACCAAATTTCCTTAAACTATGTAGGGCATAAATAAATCCATTTTTTTTTTCAACTTTTTTTAGGGGGACAGTTTTCCTCTAAGTACCATTCCAGAAACTGACCCGCTTAGTAAGAAATGTGTCGACGTTTATACATCCCTTATTGGAACCTGGCCATCAAATACTGTTTTGTTACAGTTCTTGTAATGAGGAAAATTATATTTTTGTTTAATTAATTTCAACTTCAGGTTGTGTAACGATATTATATTTTAGCTCTATATTTTTCTACCCTAGACAATTTGTATATAATTATTATTTTATTTTTATTTATTAACACTTACTAATTTATTTAAAGTAATTTGAGAAAGCGGGTTTCTTTTATTTATCTAGTCATTCATAATAATAATATGGAATAATGTGATAGTTATGAAATAATGTAATGATGGTATTAGCATTATTAATATTTATAATAATTATAATGCGCTTTGGTATTTCATTGAATAATATGCACATGTAGACAAGGCACACTTAATGTAGTAATTGATATTCTTAGAATAGTGATTTGAACTACTTAAGAATACTTATAAAGTTGTCATAAAACAACAAGATTAAAATAGTTTTTTTGAAATTTTTAATTTTTCCGCATTAAAAATTTTGTTTTTAGAATTATCAAAAATTAAATATAGTTATTTATTATGTATATTAAAATCGATTTTTAACACAGTATGTATTATATCGCATCAAAAAATCAATAAAATTAATGTTGGCCTGCAATTGCAGCCAATTTGCAGTCGTTTTCATGATTATAAGTAAGGAATCTTACCATGCTGATGTATATTTCATGGTAACTGAATTAGATAAGATAAAAAGATAAACTAATAATGTAAGCTGTTAATACTAGCTATGAAATTAAACCAATATTTCTTTTTTAAATGACATAGCCACGCAAAAAATGCTTGGTCATGTACTAATGAGCAGAGCACCATATTCTGATGTAGAATCCAAAATCGTGGTTTAATATGCTCCATCTTATTAGAATTTCTCGTATATCAAAAGAAGGTAAAAAAACTGATTCGAATACAGTTTCGATAAGAGAAAGTGACAAAGTTACCTGAAAAGTCAAAACAATTTTTTACAGCAAAAAGTCGCGAAAATTCAGAAATCCTGCGCTTTGGCAGCGGTGATTAGTGTACCAATGCAAAGTCATTATCCTCAACATGATTACATATATTTATCAGTATTATATGTAATATTTGTCCCCTGAATTCGAATGGGTCATCAGGAATGAATCACAGTTGACATATGAAATCAAAGCAATAAAGATTGTCAAAATGCGAGGAGAATTTATATATTGAATTTTTTTCTTATTTTAAAACACATTCTCAGACACCCAACTCATTCCTGGTAAAGCAGACTATATATTCATACATCTGAGTCATCGACATCAAAAATTGCTGAATGTGCTGTAGAAGGCTGGAATTGTGGCATTTTTTTTATATGAAGAAGAGGAAGATGCACTTTCAATTTATTTCTTAGTGGTTTACAGACTGGATTTTAGGACTCAGACTTTCTACTTTCGCAAGAGACCTATGATAACTCTCTCATTCAGTTTTCTTCTATGATTGTCTTTTTTTCTTTACTCACAGAAGGTCCATTGTTGTATTTTTCAAATTCATATGCTACTGGGGAATGTAACCTTAATTACCACAATGAGCAATATTGGAAATGCAGCATGGATAAAGTTCAGGCTGTTGTCAAAAGCTTTCTGGTAAAATGCAGGAGTCCAGATTTTAAGAAAATAGTCGAGAAAATGGTGAAAAACTTCAAAACATTGGGATGTCTAAATGAATTTGAAGTTGCACTGTTTAGATGTTCGTCTCTTTGTCAGAAAATCTAGAAGATTACAGGAGATTGATTTTATCGTCGATATCAAGGGTAGTAGGATGTCAACATGATGGCTGATTTTTGTCAAATGGTCAAAAAAGATACGCACTAGTGAGAAACGGAAAAATATTGCCATTGCGTCAGTCATTCGAAGATAAAGGGGTCCTCTATGATAAAAAGAGATAACATTTTTAGGTGCAGGACACAAGCTCCCCCAGCATTCTGAAAATGTTTGTTATTTTAAGTTTAGAAATCAACTGTGACATGCTGATTCATTCCTGATTACCCACTAGAATTCAGGGGACAAATATAACATATAATAATATAAAGTCATATAATTATGTTGCATTAGTACACTAATCACTGCTGCCAAACTGCTGGGTTCCGAATTTTGACCTCAGATTCAAATACAGTGGGAGCGTGTATCAAAATTACATTCAGTCCTGCTATGAATGACTTTTCAGGTAGTTATGTCATCATCCTTAACAAAACCGTAATTCAATGTATTTTTGATTTTTATTGTACATGTACAAGAAATTTTGATAACATGGGGCAAACAGGACTACGATTCCGGATTTAGCGCCTTTAAATACAATCGGACCATGGTCCTCTACTCCTTAGACATGACCAATTTTTTTTTTAGAGTGGCTGTGCAATTGTGCACGAAGGCAAGGACAATATGCTTATTTTGAAATTAAAGCTCACTTATTTATGAAGCTTAGAAGTATTAATGATGATTTCTATTAACATATCTGTTATAGGCTAAATCAATTTTGTTAAATTTGCAGGAATATGCCTCAAGTTATAAGTTCTGAAATTAGTCATCAGTTTTATATAAATACTTCTTCAGTAATGTAGCAATACATTTTTTATTAATTTCATCCATTTTACAATTTTACAAGTTATTTTATTCTCTGAAAACTTGGAAGACTTGCAGTAGAGAATACTATTTATGAATCTCCTTTGTTTGATATGTCATATGATGCAGATGTGTTTTTACCTAACTCCACTATGCAAAGGAGGTTATGTATTTCCTGTGTCTGTATGTATTATGTGACTGTGTTTATATGTTAACTTATAGAGTCTAAACTACTAGACGGATTTTGAAAGTATGGGTATTTAGAGGTTTGTCTACTGAGTATAGATGAAGGGTATTCGAGATATTATGGAAATTTTAAATATTGTTTTATTTTCCATTTTATTACGGTTTTTCCATAATCAGGTTTTTTAAAACAATATCTGTTGTAAATTGTGGTTTACTTATTTTTATTTCAAATATACAGATATTATTTGTTTCTTAGTAATAATATTTAGCTTAGGTTTGAAATTTTTATATATTACCTTAATTGTTTCAAAGGCACATCACACCATTTGTTGTGGTGGCCAGGCGGGTTGCGGTTGAAAGCCAAGCACATTTGACTCTCACTCAGGAGTAAAGAATCACAAGATGCGAGAGAATGCGATGCTGGGTAGTCATTTTGGAGGGAGTATTAGCTAAATTGAGTGAGCCCTTCATCCAAGTGAATTACTTGTAAATCACTCGACTTGACTGTCGAATAATTCTTACTCCTAGATTACAGATCTCATTTACCTTTTAAAAATAATCATGAAGATAATAAACTAAATCAATTTGTCTTGCAAACAATGAACAATAAACAGAAATAGTTCTTGACATTAAATGACGTTTCAGTATTGACTGACCAGTTATTCCATTCTCTATGTGTGCAGTAGGGTGGACCTTATTTTCGAACCTTCTTTTTTTTACGGCGCCCTCTAGATTTTTTCCATTTTGTGAAAAATTATCCTCTGTCAAATTTCAGATCAATCGAAAGACGAAAAGACGTGGCACATCGAATTTGAAATTTCGAATTTTAGTAATTTTCCGCTAACTGAAGAAGCAACTTAATTCTCACATTTATGGTTGAAATTCTTAATAATTCGTTATTTGATAGTAAAGTTTATCTATAAGAACAATATTTGTCATATTTTTTCAATTTTATTACCTACTATATTGGTTCTATAAAGAATAACAACAGCCAATGTAGGCGAACCTACTTGTTAGGAGTTGAGACCATTAAATTTAAATACCGAGAAGAGACCTACTAGGAACCTACTAGAAAACGATAATTACTTGAGTTCTAGAGTTTATTTACACATGACGTCACTACAGGTCGTGGCACGGGAGAAGACCAAGCATCTGCGGTACATAATTTGCTGGAGGAATGGAATCTCACTGATAAAGTACAGGCACTTTCTTGTGATACCACAGCGTCAAATACAGGACGTCTGTGTCATTCTTGAGCAATTAATCGGAAGAGACGTCCTCTATCTGCTCTGTCGTCATCATATTTATGAAATTGTCTTAAGGGCTGTGTTCCAGAAAGAAATTTCGATGTGTTAAAGCCCAAATATCCCAAATTTCAAGAGATTTCAGCAGGCCTGGTCTAAAATAATGATATCAAACTTTAAATCAGGAATTCAAGATAAGTATACTCGGGAGAAACTGGGAGATGTCACAGAAATGCTTCAGTTTGCGTTACGAAGTCTGCAGCAGGACAAGCAGCCTAGTGAAGATTATCGCGAATTTCTCGAACTTATAATTCGTTTTCTCGGTGGAACTCCTCCCCGAGGGATCTCTTTTCGAGTTCCAGGAGCCTTCCACCATGCTAGGTGGATGGCCAAAGCACTTTATTGTTTGAAAATGTTTCTTTTTCAAGAAGAGTTCGTTATGGAAACCGTAGAAGAAAGGGAAATACGCGATGTATGCATTTTTCTCGCACGATTATACTTTCAAGCTTGGCTTCACACACCTGTTGCTGCAGAAGCTCCTCGCCAAGATTTGCAATTTTTTCAAAACCTTTATGCCTGCCGTCACATCGACAAAGACATAAGTAGTGTCGCATTAAATAAGTTTTGCAATCACCTGTGGTATTTAGCACCAGAAGAAGCGGCGTTGACATTTTTCGATAAAAACATTTCAACCGACACTAAAAAGCTGATGGTACAAGCTTTAAAACTTAACGAGAGCTCTGACGAATCTATAAAAAAAGTGACAATTCTCCCTAAGGACGTCAGCCAGTGGGCCAGAAAATCGATCAGTTCATCTACAAAGATTCACGAACATTTTTCGAAAGATTTTCGATATCAACAGACTTTTTGGATAAGGATCCATTAGAATGGGAAGATGACGATGGCTATAAAAAAGGATTGGAAATCGTCAAAGGACTCAAAGTTGTAAACGATTCAGCAGAGAGAGGAGTTAAACTGATGCAAGATTACAGTGATATTTTGTCAAGAAAAGAAGACGACAAACAGTTCATCCTACCTAAGTTGTTTCGGAATATCGACGTCAGTATCCAGGTGTGAAAAAGTCTACGTTGATGAAAAATTGATTTTTATTCTGTTCGTGCAAGTCTGTTCATCTTTTCTTTGCGTATTTAATATACTCATTTCTTTATACTATACTTATTTAATATTTCTGTTTCCTAATGAATTTTCTGTATCTGTATTATTCTGTATTATTATATTTTTACAACATAAGCGAATTGATTTCTTTTAATACAATATTTCATGTTAGGTCTAATCCTCGAGATTTTAGTATATACATTTTAATTATTATTGTCTTTAATAATGAAAAAACAAAATATATCCTGTCTTATATGACAAGATGTAGTACCTAAACCAGAATACTTGACTAAATTGTAATACTTGGTAGGTATTTTCTCACGAATATGAGGTATGTGCCACGTTTTTCCGTTATGTGATCGATCCCAGATTTTATAGGAATTATTTTCTCAATAAGTGGAACACATTTACGGGGCGGCGTGAAAAAAAATCGTTTTCATTTTTTTCATGTATAGTTAAGGTTCACTCTAGTGTGCAGTTTATGCTGAGTAGTTAATGGTCACATATGTTTTTAAAAGACCTGCAAACAGGAAAATCCTTCAACAAGTATACAAAGGTTAACAACAGGATTTCCATTTTTATGTAATTCCAATTATTTAAAGCAAAAATGTTTAGAAAATAGTTATTTTAAAGAATAAAAGAATCATTTATTTATTACATAAGAGAAACCTGATGATTATTAAAAATATGGCATGTTAGAAATTTTACTACCAACATAGTCATATCAAAGATAAAACGATTAATGTGAACATTGTACTTTCACAGGTTCTTTAAAAATAAGTTATGTCTTCGGGTGTAATTGCTGCCTTTAACCGACTTTAAATTCTTTTAAAAAGGAAGAAGATGTCAAAGGACCCCGCACCAAATGTATGGGTAATTTTGTTGCTGACGGAATCGTTGCAAATTCAAGGCATAGATTCCTTAGGCCATTCTCAATGAAAACGGTTATGCATAAAGTTCCAAAATGTCTTTATTTTAAAAATACAGCAAGTCGAAGCTCCAAAATTCAAAATTTTAAAAACCCGATTTTACGTAATCTTTTTGAATTATTTATTAAACTGTTGATTACAAATAAAACATAATAATCTATTTTGATAAGCCATCCTGAATAATTGAAAGATATACATAATATAACTCAGATTTTTATTTTATATTTCAATAACTCATTTTTACTAAGAAGTCATATAAATCAAATAATGTTACGCTCTATTTATGTTACTATAGCAATGTGATGTGAATTTGTCCTGTGTTTTAAATACTATGCAATAACAATGTCAATTTTACTTTAAAATGGGGAAATCATATTTTATATGAATATTGGAATAATGTATTTTCCTGTGTTACAGTGTACATCAGTATTATATTCTTAATGCAAATTAAATATTAAAAGTATTTACCATTTCTATAAAAAATAAGTAAAATCGTGTTCCTAAAAATTTTGAATTTTGGAGCTTCGACCTGCTGTATTTTTAAAATAAAGACATTTTGGAACTTTATCCATAACTGTTTTCATTACGTCGACAACAAAATTACCCATACATTTGGTGCGGGGTCCTTAATGTCAATTCGTCCCCAAGTATGTTTTTAATTATTCCACAGCTTGGTTGGCAAATGTTGCACCTATTTCGTACATTTTTTGTATTAAATATTTATTAAAGTTCATATTTACTGATTAATTTTTCAAAAGAAATGGTTCATTTTATTACCAATGTCAATCTGATTGACTTATCCTTTGTAAGTTATCGTTTTTACAAGAGACATTACAGACATTTTGAGAGTTATCAGAATGGGCTTGTTTGGCATTTTTTTATTTCATAAATCGAAAGTGCAAGTATAAAATAATGGATCTGCACAAAATCAGAATCTTATTCGCACGTTTAGTATCTTAAAAACTATTACAAATCTCCACCTCGCGAAAGTGGGGCGTGGCCAGGCGCTACGTCACTATACGCATAGACTCGGCGATCTCAATAGACTTGATGCTCCTTCATATAATTATAAGTGTTTTCGAAGTATTGTTTGTTTTGCTTACTTCTTGACAGTAGGGGAATACGATTTGGTGTAATGTCAAAAAATTACAATTTACCCTCGCACCTGTCGGGACAAATTTTCGATTTTGACCCTGCAATTTACAATTAGGATTTATCACCAACCTTCTCCTGTCTGTAGAGACATAGAACGAACTTCCACTCGACGCATTTATTTTTATTTTTTTTTCTCTTTCTTCAATTCTTTGGGACTTCGTGCCACATGTATGTTTTCTTTTTAAACGGTGCTCGGGGAATCTACAAAATATCACAATTAACCAGTATGTTACTGGTAAATAACCTCTACGCATGTGACTTTTACGTCAAAGGAACAGTTAGAGGTTGCTTTTTTAAATAAGCAACACAAATAAGTATATAAATTTGAAATTAAATATTTCGCCGACGTTTCGGAATTCTAATCTGTTTCCTCTTTTAAGGCTTTTTTTGAAAAATCTTTTTTGCTGTGTATGATAAATACACAGACAGCTCTAAGAATGTTTGTTATATTCAATATCCATAGATACTTACTATTTACATAGAACTGTTGATATAGTTAACAGTTCTTTTAGTTTTTATACAATGTTAAGTTTGTGAAGTTCTTCTTTTAACATTGACAGACAGCATTTATTTAGTTACCACCGTTTGAAAATTTCATGTTTTTCGACCTTTCTGGTTAAATTTGAAAGGTCCCAGAAAGCCACTTTTCTTACGTCACTTGCGTGTAGTGACGTCACAAATGGGCGCTCGGTTTTTGCATTACTAATTTCAACTCTTTTTATATCTCAAGAATGGGAACAGGTTAATAATACGAAATTTTAAGTGCATAATGAGAATGTCGAGTACTATATGAAAAAGCATAGAAACCATATAAAAAGAATATCATGGCACAAGCCCATTCAGTGACTAACGCAATTATATGGATAATTTTTTTCTACTAGAGATATTTAGACTTTTAGAAAAATACCTGGCAAATATAGTATATTCCTTGTTTCTGCTAAAAGTATAATTTCTGCAGCCTTCCATGTTTTCTAAATATCATATTGTCAAGTGATATTAGTTTCTTCGCTATTGATTATTTTCAATTAAGGAAAGTTGTTATATTATTAAGAAATTTAAAATATGGTTACTAGAGTACTGATAAATCAATATTTACATGATTTATCATACCTAATTAGCTTTAAGAACTTCTGGCATTTATTAAATAATATTGGATTGAATTTAAGAATTTCTTTGAACCATAATACAAGTCTTGCCAACAGTTATATAGCAGTGACACGAATTTAAAATTTCCACACAGTTGACATGGAAACAAAACCAGTATATAAATAGTTATTTTTATACCGAGGTTGCGAAATTCCTTTTTGCGTACCAGAGAAAAAATATCACAGAGGAAGCGGCCGAGGCAAGATAATCTCTCGAGGGTGCTAAAAAATTTCGTGGTCACTATTTTTTGTGCAACCATAAATTATAGTTAGATGGTGAAAATGACACCCCAGTTTATGCTACATTTAGCGGTGGCCTTAATGTCGCAGCATTTCTATAGGTGTGTAAAACATTTGTCAGTTTTTGAAAAATCATAAAAATGTCTAAAGGCAATAATATTTCAGTTTCTTGCCCTCCTTTCTTGTGAATTTGAAAATAATTACTAATTCTGTTTAATAAAGAATAACAATTTTTGGTTGTCATATTTTAGAAATGTCAATTTTGAAGTGACTTGGTTTAGCGGCCATTACTAAGAGTAACAGCCTTGTAATTTAATTTCACGCACTGTTTTGAGAATGCGAAATACTCACTTCGCATACGGCTGCACAAAAAGTTAATTTTTTTGACATTAAAATGTACCTAGATATCTTATTTATTAAAGACATTAACGCCATTTGAAGTTTAACGGATGAGAGGCAGAAATAAATTTTTATTATTTTTCTCGCCTCATACGTCTTGGAACTTGGTATTTTGACAATACGATCTTATAGTATGATGTCAGGTTAAGAAAACATAAGAATGTTAGCTGTTTAACTAAAATAAACCACAAATTTCATATCATGTAACGTAGAGTTACATGATATGAAATCAATAGTTAACAGTTTCAAAATGCTTTTTAAATAGTAATACACAAATTACACGATAATATCTACTTTGACATATATTTAATTTTTGTAATTCGGTCTTGTCCATCATCACTTTTTGTGCAGCCCGCGCGTGCTCCCATGCTGTAACGCTTTCGAGTATCATGATGCTGACTTTAATTTCGGGCGTTACTTGCAAAATCTTTAGCTATGATAGTTTTGCCCATATCAAAAAAATCATAGATGCATATTATTAAGTGGAATTTTGAGACATTTTCACATATTCACTGATTAACCTAACTTACTGTCATTTGATTATGCTTACTCGGAACACAATAGACGGACACACAGACGAACAGACGGTAGTTTCAAAGTTAATCAGAATTCGTTAACTGACTATGATAAATAGTGATATTTACAAACAAAATAATTTTTTTAATATTTAATAGATGCCAAAATATGTTCACTTTATTAATACTTTTCTTGGTGCTTTTTTCCAGTAATTTCGCTTTAGCTTTACCTGTAATATATAGGAATAAACTATTATAATGAAATGAATAGTTTGTGTATAGTCCTTTTTCTGTAAATAATATTGGCAAATTTTTGTTTACTGGATAATAATTTACTAGCCTTTTACTCATTATGGCAGGTAAAATGTCTCATTAGTATATAGATTGTATAATATAGGTTTTGTAACGATAAATAATAGTAATTTATCTTGTTTTGGCTTTTTGTGATTAATATTGTTAAACAGTTATTTAAAAAATATTTGAAATTGCACCAGTAATATCAAAAAATTGATACTAATACAAAATCATATTGTTCCTGTGGGAGTAATCTAATAGATTATATGGATATAGAACTAAGTAAAAATTATTAAATTAATGATTTTTCTTGTGGTGCCATTTCAATATAAGTTGATTGCTAGAGGTTGAGTATAGCAAGTTTTGTTGACTGTTTGAGTTTAGTAATAAGCTTTAAAATAATATTCATTATATTTGACTTCAAATTGCTCTTTATATATTTTATTGGCTTTTATTATGGCTTTTAATCATCAGTTTACATTGCAAACAAACTAATTAAATATATTTTTTGATATGTATCTTTTATGGAGGATGACATTTGATTTAAAACAATAATGTACAAAGACAATTATTTAATCTCAATTATGCAGTATTTTTATAATTAATGGTCTGCTTCCAGGAGGTGCTAAGAAGAAGATAAATTGAGTTTTTTTATAACAGGTCTAAATTGGTTTGTTAAGAAGGACATCCCCTGAAGGTTCTGACTCGAATATGGGTAGAAAAACTAAAATTTAAATATCTGCATACTATTCAAGTTGTGTTGTTAAATACTGCAATGTATATTCCGAGTATATGTTTGTTAGGGTGGCCCAAGAAATTGAATTGAATTTTCCATTTAAAAAATTTAAGAGTTCGCTTGGCATCACTGTGTAAAACACCGTGTAAATTTTAAAACATGCCCCTCTCAATCTCCCACAATTTTAATTTGAAACATTTTTTAAAATTTCAAACGGTTAAGGAGATATCGACCGTCCGCTCACTAGTGACTATATAGTGATATATTCTACAATAATCAAGACGTATTCAAAAACCAGTCTGTGTCGGATCTATTTTGCGCACAGGTTTCTTTCATTGAATTTTAAAGTATTATTTCAATAGTGGCAGAATAACCGGTAACGAGAAACAGAAAGATTAATGCCATATCTTCGGGTCATAGATTTTTCAGACTTCTTTATATGTATCACTTATTCATGGTATGATCTATTTATTTCAGTTAGTGATCACTTTATCCTTTTAAGGTCATAACAGAACTTCTGGACAAACTTCGATGTTAATTCGAACTGTCATATAAATACTCATACGGTTCTTTTTTTATTAATATGTTGATAAAGTTTTCTATTTTAAATAGAATTTTTTAATTGACTGTATTAAAGTTTCATTGTCGGCTGATTAAGTGGTATATATGACTAAATTCACTCAAGTTAACAACAGTATGAAGATAGGGTTCAATTAATTGCATATACCTTTAAAGCAACAAACGGCTGATTCAACCGGTTAAAGTTATAAGTAGGGTTAAATAGCATAGTTAAAGGACTTCAAATAATAAATATGGAATGTCAGAAAAAAGCAGCGTAACAGACGTTCAAATTGCCATTCAGAAGAGTTACCGGCATGTCACCAATGATTCTTCTGAATGATATCATTCTAATTGTGTATTTTAGGAAATAATTTTTTATTTCGTCACCTCTTGGAGGCAGTTAATTGTCAATGCTATAGGGTATAATTGTTGAAAACTGTTTGGTGTTTTATAAGCCTATTTTTAATTCACCGTATGTGATATGTAATAATTGTTTACAATGAACTAGTATACAGACTCCTGCAAAAAAAAAAGCATAGCCTAGTATTACATTCCTATACGATACTTGTTCTCTGTAGAACGAAATATAATCCAGTCCAAAAAATAAAATATAAAAAAATGTATAGAAAAAAAACATTATATTAGCCACTCTGTCCCGATCCAAATACCCATTGAAGAAAATTTATTTTAATATGCTGTAACAGAAAAGAGATCTTAATACTTGGAGATCAATTATTTTGTATTTAGTACACAAATTATTATTTCTCATATACTGCAGAGGTTTTTGAACAGTCAACTTGGCAGCTGTGGAAATAAATTTAAGAAAATAAATGAATCTACTCTTAAGCAGGGGCGGTTTCTCCATTAGGTCATTTGGTCAATGACCTCCCGAGACAATCTTTACAATATGTCAAAATTATGTAATATATTAATTCAATCGTAATTTCATATTTTCGTTCCATAATTCAGTGCGTTAATCTTGATTATCCTCTCGTATTCTGTATTCACGTTTATCATATCCAATCCGCGGCGCGCGCCATGAACATTATTTTAAATTATATGTACACAGCGACGATTCCACGAAGAAAGTCGAGTTCGGCCGGGTCAACATTAGTCCATGCCCTCATGCTTTTAAATACGCCCGAGTAGTAAAGGCAAATGCCAACGAGCCAGAGAGAGAAAAATATATTGGAACTTTGCTCATGTTAAACAAGGAAGCATCACGTCCTATGTCGGTATTTGCGGTCAACAGCCGGCCAGCATTTCGACCCAGAACAATCTGAGCGTCGCAATATACCTATCTTTTACTATCACAATATATACATAGTTAAGGATAGAGATGATGGGAAGTCAGGCGCCGCGCCGTGCATGATTTAATTCGTACAGTTTCAGTTTTAAGTTTTGCAATATTGCAATTGACAGTTGATACTTAACCTACATAAAGTTATTTACAACAGGTGTTTTCGAGGGTGTTTTATATATCTTTAATTAACTATGTCCGGGATACTGCAAATAATTAAAGAACTAAAAACTAGTAATGGTTTAAATTTTGAGAAACGTTTAGAGATTAAAGGAAATGGTCGTCCAATGCCAGAACTTCAAATTCGACAAACCAGCAAGGACAAAAATAAAGAAGTGCATCGTAATTTTCGTACATCCATGTACAATTTATCAGAGTGGATTTGTGGATGTGAAGTGACTAATGCGTTTTACTGTTTTGTATGTGTACTTTTTTCAAATGATTCATTGTGGTGTAAAAACGGTGTTACAGATTTAAAACATTTAAAAGAAAAAATTAAAAAACATTCCCTATCAGCAGACCACATGAAAAATTCAATGAATTATGCTACAATTGGGCGTGTAGATATTCGATCACAGTTAGACAATGCTTATAGGAAATCGATAGAAAATTTTAACGAAAATGTAATAAAAAATAGGTACGTTTTGAATAAAGTAATAGACTGTGTTAAATTCTGCGGTGCATTTGAATTAGCATTAAGAGGACACGACGAGAAACAGTCATCTGAAAATCCAGGAGTATTTCGTGGACTGATAGACTTTGTTTCAGAGTTAGACTCAATTTTTAAAGAATATTTAGAGAAGAGTACTGTTTTCAAGGGTACGTCTAAAATCATACAAAATGATTTACTCGAGTCGATGCTAGCAGTCGCCCAAGAAAAAATTAAATTGGAAATTCAATCAGCTGATTTTATCGCCGTGCAAGTAGATGAAACTACCGATAGCTCAACAAAAACTCAAATGGTTTTTGTAATACGTTATGTTTTAAGCGGCATTGTTCATGAAAGGTTTCTAAAGTTTATAATTCCTACAGGCACCACAGCTGAACAATTGGCAAATGTTATACTTAGAGAATTAGAAATTTTAGAAATAAATAAAACACCGGAAAAATTAATTGCACAAAGTTACGATGGAGCCTCCACTATGAGTGGAAGGTTAGGAGGCGTGCAAATCAAAATTAAAGAGAAATATCCGGCAGCTAATTTTATTCACTGTTATGCTCATCAATTTAATTTAATTTTGCAAAAAGCAGCGAGCCAAGATAAAAACATAAAAATTTTTTTCGCCAATTTACACGGTTTCTCAACATTTTTTAGCCGATCTGCGAAGCGCACAGCAGTTCTTGATCAATTCGTTAAAGTTCGATTACCTAGAGCTGCGCCGACAAGATGGAATTTTAACACGCGTTGTGTAGAAGTAGTATTTTTATATCAGTCCGATATCCTAGCTTCACTAGAGAAAATAATAGACACTGATGATGATTCTAATACCATTAATCAGGCCATTGGTTTAAAAAATTTCTTACAAAACGATAATTTTTTGTACTGGTTGAACTTTTTTCATCTGATAATGCCCAGTTGTGAACTTCTGTTTAATAAACTTCAAAATCGTAACATTGATGTTATATCAGTTAAAAATTCTATAGCTGCTTTTAAAACCTCGATCCAAAAATTAAGAAATGATATTCTAAACGAAATGGTAGAAGGTTCCTTGCAGACACCTACATCTTCCACTGCCAGTGACAACAGAAAAAGACCAAGAATGGCAAGAAATGAAGATTCTAAACGTCGTATTTCTCTGGAAGTGTGTGATATAATAATTTCGGAAGTTAATGACCGTTTCAGCTTCAGTGACCATTTAATAATAGCGCAACTATTTTATAGTGATAAGTTTGAAGAGTATAAAACAAGTTTTCCGGAAGATGTTTTAAAATTGATCAAAACAGACTTTCCGTTCATTAATAGTTTAAAATTAAAAACTGAATTAGAAGTAATTTACGGGCGAGATGATTTTCGTCAGAGTGCTGGAGCTATAGCAATTCTCCAACTATTTATAAACAATAACCTTTGTAACACATTTTCGGAAAGTGTCAAATTACTGAATGTATTGTGCACATTGCCCATGACGACAGTAGAGAGTGAGCGATGCTTCTCTACATTGAAGAGAATAAAAACATTTTTACGAAATACCATGGGGCAAGAAAGACTGTCCGCGTTGGCTATGCTAACCATAGAGAGGTCGTTTATTAAAAATATTCCAAATTTTAACGAACTCGTAATTGACCACTTTGCCAATGCTAAAGAGAGAAGAATAGACCTAAAGTTAAAAACCGTTTAAATTAAAGGCAAGTACTGTACTGTTGTATTACATATTAAAAACGTTTTATTTTAAGAGGTTGCATGCATTAAATTTTTCCCTGTAATGTCCTCCCACACCTAAAACCCACGAGCCGCCCCTGCTCTTAAGGGGTGTTATAACTTATTCACGTTCAGTCATATGATGCAACACTGGTTGTTGAATGTTTATTCATGTGCTACATAACAATTTTGTAAACTCAAAACCGCAAAAATAGTTTGTATCGTGAATTGTTGTTCTGCAAACTATTTCAGTTGAAACCATGATTTCGAAGTGTAAGTTGTTGTTGACAATAAACTGGCATGAATTTATCTTATATATTAGGAGTTGCCAACCATATGAAAAGGAAAAAGTGGCTGTTATAATAAAACATTATAAATTTTAAATTTTGGAGGCTTTGTCTATTTGCCAGAATAATAGTTATAAAGAGCCATTGATTTGCTGAGTCTTTCATCAGTGGTTATAAAGAGCCATTGATTTGCTGAGTCTTTCATCAGTGGTTTGTGTGTTAATATACCTACCAGACGCAACAATTACAGAAATGTTGAACTCTCTCCGCATAACATTTTGAAAATCTAGTTAAGTAGATTTTCTTGTGTAAATGAGGCTCATTTTTGAATCTCTCTCATCCACATTATTTTGCTTTTTCTCAACACCACATTCCAAATTAATCCACTGAATTTTTTGCAATATTGCTTTGTGTATACAATTTTGCGGATGCAACAACAGGTTTCACAACAAAACTGGCATGCAAATATGATCTATCGTGAATAAGCCCCTTTAGGGTTCTGTTTGGCGTTGTTCAAAATATAACACAACTGAATACTCAAACCTTAGAACGGTGTACACAGTAACAAAATATAAAAGAAGATACTCCACTGCTGGAAGTACACTATATTAATACGGTTATTACTTATTTGTATCTTTTGAAACTGACAGACGTATATTAAAGTGATCAGTAATAATATGCCAATACCAATATGTGATTCAAATATATTGAGTCCTCACTTTAACTGTGAAGAATATTTTCAAAATGGAGAAGTAGGAAATATTGCAAGAATTATATGATATTTTTTTCTCTATTCTAAATTACTTGCTGGAATTCTAGTAACTTAGGTTAAAACGTTATGAGGATTCTCTAAATTACACTAAAATATGTATCCAGTATTTCAACTTTTTTGTCGAGACTTCATTATTATTTCCAAAAATGCACCACTATGTCAGTTCAGTTATCTTTGGATAAGGCGAACATTCTTTTTCAGACATTAGCTTGTAACCAAATAAAGTTATTTCGAAAAAAGAAAAACCAACTGTTAATTAATTACAGTGTTTGGAAAAAGTAAATAAGAAATAATGGACTCTGTTGGGTGCGAAGTGCAGACGGCGTGCTTACAACTGCTAACCAGGGCAGGACTTAAAAAGGCTTTGCACGACTTTTTATTTGGCAATATGGCAAACATGACAGATTGTGATTGTTCTTTTTTGCTACTTTGTTGTAGAACAAAATTTTTAAAAAAATCAAAGGCATGCATAAATATATTAAATGTTACAAATTCTTATCAGCTTTTCTTTATTAGGATAATGTATCAGATTTTGTTGAAAATATTCTGCAAGAACACTGCTTAACCGAAGCAAAAGATTTTTCTTTGTTTACATTGTATTTAATGTATTTGCGGGTTTTTGTAGGAAATATATGAGAAAATTAGATTAAAATTTTTGTAAAGTCCGCAGCAAAATTACAAAATATGCACTAGTTTACGTTTTTGATAATAATTCCAAAGTTGTAGAATTAATTATAGAAGAAACACTTCTTGACAAATTAGTGAAATCTGGTATGATGAAACTGTACATCCATCAATATAAATTAGCATATGTTGTACATTCCCTAATTTAGGCATTTTGGGAGTATTACTAGTGATTAAGAATACACTTTTATTCAGTATTTTTTACTTTTACAGCTTATCCCAGTGTCAGTACATTTATAATACTTACATTAGCTGAGATCGACCTGAATGCACTCCTGGACATACTTCCTGAATGGTCCCGATATATGTAGTCAATCTCTCTCTTGCTTTAATATTATCCATTATGTGTGATAACTTAATTAATATTTTATACATCCAAATTATTTTTTCTGAAAATATTTACATTTTATGTAATCAATCATTTTACCAAAACATTTTTAAGTACCTTAAAAATCAGTCGAATAAGCACGAGGACAAGTTTTCAACAAGTCCGAAATTTTAAAACAAAAAATTTAATATTGTAAAACAAAGAGGTGTTTTATCGAAATCTAAAATGTTATTTGAACTGCGAACTAAAAACCAAACTTTTTACTGGGTTTATTATTAAATAATAATATCACTATTGAAAAAAGACATTTCATATCCTCTTTTGACTGTTGGCATACATATTTTTTTTTTTTTAACGTCTTATTTATTTTAACGTCCTGGCGAAGTTTAGCTAAAGCTATTCCACCACTTAACCAGGACGGCGAAATGAGATACGGTCACCCATCCAAGGTAACGGACTCTCCCGACGTTGCTTAACTTCGCCGATCGAGTTCTCGCCACTTAAACTGGCACCGTACCTCGCCTCACATTTTTAGCAATTATAAGTTAAGGTGGTGCTTGATCAGTGGCTTACTTATGGGGACATCCTAAGCATACTCTTATGGCGAGCAAAAATGTGTTAAGGTACTATCGCCACGTTTCAAAAGTAAAAACTTATAGCATGAAATTCGCACATAAGGTAGAAGAAATAATGAGTTGAGATCAATATGTATACATTTATAATTCGCCTACAGTACATAAATAAAGATTACTTTATTGTTACCGATCAAGTCGAGTCAACTTGAGTTGCCAGTCAACAGTAATTTAAGCATTTTCAGTAGGAGTTACTCGAGTCAACGCAGAGAGAAGCAAGCAGCTCTTAAGAGAGGGACAAGTATCACTGCTCTTGACGGTGCTTTGAAGCACTGCTATATGATGTGCAACTGAGCTCTGTCGGACCAAATTGTATAGTGCGATATAGGTGTTTCCATGTAAACTGTGCTTATATACCTATACATACGCATGTCGTTGAGTGAGGTGTTTGAGCTCGAGGCAACTGCTGTGTATACATATATAGGTATGAACACACTGTTTACATCAAGATACCTATGTCGCACTATAGAGCGGCAAAGCTCCGTTGCACACCATATAGCAGTGCTTCGAAACACCCCCAGGAGCAGTGATACTTTTCCCTCTCCTCAGAGCAGCTGGCTTCTCTCGATGAAACAATACATGATGTGAGCGTTGTTTATGCCATAGTAGTAATAAATCTTTTCAAATATTGTTCCTCTTTTCTATTATTGTTTCTCGTCCATGCTACTACTATATTAATCTTTCGGAGGTTTGAGTTATTAGTATATAAAGAGTAAAAAAATATGTTATTTTCAGTCTCTACATATAGCTTAATCATGAATAAGCGATAGCATATCGGGAGGGGGGCGGCACAATGAGATCTCGCATCACTTGAAAAACTTGCTAGAGCCGCCCCTGTACGAACACATCAAATTTTTTCCACCCCTCTGTTCTTGAGATATTCGCTGCTAAAGTGACGACTCAATACATTTGAATCGTATATTAGTTACTTGTACTTAAACAGTAGATTTACTTTTCAACAACTTTGTATCAGAAACAGATATAGTATAATTAAACACACTATACGTTCGGTGGAAACTGGTATCGAGAAGACCGAACTGTGTGTTCCTCTCAAATATATATTATAGGTCAGGTTCTTATACAAAGCTGTTGAATGGAGAAGTAAATGTACTGTATAACAATGGAGGCTATATACAGTAAGTGACTAAATTTATTGCCTGAGTTTTTTTGCCTTGTTTATACCAGATATAATTAGTCAATCTAAGGTATGTTTGGGATAATAAGCACTTCATGAGATTCTACTATACAATTTTATATGAAAAATTCTTAGTTTAGATTCTAATAATAGATGGCAAATAGGTGTTGATGTCAATGGTTGGCTACATTTGGTATAAACAAGGGATCGAACCTTTGACTCATTCATTTAAAATAGTTTGTACTTTTGTATTTATATCCCCAATCAGCTATTTTACTCTTTAATAATATAATGTAGATCAATTACACATGTTCTATGCATGGAAGCCATCATTTCCCATATATTTTGACATGCCAAAATATATGGGAAATCATGGCTTCCATACCTTACACAATAAGCGTCAAAGTATATTTCTCTAACAATTGTTACTGCTATTTTTAATATTTTGATCAACATTTAAGAATCTCATCGTAGAACAATTCGTAAACTATTCTAACAATTATTTAATTGATTTATAAATAAATAGAAGAAATAACTGTATCATTATGGTGGTATATACAATACTTCTAAATTCTCAAATATTGGCTTTTGTTAAGTTTTGAAAATAACATAGTATCGGATACAATTTGTATTTGTAGTTTATGTTGTGAGGATTGTAAAGAATTATTGTTAATCAAGTGGACATCCAAGTTGTGACTGAATATGTGGTAAGGTCAATGATGTTTGGTAATTTTTTATATAATGTATTGAACTGTTTTATGAAATTATATAATATAATCAAACTATTTATAATTATACTGGAACTTGTATCTCAATCAATACTTTATTATATACAGTCACAGTGTTGTAGTTACCATAATCAATAATAAAGTAATATTAAAAATTTTGCTGTTTTATTTGAATAAAGGTAACTATAGATATATAGTATGTAATGGTTTTTCACATTATTTGGAAACATTAATAAATCGATCTTTATCCCAGGAAGTATTCCCTAATAACTTGAAGCTAGCTAAAGTACACAAGAAACACACAATAATTGATCATTATCGTCCAGTTTATTGTCAACTATCTCAAAAATAATGAAAAGAGTAGTGTATTCTCCAATGTTAATAGTATATTACACTATAAGGGAGGTAACTATATTTACCAGTCGAGGATGATTTTGCGCCCGAACGTAGTGAAGGCTGGCAATAGAGTCCGAGACTGGTGAAAACTTACCTTCTGCGTGGTGTGTAATATTTTATCTGCTTTGAATTTGTTGTTACTAAGGTGTTGTTTACAAACGACGCTTACATGAAAGGTGTGGTTTTGTGGCTTTGGTTTATTTTTTCTAAATGAATGAATTTGAATTAGAAAATGCAGCAAAGGCTGCCTGCGAACATTTATTTCCTGAAAAGTCGAAAGGTCGCTACGAACGAGCGTATGGAACATTGAAGAAATGGTGTCAGAGCAAAAATACTTGTGTTTCTGAAATGTTACTGTTGGCATATTTCATGGAGAAATCAGCAACATTAAAATCACTGGCGAGTTTGTGGTGTGAGTACTCAATGATTAAGTCAAGTATATTCATAGAGGAGAACACAGATATATCCAAATATCCTAAACTGAGGGTATTTCTGAAACAGAAGAATGATAACTATAAACCTAAAAAATCAAGCATTTTCACACGAGAACAAGTCAATGATTTTCTCCTGCAGGCATCGGATGACACATATTTACTTATGAAGGTAGTGGCGGTCTTAGGCATTTCAGGTGCATGCCGCTCTGAAGAGTTATGCAAACTTATGATGGAGAAATTCAAGCATAAAAATAACAATGACATTATTATTGTTACTATTCCAGATTTTAAAAATGATATATCGCATACGTTTACAATTACTTCTTGTCCAGGTAGTGTTTGTTATCTAGAAATTGTAAAGAAATACATCAAGATTAGATTAAAGGTAAAAACTGATAACTCACGTTACTTTATGCGTTATCAATCAGGCAGATGCTGCAATTAACTAGTCGGCAAGAACACCATTTCGACGATTCCTAACAAGATAGCGCTGTTTTTGAATCTAGAAAATCCCAAAAATATTTTTAAGAAAAAGCTTTTGTTTTAAAAAATACTAAAAAGTCAAAAATAATTTTTTTAAATTCATACACCTGGAAACCAAAAGCTTTGGGGATGGTCATATAGCACTATTGCATAGTTACGTTACTCAACTGACCGCCCTTGGTTTCCAGATGTATGAATTTAAAAAAATTATTTTTTACTTTTTAGTAGTTTTTTAAAATAAAAACTTCTTAAAAATCATTTTTCATATACTTTTTTCGACATAAGCGCAGTTTACTCTTGAACGATTTTCATACTTTTTGCCCTGCCCTATTAACTTAAAGCCATTGTAAGTGCACCTGAAATGGTTATCGAACATGCAATAACTTTTGGCAGTATTTAAACTTTGATTGTGCAACTAAAAAAAATGTTTCCATTTGTTGCACATTTAATCGACCATACTGGATATGCAGGGTGTAGAATGAGGTCATGTCTACCCTAAAAATGTATTGTCATCGAAACTGAATCAACGTGTACAATTTCAACTCCGTATCCATGATTAGTCTAACTGATGTTTCACAAAACAAAATTAATATCTTTATATCCTGTTTTTTTTTTTAAACAAATTACTTTTAAATGCATCAAAGACTGTATTCATCCAATTTACGCCTAGATTATCGAACTATAATAAAAGTTAATCGTAAATCGCTTGAACAAGTTTAGCATACACAATATTTCGATATTTATATTGATAATGCCCTAAACTGGGAAACTAGGAAATGCATATTGACAATTTGTTCAGAAAGCTCTCTTCAACATGTTTTGACTTAGTTAGATTAAGAAAACTCACCCACGATATATGGGTATCAAACTGTACAACAAGCTGTATTAATCAACATGTTTCTTTTTGATAGCAGTACATTATCTTGAAATGTCATCATTTTTAGAACAAAAAAATTACTTTATACAATATTTAATAAACGTTTGAATTAAAACCGCTTATGAGTGACATGTTTTAACAAAGTGTAAATACAAAGGATCAAAACGAGTGCAAAACAGCAGGGCGGTTACAGAAATCCACTCTTCCATACTCTTAGTACACTACTGCCTTTACTTTAGTACTTTGTTATTTTGTATTTGTTGTCATTATTTATTTATGCATTTATTCTCTGAAATAATCGTTTGACTAGTCCGGTACCATATGTTGTAATGTAGTCTATGGATAATAAAGCTTATTATTATTATTACTTGAACATTTGAACACTTCATCCAGTATATTGTTAAATACCACAGCATTAACTTTTTTGGGATGCAACATAACTAAAAATTAAATACATGACACAATGGTTAAACTGGACATCAAAAAGAGTTGCCAGCTATATTTATTAAATTATAAAAATCTGTTATAAAACCGGTTATCATGCGGAAAAAATGGGCAAATACAAATCGTTAATAACAAACAAAGATAGGTAAAATTTGTGTTGATGCCAAGACCGTAATACCACCACCTACGCACGAGTGTAAAGTGTGGCGAGACAAATCCATGTATGGGTCCAGTTCTGTTGTCACTTTGAGTACATTTTTGCTATGTTTGAAATAATATATTAAACCTTTTTTTTTTTCCTTCTTCAATTCTTTGGGACTTTCTGCCACATGTATGTTTTCTTTCTAAGCGGTGCTTAGAAAGAAAACATACATGTGGCAGGAAGTCCCAAAGAATTGAAGAAGGAAAAAAATTAAGATAATGCCACAAATAACATTTAGACAATATATTAAACCGTTATAAAATCCTATATATGAAGTACACCCTTCACATAGCAAAAATGTACTCAAAGTGACAATAGAACTGGGTTCATGGATTTGTCTTGCCACACTTTACACTGGTGCGTAGGTGGTGGTATTATGGTCTTAGCATCAACACAAATTTTACCTATCTTTGTTTGTTATTAACGATTTGTATTTACCCATTTTCTTCGCATGATAACCGGCTTTATAATAGATTTTTATAATTTAATAAATATAGCTGGCAACTCTTTTTGATGTCCAATTTAACTATTGTCATGTATTTAGTTTTTAGTTATGTTGCACCACAAAAAAGTTAATGCTATGGTATTTAACAATATACTGGATGAAGCGTTCAAATGTTCAAGTAATAATAATAATAATAAACTTTATTATCCATAGACCACATTACAACATATGGTACCGGACTAGTCAAACAATTACTTCAGAGAGTAAATGCATAAACAAATACAAAAACGAAAGTACTAAAGTAAGGGCAGTGTAACTAAGAGTATGAAAGAGCAGATTTCTGAAAGCGCCCTGCTATTTATCAACTGTAATAAATTGTTTCAATAATAAAAATAATTATATAGATACAAAATACTTTTAATTAAATAACAATTACTTCTATCACTGAAAATTAAATATTTCAATAGTTTATTTAGGAACAAAATGTCCTCCATATTTGGGACTTGCTTTAGCTTTCTCGATGTCCACATCTGGATATTGCTGTTTTAATGCTTTCATGTCCATATTGGGGAATCTGTTTAATAATCCAATCACATGATTGAAATCTCTCCTAAAAAACAAATGAAATATTTTATGTCTATAAATAAAAGCAATATATAGTACCTTTGTTTTTTCCTTTTGCTCAAGTACAGTTTTTCTCTATATTTAACCAAAAATTCTTCTGTATCTTTATCATACTTGTAGAACTGATGATTCTGCTGCCATTTTTTATTCATAAATTTAGGTACTGGATATTCACACATCCTAAATAAAAGCAATAATAATAAATGGAGATCTGATTAGGTCAATGGACACAAATATTTGCTTAATTAACTAGTATTAACTCTTTAATTCCTGAAACCGGATAAATCCGCAAAAATTTGTCGTGCTCCCAGCGCGGAAACCGGATATTTACACGAGGCCGGAGGATGGGTTAAATACTGGCAGCGGACTTATCCATCCATTTTCTTATGAAATTGATTATTTGAATTTATATGGTTAAATGAAGCACGTACACGTGCATAAGTTTTCACATACCGTACAAATTCGTAAGCGTCTCCAACTGCTGTACAGCAGACTTGACATGTAAAAACCAATGCCGGAATGAAAGGGTTAAGAAATTAGGAGTGAATGACATAAACAAACCACTACGAAAGAAAATAAAATTTGGTAAGGATATTTCAAAAAAAGCATCATAGTGTTATAATCAATGCACGAGGTAATAATTGGACTATCTTTTAGAATATGATACTAATAGCACGGGAGCTAGCTTGCAATTCATCATCTATGACGCTACAACCCTGTGCAGGAGCTGGCCTCCCCAAGTTTCCTCCTCCATTCGTCCCTATATCTTGAATTTGTATATAACAAACATTTTTAATAACAAATTACATGATGACACTTAACATGCTCACTAAGTGTTTTGTTAAATAAAATAACTTAAGAGAATTTCACAAGTTTATAACCTCGAGACCTCAAATGGTGAACTTACCCAATTACTAGTTATAGTCTTGGAAACAAGAAGTAGCCTAAAAACTAAAACTCGACTACGAAATTATTGGTTTATTATAAATTATAATATCAATATAATCCTTCCATTGAAACCTTCACTTTGATACCTATTTCAATGTGGTTTAAAGGCAATTTATATATCATCTAAGACAGAGGTCAGTAAATGACATTTTGTATTTTTTGAAGGCTTTGTTACTCTTGACATTGCGACGAATACGACACCTCATTTATAAAAATTGATCCAGTCGTTTTGGCCACTATGATGGAACATAACATACCCACCCACATAAATATATAGACTACGAAAACCATAACCTTTCCTTTTCGGATTTATCTTAGTCGAGTAAAAAAATTGTTTTCTTTCTGCCTTTCTTTATAGGTACTGTTGTGAGCAAAAAAAATAGGACAATTATTAATTTCTAATGCAAATCTGTCTCTATTTGAATATGTAATAAGTAGCCAAAATAAAACAGTTAGCACTTTTATTATATTTTTTCTTGTAATGCTGTAGTTATTGCTAAAGCAGAAGATGGATTATCAGTGAGACGTACTGCACTGCGTTATAACATTAACAAAAATTCTGTGTTTAACGTTTTAAAAAAGTGGAGAATAACCGGTACGATTAGTAGAAATCCTGGATCAGGGAAACAAAGGATATCCAACTTAACAAGAAACTAAATATTAATATTTTGTTATTGCACCATTTCTATTTATAACTTCTGTAAGTCTGTTTGATATACAATTAAATAAACTTATACAACAATCATTAGTAATAATATTTTCCCATGCATTAGTATTATTATTATTATTATTATAAGATCTGGACTATGACTGGGCCAGTTGAGAACATTAATGTTGTTATTTCAAACCAGGTAGTCACAGTATGAGCAGTATGAACTGAACAATTATCTTGTTGAAAAATGAATTCATTATTTGGAAAAAATTGTGACACAGAAAGGAGCATAATATCATAAAATCCTAATATATGTTTCACTATTAAATCGTCCCTCAATATGTCACAAAACACCAGGACCACTTGCTGATATCCAAGCCCACATGTTAACGGAAAATCTACCACTTTTGTCATTATTAGATATATACCTCTCATCGAATCGAGTATTCGGAGGTCGATAAACACGAATACGACTGCTGTGTGTAGACTGGAAAGTTTTTTCATCTGTAAAGATTACATCCCAGTCGAACTTATTTATGTTCAGCTTTAAGTAGGTATTTCTGTGCTGCTAGATGACAGCGCAGCTCCGATTCTCTTGCTCGCCGGCGACCAGTACTACTCGATCCAGGAAAACTCGTTTCTCAGCAGCCTGAATTACTGAGAGAAATAAATTTTCTACTAATTTATTTACCAATTGCAAATCTTGCTGTTGAGTTGATATCCTTCGTCGCCCTAATCCAGAATTTCTACTAATTGTACCGTTTATTCTCCACTTTTTTAAAATGATAAACACAGAATTTTTGTTAATATTATAACGCAGTGCAATTTGCCTCATTGACCATCCATCTTCTACTTTAGCAATAACTTCAGCTTTAACTAAATCACTTATATGGGGCATATTAGTTTTGGCACACTTGCAATGAATTTCGACAATTAACTGACAATGTCATAAAAATTAAAGTTAGATGTACACAACTAGATTTTAGAAAAAATATGTTATAGACGTCCTATTTTTATTGCTCATGACAATACTATTATTTTTGTTTGTCAAAAAAATTACATTGCTCATACAACTATGGCATATATTTTTAAACAAATGGCATACAGATACATATCTGTCACATGTGCTAGAGAAAATATCTTGCATGCCTCTGGACCACCACTAACTGGGATGTATGACGATTGCATTTTTGCAATTAAATGTAAATTAATCAATAAAAAGAACATCAGCTTGACACTGATTTATTATGTCCAATTACATCCAGCTTGCAGGTTCAGAATTTATAATCCAAACTGGGTTACGAAGATGTGGCTCGTTCAGAATTAATAATTCAAACTGAGTTACGAAGATTTGGTTCATTTAACTTTACCAAGACAAGTCTAAAATTTTAACAGTTTCCACATCTAAGTAAGCAAAAAAAATGTTTATTATTTATAAGGGTTCGTATTTGTTGACATGTGCAGGGGTTCTATTCTTGAATTCCAGGGAGTAGAACAATCAAGAGAAAGTGGATTATTCCGGTAGATAGAAAAATGAACGTGCTTCCCGGTTTCATCTCTTACAAATTTTCAACAGACTTCCAATCACTTCCTCAGAGAATTTGACTGCGCATACATCTTCTATCTGTCACATGTGTTATGATACCAGCTTGCTTATTTTTGAACAGACTATATGTGTTCAATTCTTTTCCTATTAAAGGTCTTTTAAAGAAACGGACATACATGACATTTTATTAGAAAACCAAATTTTGCCAGATATAGCAGATGCAGAGCAAATGGACTCATTTGGTTTATCTGATACATTTGTTTAGACTTTCAAAACCATTAGTGCGGGAATTAATTGAAATGTTTACTCCATATGTACAACTACCGACCGGCCGAGATAATTCGTCAATGTTTTCAATTATAACATTTATACATTTTAGATATGCGACTTAAATTTAAAAGTACTAAACGTCAATGCAATTTATTAAGGTGTCAAAATTAACTATAATTTCATTGTCCGTTGTTTTCATGGTACACTTAGTCATGTTTACTACTACATTCGACACGTTCATCCGTGTTCAAGAATACCAACTAGGTTTCCCTTTAGAAGGCGAAGAGAGATTGTTCCCCGGGGAACGTTCCTCTCTCTCGCCATCAAGAATAGGGCCCCTGGAGTCAATCAATGGGGGGCTATGGTAGCCATCTCCTTAGATTCATCAATGCAATAATCCTCTCTATTTATATAGAAATTTGTCAGGAAAACCAATGGTGACAAAAACTGGCTAAATAGAATAGGAAGAAAAAAAAAGAAAGTTTGCCACATCTGATATCTAATAATCAAATTTGGTGATCATTTATACTTACTTGTAGTAAAATCGTAATCCTAGTTGACTAGTTTCTACTCTTCCTGGCCTTTCACCTTTTTCACCAGTCTCTAGTTCATGGTAAGCTACATTACGTTCCCTTACAACAGCTTCTACATTTTCCATTGAATCTTCTACTTTGTCGAGACGTTCTGGACTTGGGAATAATCTTGTTTGTTCTTTAGCTTCTAGTTCCATTGTTAATAACATATTACGCTCCTTCAGAAGAACATACCTGTTAAAAATCAGTAGGTATTTATCATCATCGTGAGTAATAACGTTCATTATGTTAAAACATCAATTTTCTTGTAAAATACCGTGATCGAGATAATATAATATCATATTCATGTTCAGTGCATCCAAAACTTAAATTGGCATTTCAAAAAAATTACCCGTTAATTTTAATTTGAACAGTAAACAACCTACAAATATCTACATCTATTTATAATTACACTGTGATCTAAATCCATCTTGCATCAAGAATTCATGATTCGTTTTAACATTTTCTGAGACTGAAACTATAAATCTGATAACACTCGTATTAATATAATAAAATAATGTTAATCAATTAAATTAAAATGGTAAAGTAATGTACCAGCATTTGAGAGTTCAAGCAAATTATTTTAACATTTTGTGCTGACAAATTAAATCATACTCGTACATCCACAAGCTTATTACTGCCACAGATTAATACAGATTTGCCAGTCAGACAGAGGAGATGAAATTTAGAGAGAGATATAAAACATTTCCAGAGTAAGTTCACAGGCAGTGGATGCATATTTAGAGCCCTTAAAAATATCTACAATTTTATGTGCTGAACATGGTCATAGATTAAAAAATAAGGAAGTTACGAGTCTGGCGAGTTTTAAGTGGCGGACCCTGTATATCTTTATCCTGGTACTCAACTACGTATCCTTCAATATCTGCTATGATCATTATATAAAGTCATCTATTCTAGTGCCTGATTCCTCCCATTCATCTACCATTTTAGAGTCGGATGACTACTATTACTATTTTATTACTATTTTCTTCCTTGTCGATATTTCTTACACTCACTTTTTTCTTTCTTTCATCAGCTTTAATCTGCTTTACTTGTTCCAACATTTCTTTTTTATTTACTTTTCTACATTTCTTTAGATCCTCTCTGTTATCCTCTTTTTCATTTTCTCATATTTCTTTTCTTCCTGATACTTTTGCCATTCTTTAGAAGTGGCCAAGAAGGGGCCTCTTAAACGTAGTGGGAATATTAAAAGTAAGTTCACATATCTAGTCAGTTAATTTTCCAGCATCTTCTCCAGTGTAAATGTTAGTTCTGCAATTACATTGTCCATTTATTTTTCAGTGTAAATCAATATTCTTCCTTTTGTGGATGGCATGACGAAAACTTAGAACGTCAGTAGTTGACATACACTTAATCTAATAGTTGGCGTAGTGTCAACTACTGGATCAAATGGGCCGAATATACCATAATAATTCTAGGGCCATAGAGATTATTTTATGAACCAAACACAGTAATGAAAAGTTTGAAATTTTATATAATAGAGCATTCTCCATTTATAGCATAATTACTTTTTAACAGTCCTGGTAAGAAAAGTTGCAAACCCATTTACTTCCGTGTACACACAGCATTAGAGCCGATCTTCATGTTGTAAATTTGACAGTTAAGAATCTGAACTCACAATATAAAAAGTAGATATCCCAAAAAGCTCCTTGACACTTTAGACCCTTGGAAAATTTTACTTCTTAGATAAGATAAGATATTGGGGTGAAAAGGCGACAATATTAATACATCATGTCCCATATTATTAATTAGCGTATTTATTTTATATATTTTATGCTTAGATTTATGAAGCTTTATAATATATAATTTGGGTTTCAATGCATTTTCGTTAAACGGTATATTTTTGTCCCTCAACCAATACTGCATTTCAGCTGTTCTAGTGCCAGAATTTGGATATGTTTCTATTTGTTTATTATGATATAGAGCATTGACGATAACAATAACACTCCTGGGAGGGACAGATTTGAATAAATTATTTGTCATTCACTATTTATAATTTTCGCAATTCATTTCCTTGTGATAATCTTCGATAGGTATTGCTATTAGATTTCCATCTTACATATGAATCCGGTACAAAACCCTTTTCCCCACCGGCCTTCAGTATTATTAAACGAGTACCTTTTGATATAGGATTTCTTACAACTTCAATAAATTCATCACCCCAAGCTGTTTTCTTTCTATGAGAAGAATGTATGTATGTTTCATCCATGTATATAATTGAAAGGGAAGAGTATTTTTTTGAAAAATTCAATTCTCAATTAAAGTCTAATTTCCTGCTTTTCCTTAAGAATTTTTCTGTTATTCTTAATTTTCCTCCAACGGAATCCAATTTTTCTCATCTCCTCTCTAAGATATTCTAAACTTCCTTAGCAGGTAGTCATAATCTTCGCACATTTCTTTATAAATTCATAGTAAGGTAAGAACTTGTTCTTCTGTAATGTGAAAATTATGTATCGTTCCTCGTAACAAACAGTGATCAAAGTCATCCATAGCAATATTACACGTTTTTTATTTAGCATCGAAAACGATGTATTCACTCCTTCTTAGTAGTAGTACTTTTAGCTTTTTGCTTTACCCGTTTTACTGTTTTCAAACTGATGCCAGCTGTTCTTGCACCTGAAAAAGCTTAAAATGTAAAAACAGCTAGAGGTGAAATATACTGAATAATAATAAATGCTTCATTTATGCAATTAATGGCAAAATTATGCTGAAAATTTTCTGTTTTCAGTAAACAGCAAATTAATAGTGGTATCTACTAAATATAATATGTATGTGAATTACCTTTGTTAAATAATGTTACCAATTATAGACCGATAACAGTCATATGTAACTTTGGTAAAGCTTTCGAAATCCTACTGCATGATAATATTTATGCACATGTTCAACTGAAAATACCTACGCAACAACACGGTTTTATCGAAGGTCGCACCACCATAACGAACTTAATCTGCGCCACTCAGTACATTGCTGAATCAATTGATTCTCAAATATAGACTCAGTCTATACTGACTTTTCTAAGGCATCTGACAGACTGAACCATAGGAAACTTCTCTGTAAACTTGACAAATTCGGATTATCTGACGGTTTACTTCAATTTCTTGAGAGTTACTTGACTGATAGAGTTCAATTTGTATCTTATAATGGATATAAATCTGTTGAATACCGAGTCATGTCAAGAGTACCCCAGGGATCAATACTTGGACCCCTTTTCTTTAATATTTTTATTAACGACTAACGACATCAGTGATCACTTAGACGTATATTTCTTAATATATGCCGACGACGCCAAGATGTTGTATAGGGTTAATGATTTTAATGACTGCGAAAAACTTCAAAACAACTTAACTAAATTATTGGCTTGGTGCGATGAAAATGATCTTCACCTAAATGTTGGCAAGTGCAATGTTATGAGTTATACAACCAAGGAGTCCCCCAATGGGCTTGTTCCATGATATTCTTTTTCATATAGTACTCGATATTCTCATTATACACTTAAAATTTCGTATTATTAACTTTTTCCGTTCTCGAGATATAAGGAGTTGAAATTAGTAATAGTTGCAAAAACCGAGCGCTCATTTGTGACGTCACTATACGCAAGTGACGTAAGAAAAATGGCTTTCTGGGACCTTTCAAATTTAACCTGAAAAGTCGAAAAACATGGAATTTTTAAACGCTGGTAGGTAACTAAATAAATACGTCGAGTGGAAGTTCGTTCTATGTGTCTACGGAAAGGAGAAGGTCGGCGATGAATTATAATCGTAAATTGCAGGGTCGAAATCGAAAATTCGTTCTGGCAGGAGCGAGAAAATTGTAATTTTTTGACATTTCACCAAATTGTACTCCCCTACTGTCAAGTAGTAAGCAAAACAAACAATACTTCGAAACCACTTATAATTATAACCAATAAGGAGCATCAAGTCTATTGAGATCGCCGAGTCTATGCGTATAGTGACGTAGCGCCTGGCCACGCCCCATTTTCGCGAGATGGAAATTTGTAATAGTTTTTAAGATACTAAACGTGCGAATAAGATTCTGATTTTTTGCAGGTCCATTAATTTATACTTGCACTTTCGATTTATGAAATAAAAAAAAAATGCCGAACAAGCCCATTATAATGTTAATGGCGACATGCTGAACAGACCATCTACATTCAAGGATCTAGGTGTAACCTTTGATAAAAAATTAACCTTCACTAACCATATTGATGCTGTAATTTCGCATGCATTCAGAATGTTAGGCTTCATTTTGTGTAACAGCCATGATTTCAATGATGCGAAAACCTTAAAGGTGCTTTATTTTGCTTTCTCTCGATTTAAACTGGAGTATGCTTCACTTGTCTGGCAATCTGGGTATAATACTCATAATGATAAATTGGAAAATATTCAGCGCCGCTTCCTGAAATGTTTAAACTGGAAAACTGAAGGTACATATTCACCAATTGGAGCTTGTCAAAATCAATTACTTGAAAAATTTGATATTACCAGTCTTTCCGAAAGGCATGAGTCCTTTGCTTTGCGTTTTCTAGATAAAATTATGTATAATAAAATAGATTGTAGTGAAATATTAAGCCAACTGAACTTTTACGTCCCACGGATTAATTCTCGTCATTCTCATAGCTTTTATTTATCCACTCCTAGATCTAACATATTAAAGTTTTCTCCTCTGTTTAATATTTTTACTAGTTATGAAACTCATTGCAGTGAATTGGACATATCTGTCTAGCGGCCAGAAATTGTATCCACTGTCGTGCAGTCTAATCGTCTTCATAATTTCTATTTGTATTTTTTATTTAGGTTAGGTTAAGTTAGTTTAGATTTCCATCCTATAAATGGATTTGTACTGTTGGATGATGTATGATTAAATAAAATAAAATGAATCCATAATGAGTTTTTTAGCATCCACTTCTTCCTGCATAAATTTCAAAATTGAATTTACAGTTCCTCGGGCTTGCCCTGCCAGTACTTTATTTTTAATTCCACTTTAAATGTCATATTTCAATACACAACAAAAAGAAAAGACGAGTGATACAATTCACAACACCACAAAAAACTACTTTTTCACAGACTGTACCAATGCGAACTAGATGAGAGCGCTAGGCAAACTGACATCTCTCCACCCGAAAATGAAGAGATTCCTGAACATCCGATGTTCACAGGGCAAGCTAGTCTTGGTAAACTGTACACACTTTAAATTTTTAACAATTATCACCACTTTTAAATATTAAATTACTGTAATATGCATTCTTAAGATTTCAATTGTTAGAGCTAATTAAAAATGGTATTATATTTTGGAGAAATAACATAGGAGTTTTAACACATTGAGCCCCGGGTGGCATCTAAGCGATGCCTCGCTACCACACACTTCAGGTACCGCGAGGTACCAACGTAACGCCACACAGCTTAGATGTTGTTGGGACTGCGTGAGATTAACGTGATGCCTCTTAGCAATGAAATCTAAATGGGAATAGAAAGAGTGCGGTCCAACAAGAACACTGCTGGTTGCGGGTTAGGTATAGCTACATTTATATGGAATATATTACATTGTAAATTTGTGAGACTTAAAAATATGACACAATTGTAAAAAAAATGATTATATTTCTCAAACAATAGACAGTTTTCATACATTTCAGTTAGTAGCCTAATAGCATTATGTTGCTCAAAAAAACAAGATAGCAATAATTATGTTTACAAATATTACACTGGTATTTGGATCTAGACGACTTGTTTTGGGCTTCTTTTCTACCATACTCTTCCTTCATTTTCGCGTAACACACCACACACCTATTTTTCTTTGTTTCTGTCAAAATATGAGGTTTGGGATCATGATTATCGAGTTGCAACAGGAATAGACCGGATTGTTATGAGGTAATACATTGATACCACTCTGTCCACAAGAAACAATTTCCTCTTTCAGTCTGCGAGGCATTAACATGATGTCTCATTTTTTTTTCTCAAAAATAGCAAAAAAAAGATTTTTTCAAAATTTAAAAACAGAAATAAGGACCGTTACAAATATTAACATTTAATAAGAAAATCAAGATCCGGTGTGAACGAACCAAAAAAATTTTTATACAGCGGGGCTCAACGTGTTAATAAATAAACACAGATAGGTTTTCAATTTTCATTCAAAATACTGCATTGGGTATCTTATTCTAAGCAATTTCCAAAAGACATTCGTCATAATGATTGTAGGGGACTAAAACCAATTTTGTTAATTTCTCACACATTATTTGGTTATATTAAAGTATCAATACTAGTGATGGGTTGCTCACATATTTTTACTGAGTACGCTCAGTTCGTTTAGCTCTCTGAGATGAGTCGTTCATCTGAATAACATACCTAATGTACGGTACTTAGTGCATATACGTATGTCGCTTGCTCACCGTGGCATACGAAAATGTTAAAGGTATGATAAGCTCGAGATGGCACACTTGCTCAAAGCTCAAGAAGATTCACTGAATGGCACAATAGGAAATCATAATGGCATATTCGCGAAAATCAAACAAATGAACCCAAGGGGGATTTACCTTCGATACAAAGGAATTCACCTATAAGGAAAAGTTTGTATAGTAACAGCGGAAAGTCGTAATATCTAAATCGCACTCACGTATTGGTGAATTTGTGTGTATCCACGGTAAATCCCTCTTGGGTTCATTTGTTTGATTTTCGCGAATTGAACGAACTGTATTTAAAAAGTGAGCCGCCGTTCACTGAAGTGAGTCAATCGTTCACTTTGAGCGATTTTTTCAAGAACGACCCATCACTAATCAACAAATCTTTTATTTCTGAAATTATGTTCATACCATAGCTTATGTAAATCAGCATTGGACTTAAGCCTTAATTCTTCCTTTCTCCATGATCTACCGCTTTTGACTTCTTGTGCTCCCCAATTTTTCTTATCATCAAAAAATTCCATTAAGTCATACTTCGCATTTGTAGTAAATATACTCCTATAAGAGCAATGTGAGGTAGATAAACAAAATATTGAAGTTGAAGCCATATTGAAATTGAACCAAAGTTTACCTACCTATTACATATTGAACTGTTTATTAATACACTTGTACTACTAGCGTTGAGTTTGTTTAACAGTTTACAAATATTTGTGACTTGATTGAAAATGGCCATTTCGCTTAAAACTAACCTCAACTCGCTCCTTTTAAAAATTGAATGAATGTTAATTCTTCTTCTTCTATTACTTTTTGCTTAGACCGGAGGCTGGAGGCAATATTTGTCAAACCCTCAAATTAAGAAGGAAATATAGATGAATAATTCTGAGTGGTTTCATGTTATGTTACATACATAACTTGTTTATTACTTAGCAAAGATTATTCCCTAATCTTTGTTAATAGTTACATACGTTCTATTTACACATAAACCTAGATTAAGGTAGAGAAAATTGTTCAGAATCATTTGGATTTTAGAATCGGCATACTTCAATTTTTTCATTTTTATTTAGTGACAAGTTTTGTAATGTTTCTAATTGAACACTAAGTATTCCGTTTAATTGCGATAGGGTCAAAAATATATTAATTGAATATTTTAATACTTTGACATTTTTAGCCTCTAATTTAAATGTCGAGGTCAATGGCACCATTGCTGAAAGATAAAAGGTTTTCCGCCGGCTGTCCTATCTTGTTAATTCTCTAATCTTTGCAATAAGGTTAAGTACCCTATTTTAAACAGGATTATTTATCCATTTTACAGATAAAAGTTATTTTTAGCCTTCATTTCATATCCTCGAAATCTTATCTGCATCCTTTGGAAAAGTAAAAAAGAAAAAACAAATGCTCTCCCCTATTTCTTTGAAATCATGCAAGCTTGCAATGTGGATTTATATTACAATAATAGGTGCTTTCGTTTGCAGTGAACATGTAAACATGATTTCAATGATCATATTCAGGTTCTTTATGATAGCGAATCACTCTGCCGAACGAAAGCAGCAATAATAATACTGTGTCGCACCTATGTTCTGTGGTCGCACCAGGGATACAGGACCAACGAGAACCACAATAACCGACCCTGATGGGGCAGTTTAATTCTGAGCCCCACTAAATATATCCAAGTGTATGCCCTAGTAGCAAGAAATTTCTATAATACATCTATGGCATGTCTATGGTTTATTTATTTTCATGTCCTGGTTCCCGAGATATACCCGGGCCCAGGGGCAGTTCCCCAGCTGACCCCCCTCGCAAGGGCACTGCTGAATTGTCATCAAGCGTGTTTGGGGAGAGAGGGGAGAATTTATTAATTAATGATTTCTAATATACCTAATAATCCGAAAGTAATGTATTCATTATCAAACATAAATTATATGCATCATCATGAAACCGTAAAGAAATACAGAAAGAAATAGGCCATGTAAGCAGTAGGCACTTTTTATCATTTATCTGTGGTAGGGTAGGCACAATGGCGTCAGGAATCGAGTTTGTAGTTAGTAGGCTAGTAGGCAATAGTCTTGTTTTTTAAATTTTGGATGACAACTATTGCTACATTGAAGTAGATAATAGTAGGCTATTATTTGAGTCAGTCATAAATATTTTAAATAACTAAAAATGGACCAAGCAGGTGATAGACACGGAAAAAGTGGCTGTTGCGGAAATAAACATCAGGGATGTAGTGCTTCTCCTCTTATTAGAAAAATTATTGCATTAGTCGAACACCAAGTGACAAAAAATCATTTTGAAAGGCAAGCAGAAAAGATTCACCAATACCTTGATATTACCAGGAATGGTTATGTATCCTTATTTTTATATACATAAGGTCAAATTCTATTTGATCGTATCCTGAAATAAATTGCTATAATATTAGTATCCTTTTTATGGACATATAACCATATATGGTTAATGTCCCTGTAAACATAGATACTCCCTATCAATTCGAAGTGAACTTAATTTATATTCATCACCATGAAGATATTACGGTCCCACATACCGCTAGGTATTTTGTAAACAATTACCTGACACATTTGCATGGGCTAGAGACATAATTAATCCTTTGCCTTAGAGCATGGCATACGACAAAGGTGATATGAGAATTTTTCATAGTGGCGGAAATTTAATTTATAAATTAAATTAATTGTTAATAAAAATTTGCTGGATATTTACTAGTCATGACTTAAAACTAGACATAATGCGATTTCAAAATGTCTGCCTCTACAACTCCAGCAACGGACATGTACGCCTGCCTTTTAGATCGTCTCCACTAACCAGGATGTTTGTCAATAGTATTTTTGTATTATTAAGTGATAATTAATCGATAACAGAGAAATCAACTTGATCCTTACGGAAGAGCTGAGAGGTCAAAGCGCCACTTTTATTTTTGTGTCATTCTTGACATTTACCTATCTCAAGATCTTGAGTTTTTATTTCAAGATCTTCAGTTTTTATCTCAAGATATTGACATTTTATCTCAAAATTTTGATTTTCTATCTCAAGATCTTGACCTTTTATCTGAAGAAATTCGCTTGATACAGATACTTGCACCAGTCATTAAATCGAAATTAATTAACCACCACTACACTAAGGAAATTTCTTATATTACTTTCGTTGTCTGTCATGCTCTAATTAAGGAACAGTATTAATCACGTCTTTAGCTGATACATATTCAATCAGATTAAATCAAATTTATTTACCAACAGTTGTTACATTTCATTTACTTAACTTTAGTCTAGCAAATTGTGTAATTTAGTACTATGGCATGTTTGTAGCAGCCAGTGCCGAATTTCCCAATAGGCAATATAGGCAGCTGCCTAGAGCGGCAAATTCTTTAGGGCGGCGTGCCGCCAAGACAGATATTCGATTTTGAGGAATATCATCCCCTCCTTCTGTTCGAAATTTCGACCGAGATAACTATTCAATTTTAAATTTTAAGTAATATTACCCCCTGCTCCTCAAAATTTCGACCGATAGAAATATCCAATCCTAAGGAATACTCCCTCCCGCTCTTCGAAATTTATATTGATTGGTTGGTTTTTCTCTCGGCGGCCCTGCACATACACGTTTAAATACCCACTTAGGTTTTTGTCTGAAAAGGGGCGCCTACGGGCGGAAAATTCCAAAATCCGGCCCTGGTAGCAGCTAGATGTAATACCATTTGTTTGTGCCGTTTTAGAGGTGACAGTATCACTTAAATAACTGTATTACACAATAACTAGGCATAATTGAGCTACAGAGGGAGAAGATAGATGGGAAAGAGGAGAAATAAAAGGGAAAAAAAATAGGAGAAAAAGAAAAAAAGGATACCTATATCTTCTTATTAGCTAAAAATTACTGTTTTTTTTTAACTAGTCAGATAAGTTATATGTTTGTATAGCATTGTGGATGAATAAATCTTATCTATCTATCTAAATTTAAGCTATATAACCAAAATCAAAAATATGAAAAAATAAATTTTTAATAATAATGATAAGCTAACCATTATATTCTTCGCCGATTTACTGCACTGTTTATATAATTGTTGCACATTCTATAGGATACTCTTCGCGGTTCTTTTGTAAATACTATTAGTTTTAGACATGTTTTGTTTAATTACAAAACAAAACAAAAATTTATGTAAAAAAAATTAAATTACTTACTACAAACATACATGGAATAATAAGATTAAAATAGGGCGCAGCACAGTGGGTCTGCAATCATTAAAATAATCGGTGATTTAGGAATGAAAGTTCATTTAGGAGTAGGGACTTCAGAATTGGTTTTAATTTAGCGGAATTAGTACTGCGAAGTTGAACTGGCAGGTTATTATGGCAGTAAGAGGCCAGAAAAGTAAATGAATTGCGGAATGCAGCACTGTTGTGTCGAGGAATTGACAGAGATATACCAGTTTGTCTTAATTCTCTTTCATGAACATCACCTCTTTCTATTTTAGCAAATAGAATTTGATATGATCAATCATCATACTGAGAGTGGCGGTTGTCAGGCATTAAATGTGTGAGGTAATTGCATGCTGGCTCCTTTACTATAAGTATCCAAAGATGATTTGAAATATAATTAAAGCGTATAAATTTAACTATAGCTACATGGTGTACTTACATTTTTTTAAATCGAAACTACAGGAAATTCTCAGAAATTGTATGTGTGCTTTTCACAAACCGCGTGCGCTGTTATATGGAGGTACTTAGGGGTGTCGCTGGGATTTTTTTAAGGAAAGGGGAGGAGGCTAATAATACTCGACCCCCACTGCAGGGATTTTTCTAATTCTATTCTCTGCATATTATAATTTAGATGTTTGACAGCCAGTTAGTTTAGACTATTTCTTACATGTCAACTTTGAATCACTTCAACTTGATCTATTGGCTTGAAATTTTGCATACGTATGTAGTACTGATGACAATACTGCCCTGTTAAACCCAAGAGGCGTATCTGCAATTTTAAGAGTTTTTATATAATGGTATCATCATTTAAATTACATTATTTTCTGTCTTTTTCTTAAGAAAGAAAGGCGAATCTGATGTATTTAACACTTAAAAATAACTAAATTGTTAGGGCGTATCTACAAATAGAGCCACTATATTACAACAAAAAGTCGTAAGTAGCAATGTTAGTAAACAAAGTCGAATCTGCAGAGATTTTATGTATATACTACTTTTTTAGTAACAACACATGAAGATATCCACCCTTCTGAAAAAAAAACAATATTCCTACAGCTGTGATTTAACACGAGGCCATAACTGGAAGATCTAATCAAGATATTGCAAGTATTTTTTATTTCAATTCGTGATGTTACATATGCGGTGCATTGGTTAGTCAACTGTTCATCTCTGAACAAGAACTGGAATTTATATTGCTCCTTTATATATATTATGAATTCATTTGAAGTTGCCTTTGAAACATTAACCATTAGATATTTTAAACCTGGCCGTAGTTTCATGGCCAGCTGATTGGTTTTATCACCAAGCTGAGCGTTCCCTTAAACGCAAAGGAAAATTGTAGCATTTTAAAGATTTTTCTGATGCGATACAAAGTTCAACTTATATAAACTAAACCAAATTTACCCCAGACCATATTTAAACCAAATGGTGGAAGTTGTCTTTGTCAAAAATAAAATGAAAATGTCATATAAAACTAGTTTCCCCATCGAACTAAATTTTCTTGGTGTGAAATATATGAAGCAATGTATTAATAAACCACAATCTAAAACCAATTACAGAGGTATAGCACCAGAATGGGAAAATGCCAGTTTGTCAAAGTTGTGTGCAATTATGCCAGAAAACAGAATACAATTTTGGAAAAATCTTCCACAAATTTCAACTCTAGTTGAAACTGATTTAAGTGATGACGAATAAGTTTTTTAAAACTTCATGAAATAGTTTTTATTTGACTTGTTAAATAATAGAACTTTGTAACCTATGTGTTGATGTAGTTCCTTGTTTGGTATGCTAATTTTATAGCAGAAACGCCTTTTTTTAATGCAGCAAATTTAGGTAAAATGTTAAGTTTCATGAACGTCATCAAGGAATCCAATGTTGACCTAGTCAAACTACTGACAGAAAAGCCATGCCAACAAGCTGAAAAGATTCAAACCACCGATAATCTCTTTTCTGATCATGCCGCATTCAACGAACCTAATAAAACTTCCCATAAAGACTTGGAACAGCAAATTAGGATTCTGGAAAAGGAAGTTAAGAACCTAAAGATCTCTCTTGGTGAGATCCATGCCAAGCTCCCAAGGCCACCAGAAACTACAAAAACTACTAAAACACCAAACTCTCCAAACCTATCCCTGACTGCCGAATCTGCCCAGAGACATGGTTTGCAAAAAAAAAAAGTAATCACGAACCGAAGTACCAACACCGGTCCAAAGCATCTTCCGATTCTCAATACCCAGGCCAAGATAACTAATACAAAAAATGCTACTATCAATGGAATGACGAAGCCAGGAAAACCGAAGATCGCTGCTGCTGTTATTACCCAGAAAACCGCCATTTTCGTTGGAAAAGTATCGCGTGATGTCTCCGTAAATGATATACATGAATACCTACAGGACAACTTTAAAGATGAAACCTTTGTTGTTAAAGAACTACCTGCAAGATCCGGGGAATACACTAGCTTTCGCATAGATGCCAAGAAAGACCTCGAAGACGAACTACTAAATCCAGACCTGTGGCCTGACTTGGTCGCCCATAAATTTGAATTTTTTCGATCAAGATCCAATTCATATAAACATTAATAGTAATAAACATGCCATTTTATCTAATATTAACAAGGTCAAACCTAATCACCTTAAACAAAAGATAAATATCTTACACCTTAATATACAGTGCCTGCGCAGTAAAACTATAGAGTTAGAAGCATATTTAAATGATACTACTCCTCACAATTTCCTTTGCTTAAACGAACATTGGCTGAATGAACTAGAACATAACGCAATAAATATTGAGGGCTATAGGCCTGTCTCTGCTTTCTGTAGGTCGAATAAAATTCACGGAGGAGCAAGCATTCTGGCTCAAAATCACCTTAAGTGCTTACCATTACCATTTGACATAAGTAACCTATGCATTGAAGTGCACTGTGAGATGGCTGGCTTGATATTTGAGAACTATCAAATTATCACAATATATAGGTCCCCCTTAGGGAACTTTGATATTTTCACTGAAAAAATAACTTTACTTCTAGATAAACTTTCTCTCTCAAATAAAAAAATCATAATTACAGGTGACTTCAACACAAAATTTAACACTAGAGATCCACAGGCACTTCATCTCTGCAATATTTTTCAGTCATACGGGCTCAAACAAACTGTTTTTAACAGTACTAGAGAAACCGCCTGCCTAGACAATATGTTCACTAATTGCGATCTAAACACTATTTCTGTCAGAACATGTGATCCCAATCTATCAGACCACCTTGGAATATCCATGGACATTATAATAACAAAAAATAATAAACTAGGTCATAAAACTAGAATTAATTACAGGCCTATAAATGACTATGGGCTGTCACAATTCCATAAACTAGTTGAACGCATAAACTGGAATTTCATTAATGATCCCAATTTAACAGTCGAAAGTAAGTCCGAAATGTTCCTGCAACACTTAAACAACGCTATTGAACTGTCTTTCCCATTAAAATCTAAACTTGTTGATCCGTCTCGCAGCAGCGCTAAAATACACTGGTATAATGAACATTTACGAGGCATGCGTGAACATCTACACCTTCTCAAAAGCCTACACAAGACTGACCCTAACTTAATAACCAATGAATCCATAAAATTATTTAAAGCGCAATACCGCTCAGAAATATCCAAAGCAAAAAGAAAAGCCTATGACGATCATATTAGAAACTCCCCAAACTCCCAAGCAGCCTTCTGGAATATTATTAAAAATAACAACCCCAACCAAACTAATCATAGTAGCGAATCACTATCTGCCAACGATTTCAATAATTATTTTACTGACATCCCTTTAAATATAATTAGTAACTTGCCCAAAAGCAATACTAATCACATTAATCATTTAATACCTGTCAATAATACAATAAATCTTAGTTTCAGGGAGATAACCCATGATGAAGTCCGCACTATAATAACTAATCTCAAAAATAGTAAAAGCTATGATGCTTACGGTATTAATGTAAAACTTATCAAGTGCATAGTAAACTTAATTATTGACCCCCTTGTTAAATTAATCAATTTGTGTATCGTAAACAATGTCTTTCCTGATGCACTAAAACTGTCAAAGGTTATTCCAATACATAAGAAGGGCTCATATGAAGATCTAAATAACTACCGTCCTATTTCATTGGTACCAATATTAAGCAAAATATTTGAATCGGCACTGAAAAACCAAATCAATGAATACTTTGAGCTTAACAACTTGTTTCACCCTTGCCAATATGGATTTAGGAACAAACGATCGACAACAATGGCAATAAACAATGTCGTACAAACCGTCCTTGATACTTTTGAAAGCAAGAAATTCACAACTGCTAGCTTTTACGACCTAACAAAAGCTTTCGATTGTGTATCCCATGAAATTCTCCTAGACAAATTAGTGGCATATAACTTCAATAACGGTAGTGTAACACTCATGAAAACCTACTTAACCAACAGGTTGCAGTATGTTAACTATAATTTTTCCACTTCTATAACCAGGAGAATTTCCCATGGTGTACCCCAGGGATCTGTACTAGGTCCGTTACTCTTTACCATCTATATAAATGACCTTGCCAACACCAGTGATGATACTGATTTCACATTGTTCGCTGATGATACGACGACACTAAACACGAATACTGTGCTTCGGGAACTTAAACTGAATGTTATCTCGACAAACGAGAGTATTAACGAATGGTTTTTATCCAATCGATTAAAACTAAACGAAGACAAAACACAAACTCTAAACTTCACTCTACGAAAACTTGACCCAGCAGACCAATTTGTTCAAAGAGATAAAGTGGTAAAATTTTTAGGTGTATATCTAGACTCTGCATTATCCTGGGAGCAACACATTTTAAAACTATCAACTAAACTCTCCAAAAATATTTATTTTTTACGGAATCTAGCTAACACTTTATCTCAAAACTTCTTAATTATGGCTTACTACGGCTCATTTCATGCAAATATGTCATATGGTATCCTAAACTGGGGGCATTCAACTCATACCACTAAAATATTTGGTTTGCAACGCAGATGCATTCGGATACTCTCGCATTTAAGGTATAGAGATGATTGTAAAGATCAATTCATTAAACTTAAAATTCTAACATTCCCCTGTGTTTATATCTTAGAGTGTCTATTATACCTTAAACAACACGAACACCTATACATTACACACAGTCATATTCATGAACATAATACTAGAAACTGTGATAAAATACATATAAATTTTCTTCGGCTCACCAAAGCAAGAAACGGAACAGGCTACTATTCTTCCAGATTCTATAATGTTCTACCTAATTCAGTCAAAAACTTGAATTTTTTGAATTTCAAAATCAAAATCAAACACTACCTAAAAGTCAAAGCCTTCTACACGTTTAATGAATTTCTGGAGAATAACTTCTCTGATTTAACTTAATAGTGCCTAGGCACTGTATACATGTACAAAGGTGTACTAGTTATATGCAATACTTTACATTTTACTAATATTCTTATATTTTATACTATTGTATGTTTTCTGTTCGTATATTTTATGTACCTAGTTATACTATTGTCTGTATTTTATTTTCTTATTTTATACACTTCATTTACTCCAATTTGTTTTGACTTGTGTAAGCATTTTAATATGTATATTAGCACCAATAAATTATCTATCTAAAGGGTGTAACTATCAAATATCACTTTTGCAGAAAAGTGTGCTCAACAAAATTTAGGGAAATGAAAGTTATAAGTAGTCTAAAGTCCTATACAATTCTGAAAATACTACCGTAACTGACAATATGTGGAGTCAAATTACTCAAAACTACTAACTTGTTAGATACGCCCCTATGAGTTAACAGGGCAGAATACATTGTTTTAGAATAAAATCCAGAGAAAACGGACTATATCAGCCAAAAGACGGAAAAGAGGTCATGTTTCTATCACCGACGACTCAGGCAAAAATTGAAAAAATAATGGGTAGTGGAATTGAGTAAATTTAACATAAAACGCTAGGTTTTCAGGTCGTTTATATATTAATTTGCCACTTTTTTTTCAAGCTTTTTTACTTTACGTTTATCAGTCAGTTAAGGTCAAATCTTGCAAGCCAATTTTGAACCACTTTCACTTGATCTATTGCCTTGAAAGGACCCTGCACCAAATGCATGGGTAATTTTGTTGTTGACGAAATCGTTGCAAATTCAAGGCATAGAATCCTTAGGTCATTCTCAATGAAAACTGTTATGCATAAAGTTCCAAAATGTCTTTATTTTAAAAATACAGCAGGTCAAAGCTCAAAAAACATTTTGTTCAAAAATCTCTTTATCTCTGTTTTTGAGCTATTAGTTTACATCTGTATATCAAATTTCATCTTACTCAATTGGTATAAAAATAAGAGATAGCTGAGACATACAGATGGATGGATGGATGAACATATCGGAACTATAAGTCTTCCTTTAAATAAGTATTTATTTTCATCTAACGAGGTAACAACTGTTTCCATGTTGTAATGCATCTTTGAAAAGAGAATTAAAGTATTATCGAATACACCAAAACTCCTGTAGGTACAAAAAACAAAAGTTGTAGTCAATATCTCAAAAACAAAAGAAGAATATTTTTTTCTATTGCCCTTACAGTAAAGATCTTTAAAACTTGCCTATATAATGTGTAAATTACGTACAATTTAAATTAAGGAAATATATGGGGCTTTCAAAAATACACAATTGTTGTTCTCAATTATTTTAAAAACTAAACAAGTTAGATTCAATCTAAAAGTGCCATTGAATATTCAAAAAATATATCTATTTTATATCTCATTCAACCGACTTTCTGTCTTTTATGATAACGGAGATAAGATTACGCATACACATGCAACTTTAATTTGAGACGCACACTTTACATGTCAGTGAAGTTAGACCCTTAAAATTATGGGTTGAAAATTGCTTTTTATTAATAAGTTTTAAAGTCATATTAATTTCAAACAGATTTGGATGGTTTATATATCTCAAATGAATGTATTAATTCAGTTCCGTAAGTAAGTTCATTTGTCTTCTAGATCTATACTTTGAACTATGTTTTAAGAGATGACACTCTAAGGCTCGGTACTTTCACTTAAGTATAAATATACTTTATCCGGTGAATAACTATCCGAAGGATAAGATAACCAGAATTTGCTATCTACTGGATATCTTATATCTGTACTTTCATTCAAATTACACCTTCGGTTAACAATTCGATGGATAAGATTTTAGACACTTCCCAAAGTAAGTGTTGCCAACTTAAGATGTGGTAAAACAAGAGAAATGTATGCAGAAGCTATGTACTTCAAATAGAAATAATCCCCTACTATTACTGTTTACCTGTTAATGACATTTGAGTCATTTTTATACTTCATGGTTGTTTGTCATTGTCAGTATAGTGTTTACAATAGCTTTTATTGTACGATTTTGTGTCTGCATATTTTTAAATGGTATATATAATATAAAACTGTGTTTCATGTGATACATTTTTGGACAAATTGAGGGAATCCATAAATAGCAGTTATTAGATTTTTTTTATTCTTCCCGCCTTGGCTTGTGAAAGTCCGTAAAATCACCCAGTTATAAAGTTGTAAAAGTCACCACTGGCCAAACCTTATCTAAAGTATTGTTAAATATAGTTAAACATAAAACAACAAAGAACTTTTCAAAACTTAGGTTAGAAAATAGAATAGCACTGCCAATCAGAGCGCAAGTGCGTAGGCGGTGGCTTCATTTATCCGGTAGATAAAAGCCTTATTCGTCGGTTTGGGCGCCGAATAGTTTATCCTAGGAATAAGCATATTTATCTGACGGATATTACTATTTGTAGGTGAAAATACCGATCTTTTGCTTATCTTCTGGATAAGACTTATTCTAGAGAATAAATGTCGCTATCTATAGATGAAAGTACCGGCCCTAAATGTTGAGAGTGCTGTTTTTGAATTGAAATTTAATAGAAGTAGATTTCCTAAACATTTTCTAAAAAAAGTAACTACTTGTGTTTGGTTTCCATAAAATCAACGGTTTTGAGAAAAAAAAATTATGCTGACTCTAGGTGTGATGCAAGTCAACACATATTTCCATTCCATATTTTCTTTAACTTACATATAGCTGGTAACAGATTTAAGTCATGTTATGTACTTAATAGATCTTTTAGTACAAAGAATTAACATAAATGAATATGTGACTTTACTAGAAGAAATATTAGAAATTTGTATCATTCCACCAGTATTAACCAAGTCTTCTGATGTTTTAACATTTGGGAAAGATTTACAGCATTATTTCACCATGTTAGGTTTGTTAATTATCTTATTTTATTATTAATAAGATTAATGTTTAATATTCTACTTTTCAACTGCATTATTTAATGAAATCCACGCATGTATCTTCACGAATACTGATGTTCTCTCGCCGAATTATATCAAAATGTTAGGCGGATCATCTGTAGTTTCATTTTAATGTGTGTTTGTGTTTGTATGTGTGTGTTTGTGTTTATTCACGACCCCTTTTTGGATGTTTTCAGTGTTAATTGTAATGCATCGGTGAATGTTAGTTGTTATCTAATGTTTTCATAGAATTTCTAGCTTTATTCTCTCGAAAAAATATCTGCCAAACCTGAAAGGGCTAAAAATTATTGGAGTATGATACTAAACGTTCGGCGAAGCAATATAGCCGATAGCTGTTGAAGGTCATGACATCTAGCAAAAATATAAAATTATTTTTGCCGAGATTATATTTTGATTGTTATTTCTTCTATATGGTAGAAGACAGGACAATGGTAACTCAGATATTATAGAGCAAGTATCATGCAATGCAGTGGAGAAATGAAAGAATGCTACAATTTTAGATCTATGCCAACAAAAATATTTATTATGGAATCCAAGACTTCCTGATCATAAATACAAAAAATTAGAACAGCAGAGGATGTGGGATTTCTTGAATTTCCTGCCAGCCTCGGTGGGGAGGTAATGGGGCTTGGTGATGCAATGCTTTTCTCTGATTCATTGGGTAGAGTGGCAGGGACGATTTGAACCAGCGTGGTGCTATGTCTATTCTAAGCTACTTACCACATAATTTATATTTAATGATCTTATATTAACGTCCTAGCGGAGATTAGCTGTTGCTATTCCACCAATCAAGCAGGACACATACATAGACATCAACAAAACAACCATTTCCTGCAATATTGCCATCTATGACAGCTGAGACTCGAACTCAGGAGAGATAACAGCAACTAGATATGCTGTAACACTCAACAGCAGTCTAGTCCACTACTACCGTCTCGGTAACACATTAAAGATGCCACTAAGCATCCATACCCTGGCCAGGACTCGAACCTGGGACTCCGTAGTGGCAAGCCATCATTATATATCATGATCATCATAGCAAATTTAATATAGAATTAAAATATAAAGCATTGCCTCCCCAGATCGAGATCCGGGGTCAACCGAACAACCACGTCGCCCATCGAAAAAGTTAAACAATGTTTAAATATTAAACACTGAATCCTTAGGGGACTCGTCAGAATTTCTTGAATTTTTATTTTCTAGCGTCTCCCTCAAATAATGGTAGTTTAGTAATAAAAAAAAACTAACAAACATTGTTAAAACCAAAAATATGCACCACACAAGTTATTTTATCCAAAGAGTGAAAGGCGTATACTGCCGTCCTAAGGAAAAGCGTCCTATCTAGCATTTTGTTAGTTTTGATATATTGCAAGTTTTAGCTTTTCAACTAAGAATACAGTATTCTTGTTGATAACACATTCTGCAATCGCGGAACTTATAGAACAGTTCAGCTATTCATGTTACTAAGCTAAAAAGTTTTATCTTGGAATTAAAGGCATATAGGATTTATTTTTAGTACAATGCAATTAACATTTTGAATTATAAATATACTGTTATGAGCACTTAGAACAAACAATATAAAAGTTTTTCGCATTCTTGTTGTATATCCGCCATTCTTAATTAGAAAATAGTTAGAATACATGCAAATGGGACAGAAAATGTAATAACCTGAAAAATAAAATTTTTTGCAGATAGGACGTTTTTCCTTAGGACGGCAGTATAGTATTAGTTATTTATTGGTCTAATTTGTCTATACGCAATTTTCTTAAAAATTGTTAATATAGATAGAACTGAGTGGAGTGATAATCACAAGAACACAATTTGTGTTATACTGTAGTGTTTTAAAAACTTTTTTTATATGTAAAATACCGCACTAGGTTGTGCATAAAATCCTATTACCCATAGACATCAAGTCCTATTTTGGGAAGAAGTGAAATTGCATACATAAAGTAAATTAAACAATTATTTTAACAATTCTAAGAGGGTTTTTTATCTATTTGAATTGTAAAAAACGTATAACTGATAAAGAAAAAGAGTGTGTTTTTACATGTCTACCAGTGGTGTAGTAGTTAAATTTCTACAATGACAAACAAATTAAAATAAATATATATTATGGAGTGCAATAAGTGCAAAATTGCTAGTGATGAGCAAGCAGTCTTTGCATGTGATGGATGCAAAATATCTCTATGCAAAGTATGTGCAAACCTCACATCCTCAGAAACTAAAGTAATGCAATTAAAAGAACTATGAAATTCTTTTGCGAGGATTGTTTGAGCATGAATACAATTAAATTATTACTAGCCACTGTTAATGATAAGGCAACAATAATTGAAAGTTAAAGAAAACGATTTAGAACAGAAACTTGCGTATATGCAAACACAAAACAGCAGGGCACAGCCAACTCCTCACAAAGCCGATACAAACAACAGGGCCATAAGAAACAACACTACTCGAAAAGCTGACAGTCATCCTGAAACACACAAACAATTTTTGCCAAGTCAAACTGTACCAGCTAAATCTACTGCTGCTGATATAGTTAAAAATGGATACCCAGCGAAAGATGTAAACCTTATAACTCCGGCTAAACTAAGTCAAGGAAAAGATCGCCTGAGAGAATTGGAAGAAAAACAAAAACACATTATGGAGGAACTGATTAACTTAGAACAAGATAAAACCACAATAAAAGCTAATGAAGGGAGACTGGGATTTCAAGAAGTACGATACAAAAAGCGAAAGTATAATGTTGGAGATGGAGAATGCGATGGTGCGTTTCATGGCAAAAACGAAATGAACAGAAAAATCTGGTTATTTATAACCCGAGTCCCAGATGATGTGAATGAGGAAAAGATCAAATGTTATGTTGAAAATCGTGCAAGTACCAATGATGTTAAAGTTAAGAAATTACCTACATTTAACTCAAATCCTGATAACCAATCGTTCATGATAGGAGTGCAGCCTCATCTGCAGAGCATGATCTATGATACAAAATTCTGGCCTAGGAAAATAATTTTTGATCGTTTTGATTTCAAATGAGGTAAATGCTTCCTGGACCCACGTCATAACAGCATAGAGACAGAAGTAAGCTCCCAGCCAATCTCTTTTTTAAGCCCAGCAACGTAAAACAGCTATACCCAAACTTGCATGCACCCGATACAGGAAAATCAAGGAACATTTTAACATTGTATCGTCCAAACGTTTTAAACAGTCCAAATAGGGAGCAAAAAACAGCAAACGGAGTTGAAAAAAAAATCGTTACAATTTTCTATCAGAACGTACGTGGTCTTCGAACTAAACTAAATACATTCCATGAAAACCTTCTAGCGAATTCACATGATGCTTTGTGTATCTCAGAGTCTTGGCTAAATGATATAATTTACGACCAGGAACTTTCTGATCGCAAGTACCTTGTCTTTAGAAATGACAGGAACTATTTAGAGGCAGGTATTGATCGAGGAGGCGGTGTTTTGTGTTGTGTTAAAAAAAAAATACAAACCTATTCTCATCTGTAAAAGTGAAAGTACTGACTTTGAATGATTATGTGTTAAGCTGACTATAAAAGAAGTTGCTATTCTAATCTGCACTGTGTACATTAAATCAGGCAGCAATGCTGCAGTATATGAGGGTTTTCTAGATTCTTTTGAGGTTCATACTGAGCTTTTAACTGACCACCTATATTTCATTGGTGATTTCAAGGTTCCCGAAATGAATGGCATTACTTACGATTTTCCTAGTGGCTCTTCCAAGGCTAAATCAATTCATGAAATGATGTGTAGATATGACCTATACTCGATAAATAATGCTCTCAACCGGTATCACAACACACTGGATCTAGTCCTGACAAATGTGACGGAGGCAGCGGTTTCGGTTTCTGACTGCCCTCTTGTATCAGCTGACGAGTATCACCCTCCATTAGAAATTGACTTCAGACTGGGTATCAACACTTTTACAGAGATCTCAGCTAATAATGATATTACCCGCAATTATGACTTCAAAAAAGGGGACTATATCAAGCTTTACCATTTGCTAGGTCAGTGTGAATGGGCAGAAGTGATCAGTTGTAAAGACCCTGATGAATCAGTTAGCCTATTTTATGGTACCCTCTACAGCATATTAGATCAATGTATTCCACAGAAAAAACATTACAGGTCAAATAAATATCCTGTTTGGTATAGCTTATAAAGAAAGTCAAGGCTAAAAATTGAGCCCTAAAAAAATCCCTCATACAAAGAAAGATATAGAGATTTGCATAGAGAGGTCAAATACTTGTTAAGAAGGTATCATTCGAATTGTCCAAATACAATTTCAGTAAGAGTATTTCACTAATTAAAGCCTATCTAGAGACTCGAAGGCAAACCGTCAGACTAAATGGAATAACATCTGAGGAGTTATATATTAAGTCTGGAGTACCACAGGGCTCGATCCTGGGCCTTGTTCTATTCCTAATTTATATCAATGACTTGCCAGAAGCACTTGAGAAAGTCACTTGCATATTTTATGCTGATGATTCAACACTCCTAATGTCTGATTCTAACTTGGGTAACCTAATGTCGAAGTGTGATGATGTGCTCTCACATGCTGAAAAGTGATTTACATCCAATTATTTAACACTTAATGCAACTAAAACAATAGAAATGATCTCAAGTACACGCAATCTAAGGAATTTACCGAATAACCCCATAAATAGTAAATTTCTAGGAGTATTCATTGACCAATCTCTCCGTTGGGATGCACATATTGATTATGTTGCTGAACAAGCGACAAAAAAAAAAAATGTTGCCTGAGGCAAGTGGGCAAGTGTCTTCAAATGTGCTAAAAATAGCCTACTTTGCACTGTATTGTTCTCGATTGTCGTATGCCATCCGTGCTTGCGGGCGCTCTGCAGGTAAGAACCGACTTTTTGGTCTTCAAAGGAGAGCTGTTAGGATTGTGGGTGGTGTAAGGTACCGTGATGATACCAAATATCTGTTTACATCTCTCAACATACTTACCTTACTTTGCACATATGCATTAGAATGTCTTTCATACGTACATAATCATTTGAATGATTTTAATACCCATGCTGACCTGCATCAGTACGAGACCAGACACAGGGACAGTATATATCCTGAATTTATAAGGCTTACTCGGGGACAAACTGGTATTAAATACTACGGTATTAAAATATATAACATGTTACCTGATAATATGAAAATTCTGCCCCCAACAAAGTTCAGATCCACAATTAAAGACTTTTTTTATAAAAAACGCATTCTTCTCAAGAAATTGAATGTGAGATTACAAATATAGAAATGTGATTTTAACACAAGTAGACCATTATTATTGTTATTATTATTATTAATGATTTTTATGTAGCTTTTTATCCCATTTGCTGTAACTTCGTACATTTTTACATGAATTTTAAAGCTGTTGTGTTATTTTATATCTGTTTGTAAGTGCAACTCCATCTGATGTGTGTACAATTTTATAACTTTTAACATGAATAAATCTATCTATCTATCTATCTATATCGCGAATATTGAAAATGACATCAATAATGACCCAAAATAATTCTGGGACTATATAAAAAATATAAGAGCTAATTCAGGTATAGCCTATAAGTTCTCCTATAATGGTGAGAGTCTTGAGCATGATAAAGATATTGCAAATGCATACGCGGAATATTTTAAATCGGCTACACTGACAGTGCACTACCTCTGCAAGACACCAAATTTCCGAATTACAATCTTGATATTTTCAACATAACAAATGTAACTGTGTGGATGAAATAAAAGAATCAATTAAGTCTTTAAAACCCAGATCAGCTCTCGGTGTAGATGATATTCCTCCATATTTTTTCAAAGCCTACCTTGACATACTTGCCATCCCCCTGCAAATAATATTTAACAGATCCTTACAAAACAGTGTCTTTCCTGACAAATTCAAAATCGGGAGAGTGGTCCCCATACACAAGGCGGGAGACACTAGTGTAATCTCAAACTATTGGCCAATTACAATTCTCTCGTCGCGGGCTAAAATATTTGAACGTATTCTCTATAACAGAATCTATCCCCATGTATCACCAGTGTTACTAGAAGAGCAACATGGGTTTATCTGTAAAAAGTCTACCGTCACAAATTTGTGTGTATTTAGTGAGTATTTAGCAAATGAAGTCTCAGGCTCCCAAATAGACACTATTTATACCAACCTCGCTAAGGCTTTCGATAGAGTCAATCATAACGTGCTAATAAGGAAATTAAAGTCTTTCTCCTTTGATGAAGAACTATTGATCTTTTTAAGATCCTATTTGTCAGATCATACACAATTTGATAGATTCAAGAATAGTGATTCCAATATCTTCGTAGCAACTTCTGGCGTCCCTCAGGGGTCGATACTATACTGGGGCGTCTTTGCTGTTTGTCATATTTGTCAACGACATATCCAATTATATTAAACACGCAAAATTTGTTCTTTATGTGGACGATCTAAAAGCCTATCTGGTTATAAAAAGAGCAGAAGATGTCGCACGACTGCAAAGCGATATCGATTCAATCTCTGTATTCTGTAGAAATAATGATTTAGCCCTGAATGAGTCAAAATGTAAAGTAATATCTTTTAATAGGAAAAAAGATCCCATTTTACCTTTAATGAACATGTCATGAACTTGACTGCGGAGTGTAGTAGAAAACTGAGTTTTATTCTTAGAGCCTGTAAAGACTTTACCTAGAACACATGTATATTGCTCTTTAATTCATATGTTAAATATTGCTCTGTAATATGGAATCCTAGAACTCTCTTCCACACTGAAGTATTGGAAAAAATACAAAAAAGGTTTGTTAGGTCGCTACATCTGAGACGATATGGAGCTTGGCCCTTCTTAGTATCATACCATAGCCAACTTAATGATTTTAATATAACCGCGTTGAGCAAGCGTCGCGAAATGGCTCAAATTTTGTTTATATTTAATGTCTTACAATGTAATATTACTATACCTGATATACTGCCTGCAATAAATTTTAATGTACCGGATGTTCGTCTCAGGCGTAGGGACAATCTCTTCAAAATTTGCAACCTCAAATCGCCACTGAAAAATTCTTTGTCAGTCGTGAATAACCTTATAGGACGATTTGACATTGATATTTTTAATATTAGCAAGAGTAAACTACTTTCCTATCTGTGATACTATTTTGTGAAAAACCTTTCATGTCTCGTCGTGAGCTTACTCAGGAAGCTTTATTTATTGTTTTTAGTTGTATAATCTGTTGTATAATTTGTGTTACTAACCAGCCTGTCTATTACTGGGTATATGTAAATGGATTTTTTGTATCTGTATATATGCAGTATAAATAAACAAATAAATAAGCCTTGAAAAAAGTCTTAAATAAAAAAGGTGTCTCCATATTTACTTCTTCATCTCAGTATAGACTGGGTAATTATTTCAAAGGTAAAACGGTTTCCTGCTCGCTGACTTACCCCTGCAAATTCTCACATTTTATTGATGAGATTCATTAATGTTTTCGTTTTTTGAATTAGAGCAAGTTAAACAGAACAATTATTGTTTTCTAATTTTAATTATTATTGTTATGTATTCAATAAGAGATAGTCCTCAGAAAGTCAGTGATAAGTAATTATTTATAATCATTAAACTATCCAACGAATCATTATGAAATTCAGTAGTTGTCTGTCGAGGAGTAAACCACCATCGGCACTCGCTCTCCAAATTTTAGGCAGGCTGTCGCGGTAATATAATTGAGAGCCCCACAAGTGTGCCTTGTTGGAGTTACGCAGGCGCCAAGGCGCCGCAGTCAAGGCAGCCTCTTTGGCAGTTCGTGTACTTTCTACAATAATTGTTTGCCCTCTCAGGTACTGTTTTGTTAGTGTATAATATAAAATAAGAACACGATTATTTCTTCGTTTAAATCGCTCTAACCGTAACGGTCTTTTGCTCTGGGTAGCTGGAGTCGGCGATGTGTTCACGATCCAGATTGGTTTAATAAGACAACCCAATCAAAATTAACAATTTTATTTTCTTCAACAGGTAAAATATGCCGGTTTACATAATATATTGGTTACAGGTTATTGGTTATCAGGTCCGTATCTTTTACGGTTATTGGTAATCAGGTGAATTTATATCGTATGAGTGAGAGAGAAGACGAGAGTGTAATGTAGCGATGCGACAGGTAGGGATTATTTTGAAGGCGGAAACGGCGTCGGGCTAATAACCGTCAACCCAAGCAAGCTATCGGCTCAACACGCCTCTGTCAACTTATATTTGCTCTGGGTCAGTTATGTCATGACGACGGGATGGCGCCGGACTAAATAACATTCGGCTCAAGATTTGGTACTCGGCCAGAGAACTTTTCTAGGTCAAGTTATATTCGCTCCGGGGAGTCACGTCACCAAGTGCACACATCAGCAAAGTGTCTCGGCTCAGCTCGTCTTAGGCAATTTACGAGGATATGTACCCAGCGCTCTTCTCGATTCGTGGCTGGGCTTTTATACATGAACTATCCCTCCTTCTTGGAGACTGCTGTTGTCGGGTCGTGTGCAAATTTTAGTACATTTGAATATGAATCACTGTCGTATGGCAAATATGCACACAGCACTATACTGAAACTTATTAGTAATGGAGTATGACTTTAGAATGCTTCATTACATAACTCATAAATGGAACAATCAATAATTAGTTTCAATTTTTCGCAGTGTTTTCATTATATATTTGGTAATAAAATGTTTGAATATGAAAGCAAAATTTTAATAAATGTAGATAATACTAATTTTTTTACAATTTGCAAGCATAAATGCAGCAAGCAGGGAAACTGTTATATGTTATGCACTTGGCACATATTAGATAAAATAACTTGCCTGGTGTGTACACTTTTAGTTTTACCTATTATTATTCATATTTTCTTCAAAGATATATGGACGGGGGAGATCTTATAAATTTACTTCTATAGTAGGCAAAAGTTTAATGGATGTTTTAAACTAAACCTCGCTTCAAAATTTTATTAATAACTTTGGGCGTAATAGGTTCTTACTCAAAAATATGAAAATCTCTGGTTTTACTGGTCAGATTTGAGCCTAAGAACCTCTACATTGGTGCGAGATCTCAAGACGATAATATTTTCAAAATCGTTCCACATCACCTTCTGGACAATACTTTTAGCTCTGATTTGTTAAACTACACAAAAGTTGTTTTTTTCTCAAAAATATTTTCGGATTTAAAGGTGTAATAAGTGGATTTCTCTGTTTCTTTTTAAATTTTGAGCCTAGATTTAATTATTTTGACAGATCGATAGATAACTTTACTGTCCACAGTTTTTATTTCAAACATTTGTTTCCATTTTTTCAAGAAATAAAAGTTATTACGAAAAATCCTGTTTTTTCAAAATTCTCTTAGCTGTAGGTACTTATTCAGAATCATGGTATCTAGTGGCCTTCTACCTCAATTTGATGCAATTCGTCTCTGGTGCTTGGTCTATTATTGCAATAAACTAATGCGTGTGACTTTCTAACTCCTTGAATTGCGAATCGCATTGCCCCTGATAAACATATGAATATAGAATTCTATATTCATATGTTTAGGACAAGAAGACATCTTTAAAAATTAATAGCAATTGTATTGCACAATAAATGATTACAAATTTATTTATTTATTTATTCAATACATTTGTCCAACAGTACAAAAGAACCAATTACAGGACAAGAAAGCAACAGAACACAAAAAAAGTATATAAATACATAGCTGCTACTTACATACATATGAGTGACAAGCAATCTATAATTAATTATAAGTACACTACATGTTTGTGTTATTTTAACACTATGGGACGCTGCAATTCTTAAGAGAAGTATAAATTGTATCTATCGAACAGTCGAATGTATCACACGTATCACATACCGAATTGTAGGTAGAGCACATAACGAATATAGAAGACTTCAGCATTATATTGGTTCGCGCCGGTTGACAGTAAGATGTGAGTGGGTTGCGACTAGCGGCTCTTGGAACCAAGAAGTGCAATTGGCTTAGTGCAGGAGGGCAATCAACCCTGTTGTGTATGAGCGAATACAGGAATTTTACAGCGTAGAATTGCCTTCTAAATTGTAGTGAGTCGAAGTCGAACCTATTTAACAGATACGTTTGGTCCCAGCCTCTGTTTGGATAACTACAATCAGTGCGGAAGCAGAGAAATTTTAAAAATTTCCTCAGAAAAAAAAGCTTTTTCCAGCAAAGATTGTCATTGAGATCATTGATAAAAAGAGCGAAAAATAGCGGAGCTAAATTGGAGCCCTGTGGTACCCCTGATGTTATGGTATAGGGGTTAGACGTGAAACCATTGTAAGCAACATAATTAAGACGGTTTGACGAGTAGGAAGAGAAGAACTGAACAACTGGTAGAGCAGCCATACCATCGAAGTTTGGATAATAATAGCCAATGATCAATGCGATCGAATGCCTTGGAGAAGTCCGTGTATATCACATCCACCTGACCTCGCATGCCAAATAGACCATTTATAAAAAGAAGAATTGAAATACAATTAATTAAACATTGTTGTTAGTGCATGGGTGATTGATTACATATAAATAGTAACAATATTGTTATAATTTGGTACTTGTAGTATAGTCAAAGAGTAGAGTACCAATTAAGTATAATAGCAAATTAATGGAATTTAGTATTTTATTGGGCGTGTTATTATGAGAAAAGGTTTGATTTCATTTTTTATTTCGTTCCCTCATTATGTTTTATCATTCACAATATAATTCTTAGTGAAGGGCGGTGCCTAAATTGTAATAAATTCAGAGGGAGCTCATATCCGTGTAATCTTTGTGGCAAAATTTGCGTTTGCACCGTTCGGTGCTATACATGTTTTTCAGGGACTCATATGGAGAACCTGGAAAACTCAGGGAATTTAAAAATCTTTAAAAAAACTGGAATTATCAGGGAATTTTTTTAAATTGAATAAAAAATCAGGGAATTCTGCGTCACGGTATGGAAAACCATAGAGTTCTTAGGAATTTTCACTGATTCAATTCAATGCAATGCAATTACTTGATGCCAAAGAAAAAATTACTTGACTAAACAATATATGGAAATTAATATATTTGGTTATGGAAAACCTGGAAAATTCAGGGAATTTTTTCAGCTTCTCAGTCTGAACCCTGTTTTTGCAAAAAGTTATGTTTTTTGGAAAAATAAAAATAGTACGCTACACCAAAAATACAAATTAACACTAAATTTTTTCAAAATATTAAAGCAATACAAACTTAGATTGATATGTTTTCTTCTATTTTTCGCTTGTACAAATCTCGTAATTGTAATGGTCTAATTATAAGCTGTCGAGCACGGTGCGGCATTTTAGACTAATTTATTTCTGATTTCTAAGCAGCATATCCACTCTTAAAATTTCGTGAATACATTCTTTTTACTTTCCTCACTACCAAAGGGAAGTATTGTATTCATGATAAAATCACCCTCCGAAATTTCTTCGAATTTTCGCTTTTCAGACTTCAAATTTTCATTGGCATTATACCTAAATAAAATGAAATCATGAATAGCAGATGAAAGAGTTCTACATTGTTTAGGGGCCACTTAACAAACCCCCGTTACACAAACGTTCATTTGCAAACCACCCTAAAAGCGAACATATTTGTTGAATGGCCCCTTAAATATTATCTTAATTGTTTGAACATCTTTGTTGCAGGTTACTTATTAGTATCTTTGGGAAATGCGAAGCTCAAAATGTTAATAGCACTTGCTTTAATCAATTTACTTTCAAGACACCTACCAGACAAACATTCTTACTTATCATTAGATGCTCGCACCAAATTTGCTGAAAAAAGTCAACTTCCAGGAATACTAAGCCATTTCCTAGAACTTGCAGATGATTATATATATCCAAAATTATTGCAGATCGTACATTTACTGACTGAGAATTCAGATGAAGTTTGTAAGTTGCAAATAACGTAATAGAGAGTAAGATGTATTATACAATTACAAGGTTTAAAACAGTGCTTTGTAACTGCCATGTATAAATTTTAAAAAATAACATTTTCGTGACGGTGTTTTTATAACATTACGCTTTAGACATTTTAACGTTCAGTGCTTTGTAACTGCAATATATAAATTTAAAAAAGTAACATTTTCGTGACGGTGTTTTTATAACATTTCGCTTTATGGACGTTTTAACGTTCAGTGCTTTCTAACTGCCATATATAAATTTAAAAAAATAACATTTTCATGATGGTGTTTTTATAACATTTCACTTTATGGACGTTTTAACGTCCTTTGTGCTTATCGGCAATAGCATCCACTACCTGTTATTATTTTTCTTGATTAAATAGTTTCGTATATCAACGGATAGATAGACACCAAACCGACAGGCAGACATATGAAGCGAATTAAACATAATAAGTTCTGTCCGACTCAAATATCTTTTGAAATTTCGAACATTTGTGAAAATCGATAATTTTCTTAATATACATAGTTTGAAACATGCGTTCCATCAAATACCCTAGTAATATTTTACTCCAAAATTATAATAAGCTATAGTTTATATAAACCATGACTATTTACACACTTCTGTTGATCATCCTGTATGACGGATATGTGTCCCGATTTCAGTCGATTATTCTACCATTTTATTTTGCAGATATTACAAATTTGAAATGAGAGCAGTTAATTAAAACTGACTTTTGATGCTGTTGGTCAGAATATTCCCAATTACCACTGACAATTATTACATCAAATATCTAAACAACAAAATTGCAGGACAGCATATTGCTGTAATCCTAACTGATATCAACAAAGTATTCGACAGTGTATGGCATGGAGGTTTGCTGTATAAAATGGCAGTATAGAACTGTCCAAAATATCTTACGTACACTCACGAGCAAAAGTATTGCTTGTATTGAATTTTTCAAATAATTTATTACTCTCTTCTTTTTTTCTATTTTATTATTTAGAAAACATACTGTGTTTTCTATATTTCTGTATGACCTTATTATGGGATTGCGAGTGAGAAGGGTTAAACAGTTTTCGTGATACCTCAATTTTTCTTTCTATGAATTCTTCTATATATCCTTCTGCTACATTGGAAGAACGCCATCCTCCGTGCCTTTTCAGAATGAGAGTAAATCACCGCCGCTTTCCACCAACATGCTTGCCGAAGAATGCCTTAGTCCATGCCCGGTATATTCTCTGAGATTTTCTAGTTTTAGGTATTCTGCAACAATTTTCGGAACACCCACTGATGGTATGGCATCCAACATGTTGAGCGTAACACCTGCCGTTTCGATATGCAACAAATAATCTTCTGCTGTTCATATTTTTAGGTCGTAGAGCTGCATATTTTCGATAAAGTGTGCAGGGCCCAAATGTACATCCTTCCTTGGTAATAGTGAAACTTCTTCATGTATGAGTTTTTCCTGCTCGTAAAAACATGACAAGAAAGCGCTCATTATCTACCACATCGTCTTAATCTGAACGTATTAAATCATCTCTTCGACGCGCACCAAAGATCCCAAACACTAAAATTGCTTTTGCTAGTAGATATTGTTCATCTGGAGCTTCACATAAAAATTTGGTTACTTGTTCTGCTGTTAAAACTCTGGACTTTTTCGGTATATATCCTACAGTTTGACGCTTCAAGAAAGCAATAATTTTTGGATATATTTGATGTCAACATTTTCTGTTATGGTCAAACGACTTTTTAGCATTGAGAATCGACTCCATAAGTGTAAGATTCATACACTTTGCTTTTCCGACAAAGTAAACTGGAAATCACTTACAGTTTTGATTTTGTTCAGATTTCGCCATTCAGTAAAAACTTGATATTCGTGTTCATATCTTGACCTGGATTTTACTGGTAATAAATTCGCACTCGCTTGTGCCGCTTGCTCTAGCATGTTATTAGTAGAGGGTCCACACCTTCGAAAGCCGTCTAAATCGCCAAGTAACCCATTCCAGCAAGGTAAATAAATTTTGAGCTCGCATATCGAAAGAGGGTCCTAATGGGCATCCGAAATGGCTTGTTGGACTTTTTTTGGCGCTTGCACAACTTCTCCACAAGAAAATAAGATGGCGGAACGTTATTTCAAGAATGTGTGTTTTTAAACATATACCTCTCGCTAGAAAATTAACTACGTACGATATTGATGTGATTTTTTATATTTGTATACTACTGACATGAGCGCATATATCTGTACTGTTAGAATTTCAAAATCACTTACGATTTTTTTCTAAATAAATCCTAAATCACAGGAAGCAAATTTGTGTGTTTGAATTTTCGACGTGCGATCAACTATATTAAATGTTTAATTTTTTTATATATTATATGCGAATGAAATATGGTCTAAACATTTTTTTGCAAAAAAAATTAGCTCCATATCTTTTACAATTTTTGAGTTACAGACTTTTCAAATTAAACCATAATTAAGGTCCGTGATACTCCTATTACCATGCGGCTATTATCTCACGTACTGCTATGTGGTTAATTGTAATGCATCAAGATAGTAAGCCAATACATTTTTGATATTGTGTTATTATTATTTATAATTTTACAAAAATATTAATATGTAAAATGAAACTCATTTGGCATAGTATTTATTAGATCTATAGGTTATGAAGGTGTTGTATATGGAGATATTTATTATATATACCATCATTATACAATATAGAAATAAAATATAAACACGTACACAAAACGTGTAATTTATAAGTAATAATAATAATAATGCATAATTATACACAGCTCAGTAAGCATCGACAAAGCACTACTAGACTAGTAAGAATTACTGTCTGTTAAACACTGCTCTGTATTATTTCTGCCCTTAAAACAATTGTAGGAAAGGTCACATGCACATGCAACAGAACATCAACATTTTTAGTCACACTCTACTTTACAATTCCACTTTTTGTTTTTTTTTTACCACTTGTGGTTTTTTGTCATCATTTGTGAGTTTATTTGGTTATTCTCTATCAGATATCCAAATTTTCTGGAAGAGTGTGATGTGTTTTCTTAACCGTTTTTCAAGTCACCGAGGTAATTTGTTTAAAATCCAGAATTTTGTGTTAGGTAAGGAAAGTATAGGAGAATCTAAACCACTTCTTGTGAATAATTTTTACAATTAAAATTATTTTGCAGTAAGCAGGGTTTGACCCTGCTTCGCTAAGTACTTCAGTTGCAAGCTAAGCTAAGCATACCAAACTACTGAACTTAATGACCATTTCAAATGCAGTAAGTAAGCTCTCTTGTAGGACTTAGCGAAAGTATGTCTAATAACTTTATAAAAAATAAATGCTACCTTGGTGAATCTAATTAAACTCACTATGGCCATACAGATTCACATAGGTCTTATGACCATCTTCAATGACACGATCACCAATTGCATCGCAGTTATCTCCAAGATTAGTCAAACTGTTTAGATGGCCTGTTTGATTTAAGACAACTGTAACTGCTCACTTTTTCCCCTTCAGAAAGAATAACTGACAGGTCACACAATACATAGACTGCCAATAAACAATATTTACAATATTTTCTTCTTCATGTTTTTCACCTAATTATTTATTGGTTTCGTGAATACTATAAAATACCCTTTGTTGTCGTATACCCACAAAACTTGTAGTTTTTCTATTTTGGAAAAATTAAACATACCTTTCGTAAATATTCTTGTGTTCGTCTGTTCATCGCTGCACTTCAAATTTTATGCTAGGCGTGAGGAATCCAAGTTCACATTGTTGGGCAACATTTGTCCTTATTTACACCAATATTCAGGGCTTGTTTTCTTAAGTCATATCTTACTTTTTTTAAATCCGAAGTTTAGGTCAATTTTTATTTTTAAACTCAATTTATTAAAACTTATTAACGATTTCGTACTCTATTTGCAAGTCTAGATATACTGTCCTAAATCAAAATGACGTAACTTAAAATTTCTTAAGCAAATTGGACGTACTTCAAAGTTTCCTTGGTAAATGACCGGCTTTTTTCAATAATCAATAAACCATTATTTTTGCATCTGTCTCATAGAATTAAATTAAAATATAGAATGAAACTATTTAAAAAAATAAGATGTGCTGAGATTAGCGGCATAAAATGTCAAATATCTCAAGAAGAGCGTATAATGAAGTACGTCATTTTGGCTTAGGACGGCAGTATATTACATGTAACAAATTACATCATAATTTAAAACCACGTATTTATTGCACCGAAATAATTGTTTAATAATTTTCAGACAATGAGTGATCTAATGATCAAGAATAATATAACACCTAAATCAAATTAGGTATTAGACTAATATATGATCTATCCACAATTGCACAGAACGAGCCCTGCCGTAGCTGTCACGTTGCGCGCTAATAACAAGACATAATTACGGTCGAATTTAAAAATCCGTATCTCGAAAACTGTATAAGATATCGAGCTAATTTTTTGATCTTTATACCATATTTCATTCGTATGTAATAGATACAAAATTCGAATATTTAATATAGTTGCCCGCACGTCGAAATTTCAAACACACAAAGTTCGTTCATGTGATTTTGGATTTATTTAGAAAAAAACCATAAGTGATTTTGAAGGTCTATTAGTACAGATAGATGTGTTTGTAGTATATAGATATAAAAAATCAGATTGATATCGCAAGTAGTTAATTTTTTAGGAAGAGGTAAACGTTTAAAAACACAAATTCTTGAAATAACATTCGGCCATGTTTTTTTCTTGTGGAGAAGTTGCGCAAGCGCCAACAAAAGTCCAACAAGCCATTTCTGATGCCCCTAAGGACCCTCTTCCTGAATTCGTTTCCAAAAATCATTTACCTTGTTGGAATGGGTCATTTCAATTTTTAAAGCTTTGGACCCCTTACTATATCGGGAATTTCGGGATTTTGTATATGTATTTTATCGGCATAAATTTAACTGACAGAAAATAAACAATGCTGACAATGTAGTGTTTGGTATATATATGATGCGTTTCCATGGTTACTCTCAAATTATTTCAAAGGTGATTTGTATTAAATTAGTCTATGTTAGATAAGGTTGACAAGTCGTCAAGAAATATTACAGAAATTCATCCAAATATTCAAACATTTACGAATTAAAAATAGGTACATGTTAAATATCAGATAGCATATAGACTTTCTTAAATATAGTTTACTTTGCTGTATATTTATATTTTAAAGCCATATAATCAGTATTTTATTCTGCGCACAGAAAAAATTGAAGATCGGGAAAACTTTTCCCATGCGCTGTTTCCATGCGCTAGCCCGAAAAAGCCCATCTTACATTATTACTAATACAGATGAAAATAAGGCGTTTTCAAAGAAGTATAATAAAAAATAATTTACTGATTTATATTGTCTCCTGGTTTTTCCTTATACGTGTTTGTAATTCGAAAATCTGTCTGAAGGAATTGATAAAGAATTTCATAACGAACATTTTAAAAAAAGCATCTTAAAATCCATAATTTTACGATCTAAAAGTTGATTTGGGTGGAACACTACAGTTCTGTCCCACTGTGAGTTGTTTGGATCTTCGTTATCTTTCTCCCGCGGTCAGTTATTTTCATACCTCTATGGCACGTGATGGCTGGAACACACAGCATAAGATTTAATTTTTTACAACTGTGCAACACGGAAAATGTCCGTTTAGACTTTTGTATAGACCCTGGTTTATAAGAAGGTTTTAGCTGTATTTGATGATCAAGTATACTAAGGAGTTTGTCATGAGGTACGGTGTCAAATGCCTTTGCCAGGTCTAAGAACACAGCAATGCTCTTTTCGCCAACATTAAGGTGTGTAGTTATTTGACCCACAAGTTCACACATCGCATCACATGTACTATAGCCACCGACAAATCCAAATTGATTTTTTGATAGTATACTATTTTCATTGAAAAATTTTATCAGTCGAAGTTTAAGACATTTCTCAAATATTTTACCAAAGTTGTTCATTACACTTATAGGCCTAAAATTATTAATATCGTGTTTACTTCCTGCTTTGTGGATAGGACTAACAATTGTCGTTTTGAATTGAATTGGAACTGTGCCTGTTTTGAAAATTAGGTTTATAATATGTAGAAGTGGTTTTATAATAAAAATGTACAGGACCGGCTTTAAGTATTTTAAGCACTTCAACCATTCGTAGCAATGTCCTGCTTCAAATGCAAAGCTGTGGAAACCAAAGACGAACCTCTGGCCTCATGCGACAAATGCAATTGTAAATCTTGCCAACAATGTGCCAAGCTCTCTACCACCGAATATAGAGCAGCCGTTCTCAAATCAGCAAGATCACTGATTTATTTATGCTTAAACTGTAGATCAACCACTAACATAACTCAAGAAAATAAGTCTCTAAACGAAATTCAAACAGACATCAAGAAAATTTACAACAAACTAAGTGAACTGCTGAAATTCCAACAAAAAAATGTTTCTAACCCAGCCATAAATGATCAAATCGCCGAACCCCTTCAAAAGGATATAATAACTCTAAGGAGTGAATTGCTTCAAGAGATTTCTAACACTAAACAAAAAGTCTCAATTCTAAAAGAATCAAACTTGGACTTGATTAAACTTCTTACAAATGCCAGCACTCAACCTACTGTTAGTGTTGCTCCTCAAACTTCACTCCTACCGATCCCAAATACCCAGCCTTCTTTGCAAAAACAAATACCAAAAGTCCCGGTCATTAAGGAAAAATCGAACAAGCCTCAGGAACGAATGGGAAGAAATCACTCTAACCTGCCAGCCAACTGCAACCATAATAAGAATGGCAAAAATAATCAAGGGGAGACCCCAGTCAATCAAAACAATGACTTACAGTCATTTACCGTAGTAAGACGGAATCAACGGAAAACGAAACTAATAGGTACAAATACAGGAGGAACCAATGGTCATGTTAATGAACACGGTCTCGAGGGAAGAGAAACTGACGGGAAGTCCACAAACGAAAAAAACAAAAAAATTTGGCTGTTCTTATCAAGAGCAAAGGACCACGTCACGGAAGAAAAAGTGGAAAAATACATAAGGGAACGATCAATGAATGTATCAACAGATGTCTCAGTTAAGTTACTTAAAACTTTCCATAAATTAAAAGACAACAACTGCTTTTTAGTGGGAGTTGATCCCAGTCTAAAAGAAAAGGTATATGAAGTCTCTTTTTGGCCAAAGGGTATTGTCTTTGAAAGGTTTAACTTCAAAAGGGGCCAACACTTCCTGGACAACCCCCAACAAAGAAATGTTGGAGTGGAAGACAGTTCCTTCACTACTGATAATTCGGTTTTTCGAAGTCATTAAATGTATGTCCCACCAGGAAAGAGTCCTCAGATACAGAGGATCCCACCAACTCGGGTACCCATACTCCGCCTTCCGCTAAACACATTGAATTATCTTGCCTGTACCAAAATGTCCGCGGACTAAATACTAAGACAACTGAGTTCTTCACATCAACCTCAGATGCTGAATACCACATAATCGCCATCACCGAGACGTGGATCCAAAACAACATCTTTAATAGCGAGCTACTTGACCAGCGCTATGTAACATTCCGCTGTGACAGAGACCTTGGAGCCATGTGCGTGTCACGTGGAGGTGGGGTCCTTCTGGCCATATCAAATGAGTATAAAGCAATTCAACTTGACTTACAGCACTTTCATTCTACTATTCCCAAGGTAGATATTGCAGGTTGCAAACTTTATATCAAACACATTGTACTATTAATATTTGTATTATAAGGTTTGTTCCAACAGACAGAAAAACCAGTTCCGGAACTGTCGGGAGTATGCGCAATAAGAAATTAACGTTCCAAAATTCTTATTGCGCATACTCCCGACAGTTCCGGAACTGGTTTTTCTGTCTGTTGGAACAAACCTATACATTCCTCCAAATCTGAGTCTCAATGAATATCAATCACTATTTGAATGTTTTGAATCGGTGCTTACAGATGAGAGCAATGTACTTATAGTGGGGGACTTTAATCTCCCAGACCTTGCTAGGCATACATATAACCCTGACTTAGGCGAAAACAAGGTTCAAAATAAGGTTCAATCATTACATAACTTTATGAGTTTATTCAACCTAACACAATTTAATAACGTCCTCAACTCTAACTTACGTGTCTTAGATCTAGTCCTTTCAAATTTCAGCTGCAATATACTTCAGGAGTCCGTTCCCCTTGTGGAAATTGATCCATTCCATCCTGCATTGCACATCAGTTTGTCGCTGAACACCAACTCAGCTGACATTTTTCCTGTCAGTTTATCACATAAAAAATACAACTTTTATAAAGCCGATCTTCCTAAGCTCTATGAACTGATATTTAATATGGATTAGTCCATATTAAACAATTGTACATGTGCCAACACAGCATGCTCACTCTTTTATGAGATATTATACCCACTATTTGACACATGCGTTCCTCTATCGATATTTCATAAAAGGACATTTCCAGTGTGGTACACCTCAGATATCATAAAAAACATAAAGCGGAAGCATAGGATACACAAGAAATGGAAAAAATCCAAATTGCCCATTTACAAAGATCAATTTAATGAGATTCGTGCACTCACAAAGCAGCAAATTGCCACAGCATACAGGAATGGGCCTTTCCCTCAATTTTTTTTTATTGTGTTATTGGAAAGAGCCTATCAAAATATTACTAAAAATTAATTTTTATTTTTTTTCTGAGCGCATAAAATACCACAAAAAAAATACAAATGTTCCGTAAATGAACAGCAGTTTGAAACGATAGCTTTCGGGCGCCAATGTAACGTCATCATAAACTGCACCAATCAGTATGAGATTAAACGGCCGTCAGAATTAGCTATGAAGGTGCATTCAAAAAGAACCTCATTTCTCTGCCTTGCTTTCCACAACCTGCAATTCTATTGGTGCCTGAAGTACATTTATGAGGAACTACCAATAGAATCTCATATTGCAAAGTGGTAACGCTTAATTGTGAACGTGCGTTTATGACGCCCATTGACAGTGCCAAGAAGATATCTGTCATAAATCACGAGAGTGCAGCCCAGCGTGTTTACTTCTTGTTTGGTGTTATAGTATTAATTTCTTTTAAAAATATGAGTAAATGTGAAGACAGATTTGTAAAAGGTCCACTAAAAGAAAGAACAATATATACATACGTTAAAATGATCTTCGCAACAGAAAAATCCAGGAGCATTAGGTATAAACAATACCTGGAACTTTTACAACTTTCCACCATAATTTTCGAATTTCCAAATTTGTTGGAACTCGCAAAAATAACTTCGTACTATTTTCACTATTATTTGGACACACTGGTACAAAACAAACCTTTTTAAGCGGCATTTTATAATTAGAAGAGAGCAAAATTAATTTTCGTATCGAACGTAAACAATAGAAAGTGAGGTTATCGAATAAAGTTTGAACATTTCAGTACAGCGTTGCCAAATGAAACTGGCATTATACCATATGTGAACCAAATGAACAAAAATAGAGAATATAAATCTGATATATAGATTTTAGAAACTCATACAGTCAAAAGTTGATACAATTTTTGCTTTTATTTAGTGTCAGAGAAACGAAAAATACGTTGTAACGAAAAAATGCGCTATTCAAAGTAGACAATTGATAACGGAAATACGATGTTCATGTAAAAAGACATACATCTGGCAATAGAGGATCCTCATTAAGAATACGACTTTTATTGGTCTAATCAGTGTGACGTCACGCATGGCGCCTTAAAACTTACGTTTCAAATTACCTGAAATAAAACTGATTTTGTAATGTAAATATTTGGTAGAACGTAAAAAATTGGAAGAAACTAAATTAAAATAAAATTATATTGCAGTTTATTATATGGCTTGATTATAGTGAAGTAGTAAAATTCAGTCATGCGGGAAAGGCCCATTATTGTACTAAAGCTGAATCAAATATAATGTCTGACCTTAGTCAATTTTGGTCTTTCATCCAGTCAAAAAAAGCCACCTCCGATATACCAGGCATATTATCTTCTGGAGATCAGCATTACATGACCCCAAACGATATAGTAAACGCCTTTGCCAACTTCTTTATGAGCGTATATAACACGCCGTCAAATGCTGTCAGCATGTCTGTTGAGGACTCTATTAACAGTCCACATATTGTGGTAAATCACTTAACCAGAGATAATGACCTAAAGGCACTAAAAAAGCTAAAACCCAAATTAACTCAAGGCCCAGACAACATTCCGAGCTTTATTATTAAAGACTGTGCCGAAGCCTTCGCCACTCCCCTATGTATTATATTCAATCTCTCTCTGAAAACGAATACCTTCCCAATTAAATGGAAACTCGGAAGAATCAGACCAATCCTTAAAAAAGGCGACCCGGGCCTTGTTGACAATTATAGACCAATTTGCATGCTTTCCAACTTTGCAAAGGTTTTCGAGATGTGCCTATATGATGAAATATTTCCTCAAGTTAAATCCACTATCTCCCCATCGCAACATGGCTTCTATTCGTCAAGAAGCACCGTTACTAACCTTGTTTCATTCACAGAATTCGCAACTTCAACCCTAGACGCTCATAATCAATTTGACACAGTTTACACCGACTTCTCGAAGGCCTTCGACAGATTGGATCACACCATACTCTTAAATAAGCTACGTATCGTAGGATTCGACAAGGAACTCCTACTCTTTCTTCATTCTTATTTGTCAGATAGGGAACAATTTGTTGAATACAGAGGCCACCAATCACTTAGATTTACCGCTACCAGCGGTACCCCTCAAGGCAGTAACCTCGCTCCTCTGCTCTTCTCCCTATTCATCAACGATATCGGCAGACAAATTAGTAGCAATATTCGCTGATGATCTAAAAATCTATAGGTCTATCCAGTCATTGGCTGACTGTCTGGATCTACAGGAGGATCTGTACCGAGTTGATAAATGGTGTCTAGAAAATAGACTACCCCTCAACATTGAAAAATGTAATGTTATAACCTTTAGCCTAAAGCACAACAAAATTTTATTCAACTATACAATTCAGTCGATAAGCCTTGAGCGCTGCACAGTGCTTAAGGATCTTGGTATCACCATTGACTCCAAGCTATCATTCAATATGCACGTAGAAACTGTTACCAAGTCCGCACTAAAAATGTTAGGTTTTATCTTCAGAACCTGTCGATACTTTTCTAATGTTGCTTCACTTAAAACTTTATACTACTGTTATGTAAGATCTAAGCTGGAGTATGGTTCAACAGTATGGAGTCCTATATATAATGAGTACACATCTAAACTAGAGCAAATCCAAAGAAAATTCTTGAAATTCCTAGCTATGAAATTGGATGGGGTTTATCCTCATCAAGGTACAGATCAATCAGCTCTCCTCAGCAGATTTAACATTCCCTCACTTGAAGCTAGAAGAAAATATCTTTCTCTACAATTTTTATACAAGTTGTGTAACAATCTGATGGACTGTGCTGAGCTGACTGCTCAACTTAACCTACTGGTTCCCAGATTTAATACTAGGTCCACCTCACTATTTTACCTTACTAGGGCTAATACAAATCTGGGCTTTAGGTCCCCCCTCTATCGCATGTGCTCACTTTATAATCACCTATCAATCCATTTAGACATTTACCACAATGATCATCGTCAATATTCTAATAAAGTCAAAGAATTGCTTTTATCTCATCAATAACGAGCCTCTCATAATCAAGAATTATGGTTAGTAATGCGTGCCGTATGCATCCAGATGACAGTTGGGCTATTAATAATCTTTTATTTTTAATTTTTAAACTGATTGTAACATTCAATTATTATGTTCTTATTTGTACTGTTCTCCTTAATTGTCTTGTAAATGGGATTTTCCTGTTAGTCAATAAAGCTTATTATTATTATTATTATTATTAAAAATATGCATGTCTTTTATGATTTTTGATGGCACTCCATCAATCCCAGGAGCACTATTATTCTTTAGTAAATGTATATGATTAATAAGTTCATTGTGGTTAACTGGGTAGAGAAACATAGACGAATTAGAAATGTGACTTAAGTATACTTCATTTACAGATTTGATTTGGTCTACCATGCGTTTGCCTATATTTATAAAAAAATTGTTACAATGATTAGCCATTTCTTTATCAGTTTCAAATTTAACGTCATCCAGTAGGATGTTTATATTGCGGTGTAGCTTATATTGATTTTTTAATTCTTCACTATGGTATTGCAATAATCTTTTTTTCATTTTATCACGTTGCGTTATTGAATTTTTATTCCATTGGTGATCCATGGCTTTTTTTTCTTTGTTCAGGGATATTTATTATTTTTGTGTTTTTTGCTTGCCCATAACAATGCAGGAATATTTTATAGAAGGCATCAGTTGCTACTGCCGAATTAGAAGTATTTATTACAGACTGCCAATCTTGAGTTTGTAATAGATTTATTAATTTGTCATAATTTATTTTTTGAATTTTTGTCTCTTTTTGGTTTTTATCAATTTATTAGTAGTCTGGTTTACTTGTTTTAAAAATATGTTTAACATTATTGGGTAGTGATCAGTTAAGTCCGAGTTTAGTACAAATGATTGATACCAAATACGCTCAGAATTTAATTTCCTTCTTAGAAATATATGGTCAATACATGATGCTGTCGTTGATGTTACTCTCGTAGGACAAGTAATAAATGGCGAGAAACCATATTCATTCAAAGTAGATAGATATAAATTAATATGCTCATTGTTATTATCACATATATTTAGGTTAATATCTCCAATAACGATTTCTATTTGGCTTTTTAACGTACCTATTTGATTGAATCAAATAGGTATAGCAAGTAATTAATTAGTTATACTTTTATTAATGGCATCAATGAGTTACACATTGTAAAAGGAGGAGGGTCCTTAAGGCCGGTTTTCGGCCTAATTTATTATATTGAACAAAAAATTAAAAAAAAAATTGTTCCATATTTACTTTGAATATCTAATCAATTCCACAACAAACAGAAACATTTCCAACCCCCCAGTTAATTACGACCCCCCCCCCCCCTAACATATATTCTTGAGTTTAATTCATAATACTACTGTATATATGTTCTCTCAAGTCACTGAAGTAACTCCTTGAAAATTCAGAGTTTTATATTTCCACAGTAGTTAAAATTGTTAAAATCTTAATTTATGAAAACATTTATTAACGTACCTATTTGTCCTCAATTTAGGTAAATTATTTTTGTATCGTGATGCGTTAAACTCTCTAATTACAAGACTAGAACCAACATGGAGGGAGAGATATCCCAGTATAAAACCACCTATAATACCCATTGAAAATGTATTATATTATGAAGAGTCGTCAGATATCATATGTAAGCTGTTAGACAAATTTTCAAAAAATAAAAATGGGATGGAGATTGAGAATGTCAAGAATATTACAGTTTTCTCTTTATGGTAAATATTTGTTTTGATTAGGTAGGTTGAAATCTTAAATTTAAACCCTATTGAAACCTAAAAGAGGGGTGAGGTAAAATCTAACTAACTCAAATAATAATTAAGAACACATACAGTATACCTACACAGTGGCTGAGTCAGGTAGAAGGCATAGGTGCACATGCCCCCCCCCCCCCCCCCTCCCTGTTGTTTATTTGACAAAAATTGTATTTCTATATTTAATATATATTTCATAATGCTGCTCTCATAAGTAGGAAATGCCAAAATAAAATAACAAAATGCTGCTGAGAAATGGTACGAGGTAAAAAAAGGTTAAAGTTGTACAGTGTCCTGGCCAACGAAACAACTGATGTTTTTTTATTTTCCATCAGCTGTCATTCTGCTTTGAATATATTTAACCTTCTGCTTGAGGTCAACCATAAGTTAGAAGAGATTAAATGGTCTGAGTTTGCTGAACATCAATATTGATGTAAAAATAGTTCCCGAAGAGATCATTTTAGACACATTTTCAGAAAAACATGCTAGTAAACTTCAGCTGGAATTTATGCAAAATAATTTATTTCCTATTAATATATACAGGGTGTCCCGTAATAACGTGCAAAAAAATTTAACTACCAATTCCCTGTCAAAAATGAAGGAGGGTTCTTCATATAAAAATTTTCAAAATAAGCCTCTCTTGTCCAGCTACACCCCCTTAAGGGGGCGTGCAAAAGAACGATTTATAATTTCTATCTGAAAAAGCCTACTATGCGATAGACGAGTATTTCAATGATGGTGATATAAAATGATTATATTGAGTTCTAAATAAAATATTTATATTAATTCCCAATTATTTTAATTCTGTTTGTCTGTGCAAACTGTATTATGTTGTATTTAAGTGTTTTTGCTTTATACATTGTCTGTATTAAAATTTTAGTAACTTAGTTATTTAGTAATTTAGTAATAGGTACACATATAATACGTTCAACACCCACTGGGTATTTTGTAATTATTTATACATTGAACTAATAAAGACTAATCTAATCTATTTTCGACACGAACAATAGAAGTCCATGTTCCACGAATCCTGAATCACTTCCTATGTGCATTGTTATTTAGTGTTTCCCTTTTGCTGTTGACATTTTTAATCCTGTTGACCAATCTTCCATATGGCCTTGATGAACACTTTTTATTTTCTTATGTTGCCAAGATTTCGTTACACTATGGCTTTCATTCAACCACGTCTCATCCAAATAATAGCATTTTCTTCCTCTTTCACGAGCAGCTCTCATTGCTCGAATGTAATTTCTTCGGAAACAAATAATATCATCTCTCTCAAGTAAGAGTCTATTCCTCTTTCTTTTTGCAAAAAATACAAAGTTCATATCATGTAAACATTTTTTAGCGTCGATTTGCACATTTTGGGTATATCTTTATCTTCATTGAAGGACTGTAAAATTTACAGTAGGGATTTTATTATCATAGAAAAATGTATGAACTTTACAGCGAATTTCATTTTTCTTGAATTTGTCTAATATTTCTTCCAGGCCTCGCTTTAGGTTTCTGAATATCCCCTTCATTTTTTTCTTCTCTCAAAATTCTTTAAATGGTCCGCTCACTCACGCCGATATACCAGCCATGTTAATTAAACCTGTTAATCCTGATTTCTGTACCATCGGACAATTTTTCTCCAATGCATGATATACAATCAAAATAATTTTCTTCTCTTTTTTTAGGGGTATGAACTTCTACTACTTCTTTTGGACAACCGGGAACTGCTTCCATTTTTTCAAAAAATATTACGATATCGCACAATTACACTTATTTTCGCTAAAGCACTAACAAAATAAAATGTTAAGGCACTATAATACAACAAATAAGTGGTTTATAAACAACAAATTAATATTTTTAAAAGTGAATTATTTATTATTTGTTTGCTTATAGTAATGAACATATTCTTACATTACACCCTTTTAAGGGTGCATAGCTGGACACGAAAGGCTTATTTTGAAAATTTTTATATGAGGGACCCACCTTCAATTTCGATAAGGAATTAGTAGTTAAATTTTTTGTACGTTATTACGGGACACCCTGTATAGTACAGCAAGAGGCATACAATTATGTGACTCATTTGTATAAAGAAAGTCATAGGTATTTAGTTTGACAGAAGTAGAATCAATTTAATGCATATCTCGCAACAAGCTTTAAAGTTAAATCAGCATTGATAAAATGATGTTATTAGTTTGATTCACGTAATATTTATTTTCTTCGTTTTGATACATTTTAATAAAAGCTTGTAGGCGAAGCGACGACCGCCCAAAATTCTGTCTGTAAGATGTCAGGATGAAAAATGATCGAATTTATCTATTTATATTCAAAGGGTAACATAACCATTCGCACAAAATTATCAAATCAATAATATAGTTGTACAAGAACCATGTGCCAGCATTTTTTTAGAACCAAGAGATCCCCTTTGAAAGTCGTCTCTTAAAAGTAAAAAATAAACAAACGACTTTCAAAGTGGATTTCTCGATTAGAATTCTTACGAGTGTACTTTTTTAACATTTCTTTTGTACTTTTTGGAAGATATTCTTTATTCTAAAATTGCATCACATTTATTTCTATGCGACTAATGTTTAAAAACTTTTAAAAAAGTCAAAATATTTCATTAATCGTGACTATGTCGGATCTCTCATAAAAAATCAGTGTGCTCTAAATGCGGCCATCTTAGAGGTGGCACACTAACGTAGCTGGATAGAGAATTGTTTGACACCGAAAAGCTACTCCTTTATGTCAATCTGCCAGGGGTTTGCGGCTAGGCAGACAGTGGCAAACCAAGTTTTTCTTTAATTACTAACCCATCAATATCTTCCTATATAAGTATGACTCACATAGGTGAAACAAAAATCTTGCAACCGGAAGTCACTTGCAAAAAAATGGCACTTTCGACGATAGCACTGTGCTACAGTTCACTTCATATTTATACGGCACATAAAAAACTCAAAGCTGCCGACCGAGGGCATGCTTTATTTTGCTATACTGTATTATATAATAAATATAATATATTACTTAATAGATAAAACATCATTACTCGTATGTAAAGTATGTTCTGGCATGATTAAGACAAGAAATAAATGGAAGCACACCTCTTTTAATTAAAATTTTTAACTCTTGTGATATAGTTAAGCATATGTCAGAATCACTTTTAAAAAACTAGAGAACAAAAAAACGACAGAGGATATATATGATATCAGCATATTCATTTTAAAACAAGTTGCTAACTCACTAACTGAACCGTTAACTGATATAATTAATGCTTCTTTAGCATCAGCCATCTTTCCCTCCAAATTAAAAATTGAGAGAATTTGTCCTATTTTTAAGAAAGGGTACAGCTCAGAACCGCAAAACTATAGACAAATTTCTATACTCCCAGCCTTCTCTAAAATATTAGAATCAGTAATATCCAATAACCTAATAGACTACTTAGAATTAAATAAGGTATTATACATGCAGCAGTTTGGATTCAGAAAGGGTGTTACATGCTCTGATGCAATGTTATCATTAACAACCTCCATAAAAAATGGATTTGAAAATAAAAAACAATGCTTAGGAATATTTACAGACCTAACAGCTGCGTTTGATAGTGTTGACCATAATATTTTACTAAATAAACTAAGTCTGTAGGGAATTAGGGGCTAGAGCTATTTAAATCTTATCTAAATAATGGAACGCAGCTAGTGGAGTGGGGTGCACAGAGAAGTGCACTGCTACAAATTAAAAGGGGAGTTCCCCATGGCTCGGTCCTAGGGCCCATATTTTTTCTTGTCTACATTAATGATCTACCACAGAGCATAAATAATTTTAACACTACAGCTGCAGGCCCGACGAGAGGGGGGGTCGGTGGTGTTTCCCCCCGGGTTCGGCGATATTTGAGGGGGCCCGGTGGTTTTGAGGGGGCCCGGGTGTCATCCGAAGTTGAAAATTAGAATTTGCATTCGGTAAAATGAGAGAGGTATACTTTTAAATGGTTGATAAGAATAATGAGTCTTGTATTGTATATCCTTAGGGAATATTACCTTTCCAAAATTGTCACCGAGCTAAATATTGAAACTTAAGGAATATCACCCCTCCGCTGTTCCAAAATTTCGATTGAGGATTGAGACAGATATTGAAATTAGATTGTAGGGAATAATCCCCCCCCTCTTCGAAATTTTAGGAGACGGTGGGATGACAGTTGCAGACCGCTATTTAAATCGTTGAAGATAATGTCTCTGTTTTCAGTTATAGTGTATGAGACTATTTTGTACATCAAACAAAATAAAAATAAGTATACTACCTATGAAGAGATACATCAGCATGCCACGAGGAATAAACCTCATAACACCTCAGCATAGACTCGAAAATAATAATTCCATATAGGTATTATAGTTTATTCAACACATTGCCTAGACACTTCCGGAATCTTCCAGTGAGTCAGTTCAAAAGTAAACAAGAGAATTTTAACAGAAAATCGCTTATATAATATACAGGAATTTTACCAGTTAATTGCTTAAAATGGGAACATTTTCTAGCTAGTAATTCTTTGTAAGTTTGTCACTATATGTACTGTCTGTCCTTTACTATTGTGTACTGTATTCTATATTACCATTTTAACTTTATACGTAAGTTCTGTTTCTTGACCTGTCTCTTAAATGTAATATTTTCTGAAGACCAATAAAAATTATTATTATTATTATGACCCCTAACTAGAATGTCATACCCAGGGAACTGATAAACAGAGGCGTACTTTGAATTTATCTGCCATTGTCACGAATGACGGGCAGTGCGTCCACCAGTGCAAAAAATATTCTTATCTTGTCGCCAAACCGAGTAAGATTTTTTAATTTACCAGAAATGTCATTAAGTTTCTAATGAAAACACGATTTTTAAATTTCCAGTGTTATTTTGTTAAAAAATTAGGAGTACAGCTCTGTAATACTCTTGTCAGCAGTAATAGCGCTTACTTTGATAGTTAGATGGCCGGTTTTTGAGGCATTTTTTATGTGCACTAAACAAGTGGAGACAACTATACTATATTATTGATTTGATTGTTTCATCTTGACATTTTATCAGGTAGTAAAAGTCTGACTTTTTGAAATGCCTCAAAATTCACAGTATAGTGACCCAATTGACTGAAAATTGAATTTTGACCAATTTTCAAAAAAAGTTTGAAAAATGTTCCGTTATCAAGACATTTTACAAGATTACTCAAGAACAGTAGGGCATACGGGGTCAAAAATATATAAATAGACATGTAATTTTTGATAACCTACCTAACGATATAGCATTCATCACATTTGGCTCTGGTGGCACATTCTCTATGCTTATCTTGCTGTAGCCTATATCTAGACTGGCTTATAAATACACTGAAGTTATTTGTTATAGGAGTCTCCAGTATGTTTATCGTCTATTTGTTAAGAGTAGACATAAAGCTATAGGGAGAAATAATATATTAGTAATTACAATCAGATTGATGGAATTATTTCCGAACATGGAAATTGTTAAAAGTGGTTTAGCAGAAGGTAAGGTAACTCACACGTATGTATCTTTGTAATAAATAAAAAAGATTTAAGACCATTGATTTGGTTTTCGGTTTAGATAATGAAGCCGTAAAAATGACAAAACCTCGAAATTCTTGAGCAGTGAATGGTTTTTTTATTCCTTCTGTAATATATTCTTCGGACTGTAAATTAATGTTAAAAAACTCCTGATGTGGCTTTTTATTTAGGGGCGTTTCCCACCCCTTCCAAGAGGGAGCTGGACCAAAAATAAAAAGTAACTAATGAATATTTTACACATTATAACGATTTGAAAATTGCAATATTATTATTATTGAAATATTGGTACTTCGAAATTGTTCTTCATAAATAACTCAAAAAGTGGTAATGAGAAAGTCGCATGGGCTAAAAAAGAAGACTGTAAAATGACAAATAGTTACTTTGGTTTTTCCTTATTTTTGTATGGTGAATTGTTCTAAAAATATGACAGCACGGAGATGTTTATATAAGTCAAGATATAATATTTACATCTCGTATATTTGAAAAATAATCAGTTAACAATACATATGATAGGAATTAAGGATCTTGAAGTTCTCTTTGAAGCAAGTTTCCTTTAAATCCCTAGGGCTCTAAATAAAACTTTAACTCTACCTCTTCGACGACGTCCGATAATAAGGAATGAACATGCACGGCAGAACCCCAAACAACTGTCATAAAATCAAATGAACATTCCAAAGCCGATCAGGATCAGAATATTTCTATATTACATTTAAATATACAGTGTATTGATTGATTGATTGATTGATTGATTTGCCAGCGTAAGGTGGGCATTGCTGCCAATTCCGGTGCAGGGAGATTTGTTCCACCACGCAGCCCGATCGCCCACCGATTATCCCACCGTGTGCCAGAACAAACCCCCAGTGCTTTTATATACCGCCGGACCAGCTGCATACGCTGGATTGGACATTGGACATGCTTGTTGTCAGCAGCGAGAGCCGCATGACGCATGGGGTAGGAGTATAGGATGGACCGTGTAGGTGTTTGTGAGATGTTTCTTCTTGTTTTCCTTCTGTCTTCATCGGATGGAAAGTGTAGGCGCTTGTGAGATGCTTCTTTTAGGTTTTCGTGCTTCTTTTTACTTTCAGGTTTTTGTGATATGCTTCTTCTTAGTTTCTGTCTGTGATCATCTTCTCTCCTATTCTACTTCTGAGTTTTCTGTTTCTTCTGTTTCTGAGTCTGGCAGTGTGTATATCCTTGATATTTCTTTATTGTATTCCATTTTTTGTTGTGCAAACTTTTCCCAGTGTGTATAATCCTTTCCTAGCTTATTCATAATTCTCTCGATTGTTGTAATCCATGTGTAGCATGGCCTCCCTATTTTCAGTTTGTTGCTGTTCATTCGCAGCGCTTTCTTCAGTAGGTGTGTCGTGTCCCGTCTTTGGCCATGTCTCCAGTATTTCATTGCGTATGATTCTATTCTTTTGATTATTGTTCTTCCCTCTAGTAATGTTGACGTTTTCTGTCGTTTTTGTGGTTTTCCTGTTTTTGCTAGCAGTTGGATAATGTCCCTTTCAGCTCTTCTCAGGCTTCTTCGGTTGGCCTTTATCGTTGCTGCGTTTTTGACTCCATATATCATCGTAGTAGGCATTATGATGGTCGTGTATACCTTTTTGGTTAGGCACCATGGTGGTTTGTTGTCCTCAATGAAGGGTAGTAGAGCTCTTGTGACTCTGTAGGCTGTTCTGACTTGGTCCAGGACTGTGGTGAATAGTCGGGGGGATAGGGGACATCCTTGTTTGACTCCTATATTCTTCATTTTTGATTCCGTCGTCTGTCCAAACCATTGTATTGCAGTGTTTTCGTGTAGGCATGCTTTTATTATTCTGTTTATTAAGTATTGCGGTACTCCCCTGTTGAGCAAAGTGTTGACTATAGCCTCATGCCTTATAGTATCAAATGCCTTTTGGAGGTCAATTGAGACTATATATAGTTTTGTTCCTTCTTTCCACTTTTCTTCCAGGATCCGTCTGGTGGTGTACATGTGGTCGTCTGTCGATCTACCCTTGATAAATGCCGTTTGATAATCTGGTAGTTCGCCGATGTATTTTTCCATTTCTCTGAGGAGGAATTGTGCGTAGTATTTATACCCTACACTGCCGAGTGTTATTCTTCTGTAATCGTCCACGTTTTGTGGTGATTTGATTTTAGGGAGCGGTATCTGTATGGTTGTATTCCATTCCTCAGGCAGGGGTGTGGTTTCCGTCCATGCGTTGGTGATGATTTCTAGGATTAGCTGTTTTATGTTGTCCGGTCCATAGTATACTAGTTCGTTATTTATTTTATCTATTCCCGGGGCCGTGTTTCTTTTAGCTCTGGCCATTATTTCTAGTAGTTCGTCTTTTGACGGTGGCTTTCCCAGAGGCCAGTGGTCCATTTCTTGTATTGGTTCTATTTGACTTCTCTCTGCGTTTCCTTCTTCTAGTTTCCTGACCCAATGCTGCAGTGGTATGTATTTTCTTGACTGCGTATTGTTGTTTCTCCTGTATGTTTTGGGGTGTCTAAAGGTTTGGTTTAATCTCTGTCCTGCTGGAGTGGATTCTATGTTTTCGAAGAATTCCCTGCATTTTTATTTTTTTTTTCTGTTCGTGCCTCCTCTCTGTGTCTCTTCTTTCTTTTCTCGCTTCTATTATCTTTTTGTCTATGTTTGGTGTATATTGTTTTCCTGTGGCCTTTATTTTCTTTAGTTTTTCGTAATTTCTTTTCGTGTCTTTTCTTTTTGGGCTCATAGGGGATTTGTTCCTTTTCAACGTTTTCCTCGCCGCTATTTTGATTTTTAAACCCATTGTTGACCAATTTAGTTCCTTTCCTGTTAACTGTTTTTCTATCTCCTCCTGGTATTTCTTTTTTATTCCTTTGTTTTGTAGCAGTGAGATGTTCCATGTGTCATTTGCTGTTTTGTTGTATCTTTTTTTTCTTTTTTTCTTCTTGTTTCTTTATTACTAGTGTTCCATATAATATTTTGTGATCTGTTTTGACGTTTGTTGCTTGTTTTGCCTTCATATTTTTTACCCTGTCCCTTATTTTTCTATCCACTAGGATATGGTCTATTTGAGGGTTGATGTTTCCTTTATTCCAGGTATTAAGGCAGGTTAGGTTCTTGCTCCATGTGTTTCTAACTGTTAGATCTAACAGATGTGTCAAGTTTTTTAGCAAGCTTCCATTATCGTTTGTCCATGTGTGAAGTAAGGTTTTTCCTATGATATTCTTGTCTTCATGTGTTTGGTCGTCCTTTCCTATATGCGCGTTGAAGTCTCCTAGTATTATTGTGTTCATTTTTCTATTCCTATTTCTTCTAGTCTCTTGGGTAATCTGCCTGAATACTCGTCCTGTCCGTTTGTCGGTGGGCACATGTACTCCTAGTATGCATATGTTTTCCTTTCCAATCCAATCCAATACATTTAAATATACAGTGTATTAGGAAAAAAATACAGAAACCAGAGGTATTCCTCAAAGAAAACAAATATGAAATACTATGCCTTAATGAACACTAGTTAACCAAGAATGAATTGGAAACAATAATAATCTTGGATTATCGTGCCGTCTCTGACTTCTGTATGATAGAGAGAAAGCATGGTGGTGTAAGTATATTCAGTAAGATTAATAATGCAGAGTGTTCGCCAGTTAAGACGGATAAAATATCAGTAGAGCTACATTGTGAAATATCAGGTATTGTTCTTGAAAATATGCAGATAATCACTTTATATAGATCACCTATGGGTGACTTTAACGTTTTCTTAGAAAAAATAAGTGCACTACTAGACAAACTTTACAGTACTATGGGGATTATTCTAACAGGTGATTTTAACGTAAAATTCAATACAGGTAACCCAAAAGCTTTACAACTTTGTAACCTTTTGGACTCGTATGGACTGCACCGAACAATAAATCAAAATACAAGGCATAGCTCATGCCTTGATAATATATTTACAAACCTTCCAACGAACAGCTATTCTGCTAAAATTGTTGACACAAATCTGTCAGACCACCTAGGTATCTCCATTAATTTCGACATGGCAAAGAAGACAGCTAAAAGTAACGCGAGAGTAAGCTATAGGCCTATCACAGACTATGGACTACGTCAGCTCTATAACCAAATTTAAAACATCGACTGGGATTTTATCAATGACCCAGACGTAAACTGTGATGAAAAACTAGACATATTTATAAACTTAATAATAGAAGCTGTTGAGGTAACCTTTCCTATGAAAACCAAGTCTGCTGGCACTTTTGGTTCCGGAAAAAATTTGAGTGGTATAATGAGAATCTAAGGCAAATGCGCGATACTTTAAACTTTTTAAACGAAGTAAACAAATCAAATCTCAAAATAATAACAAAAGAAACAGTAATAAAATATAAGAATAAACAGCTCCAAACGCAGAGCACACGATGAATATATCAGAAACGCTAGCAACTCACAACGTGCCATGTGGGATATCATTAAAAGTAATAGTCAAAAACCAAAGTCCCCTCGAGGCAGAGAATTAAGTGCCAACGACTTCAATAATTTTTTTATAAACATAGCTGACGGGGCTATCAAGGGTGTAAATAAAGACCCATTATAGACTACATTAAAACAAATGAAAAATCAGAATTCAAATTCAACTTATTATGAAATAAGGGTGAAAAAATAGCAAGAGCAAAGATCATTATGGCATTACAGTCAAAATTGTCAAAACTTTGACAAACTTAATATATATGCCAATGACTAAACTAATAAATCTATGTATAAAAGCCAATAAATTTCCAAATAACTTAAAAATAACAAGAGTAGTTTCTATTTACAAGAAGGGGTCCTACGAAGAACCATCAAATTACAGACCGAATCTCTTTTAAAAATACAAATAGTGGAATTTTTTGAGAACAATCTATTCAGTCCATGCCAAAACGGGTTCAGAAACTGCAAATCGACATCAACAGCAATTAATAACCTTACTAAATTAATCAATGACAGGCTTGAAAAGCGTTTGTTTACATTTGCCTCTTTTTATGTGACAAAAGCCTTTGACAGTGTGTCTCATGTTACACTTATAAGGAAATTATCTGCATATGGTTTTGATGAGAACAGCTTAAATCTTGTTAAATCATACCTCACAGAAAGGTGTCAATATGTGACATACAATAACACACGTTCTAATGAAAAAACTGTCCTACATGGAGTTCCGCAGGGCTCGGTGCTAGGTCCCGCTTTTTTCATAATTTATATTAACGATTTGCTTTCACAAAAAGTTTCGTTTAAAATAAGAATCAAACTTATGGTGTCACGAGCTAATGCATGAACGACTTTTTCCTTGCGTTTCGGTACAAATGCAAAAAACGTTTTAGAGGGCAAAGATGCAACTGTGATCTCAATGCAAATCTAATTTTATTTGCAGATGAGACAACAGAGATCCAACAAGATTTATCGCTTGATCTTGTCAAGACTAAATCTATGAACAAACCATCAAATATCAAAACCTGGTATGCTGCTAACATACTAGGAATAAATGATAGCAAGACACATCTTACATTTAGCTTTCGACCTACAAAAAAACCACAACAAAGAGACAAAAACCGAATCAGTAAAATTCTTATGCGTCCACCTAGATCCTAAGCTGACTTGGGAAAACCACGTGGATAACCTCTCAACAAAGATTTCGAGAAGCATTTATTTAGTCAAGAACCTAGCGAATACAGTCAGCCAAGAAGTTCTGATAGCAGCATACTATGCTCACATACACTCAAATATAAATTACGCCAACCTTAATTGGGGACACTCTGCCCGTGCATCAAGAATATTTGGACTAAAAAGGAGATGCATCAGAATTATAGATAAATTGAAATAGCGAGATTGCTCTCGGCAAACTTTCAAAAAACTCAATATATTTACGCTACCATGCATTTTTATACTAGAATGCCTTATACATACAAAGAAAAATGAACATTTACTCAACAAACATAGATGTCCACAATTATGAAACAAGAAATAATAATAATGTCGTACCAAACTTTCACAGGCTGTCAAGAAACAGAGACGGTAGGTACTGGTTATCATTGCACGAAATTTTTCAATGTCTTGCCGGAGGCAACAAAATAATTAAATATAAACCAGTTCAAAACACAGCTAAACGCTTATTTAAAGAGAAAAGTGTTTTACACGTTTGAGGAATACCTATCTAGCACACAAGCTACCGATAGAATCGGAATTTTCTGAAAAGTCTAAACAAAAGGTTAAAACAGTGTTCGACGAAAGGGCCAAGGATGATGCGGCCATATTGTGTCCACTTCATAACTTTAAAATTCAGCTTTACAACAAATGACAGGCACGTGCTGGCCCACCGGACGCAGGCTCCCGCTTCCCGGTAGAATCAATTTTTTTTGGACCTATACATAGGAAGAAGAAAGCAATTTTCACTTGAGATGATGACGTATGTAGAAGAGTCAATCTTTGTAAATACTTCTGCACAATCAATTAAATCATGACATTTTTAAAACAATTTAAATACTATTTTTTTACCCGTTTCGAAAAATGCTGATGTAGTATCGCGGCCAGTTATTGCATGTAAAAATAAAATATGAGCTTGACATTTTGGATATGGAGTTAAACTTTGTGATGAACACAGTTTTGTCTGTATTTAAGCTTTCCCAGGTTTTAAAAAGTAAATAATCTTGTCAATTGGAGTTCGTGCAGTCAGTAGTATTAACAAATCAACATCTTCACCAACAAAGATAGTTTTATTTATTTATTTATTTATTCAATACATCTGTCCAACAGTACACTCGAACCAATTACAGGACAAGAAAGCAACAAAATACAAGAAAAAATGATAAATACACAGCTACTTATATACATGAGTGACAAACAATCTAAAATTAATTACAAGTACACTATATTTTAACACTATGGGACCCTGCAATTCTTAAGAGAAGCATAAATTGTATTTATCGAACAGTCGAATATATTACAAGTATCACAAATTGAATTGTAAGTAGAGCACAAAACGAATATAGGAGACTTCAGCATTATATAGGTTCACACCAGTTGACAATAAAATGTGAGCGGGTTGCGACTAGGGGAACCAAGAAGTTCAACTGGCTTAGTGCAGGAGGGCAATCAACCCAGTTGTGTATAAGCGAATACAGGAATTTTACAGTGAAGAATTCTCTTCTAAATTGTAGTGAGTCAAAGTCGAACCTATTTAACAGATATGTCTGGTTGCAGCCTCTGTTTGGATAACTACCATCAGCGCGGAAGCAGAGAAATTTTAAAAATTTTCTCAGAAAGGACTCGAATGATTTAACTTGAAAATCATAGATAGGGCTCCAAATAAGTGAGCAGTACTCAAGTTTAGACCATATATAACAATAAAATAGTTTGATTAAGACGTCATTGTTCCGTAAGACTTGACTTAGTCTTAAAATGAACCCTAAGGTTTTCATAGACGAGGAGACCGTTAACTCGATATGCTTGGCAAATGATAATTTGTCATCGAAGAATACTCCTAGATCTCTGGTTAGTCAGTACGTGGCAAAGATTGTGTGCCGATATGATAATCGTAGTCGATGGTTTCAAGTTACAACCTTGCATTTGGTTATATTTAGAGCCAGAGAGTTTAAATGCCACCACTGTGCCACTTTATTAAGTTCCCTTTGTAGCATATGACAGTCGTCTTTGGAGTTTATTGACGCAAAGATTTTCAGGTCATCTGCGAAAAAAAGCTTTTTGCAGCAAAGATTGTCATTGAGATCATTGACAAAAAGAGCGAAAAATAGTGGACCTAATTAATAATAGTTTTATTTGTACTGAATTGTTCTATTTCTGTTTCAATTATGAGGACATCAGCCTCATCTGTCATCAGTCTGCTTGTTTCACAAAACTATCAGTAGCTGTAAATTTTTCACATAGCAATGAAATGAAGCGAGACTTATTGTGAGTATTAGCAAAAAATTGCACGTACAAGTGCAGTTTATCAGAAGATATAAAAATGACCTTAATGAGATCTTTAGTCTATCCGAAATTAGAATATGTCTATCTCCATTAACTAACAGAATTCAATAAAAATAAATTTCAAAGGATGCAGAATGCTTGTATACGATATAGCTACTGTATTAATTTTAGAGTTCACATCATGCCCCATATTTAGAATTAATTATTATATAAATGTTAGAATTAAGAATTAAATGGTCAGAAACAGAATGAAATATCTATTTTCAGTATTTACATTTAAATTAAGTACATAAAACAGCGACTCCGATATATTTGCATGAGTTATTGACCAAACGCTCAGATATTCACAATGTCAATATATGAAACAATAAATTTAACATAAGTAAGTTCGAGGGCAGCTTCATATACAGGGAGTCGTAGAAGTCGTGGTCCAAACGAAAGTGGGCTATAAGCGAGGTCATTTACAATCAAAATAACCCCATATGTTGTCATCCAATTGTCAGTCGTTTAAAAGTTATAGCACTTTTTCCGTTTTTTTAAGAAATGCCGACTCCGTCTTCTAAAAAATTCATAAAAAAATATTGACTAGTAGTTTGTTTTTTTTTTTTGTTTGTTGTGCTTACTACTGATGTGTTCTTATAATGAAAGTGTTTTCATGAACTTTTCTTTCATATTAAAATAATAAAACAAAAATTTGAATGAAGTTTACTGGAAAAAAAATTACCACTGAAAAGTGAACCAGCATAATAAAATCTTCTACAATTCACGCCGATTCCGGCAGGGTATAGTTCTTTGATATTCTTTAATTGAATCATAGTTGTTGGTAATATTTCATGTAGAAAGAGCTGGTCAACAATAAAAAGGCAAATAATGTATTAAGCATTTATCGAGTATTTTCTTACAATAGATGTTCAAAATGTCTTCCGTCGGTCATAATACATAAACGACATCTCCTTATAGGAAGTTTCTTCTTAGATTTATCATTGTACAATAGTTGCTCCGAACAGCCACTGCTGCAATTTGCAATTTATCTCGTAGCTGTTTTGGCTTTCTTTGCTGTAGACGATATCTTTACAATGCCCCCATACAAAGTAGTCCAGGGGATTGAGATTTGGCGAGCGTGTTGGCCAGCGAATCGTCCCCCTCTCCCTATCCAGTGATTGGGGTAAAGATTATTGAGGTGCTGTCGTACAATAAGGGCATAATGAGCTGGTGCACCATCGTTCTGCAGCCACATTGTAGCCCGTAACTCAAGTGTGACATTTTCTAGAAGCCCGTTTAGGTCCTGCTGCAGGAACTGCAAGTATCGTTGACTATTGAGCCTTGGCGGCAGTTCAAACGGTCCAATGAGCCTTCCGCCGAGTATGCCCATCCACAGGTTCACTCCGAACTGATATTGGAAGCGGTGGTTCCGTATTACTTTGATTTTGTAACGCCCAGTCGCCCAAGAGTGAAGATGGTGTATATTAAATATCCCAACCCTATTGAACGTTGATTCGTCGGTCCACAGAATTTTATTGAAAAAATGTGGATTCTCCCGTGAACGTCGGAGCATTTCTCTGCAAAACGCTACCCTAGGAGCATAGTCGTTGGGCAGGAGCACTTGCACGCGTTGCACGTGATAGACATGTAACTTATACCGTCACAATATTCGTTGCACAGTGGACTTGGAAACACCAGAATCTCACGAGATGCAACAAATACTTGTAGAACTGACAAACTGTACAAACTGACTTGTGTAAAACATCTTCATGTTAACAGTACCAATAAAATGATTTCTGATTTCTGAAGGTTCCTCCGGTGCCATGGCGACTACGTCTTCGTCGTGGTCATCGTTCCTATGCCTTCACTCTGGTACCAGGTACCAGGTGGCACCAGATATTTCACCATGTATGTATGCGTTGTGTACTCGTATGAACACCCTATGATCCGGAAAGCGTCCACGGCGTTGGTATCGGATTCCGTTGCAGCACGTCGAGCATTCCCTGCACATAACCCATAAATGTGTAATGCATTTCTGCATACTCACGCAGTGTGTAGTTCATTTTTCAACGTAGCATTCAAATAAAGCAATATTCAAATTAAAATCACAATCAGAAGCCAAGTAACAAGCAGTTGTGAAAAACACAGACTGTCAGTTAAAGTCAGAAACAGAAGCCAACTCGTATTTTCTTAAGAAAAATGGGAATATGCATAGTTACAGGAAGCTGGGTTGTTGTGGTTTCATATTTTTACAGCTCTGATGTATGTAAAGCAAATAGTGCCTACTATTTATCATGTGCACATCTCAGAACTGTACAAATACGGAACAGCCAATGCTTCTCTTCTCAGAATCATACATCATTGTATATCAAGACTCAGGGCTAGTTCTATGCTATTCATGCTAAAAAAATATGATTCAATTAAAGAATACCAATGAACTATACCTTGCTGGAATCGGCGTGAATTGTAGAAGTTTTTAGTATCCTGGTTCACCTTTCAGTAGTAATTTTTTTTTTTTCAGTAAACTTCATTCGAATTTTTGTGTTATTTTTGAAGAAATAAAAAATTTACAAAAAACTTGTTTTATTATTTTAATATGAAAGAAAAATTCATGAAAACATTTTCATTATGATATTATTGATAAAATAAAAATAAACCAGGACCGGCCTCAAGAAACTTATGGAAATATACTGTAATATACATTGCTAATATAATGACCTGTTGCAATATTTGCAAAGAAAATGTTAGTGACTTAATAATATGTGACCAGTGCAAAATAAGCCAGTGCCATAAATGCACCAATCTCACTGCGTCCGAAATCAGAGTTGTTGCATTAAAAAAACGTCTGCTAATCTTCCTGTGTGAGGGATGTAGAGACAAGTTTGAAAATAATGAAACCCAAGAATGCGATACACGTAAACTCCTAGAGGAAGTAATAAACAAATTGAATGTTATCCAAAATGATTTTAAATTTCAGCAGAGTACTATTGAAGAGCAAGGAACTATAATCGTAAAGCAAGGGAAAATGATTGAAAACCTCTCAGTGGCCGTAACAAATAAAAATGATGAGCTAAAATCTGGCATAACTAAAGTATTAAAAACACAAGAAGATATTGTCGAGACTTATTCAGAAAAGGCGAAGAAAAAAATATCAGAACCAGTAGTAGTGATTAAGCCCAAAAATAGTAGTCAGAAACATGAGGAGACACGAAATGAGGTAAAGAAATCTTTTGACCCTACAAAAATTGCAGTGTCATGTATGAAAAATGCACGCGATGGAGGGGTCATAATAGAGTGCAAAAACAAATTAGCTGCTGAAGCACTCAAGGCTGAAGCACTTGATAAATTGGGTGAACATTACAGAGTAGCTGAACCAAAAAAACGCCTTCCTAAAATAAAAATAGTGGGGATCACGGAAACTAACAATCCTGTAGAAATAGAAGAGTTAATGCAGACACAAAATGAGGACATCTTATCCAAAGAAAAATCAGACATTAAGGTAATACATGTTGGTCCTAGCAAAAAGAATAAACGGAGTTTTATTGCCTATGTCCAGTTAGATGGGGAAAGCTATAGTAAAATATTGGATATCGGGAAGATTAATATAGGCTGGGATAGATGTGCAGTATATGATGCAGTAGATATTGTAATCTGCTACAAATGTTGTGGCTTCAATCACCTAGCAAATAAATGTAATAGGGATGCAGTTTGTGCCAAATGTGGTGGCCCACATCGAGTGCAAGAATGTGATGTTGCAGATAGTGAGGCAATATGTGTTAATTGTAAATATGCAGTGGAGAAGCTCAAAATCAAACAAGTTGATTTCAGCCACCATACATGGAGTAAGCAATGTCCAGCATATTTAAGAGCTTTAGAAATTAAAAAAAGTAAATTGGATTTTTTATAAATACTAATTCTAATGGCAATAACATAAGCAATATAGATCGTATGTCTAAGTCTTGTGATCGTATAACGGAGTCTGCAAAAAATAATCTGTATATTGCTCATGTCAACATCAGATCACTTGTTCCCTCATTTGATGAATTCAAACACCTAGTTTTAAGGGAAAAGTTCCATATCATTGCTGTCACAGAGACCTGGTTATTGCCAGAGTATCCAAGCTCCCTATTAAACATTCCGAGTTATGCCATGCATCGAGCCGATAGATCTACTAGAGGTGGTGGTGTTGTCGTTTATGTATCAAACCTTTTCCAGTGTGAGATAATAGATGTAACAGCTGTTGCTGATGCAGACAGTGATATGGAACATTTGTGGCTTTATGTTAAACTTAAGCAGTTAAAAATCCTGTTAGGTGCTTTGTATAAACCCCCCTTAATGCCTTATAAAGATATATGTTGTTTAGAACAAATTCTTTCTACAATCTCCACCCAATTCGATTATACTATACTACTAGGCGATCTAAATATAAACTATTTGGAACAATCAACTGATAAAGCGTACCTAGAGCAAATATTGAACAGTTTTAATTTGAATCAAGTAATTTCAGAACCCACAAGATTATCCAGAACTAGTAGCACTTTGATTGATGTAATATGTGTTGACCGCAAGCTCGAAGTAACTGAAACAGGTACTACTGAAATGTATAATCAAACCGACCACAGACTAGTTCATTGTAAAATTAAAGTTAACATTCCTAAACATGAAGCCAAATTAATATCCTACAGAGATTTCCGTCACTTTGAACCAAACAATTTTGAGGCAGATATTAAAAACATCAATTTTAATAGCATTTTGGAACTTGATTCCCTAGATAATAAAGTAATTACCTTTAATGACCAGCTGACCAATGTATTTAACATACATGCCCCTATTAAAACTGTCCAACTAAAGCATCCATACAAGCCCTATATTACAGATACGATAAAGGAGATTATCAAACTAAAGAGAAAAGCCTTGAACAGATATTTACATACACATCAAACAGAACATAAACTATACTATCTTGATTTAAAAAATTACTTATCATTTGCTATAAGAAGTGAAAAAAAAGCTTACATGAATTTTGAAATAAATAAAATTAGTAAAAATTCAAAGAAATTATGGGCTAAATTAAACCAGTGGAATGTCCACTCTAAACCAACTAATGAAATCCCTGCCCACCTAAAAAATGTCAATGATATAAGTAAATGTTTTGCAAATGTAAATCAATTGGCCACTCCTATCAGTAATGCTACCTTAGATTACTATACAAACAATAAGCTTAATAACAACATATCATTTCGTTTTAGGGTCATTTCAGAAATTGACATCCATAATGCCTTTAAACAGTTAAAATCAAAATGCATGGGAATTGACAATATCAGTTATGTAATGTTAGACCTAAGCCTGCCGCACATTATCAAATTCCTTCAAAGTGTAATTAATGAATCGTTACAAAATGGAGTTTTTCCCAACATTTGGAAAACGTCCATAATCAAGCCAATACCAAAAATCTTTAATGCACTTACGTTTAGTGACCTAAGGCCAATAAATATTCTGCCTATCCTATCGAAAGTAACGGAAAAAATTGTTTTTACCCTGATATCCGAATTCATCTCTGATATGAACTTGTTGCCTGCTGTTCAATCTGGATTTAGATCTAACCGTAGTACAGCTACGGCGTTAAGTAAAGTTACCACTGATATTGTGAGTGGTATGGACAGGTCGGAGGTAGCTTGCTTGGTCTTGTTAGACTATAGTAAGGCATTTGACCTTTTGAACCACGAACTTATCATTGCCAAGCTGAGTTATTATGGGTTCTCCGAGACAGTCTGCAAGTGGTTTACAAGCTATTTAAGTGATAGAACCCAAATTGTAAATGTAGACGAATCTAGATCAGATCCTGTTGTTATTAGGCAGGGAGTCCCTCAGGGTAGCATACTGGGTCCCACACTATTTAGCTTGTACACTGCAAGCCTACCTGATGTTATAGATCACTGCTCAATACATCTTTATGCAGATGACACACAATTAATTAAGACATTTGAACCAACTGAAGTAAGCTATGCGCTTGAGGAAGTCAATAAGGATTTAGGCAGAGTATTTAAATGGTCAGAGGAACATGGGTTGCGTTTAAATGCTTCGAAGAGTTGCTTCTTAATAATAGGTACTAAAGTATTAATAAGTAAAGTTAACCTGCATAACTTTACCACCTTGCACATAAATGGAATAGAAATACCTCGAAAGGAGTCAGCAAGGAATCTAGGAGTCATATTTGACACGAATTTAAATTTCGAGGAACATGTGACCAGTAAAATTAGGTTAATCTATATGAAGCTTAAATCACTGTATAAATTTAAATTCATTTTTTCGGACAAAATTAAGTACAAGTTAGTGGAATCACTTCTCTACCCACAAATAGACTACTGCATAACAGTCTACTACAGTTATTTAACCACAGAATTTAAAAACAAAATGCAACTAGCTCAGAACTCATGCGTCCGTTTTGTATATGGTATTGGTAGGTTCGATCATATAACACCTACTTATAATGCGAATTCAATTCTAAAAGTTGAGTTCAGATGGCTACTTCTTTTTGGAGTGTTTCTATTCAAGATTTATGCCAGTAAAAAACCTGAATATTTGTTTGATTACGTGGTACCCCGGCTAGAGCTGCACAACCTGAACCTGCGAAATATAGTAAGATTCGACATACCCAGACATAATAGCAAGAAATTTGAAAGCTGTTTTGCATATTTAATTGTTCACTTTATTAATAATAGCGAATTTTTTAACTTAATGCAAACTAGGTCAATAAGTAGTTTCAGAAGAACCTACCGAGAAAATATATTAAAGACACAAAAAAACTTGTAGCCTAGTAGTATATGTTTTGTACGTCTTATACTTTTATATGTATATCTTATACCTTTATATTTTTCCCTATGTATATTTTTTATATTGTTGTTTATACCTCATTTAGTGCTCTTGTTTACAATATGTAACATTAATTATAGTAGTTGTTGTAATGCAGTATTTGGTGGCATGGAAGAACGTTTATACGAATGTCACCTTTTGTGTTTGTATAATGTTCTTGTACATATATATAATTCACAATAAATATTTTTTCTATTCTATTCTATTCTATTCTATTCTATTCTATTATAAGAACACATCAGTAGTAAGCACAACAAACAAACAAAAATCTAAACAACTTGTCAATGTTTTTTTATGAATTTTTTAGAAGACGGAGTCGGCATTTCTTAAAAAAATGGAAAAAGTGCTGTAACTTTTAAACGACTGACAATTGGATAACAACATATGGGGTTATTTTGATTGTAAATGACCTCACCTATTGCCCACTTTCTTTTGGACCACGACTTCTGGGACACCCTATATATGGCTGCAGTAGTACTTAATGAAAATTTTCAGCTTCTCAGTTTAAGTGAATTTCAATTTAAAAACAAAATAAAAGAGGTTTTGTTTAATATGCAATTGTAGTACTTTTTTCTTGTTGCTTTGTGTCTATACTTATATGTGACTTTAAATCTCCAGTAATTCTAATTGCACTATTAGTATTATTTTCATTACCCAATTTTATTTTTGTATTTATTTATCATTGTAATTTATTAATAATTTCTTTTGTACATGTTAGCTATTAATATTATCTATATTACATTATTTTTTCACAATGATAATTAGGAAAGGCATTTATCGTCATAGCTTTTTTGTAACTGTTTATTATGTAAGGGGAGAGTTGAAAATCAACTATGTTGAACCTTTTGTGTAACTTTGTAACACAATAAATTTTTGTTCTATTCTATATTAGCATTTTCAATGTTTGAAATCGCGATATATCATGAATGATGATTCATAGCAGAAAAAGTACTGAAACCGTTACTGCAGATAACTGCATGATCTACAAACTTTGTATGACCTACTTTTACGATAACACTTGTGACTTTTGACTTTAAATAAAATTTTTAGTCGACATGGGATCGGTGGGGACCTTTGACATTTCATTTGTAATAGTGTATTCAAGATCAGTATGAATTTTCAGCTCTATGCGAATTATTATGAAGTTTCAACTTTTTTTTGTCTAATTTCACTGGAGTAATTGCTAAAGATAAGAATTTTGAGTGTGATTTATTAAAGTGAGATGAATTAGAGGGCGTATTGTTATATAAATTGTCAAAGAATAATGTTTTAAAATATACAAAAAGGCATTAATATATGATTTAAAACAATGTGAGTGTATTGTAAAAGTTCCCAATAAAATGTTAAAACTTTGTTTAGAGGTGTTTTAAAACCTCATGAGCTGTGACCTTCATATGCGCAGAGACATAATCCGTCCTGTTGACTCAGTTACACTTCTTAAAAATATTTTATTTATTGTTCACAATTGATCCCGAGCTCTTGTTTATGTATACAGCAAGGCAGCCTCCAGTGTCTTCAAAAACATACTTATAACTCAGATTAAACTTTGCCTTTTGCGAATTTGGCGGCTCATGAGATTCTGAAACACCTCTAGATGCTTCGCTTTTTATTAAAAGAGTTGGTTGAAACAAATCTTATAAATAATATTTGTCTTTTTTAGATATAATTTCTGTGCAACAGTCTCCTTTGTACCTAAAGACTTCCTGGGCACCAAATCTTCGAGTAACATTAAGTGAAGATGATTTTACTTTTCTTCAATTGTTCTTATGCATTGTGGTATGCTTGGTTGATTTCCTGGGAGGAGTGCGGGTATTTATTATTTATTTATCAATTAAATCCATAGAAAGTGTTTCTGAAGTTATAGTTTTCTCCGAGGGGTAAACTACCGCCGGCAGACCTTGTGCTTTTAGGCAGTCTCTCATCAGGCAAGTCGGCAGTCGCGTCAGTCCAGTCGGCAGTCACGACGGTCGTACCGGCAGTTACAGCAGTCATGACAGCACTCACGGCAGTCTTGTCTGTAGTCACAATAGTTATGTATAAATTCAGAAAGATAGTAAGTTTGTATTACTTCCACATCCACGTATAATCCAGTCAGTATGTCGAAAAAGGTCGGCAGTCGCAGTCACCCGTCACTAACGAGCTTTTGGGGTTTGGTGGGGGGATCATTGGTGAGTTTTCAGCACATTGCGCAAACTGGGTTCGCTGCCATCTTGAAGTGTTAAATAATGTCTCTTCAAATATATCGGCTTTTGTTGAGGTAACATCAAAAAGGAATATGGCGTTTTAAGAGAGACACAATTTCCTATGTTTTATATACCATTCATTTTTTTCATAAAACTGATAGTTCTTTATTTAATGCTGGAGAAAGTTTTTTTTTTCCGGGTTTGAATTGGCCTCGGGTATTTCCCATTAGCCAGCTGCTCAGATTATCTCAATTTGCAAAATAGAAGAGAAAAATGGAATAAACTAAAAACTACGGGAAAATTACAATGGGCACACGTTTCACGGCAAGGGGCCGATCATGGCGACTTTAATAAACTAACGTACACGTAGGTAGGGCTCGGTTAAGAGGAGAAAGGAAAAACAGATGAAACTACAAAAGTAGACGAAAGATCGAAATTCACAAATATTTAAACCTCTTAAATGACAAAGTTGCATGTTTGCAAGTATTCGTAGATGATTTTTAGCGCATTAATATTTTGTTTTGCAAGAATACAATTTACATTGAGAAGTAGTACAAATCCATTGTCCTGAAGACGTTGTATTAAATGATCGGATTCTCTCTGTTTGAGTCTACAATTAAATAAAAGATGGTTGACGTCACCAGTATCTCCGCATTCGCAGAGATCGCTCTCTATTATTTTAATTTTATGCAGGTGGGAAGGAAATCGGCCGTGGTTAAATTGCAGACAAGTTATAGTCGTGTAGAAATGCCTGGTGATGGAGAGCCCTTTATGCCACTTGGGCTTAGATATAACGGGGTTTAATAAAAAGTAGTTAGTGGCTTTGTCTGAATATGCGTCTTGGTATCTGCGTTGCCATTTTACATATAGTGATTTTTTTAATGTGACGTGTAAATCTGATGAAGGATCTTGTATTAAGAGGTATCGCCGTCTACGATCTCACTCTTGGCTAATTTGTATACTTCTCATTATGTGGTAAGTCACAATGAGCTTTAATCCACACAAAGTTGACATTAATGTTGCGATGTGCTAACTGTGAGACTTTACTTAAGACGTCTAATACATTACATGAGGAGTGGATTCCAAAATTGGAAATAATATTTAAAACACTTCTTGCATCGGAAAAAATTGTGATGTTAGGGTAATTTAGCAAACTAACTGTATTGATGGCCTCAAGAATGGCAATGGTTTCGGCAGTAAAGATTGAGGTTTCTGATTGGAGTTTTAATTTGTACTCTAAGTTCAAGCTAGGAATGAAAAAGGCACTACCAGTACCGCTCTGGTTTTTCGATCCATCTGTGAAAATACATACGTTATTATTGTACATATCTAATAGCTCGAAACATATGTTTTTGTTGAGTATCGGGTTGTCAGTAAAAGCAGGCAAGTGCACTTTGGGAGTGATCAGCATGGCGAAATAATTCAAGGTAAAAAAATACAGGAAGCTATGCTTGACTATGAAATTGTCGTAATCAGAGGTGTTACTATATATAACCATCAGCTAGTGGAGGGCTCACCTTCTTTTCCCAAAATTTATTTGTTAAATTTTCTATGCAGATATACTATGTAGACTTGTGTTAAGGTTGGAGAGATTTGTAGACGCACGAACCTTGAGGGCGAATTTTGAGCTTAACCATTCCCTTCTAAGTGTTAAGGGGGGTTCGTTTGCCTCCACATGTAGGGCTTCTGTTGGAGTAGATTTCATCACACCCAAACATATTCGCAAAGCTTTGTTCTGCAAAACGTCAAGACGACCTAGAAGAGTTTTACATACGGAACCATAAAAAAGACATCCATAGTCGATAACAGATCAAACCATCGTCCTGTATAAAAGCAAGGATATATTTACATCTGCTCCCCATGAGACTTTATTACAAGCGCGGATAATATTAACAGCCTTTTCACTTTTAGTTATCACCGTTTGTATTTGATTCTTCCACTTCAATTTTTGATCAAGTAATATTCCCAAATATTTAACGGCTGTTTGGAAGGGGATAATAAATGGTGGTAGATTGAGTGTTTGGAAATTTGGTAAACGGTGCCGAGTGTAAATTGAAGCAACCGTTTTATTTGAGGAGATTGAAAAACTTTTTGAATTACACCAATCAGTCACCCTTGTCATAATCACACCTAAAGTATGAATGCAGTCATCCAATTTTCTTTCTTCACAGTATGCTACAAAGTCATCAGCATATTGTACAACGCTGCAATTAACCTTAGCTAGAAAGTCACTTGTATAAATGTTGAAAAGAAGGGGGCTCAATACTGAGCCCTGAGGTAATCCGTGTGAAACAAATCTGGTGCCCATTAACTTATTTTGGTTTCCTCTCAAAAACGTTCGTCTTTCTTTGTAAAGGTTAATAATGCTGTAAGATAAAGACGGTGGCAGCACAAAGTCAATTAGCCTTGATTGTAGGACTTCCAAATTAACGCAATTATATGCATCTTTGAGATCTAGAAAAATAGCACCTAAATAATTGTTTCTACAAAAATTAAGTTGCACATCTGTGACGAATTGCCTGAGAGCATGTTGAGTACTAAGTCCTCTACGAAAGCCATACTGGAATGTCGGCAAAAGTTTTTTAGACTCCAACCACCACTCCAGTCTGATTTTTATCATTCTCTCTAATGTTTTCAATAGGCAAGAAAGTAGTGAAATCGGCCTAAATGTTCTTGGTAGATTATCGTTCCTATTGGGTTTAGGAATTGGTACTACTACGTAGGATTTCAATTCTTCAACGTTTTCACCAAACAAATACATTTTGTTATATATACGAAGCAGTACCGATTTCGCACGAACGGGAAGATTGACAATCATAGAGTAAAGAATACTATCTTCTCCAGGAGAAGTATTAGTTTTATTATTGAGAACATTATAATATAACAGAATAAAGAGGTGCAGAAAATGTTATTTCAGCATATTATTTGTGACCAAATAACGCAACTTTTGAGGTATTTTAGAAATATCCAAATTCTATGCATCGGGCCCAAAATTCATTTTTTAAATGAAGACTCACATTAATTAGATAGGAGGGGTAGCTTTAAAAGCTTGGGTAATGAATCACCACCTTCGGGTAAAGGACACTCCCCTGAGAACAATAGTCACTCCTTTGAGTTGGTCCCCTGGGGCCCAAAGACCACCTTCTTTCGTAAAATGTTTCCTATTTGGTGTCAAAAGTTATCCTAGAGAGCAAGAAGGCACACACTAAGGTTAAAAGACATTCAAATAACCACTCCCATCTGGGGCAAGTATTCATTATGATGAACAACAAATTAAAAGTAAGAAACAATTTTTACCAAAATTACATTTTATTCTAAAAAATATTCAAAAATTAAAATGTTTCAACATTAATATTTCTAAATATTCAGAGATATATTTAATCCTCTTTGCTGTCCTCTTCAATCACATGACATAAATACTTCAGATGAAAGAGACTCGTAAATATTTTGGCTGGGCAGATGTTATTTTTGATAGATATCAGCCATAGGATAATTAGTAGATAATTGCTATTATGTGGGAGCAACATCCTACGGTGCGTAGGCCATTCGCAGCAATATTCAGTAATTGCAGCAATACCAAAACCTCCTCCGAGTCATAGTGGATGTAGCACTTAATGTTTCGTTGTGTCTCTGGATTTTACTTCGAATCTAATTATACCCAGTGAAACTTTTAAATAAAATAAAATCCAACAGTTATCTCTTTATCTATACTAAGTCTTTCCTCATATAAACTTCAAACTACTACTACTAGTAGTTCCAGTTCCCACCGTGCTTATGGCGCTGCAGTCTCTTCACACATATTTATATTATATTTCTTCACACCTTGCAAGTATTACAATATGAACCCTAGAAATATGAACGATACACGTGCCACCTCACGGCCTTTTACTTAAACAACATATACTTCTCTTCTGTTTAAAGATAGCGATTTCCTCTAGTGCCATCTCTCCCCTTTATAAAGAACTATCAAAAAGAGAGAACAATACGAAGTAATGTTTTACATTAGAATATATAATACTAATCACGAATGCTGTCCGTGACATCATCATCATCTTTTAATTTCCGACTTCCGTATAATTCATGTCTAAAAAGCATCGTTACGCTTGGAACTTCTGAGCTAGCCCCATTAGATGTTATTTTGTGTTATTTACATTCTAATGTGGTAGTATTTAAGCTGAGAGAAAAATCTCATGACTGAAAAAAATATAAATTGATGACGTGAATGACAACATTCATAATTATGAATTATCCTAATTAGTATCATAAGTAATTAAATTAACAGGATCTATTTAAACATCAATAAGGCGTTCGATTGTGTCTTGCATGATCTAAACTAGAGTTTTATAGTTTCTCCCGAAGAGCATTAAACTTAATGTCTTCTTATATTTGAAATGTCACAGTCTGTAATGTGTAACAATAAACTGAGTTCCTGGAAGTGAACAATGGGGTCCCGCAACGCAATGTCTTAGGACCACTGTCATTCCTAATATATATTAATGATCGATCAGACTGCATGAAAACAGTCACAATTCTCTTTGCTGATGATACAACTTTTGCAGTGCCCTTAGAAAATATCAATGAATATTATTCTTCAATCAGCGGACTGGTTTAACTCAAACAGATTGTGCCTAAATCAACAAATGACAACTCGTATTTGCAACAAAAACAACAAAATTTTTGGGTCTAACCCTAGATAATAACTTAAACTGGAAACCATATACTGATTCATTAGCCAGTAAACTATTAAAAACAATATATGCCCTAAGACAACTTAGAGTCAACATAAACTTGGAAACTGCTCTAATGGCTTACTTTGGATTGTTTCACAGCACAATGGTGTTTGGATTAATGAACTGGGGAAACTCATGGCACACACACCAACATATTTGTCATTCAAAAACTTGCCATAAGAGCTCTAGTGGGCTTATCCTATAGAACCAGTTGCAAACCTTGGTTTATAGATTTGAAGTTCCTTACTCTATCTTCTGCAATAATATATTATAACCGTGTATTTGTAAAAGCTCACCGAAATCTTTTTACTCCAAATGGTGATAATCATGAATATGACACTCCAAGCTTTGTATGCCCACAAATCATCGACATACAGAAACCTTACAGGACTTGGAGTTTTTAATTTACTACCGTCAGAATTAAAAAACTCGTCCCTAAATAATTTCAAAACAAAGATAAAAACTAATTTATTAAATAATGCCTACTAGGATGTTTCAGACTTTCGATATTCCTAAATGTGTTTTTAATAATGCATTTTATGTGTTATATTTTAAGATGTTTCGAGTGCTGTATTTTAAATGTGAACCTATTTTTTTTTTCAATTGTAAATTTTATGACTTATCAAAACACCAAGGTGTATCATTTTAGATGAATAAAGAATCAATCAATCATCAATTTTACATTTATTTTGGGGGGCCAACTAATAATAAAATTTTATTTTAAATTAAAAAGTCAGTAATAAATATCTTATTAATAATAATATGCACACCGTTATATATACTTTGTTTACGCATACATTAGCTGTTTCTATACATCTTTTGAATTGAGAATTTAAATTTCATTTCATTATTAGTTATTGCACTCGATCCGCGAAGTTAAGCAACATCGGTTGGGTTCAGCGCATGGATGGGTGAGTTCTCGTTCAGGTATGTCAGTATATGTCATGAGCTGTAATAGCCTTGACTGGACTGAGACGGCTTGATGAGAAAATAGAAACAAAGGACTGATAACTTTACCAAAGAGCTCCTTACCAACAGACTCGAAGTCTTGTTAGGACTACATCTGGATAATGAGCCCTAAGGTACAAAAAGGAGGACTACAATAGACCTATACTGGTCTCAGTAGGCAAGGCCAATTGCCAGCTCCTCCATCTAAAATCTATAAATCTAGTTATTGCCTCCTCATAAATGTGAAATTAATATTTAAAAAAATAATAATACAATTAGTATTGTAGGGATAATCCGTTTGAATACAGCAATACAACTTACAAGCTTGCTACTCATGCTGTATGAAATATGACCCCAGGGGTTACGGTGTGCCAATTCTGGAGGACTTTTTACTTTGTGTGTGTGTGTGGGGGGGGCGGGGGTTATTAGGATCACCTTTGAATCCAGGGGAAGACTTTTGACCCTAGTGCTTACCTGGATGACTTTTCACTCATGCTGAATGACTTTTGACCCCAAGAGGGTAACATTTTACGAAAGAAAGTGGTCTTTGCGTCTCAGAGGGTACCGCAAAGGGGTGAGTTTTGGTCTCAGGAAAGTGTCCTTTACCCCAGGAGGATTTATTACCCTCCCATTAAAATTACGTGAGTTTTCATTAAAACGATGAAAATATTGAAATTTGGGCCTGCCGCACAGGGTTTGGAATTTCTAAACTACCTTAAAAGTTGCGTTATTTGGTCACAAATAATATGACGAAATTAAATTTTTCGCACCTCTTTATCATAATAAAAATATTCGACTTTAAAAAACTTCAAAATATTTTTAAAGGCCTTAGTGGGGCCCAATAGAGCCCCAAAAAATTGAGGTCTTTGGGATTACTATATGCATGAATTTTTTCAGAATTTTAAATTGCTTCCATTTTTGTACAAAAAATAAAAACTAAAATGAGCCCTCTTTATTAAACCCAAGAAACGATCCTATCAAGTTTATTCCAAAATCCGTGCCAAGGGGCATTTCATCTATCTTTTCCCGAGGTACCTTTTAGTAGACTAATTTTTATAAATGAGGTATCATTGGATTTGTCTCAAAGTCAAGAGTGACACAGTCTAAAAAAATATAATATGGTGCCCGTTGGCCGCCAAAGAAAATTAACTTTTTTCCTTTTCTCCTCTTTTTATCCCTTAAATGATGCATTATTTTTATGTTACAGTTATATTTGATAAGTTGTTTAATAGAAAAAGGTATAAAACGGGGAAGGAGGAGAGGAAGTGAGTTAAATATATTGCACAAATCGATATGTTATACAAAATCATATAATATAGAATATTTAGATGGAGGAATGCCTTTTGTCACACGTACAATCTCATCACGATTTACAGATCATAAGAAAATGCCCCTTAATCTACGTGAGGGAGCATTTTTATGAACAAGGCCGTAAAAAAAATCTTCAGGAATAATATATTATTGTTTATAGAACCAAAGAAAAATATGTCTTTCTGATATTGTGTAATGGCGATGTGTGAACTCTTCAAGTGACTGTAGAAGAAAAACTATAAATTCTTGGGCCATGTGGTCACGAGAATTTTTTATTAGTGAGTCGTAAACTATAACATACTAAAATTTTTAGCCAATTTAACGGAGATCCACTTTCCACAAGGAATGTGCGGGATTCTTTGTATACATAAAAATTATTCTATTTAGCTTTTAGAAGATCATAGAATAATAAACAGAATGCTAAGAATAACAGACCCCCACTCAGTAGCATGGCCACAACCGCAAGTGTGTGTGATTTCGCTAGCCACTATGGATGTTTTGAAGAGGATTGTCCCACATATCGAGGATGAGTTCATTGAGAATGCTGGTCCAACTATGTACTAAAGTAAACCACTCTAAATGTTTGGATAGTGTAAAACTTTAATTTCAGAATGTTAGGTATTCTTCAATCATACCAGGACAATGACAGTGATATAAACATACTGAGGAAATGTTTGGAGACATTAAATAATATTTTAAGAAATAGCTCGTCCAATTTGACTCTAAATTCTATTTTATTTAATAATGGGGAAAACATAATTTTAGGTGAGTAGAAAAATGGCTTTATTGTCTAAATATTAGTTGTAGCACTCTCTTAATTTTTCTTTCTTTTACTTTTTATTTTGGAATATCCTGTTACGTGTATGTGTCTTGGTTTTGCATGAAACATCTTTATGAGTGGCTTTATGTCTTTCTGATGAGCTCCAGAATAAGGGCGAAAAACGTTTCAAAGGCTAAGCATTTCCAAGAAATAGAATGATAGATTTCATGAAAATATAATCCATTAGAATGAAATTTTAATTTAAGGTAGATAAATAAATTCATTTTAGACCTTTGTTCTCATTTTTACCTTAATCTTCATGATCGTGGGGGGTTATGTAGATACTAGTTTAATCTGCATGACCGTAGGGGACTGTGTGGATGCTAGTGTTAGAATGAGAATTGTCAAATAAGAATTTAGACAAATTCATTTTAGGATTTTAATTTGCTAGCATAACCAGAATTCAGGTTATCGAAAGAATGCAAAGATTTCATTAATATTTTTACACAAAGTTTTTCTTTTAGTTATAGATAGTTTTTTTTCTGCTGTTTGCAAAATCCTATAAAGAATATGTTTCAATACAATTATAAGCAAACAAATAATAATTCATTTTTAAACATGTGTCTTTACCTCTAAATAACGTCCGAAGAATCTACAAAATAATATAATAATCCAGTATTAATGAGAAATAGTCTCTACGTCTATGACTTTTACGTCGAAGGAACAATTAGAGGGTATTTTTGACAAACAACACAAATAAGAATAATATAAAAACGAAGTATTTCGCTGGCATCTTGGAAACTTAATCTGTTTCCCCTTTCAAACAGTTTTTTTTCCCTTCATTCAAAATCATTAAATTAATTTTTACACTTACTTAAATAAAATTCTATAAATTTTGCTGGGCCTTTGTTTAATTTTGAGTACAGTGTCTCGCACTGATAAGTGTCATGATTTGTATTATACATATTTTTATCTATAATCACTGTATTTTTATCTCTCTTTAAAGAGACTATCGAATGCTTTTCTTCTGTACTTAAATTATCTCTAATTTTATATTGCCTCTCTTGTGAGAATGGACATGGAATAAACTGGTACTCGGCAAAACAAGAGACATAGCAAAAAATGAAAGTTAACAATCAACAATGATGTTATTGAATGAGGATAAATGCATGTCGAATTATTCCGTAATACTATATTATTTAACGAGCGGTAATATATGTAAACTTACCCAGATGCAGTTTGCAGCGCAAGCCATAGGCTAGGCATCAGGTTAAAGGTGTATGGCTGTACGCAGTGAGTTATAATATAACACTTGTATGTTATTATAAATCACGCTATTTGTTTATGGATACCATTACTTGTTCAAAAATAGTTGAGTTATTAATATATAATCTAATAAGAGTAGATAATTGTTTGTACTACCCAGTTGCCAATGTTAAAAGTGGAAGTAAACAAACTTGGCATCGTGTAAAACTGTCGACTATATCAACAGTTCTGTGCATGTAAGTAGTAAATATCTATGGATATTAAATAAAATACAAACATATTCTTAGAGCTGTGTATTTGACATACACAGCACAAAAGATTAAAAAAAAAAACGCTTTAAAACAGGCAACAGATTAGGTTTCCGAAACATCAGCAATAGTATACTTATTGCTTTATTAGGAGTAAAAGTGAAACTTTTGTAACGAGTCTGTAGGTTACAGACAGTCACAGCAAGCGGCTTTTACTCCGAATAAAACGAGTTATTTCTTCAAACGTTGATTAACTATAAAAAAATAAAGATAAAAAATCTCGAATTTCACCAAGAACACATTGTGCTAATATCGCATGGCCGACGTGCGGCGTATTAAACAAAATATGTGTTGCTATGGATATATTATATTGTCGTACTTTATCTGCCGCTCACAGCGTCAGAAAAAGTACTTTTACCTCCGCTGCTAATGGCAACGCACAGCCATCTAAAATGTTAAACATCAATATCATAAAATAAGTTAAGAAATGTCATGTTTCTCTGACGTTTAAAGAAAAAATACTTTGTTTTTATATTTTTCTTCTTACTCGTCTGATGCCTGATGTAGTTTCTACAGACACCAAAACATTAGAACACTACACTTGAATATTGACACTTAACATGCATTTCGTCAACCATGTTGGCATCATCGAGAGACCAGTAAACTAAAATGCAACTAGAATGTGCCTTTATTTATATAAAAATAATGTCATTGTTCGGACGAATTGAACTGATTCTGTCACCCCTACCTACAATTCAACAAACCGTGATCTAAGAACCAATAAAGGGGACTATTTGGAATAAGCCCTTCCACTAGTCACAGTATTATTGCATTTTGCCATTTCTAAGCTTTCATTTCATCCAGCTCTCTATTATTTGTTACATTTCTAGTTTTTGCAATTTGTCACATCGAAGTTTTTAAAAATCCTGCTGAGTCCTCGGGTAAACCATCGGTCATATGGACTTGATACAAATTTTGAATTCTGTTTGGTATGAAAAGTCCAGGAGTTCTAGAGGGTTTCCTTTTTGCGTTTCCTAATTAATTTATCATCTAAACTTACAGTGTATCAATTGCTCTTAGTTATACAGGATGTCCCACCGGGAATTGAATCGATTGATATATGGAAAAGTAACAAAAAAAATTTGAAAATTTTAGGAGTTACTGAAGTCGGTGTGACCAATTGAACCAAAATAATTACAAGCATGTGGTACTTCCGGTTTTACCGGAAGTCGACACGAACTGGCTTATTTTAAATGGAACACCCTTTATATTTTCGGCTTTTTGAAATGATCATAAAATTCTGAGTCGAAACATGTACCATACCCTGTACCTATAAATCCAGCGGTTTTGGAGATATTTGACATTATATAAAAAATTTGACAGGTGCAATGGTTTGTTAGAACCATTATAACTTTCTTCGTGTAAGAGATCCTCATTTGTTCTTTGGCAGGTAGAACACAAGATAAACTACTACAATAAAAATAAATTCCATAATAGATTATCAAGCGATTTTTTTTCATGTTATATTTTGTCAAATTCTTCCTTAGAATTCATGCCTTGACAGAGCCAAATATTCTAAAATTATCCAATATGCGCTTTCCAGTGTACGGTGAATGGTTTCTGTTCTTGTGGGTATCGAGTAGCAAACTTGATACATGTTCTTGATAATAATAACGAAATTGAGTAAAACACTACTATGTTTTTTACCACTATATTTGCACAAAAACATGACTGCAGTTTCGACCTGTTTTAGGTCATTTTCAAACAATGATTCAATTAAGAATTCTTAATTGAATCATTGTTTGAAAATGACCTAAAACAGGTCGAAACTGCAGTCACGTTTTTGTGCAAATATAGTGGTAAAAAACATAGTAGTGTTTTACTCAATCTCGTTATTGTCATGGATTACCACAGAGTAACGGCTTCCTCAATCAATTTCTTGATAATACTTTATCACCAGAGATCGGGAAATTTATCTCGGTGCCAGAGACGGCTCTCATATATACGTAATATTAGAGAGAGAATAATATTTATTGGATAAAATATTCCAAAAGGCCAGCGACCGAAGTCTTTCAGCCTTACGTAATATTATATTACAAACATTTACTGAAACAATCAGAAAAATGACGAAGTGGTGAAATATCTATTATTGCCAGCTACATTGTATTTTTGGTAATAAATTTAACTTAAAAACCTGTAATAGTTCTTACAAAAACAAGTAAAACATATCTAGCAAGTAAAAAGACAATTTTGAATTAAACACACACTTTCCTGTTCTGTTTAATGTGTGGCGTATTTATTTCATTTTATGTTAATTCGTATAACCTACTTTTATTGGAAATCTACTACATTTGTGAAACGTACTGACAATTACCTAAAAACATAGTTGATTTTTTGTATTTGCAGTGTTAAAGGCATTCGACCCCGACCAAGTGTCAACAATAAATTACAGTTTACGGAGGAACTTTTATGTTTCTTACGGCTCTTTCCATCCGGGCCTTCCCATGCTCTCCGCAACAGCCCGTTCATGACTTTCAGTGAGTCCCACTGTGCCCATAGTACCTTCAGTCCCACTCTTTTGTCAACATTCTTCCATTTTGGACGAGTTCCCCTTTCTTTGGCTCTCAATATAGGCCCAATTTCCTCATCGTTCAATTGATCTTGTCCGTTTTCCCCTCAACCTTGTCTAACTATTCTTTGACTTCACTTATTTCCGTTCTCACGCTGCCCATATCTTCTTTAATTTCATTTTTGATTTCTTCAACAACTGTAAACAAGGCAGTCTGTTGTGTCTCTATAGCTTTCCTTAATTCGCCATTTTCATTTTTACGTTGTCTCTCTTGCTCCTCTTTTTTGACGTTCTTGTTCTTTGTCTTGTCGTCTTCTTTCCCGTTCCTCTTTATCTCCCTGGCGTTTCTTTTCCTGTTCTTCTTTTTCTTCCTGGCGTTTCTTTTTTTGGTCCATCATCATCTTTTGCATTTGCGCGAATAAATCCTGTATTTGTTTCTCGGATGCCATACTTCTGGTCGTTACCAGCATATAATTATGCTATAATCAACAAAATTTAACAATCACGTCAATATCGGTAATGGAATTGTCCAGAGATATCGCAAAACAGCACGAAAAAGTCTTCTATTTAAAGTCTTTGTCACTATCTGACTACTGTCCAAATAGAAAAGATCTAGAAAGTTCACGAAAATGCACTTAATTAACTACACAAAAAAAAGGCTTGTTCAGAGTCTTTATCTCTTCTCAGTTCAAAGGATATAATTACTATCACTAATGTCCTAATAAAATGTTCCAAGAATGTCTGAAATACGCACTTAACACTATTTTTCTGTTCGAAAATAATCCTCGAACAATGTCCAGTAAATTAGTCCTCTCTGTGTTACCACTAACTCCGAGAATACTTACTGTCCCAGTCTTTTCAAACACTTCCGGAAAATCCTCTTGTTAAAATTCTGCGTCTGACACGTGTTTCCGCCTCTAGGAAACACCCTGTATGAATCCGTGAGTTCTAAATAATTTTAACAAGGGGTAAACCACTTTATTTAATAATTTACTGATATACAATACTTCTTAATTAACCAAAATAACCTTTACACTTTGTTTACTTCTTATTTAACCTTACTAATTATATGACGCCGCCGAAATTGTGAAACATTTTAAAATCGCTTTTTACCTACACTGAAAATTATTGGCATTTATGTCAATATTTAATAAAGGGAAAGGGTAGACCATCCCAGTTTTGCAAACCATGGTATTAATCTGGCCGTATGTACGTATGTATGTATCTACAAACTTGGTGTGAAATTATACAAAGTCGGCGGTATGCAAAAATGTTTAGTGCTTCTCCGGCTGCAACAGACTTGCGGATTCACGATTTCCCAGAACTGCAGTTTAATGGAACAGACCTTTATTGTAGTAGTTGCATCAAAACAATTTCTCGGACATCTGAAACAAATGTTAATAAACATATTTCCTCACAAAAGCATATTAGTGCTAGTGATAGTGACAGTCAACACAGTTTTAATTTAGATTTAGTGGAAGTGATGGTGGGATATAACATACCGTGGTTCAAACTAGATAATCCACTTTTTAGGCAATTTTCGGAAAACTGTATTAGTGACAAATATAACAATGTTCAGGTGCCGTCGGAAACAACACTCAGAAGAAAATATTTCTCAACGGAGTGTGATAATGTTAGACAAAAAATTTCTTCTGAGCTTACTGGGAAATACATCTGGGTTAGTGTGGACGAAACCATCAAAGCTTGTGGTGAGAAGGTAGCAAATGTTTTAGTGGGTGCATTGGAGGAAAATTGTTCAGTGCATGGATACTTGATTGCCTCTACAGTTGTAGAAACAACAAATTGTCGCATTATAATGAAGGCAGTGAATTCAAGTTTAACAAAAGTTATGGGGTGACAAATATGTAGAAAATATGGACAAGGTCTTATTATTTCTTACTGATGGAGTGAATTATATGAAAGCCGCAGGATGAATTATTTTTCAATTAGAGAAATCGCTGAGAGGGTTCAAAGAAAATTCCAAAGAGTTTTAAAAACCAATCCCGAAGTTGTAACAATGTCATCTGTAACAGACCTTTTAAACGGTAAAGAAGTAGACTTTTCTACACCAGGCGTCAATACGGCAACTTTAAGAAATTACACATATTTTAAATACGCTCCGATGACATCTGGATTATTAATGACAGGTGGCGAAGGTTAACTTCAGAGCATTTAGAATAAATATTAATAATATACTTTTATATTCGTTATAGATCATGAAAAATTACATATGTGTGGGTTACTTTAAGACAGTGGAAAATAGACGTGTGTGTTTTAGTTCAATGTTACATCTCCCATTAGCTCCTTTTCGAGTGAGTGTTTATAATAAACTGATCATATTAATTTTCGATATTACGGAGTTCGCTAAAAAAAGAACAAGGTGAAATAAATTGTATCATACTTGCATAAAAATCTTTCCACTCCGGCAGAACTAACCCTGACTTTTACGTCACTGAGATAAAATGCCCAATCTCTGTTTATCACATTCTCCATAAATAATAAACAAATCGAAAAAGACTTTGTGGATGTAATTTAAACGTGCTGGCATTTTTTGACATAAGAGAATAATAATTGACATTAATGATTGTCTCTATACTCCGTTCGCCCAAGAGATTCAGCTAAGCCACTCCCCACTTTGCTTAGACCATTGAGGGCAACAATCATCTTCACACGCTACAAATTTATAAAAGTGGCAAAATTCAAAAATTATTGAATGGTTTAATAGATTGTATATATTCTTTTATATTATTACAAGTGAGAACCAGCAAGGAGCAGTTCTTATTCAACAAATACACTTTTTAACAATACTGATTGTGTAAATTAAGTGTAAATAAATCAAACAAAATGTTACGTACTATATACATGTGCTTTTTATAATCACAAGGTTCGATTACTACTCGTAAGAAGAACCAAGAAGAAACTTACGAGAGGTACCTATCTGTATAAATATCTACGAAAACTAAGTGCTAACGCTATAACAATAATGTATAAAAATAAATATTACATATATACATAAAACGTTAGTAATTAACAAACTTAAAAGTTACGTATTTACAAGTGAAACTTATTTAATGGAATCGCAAATTAATAATTGTATCAGCAGCAGAAGCCTTAAAGATATTCACAATATTTTCCTTGTCTTTAACCGAAAAATGTTTGCTTTTCCGTTTTTTTCGGCGGAGAAAGGGCTTGAGCTTAATTCATAATAATTTGACAAGAATTAATTTTTAACCTAAAAAAGAAAAAGTATTGAAAAACACAATTTTATTAGATGAATAGGAATAACAGCAAATAACAACAGTTATTTCTAAAAACCATACATCAGATTTGAAAACGATTTGTCTCGGAGAATAAATACCTCATATATTAGCGTTAACGACATAGTTGGTTGTAATATGGGTTTTAAAAATTCAACCAATAGAAATATTATATTCAAATTTGAGGGGAGTGGCTTAGCTGAATCTCTTGGGCGAACAGAGTATAATCATCTCTTATGGCAATATTTACTAAAATTTAAGAAAATCGCCATTATTTAAAAAAAGTTGCAACTTTAACCCCTACAATGCAGATAGAAAAAGGAATTTAATTTTACATGATTTGATGTAAAAAAATACAGTTCTTAAGGTTTGAATTTGACAAAATGTAACGTGAAAAATAGAACACTAGGTATTCTATTATGGAATTTATTTTTATTGTAGAGACTAGCTTATCTCATGTTTTTTCTGTGTGCCAAAGAACAAATGAGGATCTCCTACACGAAGAATGTTATAAAGGTTCGTGCAAACCGTTGCACCTGTCAATTTTTTAGAAAATGTCAAATATCTCTGAAACTGCTGGGTTTGGGTATGGGATATGGTACATGTTTCGACTCAGAATTTTACGGTCATTTCAAAAAGACGAAATTATATAAGGTGTTCCATTTAGAATAAGCAAGTTGGTATCGACTTTTGGTATAACCGGAAGTACTACATGCTTGTAATTATTTCGGTTCGATTGGCCACACCGACTTTAGTAACTCCTAAAATCTTCCTAATAACTTGTCACTGCACACCGGCATTTTCCCTGAGTTCTGGAAAAATAGTTTTTTATCACCAATTCACAAATCTGGTCCAAGAGATGACATCAAGAACTATCGAGCCATTTGCATTCAATCCGAGATACCCAAGCTTCTTGATTGCTTGATTACTACTAAAATATCATGGGATACTGCACATATTATCAGCAATGAGCAGCACGGTTTTATGCGTAAAAAGAGCACCTCAACTAATCTACTTCTTTATGAACATTTTATTCTCAATGCTTTTGAACATCGATCACAAGTAGATTCAATTTACACTGACTTCACGAAGGCATTTGATCGTGTTGATCACGTATTACTCATAACCAAACTCAAGGCATTGGGTGTTGAGGGTTGCATGCTTGAATGGATTCATAGTTATTTATCTAACCGAACACAGTTTGTCAGATGCTCACGAGCCGTATCATCTTCTATTAAAGTTACTTCCGGCGTTCCTCAAGGATCGCATATTGGTCCATTATTATTTAATTTATTTGTTAATGATATTAGCGAGGAACTTATTAACAGTAATTATTTAATGTTTGCTGACGATTTGAAGCTGTTTAGAATCGTTGACAACTCTTACGATACCTCTCTTTTGCAAAGTGATCTCGATAATTTAGTTCGTTGGTGTGACATCAATCTATTAAAACTTAACCCTGCCAAGTGCAATCAAATTTCTTTCACAAGAGGCAATAATCCTGTAATATTCGACTACCATCTAAATAATGCTACTTTAAACAGGGTAAATTCCATAAAAGATCTTGGTGTAATATTCGATTCAAGGATGACATTCAAACCTCATATATCAAATATCACAGCACAAGCACTGAAAGTGTTAGGTTGCATCAATAGGGACTCTACCTTTTTTTCTATTGACATATATAAATTGCTCTACTCTTCTCTGATAAGGAGTCTACTAGAATATGGCTGTGTGATATGGAATCCAGCATATGTTGATTGATTGATTGATTGATTTGCCAGCGTAAGGTGGGCATTGCTGTCAATTCCGGTGCAGGGAGATTTGTTCCACCACGCAGCCCGATCACCCACCGATCATCCCACCGTGTGCCAGAACAAACCCCCAGTGCTTTTATATACCGCCGGACCAGCTGCATACGCTGGATTGGACATTGGACATGCTTGTTGTCAGCAGCGAGAGCCGCATGACGCATGGGGTAGGAGTATAGGATGGAGCGTGTAGGTGTTTGTGAGATGTTTCTTCTTGTTTTCCTTCTGTCTTCATCGGATGGAAAGTGTAGGCGTTTGTGAGATGCTTCTTTTAGGTTTTCGTGCTTCTTTTCACTTTCAGGTTTTTGTAATATGCTTCTTCTTAGTTTCTGTCTGTGATCATCTTCTCTCCTATTCTACTTCTGAGTTTTCTGTTTCTTCTGTTTCTGAGTCTGGCAGTGTGTATATCCTTGATATTTCTTTATTGTATTCCATTTTTTGTTGTGCCAGCTTTTCCCAGTGTGTATAATCCTTTCCTAGCTTATTCATAATCCTCTCGATTGTTGTTATCCATGTGTAGCATGGCCTCCCTATTTTCAATTTGTTGCTGTTCATTCGCAGCGCTTTCTTTAGTAGGTGTGTCGAGTCCCGTCTTTGGACGTGTCCCCAGTATTTCATTGCGTATGATTCTATTCTTTTGATTATTGTTCTTCCCTCTAGTAATGTTGACGTTTTCTGTCGTTTTTGTGGTTTTCCTGTTTTTGCTAGCAGTTGGATAATGTCCCTTTCAGCTCTTCTCAGGCTTCTTCTGTTGGCCTTTGTCGTTGCTGCGTTTTTGACTCCATATATCATCGTAGGCATTATGATGGTCGTGTATATCTTTTTGGTTAGGCACCATGGTGGTTTGTTGTCCTCAATGAAGGGTAGTAGAGCTCTTGTGACTCTGTAGGCTGTTTTGATTCTTTCCCTTACTGTTTCCCTCCTTTTTAGTTGATTCGTTAGGTATGTTCCTAGGTATTTCATTCTATTCGTGGTTCTCAGGGTGTAGTCTCCTATTTTGTATTCTTCCCCACTTGTTGGACTTGTTTTTGTCAATGGGTCTCGGACCATTATAAGGCTCTTCTTGAAGTTTATTTTCATTCCAGAGGAATCCTGATGTGGTGTCATGTTTCTTAGAAATTTAACGATGTCTTGTTCTTCCTCGGTGATGATGAGTATATCGTCGGCGTATGCAAGTACGATGGGGGGCTTTATCGTTCCATCGTTTCCATTGAAATTCTGATTCTCCTTTATTGTGCTTTCTATCACTTGGTCCAGGACTGTGGTGAATAGTCGGGGGGATAGGGGACATCCTTGTTTGACTCCTATATTCTTCATTTTTGATTCGGTCGTCTGTCCAAACCATTGTATTGCAGTGTTTTCGTGTAGGCATGCTTTTATTATTCTGTTTATTAAGTAGTGCGGTACTCCCCTGTTGAGCAAAGTGTTGACTATAGCCTCATGCCTTATGGTATCAAATGCCTTTTGGAGGTCAATTGAGACTATATATAGTTTTGTTCCTTCTTTCCACTTTTCTTCCAGGATCCGTCTGGTGGTGTACATATGGTCGTCTGTTGATCTACCCTTGATAAATGCTGTTTGATAATCTGGTAGTTCGCCGATGTATTTTTCCATTTCTCTGAGGAGGAATTGTGCGTAGTATTTGTACCCTACACTGCAGAGTGTTATTCTTCTGTAATCGTCCACATTTTGTGGTGATTTGATTTTAGGGAGCGGTATCTGTATGGTTGTGTTCCACTCCTCAGGCAGGGGTGTGGTTTCCGTCCATGCGTTGGTGATGATTTCTAGGGTTAGCTGTTTTATGTTGTCCGGTCCATAGTATACTAGTTCGTTATTTATTTTATCTATTCCCGGGGCCGTGTTTCTTTTAGCTCTGGCCATTATTTCTAGTAGTTCGTCTTTTGACGGTGGCTTTCCCAGTGGCCAGTGGTCCATTTCTTGTATTGGTTCTATTTGACTTCTCTCCGCGTTTCCTTCTTCTAGTTTCCTGACCCAATGCTGCAGTGGTATGTATTTTCTTGGCTGCGTATTGTTGTTTCTCCTGTATGTTTTAAGGTGTCTAAAAGTTTGGTTTAATCTCTGTCCTGCTGGAGTGGATTCTATGTTTTCGAAGAATTCCCTGCATTTTTTCTGTTCGTGCCTCCTCTCTGCGTCTCTTTTTTCTTTCCCCGCTTCTATTATCTTTTTGTCTATGTTCGGTGTATATTGTTTTCCTGTGGCCTTCATTTTCTTTAGTTTTTCGTAATTTCTTTTCATGTCTTTTCTTGTTGGGCTCATAGGGGATTTGTTCCTTTTCAACGTTTTCCTCGCCGCTATTTTCATTTTTAAACCCATTGTTGACCAATTTAGTTCTTTTCCTGTTAACTGTTTTTCTATCTCCTCCTGGTATTTCTTTTTTATTTCTTCGTTCTGTAGCAGTGAGATGTTCCATGTGTCATTTGATGTTTCGTTGTATCTTTTTCTTGCTTCTTGTTTCTTTATTACTAGTGTTCCATATAATATTTTGTGATCTGTTTTGACGTTTGTTGCTTGTTTTGCCTTAATGTTTTTGACCCTGTCCCTTATTTTTCTATCCACTAGGATATGGTCTATTTGAGAGTTGATGTTTCCTTTACTCCAGGTATTAAGGCAGGTTAGGTTCTTGCTCCATGTGTTTCTAACTGTTAGATCGAACAGATGTGCCAAGTTTTTTAGCGAGCTTCCATTATCGTTTGTCCATGTGTGAAGTAAGGTTTTTCCTATGATATTCTTGTCTTCATGTGTTTGGTCGTCCTTTCCTATATGCGCGTTGAAGTCTCCTAGTATTATTATGTTCATTTTTCTATTCCTATTTCTTCTAGTCTCTTGGGTGATCTGTCTGAATACTCGTCCTGCCCGTTTGTCGGAGGGCACATGTACTCCTAATATGCATATGTTTTCCTTTCCAATTTGTAAGTCTGCCATGGTTATGTTTTCGTTTACTTTTCTTGTCTTTATCTGGATAGGGGTGTTCCGTCTTATTGCCCATGCGACTCCTCTGCTGGTTTTTTCTTTGTCCCCTCCACTTAGATGCCATTTGTAGTTTTGAGTAACTGCAGTTCCGTCTATCATGTGTGTCTCTTGTATGCATGCAGCGTGTATGTGTTCCATCATGAGAGCCTCATCGATTTTTTCTCTTTTCTCTCTCGTTATGCAGCCTCTGACATTCCATGTCGCCAGGATGATGTCATCGTGTTGTAATTCTTGACTGTTGGCTTCCTCTGTTCTTTGTGATATTTGGTACATGTTTATGTGCGTTGCTTCCTCTAATTCTGGGCGGGGTGTTATTGCCCCAGTTCGAGCGTATGTTTCTTCTGGTTGTTCTGCTTCATGTTTTTCTTGTGCAATAATCACGCTATCGTAGTGATTTCTTTCGTTTCCGTGCTTCCTATATACTATCTCTAGTGGTGTGTTCTCTCTTCCCTGTTGGTTAGTAGGATGGAAGATTATATGCTCTCCTTCTTCTTGATGTACTATTATTGTCCTGTTTTTCATATTTGCTGTTGCTGCAATTGTTTCCTGCCCCCCCCAAAAACCTTCTCTTCTCAGATCTCGAATGAACGCATTTATTTTTCCCGTATTAGAGTTGTATCTATTGTAACGGGGTGCTAGTTCATGGATGGATGCCTGCATAAATGGCATGAAGTGGTCTAAGTGATTTTCGATATAATCAGCTACTTGTTTTCGTAGGGTTTTCGTCGCATTGGTATGTGCCTGTGATGTTATATTTTCTCCCTCCAGTTGGTGGCTTAATGCTCCATATAGACAGTTTCCGTCGCCGTCGATTTTTTGTACCAGTAATTGATGTGTTCTCGTTTCAACGTCCTGTATTAGTGTGTCCATCTTTTGCCCAGTTTTTCAAAACCGATATTAGCTTGCTGTAAGAGAGTGTTTTTATTATGTTATCTGTATCGCGGTAAAATAACCTTTTACAGCGAGTTGAGAATGAGAAAGTGGCCCGAGAGAAACCTCCGCACACCCTGTATATTGTTTTGGTTTTTGTAGTGCCTAATTCCAACTGTCGTTTTCCAATGGGAATAAAATAGGATATTATAAAAGTAAAGTAAAAATAATACTAAAAAATACCAACATACAAACAGAAACAATAAATTACAAATTATGGATCACTCATTCAGTCAATTAAATATATATATCTTATCTTTTTCTTGTAGTTTGCTGGTGATGTCTGTTGGTTTCATCAACCTCCACTTCATGCGAATTGTTTATTTACACTTTCCAAGAAAGCATTGGTTCTCAGCCCCAACGTATAGGTACAGACATTTATATCACTTGACACTGAATATTTATTACCCTGGTCTTGAGAGCCCTCGCTTCAAGTCTTTCTGGGAGATATCTTAACACGCCGCACGTTTATTTCTTATATTACAGAAAGCCCTGTACTAGAAATAATCAAATATTTATTCCGTATAAAGTTTGTTTTTTAACTATTTCACTTCACGAGATGCAAAATTTTCTTGACCTATCGATGGTCTAAATTTCATATAAATTAGCGGTGTTTTAACCTATATTTATGAGCTATTTTTGAGAGCTTTTATTCGAAGCGTCTGTTCACTTTGAGAAACTCAACCGAACTCCGGAATCCAGCATATGTTGTCGATAAACAATCTATTGAGAATGTCCAATCTAGATTCCTTAGACAATATGCATTCAAGATGGGTCATCCAATAGGCGAATATTCCTACAGTGATATCTTACACGAACTCAACCTTCTATCACTTGAGTGTAGAAGAGTGCAACTCGATTTATGCTTTTTGCATAAATTGATTAATTGTAATATAAACTGTCCAGAGTTACTTCAGTTGATCAGCTTCAACTTAAACGATCGCAGAACTAGAAATTCAGAACTCTTTAAAGTACCTTTTCATGTTACAAATTATGGTCAAAATGAGCCCATATGCAGATTACTCCGTACAGCAAACTCTTTCCATAAAAATATAGAACTCTTTGGCTCGTCATTATATACATTTAAAAACCAAGTTAAATCTTGTATAAGTAATTAAAGCTTGTCTAAGACATGGTGTAGCATAATATTGATTTTATTGTATTTACAAAAATTTTATTTGTCTTGTTTTATTCATTATTCCATACTATTTTAATTATGTTCCTATTTATTGAATTGTAAAATGAAAATGGCTCTGCCGTATAATAATAATAAATAAAAAATAAATAAAATAATTTTTTGTTACATACTTTTCTCTATATCGATCCATTCAGTTCCTGGTGGGACACCCTGTATCTTTCATTTAAGATTTCTCTTGTGTAAATCTATGTTCACTTAAATGGAAACTTAATAGGCGATGAATCAAGAACTTGAAACCAGCCGCTTTTTGTGCCATTGGTAATGGCGTAATTCATTAGATGTATACCTCAGAGTGCTGGTACTTATATTTCTTGCAAAGAGAGAGCTTTAATTAAGAATGTAGTTAAGAGCAAGTGCATAACTTGTACATTTAGTTTCTCATTTAACTTTTGTTTTAGGTTTATGCGAAAGCATGATGTCGGAGCCAATTGAACAAATTATGACAGAGAAGTGTTTAGGCATTGCTTTTTGTGTATTAAATACTCTATATAATCATTCCCCACTGAAAGCCAGCACCCCAGTAATTGATCTCATCATAAAATTTATGAAACGAATTATTCATTCTAAGCCGAAGGAGCCTGTTCACAATAACCGAATAATTATATTCCTAATGGATTTTATTTGGGAACATATAATTAAATCGGAACAATACTCAGTTGAGTTTGTGAGAAGAGATGGTGCTTTTCTTATGTTAGATATAATACAGGTAAACAGATACATGATCTCTGTTGGAAAGATGTTAGATAGGTTACAGTAAAGGGAGCAAGTCGGTCTAGCCCGCATATATTTTTTTTCGATATAAAGCAATTTTTTGCAAAAACATTTTGTCTTAGAAGTTTTTTGTAACCTTTCAAATAACGGAGATATCTGACTTTGACATATTTCGCATTTTCGAGATTTTCCGTCATAACCAGAGGTCAGATTTACCTATCGGATTTCAGGGATGGTTTTTACAGATATCATATATTGTAAACACGTACTGGAACATTCCCAAAGTATAAAAACAGAAAGTCATCCACTACAAAATTAAATTAATTTAATTATATATATATAATACAATGTTAATGTGTAACTTAATTTAAAAGCATAGGAACTTATTAACTACTGCTAAGCAACATTATTATCAACAAATTTTAAATTAAACTGTTAACTATAATAATAATAATAATAATGTTTATTACTCCTCTTAATGTTAGAATATACAAGTATTTCAACATTATGAGATCGTCAGGTAAGATATGTAAAATATAGCAATTGAAACAAATAAAGTATAAACAATTGTAAGTCACAGAGTGATACAAACAACGATAAATATACATACAATAAAGAAATAGAAACATATCAAATATTATGACGTGGTATTATCGTTAAAAAAATCATCTATTGAATAATAGGATTTACATATTAAAATTTTTTTTAACTCTGCTTTAAATCTGGACAATTTTGAATTACAATTGATTTTTTTTTTTAGTTTTGTCAATTTATTAAACATTTTAACACCTATATATCTAGGGTTTTGTTGGCACACAGACAGTAAAAATTTGAAGTATGTCATGTGCTTGACCCCAGTAAATGTTTCCATAAGATATAATAGATTGAACTAAACCAAAATATAAAAGTTTAAGGACCTCCTGTGACACAGTTGTCCTAATGTTTCTAATTATAAAGCAATAAGAGCTAAAGCTTCGATACAATGTTTTCAATATGTATACTCCCAGTAAGCTTTTGATCTATGTATGTACCCAATAGTACTAGTAACATTGGCTATTGATTTCCGTCTGCTTTCAGCAAGAGACTCGAATTTATGCTTGTATTTTTTGTACTGCATTTTTTGAACTGCATTACCATGGATTTTGAAGAATTCCGGTTAATGCCATTATTTTTGCACCAATTGGACATAGTTGCAATGCAATCGTTGGATTTAGGCAATATCTCATTTTCACATTTACCGGAGGCAATTACATTTGTATCATCCGCATACATTATCGGAACATTGTGGGGTCCCTGTTGTAATTTCAATAATATCTGAGAGTGTATTGTTGATCTCTACTTGTTGAGTTCGGCCAGAGAGGTGTTTTTACCCAGTCAGATGCTGAGCCTCCAACACCTATGTAGTATAACTTTGTTATTAACAGGTTATGGTCAACAGTATCGAAAGCACGGCTCATATCAAAAAACAGTCCCATAATTTGATTTTTATTGTTTAATGACTCGTGAATATGTGTGATTGCATATTCGAGTGCAGTCGAGGTGGAAAGATTTGCTTGGAAACCATTTTGGCTATCAGAAAGTATGTTATATTTTTCTAATTAAGAGTTCAGTCTTACATTGAAGCAATATTCAAAGATCTTGCCAAAGTCGCACTGCAGTAAGACAGGTCTATAATTTTTTATGTTATTTTTATCACCTTTGCTTTTGTAGATTGGAATTACCCTTGGACATTTTAAATCAACGGTATATATGCCCTCAATAAAGCTTGCATTAATTAATATAGATAGAGGTAGTGATATGATGTCACAAATTTCTATGAGAATGTTTCCAGGAACATTATCTACACCACGATTTTTTTCTACACTTTTTTTATTACATCAGACATTTCCTGTGGTGTGGTTGGATATAAATAAAATGATTGTTGTAACAAATTGTTTAAATTATGCTTATTCGGAATAGGTGCGCTACTATTATTAGCAATGTCGGCAAAAAATAAATTAAATGCATTACATTTTTTCTTGCAGCTCTGAAAGTTTTGTCCGTTAAGATCTTGTACATCATTTAAATTATTTCCATTATTTTTGTTAGTGTTTTCATTTATAATATTCCAGCATTCTTTATTTATATTAGTTGCGTTCTGTAATCTTTTATCGTTATAACATCTTTTTTTGTATGCGATTTTTTTGTTGTAATATTTTTTTAGTTTCTTTTATCATGTTGTGTAGTTAATGTTATTTATTTTTTTGGCTGTAGATGCCATCTCCTTGGATAGCTCCCTTAATTCAGGGGGCATCCAATTATTTTTATTTTTATGTCGCTTAGGTTTGAAAGTCATTATAGGGAAACAATTATTAAATATTTCAAGGAATGTTTCGTTAAAAATAGAAAATCGTGAATTTAGGTTCGTGTTGATGTCTAATATAATTCATCCCAATCTACGAGGGAAATTGCTGCTTTGAATATATCAATGTTATGTTTACTAAAAGATCTACCAATCCTGCCACATCTTTATTTAAATTGTTTTGTTAATTTTTGTTAATATAGTAAAACTATTTTGGGGCATTATAAATAAACAGGAAGACCAAATAATACGCAAAAAATATATTCAGATTCATTGACAGCTAATCAGTTAAGTAATTTTTTTTCTCAACAATGCAGATACAATTGTGCAAAATTTAAAATCCTCACAAACCGACCCTAATATTTTTAGACAAAAAATTACAATTGCAAACTTCTTTGTTTTTAAATCCTGTTACTCCTGATGGTATCAGAATCACTTTTAATAAACTAAAGAACAAAAAAACGGAAGATATATATAATATATCAGCATAGTCATTTTAAAACAAGTTGCTAACTCACGAACTGAACCGTTAACTGATATAATAAATGCTTCTTTAGCATCAGACATCTTTCCCTCCAAATTAAAATTGGGAGAATGTTTCCTATTTTTAAGAAAGGGGACAGCTCAGAACCACATAACTATAGACAAATTTCTATACTCCTAGCCTTCTCCAAAATATTAGAATAAGTAATATCCAATGACCTAATAGTTTACTTAGAATTAAAAAAGTATTATGCATGCAGCAGTTTGAATTTAGAAAGAGTGTTATATGTTCTGATGCAATTTTATCATTAACAGCCTCCATAAAAAATGCATTTGAAAATAAAAAACAATGCTTAGGAATATTCACAGACCTAACAGCTGCGTTTGACAGTGTTGACCATAATATCTTACTAAAACTAAGTTTGTATGGAATAAGAGGCAACTGTTTAAAAGTATTTAGATCTTATTTAAATAATAGAATGCAGCTACTGGATTGGGATGGACAAAGAAGCAAACTGCTGCAAATTAAAATAGAGGTTCCAAAAGGCTCGGTTCTAGGGCCCATACTTTTTCTTGTCTACATTAATGATCTGCCACAAAGCATAAATAATTTAAACACTACAGCTGTTATGTATGCAGATGATACCACCTTTATTACAAGAACAGAACCTAATAACATCTCAGCATAGACTCCAAAAAAATCATTCCATAGGTATTAGTTTATTCAACACCTTGCCTAGTCACTTCCGAAATCTTCCAGTACTTTTTTCTTTTATTATTTGACCTGTCTATAAAATGTATTATTTTCTGATGACTAATAAAATTATTATTATTATTATTATATCGAGAAATGCACTATATTGAATAAAAACATAATGCGTAATCGATTATTTTCAATTGCGGCAGGTATACCTACTAGCAATTTACCTGAAGCCCAATTCCAGGCGGGGAGGGGACTAATTTAACAAGGTTACTCTGTAGATTTATTCGGATATACTAAAAACGTGGAGTTAAAATGTTGCATCGTACTGAACCGACAAGCTATAGTCAATTTTTGGATTCGCGATTTTGCCGATTTACATTTTGATGGTAGAGAACTGTATTGCACTAGATGTGATAAGGCAATTTTGGTGGTCATGCAAAACAAATATTAATTCATATATTTCTTTGGAAAGCCATAAACTAGGTGGCTTTATTTACAGTGACACACAACGCAATTTTAACTTAGTGGAATTTATGATAGGATGTAACATACTGCGGTTGAAAATCCACTTTTCAGATAATTGTTGGAAAAGTGTATTAGTGGCAAATATAGCCTTCAGAGTCTACACTAAGAAAAAAATATTTATTTACGGAGTGTGAAAATATTAGACAGAAAATTTCTTCTGAACTTAATGGGAAGTACATCTGGCTCAGCATGGACGAAACAATCAGTGCTTGCGGGTTCAAGGTAGCAAATGTTTTAGTGGGTGCATTGGAGGAAAATTGCGCAATGAGCGGACATTTGACCGCCTCTAAAGTTTTAGAAGCTACAAATTTTCACACTTTAGCGAATACAGTAAATTCAAGTTTACAAGACTTTTGGGGTGACAAATATGCAGAAAATAAGGACAAATTATTATTTCGTACCAATGGAGTGAATTGTATGAAAGCTGCCGGAAAAAATTTGAAGGAAACATATCGGAATATACTGCATGTAACATGTTTAGCACATGGCCTTCATAGGATTGCTGAAACTATTAGGAGGTACTTCCCTAATGTTGATAAGTTAATAGCTAGTGTAAAGAAAGTTTTTCCTAAAGCATCAAGTCGTATACAGTTCTTTCATGAAATTCTACCAAATACTCCAGAACCCATTACAACACGATGGGGAACGATGGCTAAAGGCAGCATCATACTATTACTATCATTTTGAAAATGTGAAATCCGTAATACAGCAGTTAAATCCAAATGACGCAGTTGTTATTTCACAGACGCAACAGGTATTTATCGTTTAAGAAAATCTGGAGACCATACACAGATGTTTTTCACGAATTCCACTAATCATACGGGACCTTCAATATCAGCCAACATCAGAATTTATTTTAGTGGATGCAATAAACGTTGTGTTCGATCTTTGTCAATATATTTTTCAATTACAGGAAGATATTGCTGCGAGGGTATAAAGATAATTCCAGACAAACAGGATTTGTTACGATGACAGGTGTAATAGACCTTTTAAACGGCAAAGAAGTGGACTTACAATTGTAGGTCAAGAGTGACATAATTTGGAAACTCTATTTGACTCTCAATTCTTTATTCAGGAATGTATCAATTTTGTACTTACACTGAGACGTTGCCACGTTATTCCACTTTTTTCTATAAATAGCATTTACAGAGGTCAAGAATACAATCTGCAAAAAATGTGTTTTCACAAATTTGACTGTCGTTTCATGTTAGTTAATGTACTAATATCTAAACCTCTCAATGTCGAACCTAACTCTACAGGTTATAGATTATTCTATGTAATTATTCAAATTTTTACATTCTTAAACCATAACTATATTTTTCCAAATGGAACTCCCTACATGTTTTTACTTAAAATGTTTGCAATGAATTAACTACACGCTGATACCTCATAGTAACCATCTTGATTCGATGGTTTTTGAAAAACTTAAGTAAGCTCCTATGGATATCAATGGGTAAGTAACTGATTGCTGAAACATTTTAACAGTTTAGAAATATAAAAATTTGAATCATCGTGGAGAACATCCTGTAGAATAAGGTTCGACTTTGGGAGGCCTGGAAACTAGTATATGGCTTTGACTAACATTCAAAGTTAAAAGACAGTCAAATTTAAGAAAATAGGTTTTTTTCCAATTTAAGTCTTGACCACTGCAGATGCATTTTTATCGGTACCCGGTACTCGGCCTAATGATACCTGGTACGTAAATTTCAGGTGAAGCCTGGTATTTATTATTTATAAAAATAACTAAGTAGATCCCTACAGTTTTAACAAATATGAATTTGTAGAAATTTTCTTTTGCCGTGCAATTAGTTACTCTCGGAGCCCTGGTTGATCTTTGTGAGTACGGTCATTGTATACCATATCTAATAACATGGCGTGGAAATGGAGAAAAAATTACCCATTTGTTAATGAAATTATTTAGAGAGGAGAATGAAAAACTGAAAGTAAAGCTCGGACCTAGTGCACAAATTTCAGGTAATTATTAATGTATATTCATTGAAAACCCCTATCGAAAATTCCCACATAGCGTAATTAAATTAGATTTTGTCTAAAATTTCCAACCAACTAAATTTTTGTAGGAAGCATGTTTTAAACTGTTAAACAAAATCTCAAAAATTCTTTTGGATACCACTGGAGCTTTAAATGTTACAAAAGGTTAAACGAAAAAAAAAAACAAATTTTTGGAAATATCTCGGGAATTATTAAAGCTAGTTTTCACGGTGCAATTTGGCGTGTAAGCTGACTGAGTCAGTAACTGACTGCCAGTTACTGACCTTATGAAAACAGAACGGGAGCGTTACTGACCGTTCGATTGGGCCAGTAACTCGCATAGCCAGCTACTTCAAATATATTTGTTTCTACTGTCCACTGACCCTCTCCCACCACGTAAATGGGCCAGCTACTACTCCTTGTGAACACACAAGGTCTGTAGCTGATTAGACAGTAGACAATATTTTGAAATTTGTTCCAGAGGAAAGCCAGAGTTATTTCCAGTTTTACTCTTGCGGGCACAGCCTCACACATCGTTGTGTTTTTGCACTGAATAGTTGGGGCTATTAAACTCAGAAGTTCTGCAAACTGATTAGGTGCGATTCTCACCACAGCTTTATATTTCAAGTGGGTCATGATCATAGAGTTCTATTAATATGCTACATGATGCTCCCTTACTTTGATTAAGCAATCAGTTTCTTACACAAACCCTGCTTTTCTTTCTGTTAGCTCCCTTTCCATAATTTCATCACAGTATTATAGAGAAAGACCGTATTATGTTACGAACATGTCTATAAGCGGCTTTACATTTATGCAATGCAATTAAATGGATGGCATGCAAAACTTTGCATGATAATTTTTGCATGTCCAATACACTTTACACTACTGCAATATTTTGTGAAATCTTTTGGGACTACCAACCAGACGAGAAGAAAAACTTTTATGATTATGTTTATTGTTTATTTATTTACTTTACAATTAGTGAATCACTATGAAGAGAAAGAGAGAATAAAGTGATAATACTGATTACCCAAAAGAATTACAGAATAAGTTATGTTTGTTGCTTCAGTTCCTTTAATGCTTGGTTGGCAACCCAAATATTCCCAAATAAAGTAACTATATTGCATCTGCAATGCAATAAAATTAGAACACGCGTTAATTCAATGCAATAAAAAATATTGCCATCAGCTGATGGAAATAGCTCAATGTACGCATGCGCACAATAAAAATTTGCATGCAACGTGCAATATTGCATTAATGTAAAGTGGCTTTATGTTTTACAACAGACGTTTTTTAAACGACAGCTCATCTTTGTACTGGCAATTAAATAAATTATACAGGTCAGTAGTTTCAGGGTCCAGTAGATCTCTACCCACTAAGGTGGCCAGCAACTGGCTAACTGGCCACCTAGTAGATCGCATTGTGAAAACTAGGCTTAGCTTTATGAACACTATATTTATTGTCAAAATTGTAGCTCATAAAATTTACAATAAAAAGGTTTCATATCTTTTTTTTGTAAAAACATAAATGGCTGATAAAAAAATGATGCAAGAAAATATCTTATAAAATTTCTGTAGTATCGTCATTGTTCTGGGTTTATGAGTTAATTTCCCTAATAGTAGTAGTAGTAGTAGTATCTTTATTTATACTTTTGCCATTTTACAATGGGTGTACATGTCAGATTACTTACATAATAATTAAATAAATATAACAAAGTGAGCAGGTTGGTTTAGTTGAATATACCTACTCCGTCATAATAAAATAAGACATAGCGAAAACATAACAAACTAAGACAAACATTTAAATGTCACAAACAGTCATATAACATTGTATATAACAAACAAGAATGAAGCATGTAAATGTAAATATAAACATTGTTTAAAGTTTTGATATTGGTCATGATCATATGAATTTTTTTTAACTTTATAAAGTGCCACTTCGATAGGAAATTTGATTCTCTACAAAAATCGTTTTATGTGTATATATTAAAAATGCATAGTTCTTGAGTTATATTTAAGTCTTAAGAGTGGACAAATTCACTCCGTTCTCAAAAACTAGCACTTTTGGATTTATCATTGTCGGGTACAATTGAGCATAAGCTAGCACTAGCCGCTTATCAAAACCTCATCCACTGGTTTTCTTAACTACAAGATAATCAAGACCTTGAAATTAGCCAGTCATTGTGAAACAGATTGTTATAGTTAATCATTGGTGAAATCCTAACCATTAGTAAACCAATCATTGTGAAATTGACTGTTAATAGAAGGCCCAGAATATTGGGTACCTAAAACAGTTTGAATCAGCTACAAAATTCCATTTGTCATCAACCATCTCGAATTTTCTGGATGAATTATATTGCCCAGCCGTGTTTATACTTGACAGTACACCCGATATACATATGTTAAGTAGTGAGCTGCACTAGATGTTGGGGGAAGTGCAGCTGGGTTCGGGCATTATTGCATCGTTTAAACTCGGAAAATAAATTATATCTCAAGAAAACCATGGAATTCTCATGCTGTGGAGCACCGTACATTGCCAAAACCATTTGAACTCCATCATTAAAAATTTATTCAGGATTACACATACACCATCAAGCGACGCTGTAGCATACTTTCTGAAAAATTTTGAAATCACTGTTTAAATCTAATTCGACTGGAGTATTATATATTTGATTTTATATTGTTCTATATCTTCTTTCTAGATATTAATTATCCTTTAATGGGAAAAGAGCAGTGGATTGAAACCTTCTGTAGATGTGGGTATACTGGAAACCCAGCATGTGCCGATTTATTTGTGAGTTGCAGGCCGAAAATTTATGCTCTCTTACAAATGCTTAATGTAAGGTATGCAGAAACAGTTGAAATAGCCGATGAACATTACAAATCTTGTGAAAATAGTGCCGAATTAGAAGCTAAAGATCAGGTATATATTATTTAGTATAATGCAGTTTACTTTTTTATCATTTAATAAAAATGTTTTCCAAAAACCTCTCCGTCTTTAGACAAAAATTTCTCGACCTGAAGGGCATTAGTTACGGAATTACCACCTAGTCCTCGATGGGGAACCAGTCAAAACAAGTTTCAAATATCTCAAGGCGTTCCCGAGTTATAGGGAAAAATGTATAGTGTGTGATGTTACTTCTTAAACTGGACAATAATTTCTCGACCAGAAGAGCGTTAGTTATGAGATTGTCACCCATAGCATAGGGTAATCCTCGACGAGGAAGATTTTAAATATATTAAGGAGTTCTTCAGTTATAAGGAAAAATATAGTGTGTGACGTCACTTCTTAAACTGGACAAAAAATTTTCAACTAGAAGAGCTCTAAGTACAGGACTGACACCACTCATATCACAGGGTAGTCCTCTATGGGGAGCCAATCAAAACCAGTTTCAAATTTTAAATATCTCTAGCAGTTCTTAAAATGTGCTTTCTGCACAAAATACTTAATGGTTATATTCAGTGCCCTGACCTTGCTAATCTGATAAAATTTAAAGTGAATGATATGCAGAAGAAACTGTAATTCGGATATATTTCATGTGCTTTTTCATCATACCAATTATGGACAAAATGAGACGATAACTAGAATTTTAAGGACTGCTAATACAATTCAAAATAATGCAGAAATTTCTGGGTCTTCAACTTTAGTCTGTTATATGTTGTGTATTCAAACTACCTTACACTAAATAATAAATATTGTATGTTTTTGTAAAAAGGCTTGTCCCATAAATAAATAAACAAATAAATACAATCTGTATGTATGAATGTAATTACCATGAATATGTCAGAAACGAGAATTTTAGGCAGTCGTCACGTGCAGAAGGGTGTGCAAGTCGATTTTCCGTTTGCATGGAAAATCTATGTCTGCGAACGATTTTAAAATGAATGCCAATAGTGCCAAACGAAAAGCCGTGAAAAAAAATTCAGCGAAAACTTATTAGCACGCAGTTTCCGTGCGTACAACAAATTTTGGTGTGCACAGTAAATCGTAAAATTTTTTGGTACCTCGGAACGAAGTTAAAATGTATGCCAATATGTTTTATGATAAATTTGCATTGTCAAACGATGATTTACCGATTGGCATGCAGTTTTATATTTATTGACGTTCACATCTGTATTGTAACAGGCTAAGTGATTATATATAAATAAATAAATAAATAAATATATATGATTGGCATGCATTTTAAAAATGTTGCACCTGACTGGTCATGTACTGCCAGTCAATTATGTTTTACTTGGGTTGTAGAAAGGCTTAATGTAATTTAGTTTTATTTTACTTAATAATAAACATCTTTTTAGGTAACCTTGTTACTAGCTGAAAATTTCTTAGCATTAAAGTTAGGTGAAGCATGGGTCGAACTGAAAACGGAATTAGACCGCATTCCAATCACTCTTACTCGTATGGATGAAAAAACTATTTTAAGCATTATTGAACGATCTTGTAAATGGGCCTCTTACTTACAACAAAAGCAAAATAGAATTTTGAAAAACGTTTATCACAAGGTACGTGTCTTAATTTCCTATATTTAAATGTACTCATGACTCATAATTGCATTTCAGGCGTTAATTGAAGAACAAAAGTTGTATAGTCATTTACAAGAAGCAAGATTATCTGAAGCCTTAGACGCATTAAATGAGCTAAAATATGTTGCGAGATGTTCAGAGCGCATGTTCCGTATATCCCAAAAGTTTATACGAAATAGTCAAATCGCCAAGTCTGTAAGATTATCTGCATCCGTGGATGTATGTCCACAGAAAACATATTTTTCTAAAATATGTGTAACGGTAAGTACAACTGAGTAATATTATAAAATCAGGGTCAAGGTTTCCCTCTAAAATTTTAAAAAATTTAACTGCCGTGCCGGTACTATGGACCGGCACTAGGATGTTCTATTTTTGCTGTGGCGGTCCAATTAGCCCGGCAACGATGCACGATTTTTTAATTACTCCAATAAGCCATCGGTCCCATATAACGTATCTTTGTATGTGGAAATGGACCGGCATGGCTCGTAGTAACATTTTGCACCTAAAAATTTTTAAAAACGAATTGTAGTAAGAATTTTATTGAACATAATTTTACAAAAAGAAAAAATGGTACAAAGTGAAATAAAACATAAACGCAAAATGTTTTCTCTACAACTATCTATTTATGCAGTCTGTTAAAATATTCCAGACATAGAAATGGTTTTCCTTCAGTCTCCGCACTGTCTATTAACTTTTTTTGTTTTATTTTTTGCAGCTACTCACCCTTCGTTCTTGCTAATATATTCATAGCAACCTTTACAGTACCTTCGGATCTTATGTTTTGGTCCAGAAACTACACTCCGTTCATATCTTCTACGTTTTGAAGTTACAGTTTTATGATCAATTTGATTGGTCTGACACAATAATTTCACATGTTTCTGAAAATCAACCACGTCTATTTTGTTTTCTGTGACCTCTGTGTACAAAATGTATGCATTTACCATTAAAGTATTTAATATTAGCTCTATGGCTAACTTTCTGCCATCAAATCTGATAGATCAATTGCGGCTTTCGCATTATTGTAATCTACAACTATTTTTGGTTTAGAAACTTGAGTACCCTGTTTTTTTTGTCACAGTTTCCATTTCAGTTGAATGACATGTGGATAGCATTAAAACATTGTGTTTGTCTTTCCAGTTTAAAATCGTTATTCCTCTCCATGGCTACTATTTGCCCTTTCTTTAGTTTTATTTTTTCGACGACTTCTTTTGGTAGTCCACTTCTATTCTGTTTCAAAGTCCCTATGAGGTGAGTATTCCTGTCTAATAATTGGTCAGCTAACTGTATACTGTTATACCAATGATCGGTGCAAACTTTGATACTGATCAAATAGTGGCTCACATAATTTCATAACTACTCCTAAAGGAGTAGTCTTGGTTTGGTCGAGTGTTTTTTCAACGTAAATTTGTAAATTGTACCCACTTCCAGCACATATTCCATATCTGTGCCTCTTCTGCTGTAAATTTGTAAATTGTACCCACTTCCAGCACATATTCCATATCTGTGCCTCTTCTGCTTATTGAACTGTTTCATTATAAGCCTACCTTTGAATGGAATTAGTGACTTATCCATGCATACAAATTCTTTAGGTACATACAAAGATTGATAATTTTTAAAAGGTAATTTTTTTTTTTAATGGGCGTCTGTCATGCTGACTCCGAGGGCACTGTAGTCATATAGGCTTATTGTACCACTTCCCAGTCTTATCTATGTCATGCCGGTCATTCCCTATAGACCTACGAGTGTTAACTATAGTTCTATGACGGGCCCATGCGAGTTTGTAGTGAACTTCCTTGCATTCAGGCCAACAACGGTTTCGGCATGTGGTGTATCTCGATGGTCTGCTCACCCCATCGAAATGGTATCCGCTCCGGCCATTGCATAACTTCAGCGAGTCTGTCTAGGTTGGACTTAATACCGATCTGACTCCTCGCCTAAAAAGTAATGTTACTAAATTATTTACTTTGTGCAGCCTGTCTTCCTGTATACAAGTGCCATTGTCTGCAAAATGAACCATTCTCATAAGGACTTCAAAGCAATGTTTACACATAATACTTGATGCAAAAGTGTTTCTGAACATAGAATTTTGTGTCCAATCTGCCAATGTTGGCAATTTGAAAAGTCCCATCCAAGTTATCAAACACAAAAATTTTTTGACTTCGGCAGCATCAATTCATGTAGGCTAGATGATGGTCCAGCATCAGTGTTAGTCAGTGTCTGTGTTGCATACAAATTAGTCTCATCTGCAATCATTTCGAATATTGAATCGGGAACGACGGCCGAAAAAAAAAGTCTGCTGTTTTACCAATTGCCAGCATGTCAGCCACATCTGGATCAACCCCAGATTCAACTGAAAATGGCGACAACTTCATGTGGTTTTCCCTTTGGATCAGTCCAAATGTAGGCGTTATTATTTTGGGAGCCATTACCATCTTCTTGTTTTATAATAAAGAGAATAATTACAATAAAATAACTACTAATGTTGATTTACCATGTTGAGATACATCATTTTCAAATTCAGAAAAATCACCTCCATCATTCGAATCCCCACTGTTATCACTCTCGTCGTTCAAATCACCACTGTCCTCGTCTGAATAGGGTTCAAAATGTCGATCTTCTATTGAATCGTCACTAAATTCATAAAGTTCGTCTACATCTGACATATTCACCAAATCTTCAGGTTCTTCGTCTGTTAGTCCTCTTTCTTTTATAGTTTGTACGATGAATCTTTGCGTGTGCGTCATAAACAAGAACCATATGAAGTAATCTGTTGAAGGTCATTGCTTCTCTTCAGCAGTGACGTGCATCAAAAAAATGAGAAATCTGTTTTTACTCTTAGTTATCATCCGACAAATTAGAAGCCATGTTTTTTTCGCAAATGCTCATAAAATGACAATTAATTTTGTAGAATAATAACAGAGATATTATTTACCACTAATTGTGGTTATAACAATGAAGCTTAAAAATGTATTTTCCTCAAAAACGCAAGAACGCCACTGATCTAAAATGACAGATATTATAGCCGTTGACAGCACATCACTACGACAACTGTTCATATCAACGTCTCATTTAAATTCCGCTTGAATTTATCGTTCGGCTGTCTTAGCATGCTCGAACGGTTAGAAGACATGCGTAAGTAAACATTTGCTCGTCTCAATGCTTTCAGCAACCGCACATATGTCCTTCCTAATTTCATACTCGCGCAAACATTCATCGTACAGACTATATTGAGCTTAGCATAAAAAACGCCATACAACACAAAAGAAAACTCAACATACTAACACGCACCTGTGCAGGCAATGAATTAGATAGATAGTGGGTGATCGGCGTGCGGCGGCTTACGCTGAAGGTTAAAGTTCATCTACGCCGTGTCGGTTCCTATGGTCTGGCAAAAAAAAAATGTATTCAATATTTAAAAGCTTAATCTATTTTACTATCAATACGGAATGGAAACATTCAGTTGGCCTGTTGGATTAATTTCCAAAATTTAGCTCGGTGGTTAATTTGTTAATGTAATATCACATTTTCCTACTTATACAGTACCGACCAACCCAATGCAATTACAGTTAAGGCATTCCTGCCTTACACTAATAGTAGGTCAGGTGGATGGTTAAAAAAATCAAGTTTAACATTTTTTTGTCACCCCCTCAGAATGATTCAAAAATCCACAAAAAAATCTTCAAATTTGAGCAAAACCTATTGATATTAAGACGTGCCTCCAAGATCAGGACTTGGACTTGGACTATGGCTAAACTCATATGCCAGAAGTCTACCTTATCGTGATTTATGTACCATAGAATTAATATTTACAAAATTCTTGTAATTATGAGTTTTCAAAAAAACCACCATTAGTCTGTTTCTATATTTACTCTAGCAAAAATTGCATGGTATCGCTCTTGGACCCTTTCAGTGTAACGCCTATCAACATGACGTGCCATTATGGTGGTTAAAATCAGCTTCACCTGCACAAGTAGAAGGCAGTTGCAGTTAATCTACGTCGCTGCAAGGAATTTTATTATAGACACCACTGAGTTCAGTGAGAGACACTAAATAAGCTTCTGTGTAAACCCTACCACTCGCCATTATACATCTGTTTGCAGAGTATTAAGCCGTATATTTTTACATTTCAGCCTGTTTTCAATCAAACTGTAAATGTTGCAAGCAAAGTAGGACGAAATTCAGATGTAGTTGCACCACTGCCAGTTTCACCAACAGTGTCCAATAATGATTGTTATTTAAAGGTACCAGAGGATTTGCTTCTCACACCTCCGGGGATCATATAATTTACGAGAATAGACAATTTATGATTTGTATATGAAATAAATATGAACTGTCTACCTTATCGTGATTTATGTACCATAGAATTAATATTTACAAAATTCTTGTAATGATGAGTTTTCAAAAAAACCACCATTAGTCTGTTTCTATATTTACTCTAGCAAAAATTGCATGGTATCGCTCTTGGACCCTTTCAGTGTAACGCCTATCAACATGACGTGCCATTATGGTGGTTAAAATCAGCTTCACCTGCACAAGTAGAAGGCAGTTGCAGTTAATCTACGTCGCTGCAAGGAATTTTATTATAGACACCACTGAGTTCAGTGAGAGACACTAAATAAGCTTCTGTGTAAACCCTACCACTCGCCATTATACATCTGTTTGCAGAGTATTAAGCCGTATATTTTTACATTTCAGCCTGTTTTCAATCAAACTGTAAATGTTGCAAGCAAAGTAGGACGAAATTCAGATGTAGTTGCACCACTGCCAGTTTCACCAACAGTGTCCAATAATGATTGTTATTTAGAGGTACCAGAGGATTTGCTTCTCACACCTCCGGGGATCATATAATTTACGAGAATAGACAATTTATGATTTGTATATGAAATAAATATGAACTGTACACTTTAATATATATTATATTGATCATACGAAACTAATCTTATTTAATAACAGTGTGAAAAAATAATTTTACCTGAACAGTATTTTCCGCTGTACAATTTTACATAAATAAAAATAATTATAAAGAAAATATATTTACATTAGGGAATAGTAATTGGAAAGTGATAAACATCTAGATATTTTAAAAAGTGTTAACAACAATGTGCTAAGACTAGATTACATAATAAGTATACAGTCTATGATTGTTTCACAAGAGATCCAACGATTACATAAAGAATATTTAGAACAAATTTACTTTTAATATATCAAATCCTTGATACATGTTAATGAGCTGTTATCTAAATAATTATTTAATGCAACATATTTTACACAGGGTATTAGAAGGATGAGATAGTCATTATTTCAACAGGTGATATATTGAACCAGATGGGAGAAAAGTTTTATATAATAAAAGTTAAAAATTATTTTACCAGAAGAAATAATGAAAGTTTTATTTTTGGTGGGTAATTACTTAAAGAAAGTGATTGTAATTATTGAGTACTAAGCACTTTCAATATTGAAGTGCTTTGGATTACTAAGCATTTTTAGATAATAATTTAAAATTGTGAGCACTAAGCACAATGCATTTTGGTTCTATTATTGACTTCAGAGTCAGGAATCAAAATTTGAAATAATTAAAACACAAAAACACAAGACATGTATACTTTAGCACAATGAAATCTCATACACATGAAAAATAAAGTAATCCAGTTTTTACTAATATTGAGTGGTGTGAATCAGCCTTTTTTGAATTTAGATTTTTTTATTATCATATAGGTTATAAAAAACACATTTATTGTGAAATGTCATAAATAAGGTACCTATGTGAGTAATGTTAAGAGGGGATTCCCATTAAACGAACAGATAAATCGTGTTTTTTAAGAATTTTTATTGGGAGAACTATGAGACAAATCATTTTCAAGCTTTGGAGATATATTTATCATACATTAAAGCAACTACATTCAAATTTTTATGTAATTATAATGAAAATTGTGACTTTGGTGCTCCTTGAAGTGAGATACTTCCCAAAATTTCTCATTACTGGCCTCTCCAGATCATCTAAAACAAAAAAATCAAATTTGTTTTTACTTTTGTGAATATAAGTAAGGCATTAACTATGGAGAATTTCTCTTCTCAAAAAATGAGGACACTGCGACGTATGAAAAAAAACATTAATTTTTTTTCTTAACATTTTTAATGATAAACAAAAAGTTTTAATTGTATATAATTTTTGCGCCAAATTTCAGAGCAATCGGCTTAATAGTTATTGAGATATCACATCAACGTCTTAAGATATCACGTCGACATGATATCTCAAGAACTATTAAGCCCATTGCCCTGAAATTTGGCACATTTATCAAGAACACAATTGTATTTCTCACAAACCATGGAAAAAAAAATATATGCAAAACATTTTTTTTTCTCTTAAAAAAAATGTGAAGAGAAAAAGTAATGTTTTTTTCTTACGTCGCAGTGTCCTCATTTTTTGAAAAGAGCCATTCTCCGTAGTTCATGCCATACCTATATTCACCCAAAGTAAAAAGAAATTAAATTTTTTTGCTTTAGATGATCTGGAGAGAAGGAATTGTGTCAGCCAGCAACCGAGAAATTTTGGGAGGCGTCTCACTTCAAGGGGGCCAAAGCCACAATTTTCATTATATTAACATAAAAATTCGAATGTAATTGCCCTCAACTGGGTTTCTAACGGAACTGTGTGAATGTCACGGTAACAATTCAATATTATTGTTCCCAAACCATTGAGTAATTACCCCGGCAGTATGAATAGGGCAGTTGATAAATGAAGACATTGTTTGGATATAATTGCTCCACCGAAGAAAGCATAATGTTTTCCAAAAGATCCCTATAAACCTGTCCATTAAATCGACCATTACCCATAACATACTATGCTACACCAGGGCCACTCATACTTTTCTAAACATTAACAGAAAATCGTCCGGACCTGTTCTGTGGACACACGTAACATTCGTGAAACATGGTATTTGCAGGACGGTACACCCGAATATGTCCGTCATTACAATACTGAAAAACTTTTTCATCGGTAAACAAAACATTGATCCAAAACTCCAACGGGCGATAGACATAATTTAAACAAAACAGAATATTAGCTTGCTTCTGTTCTTTGTTAATGTGGTCTTCTTGGCATTTGTACAGTTTTTTAATTCCGATTTTCGTATCCTTCGGCTAGCTGTTGACCTCGATTAGCGATGAGTGATATCGTGATTTTTCAATCACAACGTGAATCGTTACCGTGATTTTCTTATATCAATGAATTTAAAACGTGATGTGATCACGACTTTTCATAATATGGTGTAAAGGAAAAATTGTTAGGTGTTCTCTATTCCTAAATAAGTGCCAACAGATGGTGAATGGTGAATTCGCTACTTTAGTAATCTGTACAGCCGTAGATATGTACAATGTATGATATTGTATGATATATACATATTACGATTTGCTTATCCAACTAACCTGATTTATGGATTGGTGATAATTGATAAAGCAAAAGCAATAAGTTTTGGTATGCCTGTTTGAACAACATATTTTTGTAAAGTTATACAAATATAAACATTTCGGATGTATTAATAAATTTCCAGTTTAAATTTAAGTTGCTGGTTTCAACTAGCTACTTCAATTTTTGCTGGGTTATTGTTTATAATAGTGTTGAAACCTTTTTAATATAAGACTCGGATTTTAATAAATTAATTTTAACCAATTAAATTAAGATAATGAATATAATGTTTATTTATATAGTTTTATTATTTAAAGGAATAACTTTGATTTACTAGAGTCCAAGTATTCCTCCCATTCAAATATTACATATACAATTTTGTTCAACGTCAAGTCAATTTTAAGATAAACAAGCTAACCATTCTTCTTCGCCGATTAACTGCACGACCCTGCTGCCTCTAATCGCTAGTGAATAAAATAATAGAGATATGTATATAAATATCTATTAGTATGAAACGCATACCTACCCAATAATACCAAGGCACGGAATCACTTGCTTTACATGTTACTTCTTACGGTCAAAAACAAAAATGGATTCAAAGTAAGTGATATTATTTATATCGTAAAAAGTATATTATGGAAAGTCGTGATCATGTCACGCTTCTCCACCAACTTTATTAACAGCAGTTACCTGTGATTTTTTAATATCAGTGATTAAATCACAGTTCGTGATATATCGCCCATCACCAACCTCGATGCTGGAAAATTTGTCATGAACACAGCATATCCTGCTGTTTGAAATGGATTTTCCCGAAAATAGCCAAGGAGCGTTTCATCTTGAAAGAGATTTGAGCTTCTCCATCGGCTTGAACCGTCTTTTCTCTTTATGCTACCTTCCTCCCCCCAACTTTTCGTCACACTCATAACTACTTTTATTTAATTGATAATGATTGGTAACTGCTCTGACTATCCCTCTTCAATTTAGAGAGAATTAAAATTTGTTCATGATCAGTTAATTTTGGCATTGTGAAAATATGACATTGACAAATAAATAAAGAATGGTTTAATATAGTGAAAAATAGGTGTACAGGATTTCATTGCACAGAAGTGTACTTTGGTACTCACGAATAGTACTGCAATATGGGCAAAGCAAGGCCTTCGGATTAACTTTAATGAACTAAATATAGAAAAAGATTTTGAATATTGTGCAGAAATAGAAAATTAACAATATTTCTCATAAATTAGTATCTATATATAAATCACCAACAGGTAATTTCCAAGTATTTTTGGAAAAACTTCAACTGTTGCTTAACAACATTTTTACAGTAAGGTCACGTATATGGATCACGGGAGACCAATATAGATTTTAACATTTCCTTCTCAGAAAGGGACGAGATCACTGACAATCACTCAGTATTGGCTACATAGTATTATAAATGATAATGCACGAGTTACAACTCACAGCAACACCAGAATTGATAACATTTTTGCAAATATAGATGCTACATACTTGTCGTACACCTACTAGATTAAACAGCACTTTTAGGTACAATTGAATTTCTTCGAACTGGTGTGTGACAAAGTTGTAAATCGCGTATTTCTCTTAAAGGGTGCATTTTTTCATATTTAAACAAGTACACCTTTTCTTTAGGAAGTTAAATGACGTTTCGATTATAATAGAAGACAATGTCCAAAACCTAACCTCAAAAAAGTTATGTCTCAAGTGTCACATAAAAGTACTGTAACTAGCGCCCTCTATCAAATGGGACATCGACAATATCACCATTGTGATTAGGGATCTGAAAAACATGTCGTTACCAATTTTGAAGTAGATACGTATAATAGTGTCCAAGATAGAGACAAAATACGAATATAATTTTTTCACTTTAACACCCTGTATCTTAAAAAGGACAAGAGTTAGACCCCTACTTTTTGGGTTCAATCGACTTGGTTTGATGTCAAGAATCTACAGCTAAGCATTGCCCAATCTTTTCGAAACACCCTGTATAGGTAAATTTTGTTCGTGATTTATTTTGTGTTATATCACCTGTTGTGGTGCCATGTTATAGTAATTTTGGGGCAGCCGGCACATACATTAATAAATATGGATAACAGCTTCATTAAAATCATACCAAAGAATACAACCAACTTAACATGTAATTTATCACATGTAGGATCTTAACAAATATAATTCTGCACCAATAAATATTTATAAATTAAACACCTCGTAGATACACTAGTTCTGGAAAGAATATGTGATATTCTTATAAGCTATATTACGGCGATGTTCAAATAAAATAAACAGTATATTTTTTACAATGGAAATACCATCACCAAAATTTGAAAATATTTTTATTATTCGAGATACCTATATAATATAAAATTTATAGAATATTTATTTGTATATTAAGAGCATAAAGCACTCTATTATCTAAAAATAATACCAATATAGTAATTAATATTACAGGCAATATTTTCTCTGTGTAATATTTAATTACTTAAATAAATGAATTGGTATTTACAAGTAGATACAAAAAGAATTAAACATTTCTTCATAAAATGACTACAAGTAGTGTATCAATAGTTCAGCTCATTTTTTAATGCTAATATTGATGTTTCATATACACATTGGAAAGTTATTAGAAAATACTTAATAAGTTGGTCAGAAGATGATCTTACATGTGTATAATTATCACAATTTAGAAGTTAGATATACTTGTGTAAAATATATCTTCTACTAAAGTAAAACCATAAAGTAAAAGTAGACATAGCTACAAAACAAATATCTAATACGTGATTCTACTGTATTGAGCCCCTCACTTTAACAGAGCATATCTCAAAGACAGAGAGGCACAAAAAATTGAAAAAATTATGTTCATTATATGTCCATTGTAATTCACTCTTTAACTTTTTAAGATATAGACTACACTAACCTTAAATCCCTTATTTGTAGGTATGTCTAGGGGTGCACTCAAGTCAGCTAATATTATTTATGTACAGACTGTTTGGTAAGGCGATGCCGACCTGGAACAGGGTGGTAGAGGGGACATTTGGTATCTATATGAAGCAAACATACCTATTAGAAAAATGCTACTGTTTTCTTCATATTGCCGATTTTGTACTTTTTTAAAAAATCTTCTTTTTCATCATTTATATATGTATAACTCACTAAATTAAACCTTTGATGTTCTGAGATTTTTTTTTCTTTATCCGAAATACATCAACTTACAACCAAAAAAATATATCAGATTTTGTCGCCTACAAAAAAAAATAAAACGATATTTATTAGAAAAAATTGCAATGGGAATTAGTTAGAGGTGTTTCAAAATCTCATGAGCTGTGACCTTCATATGCGCAGAGACAAAATCCCTCTCGTGGGCTCAGTTACACTTCTTAAAAATACTAGATTTATTGTTTACAATTTATCCCGAGCTCTTGTTTATGTATACAGCAAGATAGCTGTCAGTATTTTCAAAATACACTTATAAACCCAGAACAAACTTTACCTTTTGCGCATTTCGCGGTTCATAAGTTTCTGAAATACCTCTAAAAGTGTCAATTTTCAAGGTCTTGCAAAATTTTTTTTAAAGTCATTTAGATATTACAGTTACTTTTAAAACTTCTCTATTTTATCCTCTTTCCGTGGCCTCATCATAAATACCATCAAGTTTCACCAGCCACTAAAAAAAGATGAAAGACTATCAGTCGTTTCAAAAACTTTATTTAAAACAAAAATTATTATATCAGACAAATTTATTACAAAATAGGACTCATTATTTCTAATGCATTTCCTGACCCGTCTTGTAATTTCGGCAGTAGTTGTTTTTAATCTCATTTCTTGGCGTAGTTGTAGAGCAGCTATCTCTATTTTAGCTACTAGTTGAACATGGCATTGTATTTCTTCAGTAAATTTGGGAACCTTGCAGGCTACAGAATAGGTCCACTATGCTCAATTTACCGACCGTGATATGTCCTATCTAAGAATTGGCGGACTGTCAAGCAGTAGTGAGCTGGGCATCCGTGATTTTGGAAAATGATATAGAGGCGAAGGTTCAGTAGCAAATCTTCCAGGAGCGGAAGATCATTTTACAAAAAGTCCAGGTAAGAGTCTCCATTCAACCAACGTGAAAACGGTAATGTATATATGCAGATGATGCAACATTTGTGGCCACTATAAACAGAGAAGATCATTCTCAGCACATCCTGAATAACATCATTGTAAAAGCAAAAGCCTGGTTTGCATCAAATCAACTGGTGTTAAATGAACGGAAAACTGTAAATTTATTATTCGAGTCCAGATCAAGTAACAATTCAATTCTAAATGTAAATAATGTCAAATTCCTAGGTGTTAATATGGATGTAAATCTAATATGGGACGAACATATCAAAGTTCTCACTGGTAAACTAAACAAATCCATATATGCTATCAGAAAGATAAGGAACACCATCAATCAGCAAGCAGCCTTAACAACCTACCACTCACTTTTTCATCCACTTCTCACATATGGGATATTGTCTTGGGGAAATGCGGCACAAAGCCATTTACAAAAATTATTTGTGATCCAAAAGTCAGCAGTAAGAAGTATAGTCAACGCAAATTGGGGCGAAACGTGTAAACCAATATTTGTAGAGATGAAAATTATGTCACTGTTTTCTGTTATCGTGTACCAGAATCTACTTTATGTGAGGCAGAACTTACAAGGTTATGTCACACATAATGAAATCCATGAGTATGATACATGAAATAAGTTTAATCTGGTAATGCCACAAAATAGACTTCATAGAAACAACAATCTTGGAATCAGTTTGTTCAATTCTTTACCACCACACTTCCGTAACCTCACAATGATTAAATTTAAAAATAAACTCAAAAACATATTAACACAAAACTGCCTTTACAGCATACAGGAGTTCTTTCAACTTATCGGTGAAAATGGAGACATTATTTTTGCCACTGTAAATTAATTTTATTATTCTCTTTAATTCTAAAACATGTACCTGTCGTTTGTATCATCCTATGTTTGTAATTTACCATTTTATTGTAGATGACGTTTTTGTGTCATAATTTCTTATCTTCATCCACTTCACTTAAAGACTGAATTATTAACTAGATTTAATGTATACTGGCACAAATTGTTTATTTATTGACTTGTCTATAATGTAAAATTTCTAAAGATGAATAAATATTATTATCATTATTATTATTATTCAGGTTATTTGGAAAGTAATGACGCCCAACGCCATGTTCAGCAATTACACCCGTCCAATCATTGGCACTAGTTGTTTTTACGTTTGCGGGTTGTCGCCCCTGTCCTCCCAATAATGGAGATTATGAAAACTGGTTATGCCTCCACGGGAGAATTTTGATTTATCCGTCTATAAAATAGATTTCAAGTAATGGGGTCTTCAATATCAGCATTCAATAAAAAGCGAAAAAATGCTATTCTTCTAAAGAGTCGTCCTCTTCTAGGCCCTGTACTGACATATAATGGTAAGGATGTTTCTTTTCTGTATTCATCACTGACCAAATTTTTCAAATTAAAAGTGCGAGTTGCTGTGCAACTTTTCTATGCTTCAATAAAAAGCGAGAAAATGCTATTCTTCGTAAAGAGTTGTCCTCTTCTAAGCCCTGTACTGACATATAATGGTAAGGAGATTTCTTTTCTGTATTCATCACTGACCAATTTTTTCAAATTAAAAATCCGAGTTGATGTACAACTTTTCTACGCTTGTTGTGGGATCTGCAGTAAATGCGGCTAGAATATTTTCGTCATCTTCGGAGTGATGGTGTGCTGGTCCTGCAGATGTAAATTACAGGTGTCAGCTATTCGGTGATACGTGTTGCTGAATACACGCGGATCCGAAATCTTTCTATGTGGATGAAATCATACATTCTTCCAGCAAGGTTAGCATTCCCATCTACTTTGCCATAGTAATAAAGTACGTCAGCATACTCACGGTTACTATAAGTAGCCATTGAAATTAATTTTACTCAATATGTCAAAAAGTTAAAACAAATTATCAGTAGGGAACAACACAACACAAGAAATACAAAAGTGTGCATGCTGACAACTGTCAGTGATATACTAATAAGCAAGTGACTAGTTCTGACTGTCTTTGAATCCATAGCTGTTTTCTTTTTGTTGAAAGAATGTGAATATTTAATTTTTGATTAAATGGAAAATTATCGATTGATAGTCTTTCATCTTATCTTAGTGACTGGTGAAAATTCATGGTATGTATGATAAGGCCACTGAAAGAGGGTAAAATAAAGAAATTTTAAAAGTAATTGTAATATAAAGTCTTAAGCCTTTGAACATCGACACTTTTAATTTCCATTACTAATATTTTCTAATAAATATCGTTTTACTTTTTTTAAAGGCGACAAAATCTTATAATTTTTTTTTTTTGGTTGTAGGGGTATGTACTTCGGATAAAGAAAAAAAAAAATTTCAAAACATCAAAAGTTTCATTTAATGCGTAATACTTACATAAATGATGAAAAAGGAGATTTTTTAATAAAAGAATAGTAGCATTTTTCATATAGGTATGTTTGCTTCATATAGATATCAAATGATCTCTCTACCACCCTGTTCTAGGTCGGCAACACCTTACCAAACACCCTATATATATACTGGCACTAGGATAAATGGTAAAAGTAAAAACTACAGACTAAAAGTGTCTCTTAATCACTTGATATGCAATTTCATTATGCCAGATTTTACTTGTTTGTCAAGAAGTGTTCTTATTGCAATTCATTCTACAACTTTGGAATTATCAAAAATGTGAATTAATGCACAATTTGTAATTTAGCTCAGGCGGACTTTACAAAAGTTTTAATCTAACTTGCTCATATATTTCCAAACAAAAACCACATTAAATACGATGTAAAAAAAATATATATTTTGTTGTGGTTATGCCGTGTTCTTGCAGAATATTTGTTCACAATATCTGATATACTCTCTTAATAAAGAAAAACCGATAAGAATTTGTGTGATCATAACATCTCATAACATTCAAATATATTTATTGAGGCCTTTGAACATTTCTTTGAATTTTGTTCTATAGCAATGTAACAAAAAAGAACAAAACGATCTGCCATGTCTAATATATTATATATTGCCAAATAAAAATACGTACAAAGGCTTTTTAAGTCTCGCTCTGGTTAGTAGTAGCAGTTCTTTCTATATTTACCGATTCCAAATACTGTAATTTAATTAACCGCTGATATTTTTTAATTCTTTTTGCGGAATAACTACTTATTTGATTAGAAGGTAATTCCGAAAGCAGTGTGTACCCTCGCTTCACTGAGGGGTCCTATTATCAGTACCACAAATTTAACAGTGTGGTCTGAATAGAGTCTGCGGAGTTCGTAGAGAAGATACTTAGTCCGTTTTTCCTTCTCTTTCAAAACAATGTTTGTCTCTGCTGGAGGAGAGAATTCAATAACAAACATTGTATTGAGTTGGCGGTTGAGGAGGACTATGTCAGGCTTATTAGCTTATTGCATTTGTCTGACGGTAGAAAATGAGTAGTTCCAGTAAATTAGGCACCGCTCATTCCCCACTACGGACTCAATATCCCCCAGAGCATATGGCAGCACTGGTGTATCGCCTATCTCATATGAGTGCCATAGATGATAGTACACCACTTGTAATGCTCCATCATGTCTGTGAATATAGGCCAAGACTGAATATGCCGCACAAGCCTACAGCAGGTGCATTGGCCTCTCCGGCGCCCTTGTTATTATATTATTATTGCTATTAACTGAAATCGAAACTCTCATTTTAGTTTTAATTAAAACCGAAATCGTACAGAAATCTTTACTGGATTACAGTTCAGGTCTCTGGTTCAGAATAGTCAAAAAATGAATAAATAATTTTTTAAATTTTTTTACTTCTCTTATTACTTACATTATGTACTGCAGTGCAACTGAGCAGAGTACACTGCATCTTTTTATTGACGTATTTTATGACTTGTATGTTTTTTATTGAATAAAATATTATTAAAATATTATTATTATTCTCTATTTTGGAGATATTCATGGTTACAGTGAGGGCTCAATACATTTGAATCGTATATTAGTTACAATATGGACATTCTATTTTAAAACAACAGAGAATTTCAAGAAAATTCTATCTACTTACATATAATTCACATTATTTCATAAATTCATAGTCAAGGTGTAAGGTAGAAAATTACTTACTAGTGGGGAAAGGTACAATGTAGGTACCATAGAATCTCCTTATTTATATACACCTCAGGTTGTTGCCAGTTCGTATTCCATTATTATCTGATTGTATTTTTCTTCATCTTTACCACCGATATTTGGACTTTGCAGAATTGGCAGGGGGGCATCTTTAGGCTGTACCGGGAAACAACACCACAGTATGAATGCTATAAATGCAACTAAAGTTCCAATAAGAAGAATGAAATCTTCTATTGTCTACAAATAAAAAGGCAATATGAGATGGTAAAAAGTAACAAATATTGAAAAGACACACAACTAGGAAACTTGGGAGCTTGAAGGATTTTAAAAGGAAATTGGAATCGGGATTAGATTTGATTAATCCCAAGATTTATTTAGATAGCCCCGACTGTGGAATACAAGTGATGTGAGTTGCAAATATTTCCAAATGAATTTTGTTACTGTTTGCTATTGTACGATACAGAATTTACTTTCGTTTGCATTTATTTGAATTTATTTAGAGACTATGAATTGATGCCCTATGTGGCAACCCTGCTAATTTGTATTACGCTGTTGCAGGCGAAAAAGACATAGGTACTACAGTACACAGTCCACTGCTAGACATCCAGTCATCCAGACAGAGTAACGCTCTACGATTTTACAAATATATTTATATCTATGTACCTATGGATAATATTGTTACGGATTTCCACCTTTTAGGAAACACCCTGTATGAATCCGTGGGTTCTAAATAATTTCAACAAGAGATAAACACTACTAACACTTTATTTAACAATTTACTGACTACAATACTTGTTTACTTAATAGTTAACCTCACTTTTTACCGAGCGTGTCACTTCTCAAATATCTTCCCTCCCGCGCTTGTAATCGCGCCTTATATACTCCGAAATTAGCTCTAGATCAATCCAGAATCTTCTTCAACCATAATCTAGAAAATTCCTTGGCTCTTTCTAGAGCCTTTCCAGTCACCATCAGAGGCATAGGCGTGCCATCTCCTTTTCCAAGGGGGTGTAATTCATAACACTGCCCCCTCCTTAAGCCTGATCGTCCCGATCAGGCAACTCAGAATCATCGATGTATTTCGCCAGCCTGTCCAAATGCACGATCTTCATCTTGGACTTTTTGCTTCGTTGAATTCGATAGACGACGTCATTAATTCGGGTAATAACAGTATACGGTCCATCCCAAGGCGGTTGAAGTTTCGGTGACCTTCCTTTCTTCCGCTGTGGGTTGTACAGCCAAACCAGGTCTCCTGCCTTGAATCCTTCTGAACTACCCTTCCGGTCGTATCGAGCCTTCATTCGGTCACTGGCTGATGATGGTTCCGCTATATCATTAGCCAACCTCTTGAAAGGAGCTCCGGCGTTGAACTGCTTGTTTTCACCCTTACTTCTAGTCTGTGGTCCCTTACTGGCTGCACAAATCTTGCATTTGCGACACCAAGCCTCCACATCCTGACGACTTCTTATCCAATAAAATCGTTCTCGTATTTTCTTCAGGGTCTTGTTAACACCGAAGTGTCCATCGGATGTTCCTTCGTGCACTTCCTGAAGCACCTTCGCAACTCGACACCTGGGAATCACTAGACGCATAACCAGCTGTTTTCCATCCGGGCTTTCCCATGCTCTCCGCAACAGCCCGTTCATGACTTTCAGTGAGTCCCACTGCGCCCATAGTGCCTTCAGCCCCACTCTTTTGCCCGAAACATCCTTCCATGTTGGACGAGTTCCCCTTTCTTTGGCTCTCAATATAGGCCCAATTTCCACATCGTTCAATTGTTCCTGTCTGAGCGCTTCATCTGCCTTATCATCCGGCACCTCCACCTTGACAGTGTTGACTGCTCCCGTGACCTGCAGTTTCTCCCAGTGGTTGTGCTTGCAACCTTCCTTGTACCTTCTTCCGGATGAAATGTTTGCATTTCTCTCAGGTTTCGTTTTATCGTCATATCCTTGTAGTGGTGGCCTTTCTGTAATGCTCCGAAGCTGGGAAATCTTCACTTCTCTAGGGGCACCACGTTCGTTATCTGTCACAGCCTCTCTGGTAACGGCTTCCTCTGGTTTTCCCCTTGGCTTCACAGCATCTCCGGCCTTCACTCTCTCCAAGCTCCTCTGTGGACATTCAAGCTGGATATGTCCTAGTTCCCCGCACCTGTAGCATTTCATACGCCGTCCACTTGGCCTTCCACTACTTTGTTTATTCTGTGTCTCTGCCCTGTTTCCAACATTCACTTTCCTCGAGTTCCGCTGTCGACAGTCTCGTTTGATATGTCCTATCTTGCCGCAGTTGTAGCATTTAATACCCCCGCTTGGCTTGCCTTGTCTTTCTGCAGTATCCACTTGAGCCAGTAACTGATTGAACATCTTATATATGTCGGCCAACATAGCGTTCTGGTTCTCCTTTTCAGACTGCGATCTTTCGAGACTCATAGCTTGTACTCTTGGACTCGGGGTATCTTGAAGGACAGCTTCCACCTCGAGTGCACGTACCAACGCTTCGCTGCTGTTCTGGTATCGAGATAACCTGAGGACTCGCCTGATCTCATCATCCTGTATACCATCCAGAAAAGCATCTACTGCCAGTTGATCTTGGAATTCCTTCGGTACATCCGGGTAAGCCAGGTGAGCCAGTCTCCACACGGCAGCTTCAAACTCTTGCAAACTTTCCCCAGCCCCTTGAACACGTGATTTCAGCTGGGTCTGGTACACTCGGGCAAGGTGTTGATCGCCATATCGTAGATCTAGGGCAGCTTCTAAAACTTTAAAATCCCGTTGTTGGTCTACTGGGATTGTCTGGAGTATTTCCAATGCTTGGCCTCTTAATGCCACGATTAATGCCTTAGCCTTCTCTTCGTCATTCCAGTTGTTAGCACTCGCTGCTGCCTCAAACTGTGTCTTGTAAGTCATCCAGGAACTTTGACCATCAAAGGAGGGAATTTTTAATCGCTGGCCTGACGATACCAGTTGCTGGTTTCCTCTATCCCTCAACTGTTGTTTAAGCTGGTCAATTTCTCCTTCTACCTGGTGCATTTTCTCTTCAACCTTGTCTACTTTTTCTTTCACTTCGCTTACGTCTTGCTCGACTTTATTTTTAAGTTCTTCAGTGACGGCAAATATGGCATTCTGTTGGCTTTCTATAATTTTCCTTAGTTCGTCTCTCTCTTTTTGTTGTTTAATGTCCAAGTCTTGCATGATTTTTCTCAATTCTTCCTGACGTCGTTTCTCTTCGTCTTGATGTCGTTTCTCCTCGTCTTGATGTCGTTTCTCCTCTTCTTGTTTTTCCTCTTGACGTCTTCTCTCTTGATCCTCAAAAATTTTTCTTAATTCTTCTTGACGTTTTTGTTCTTGTTCTTGGCGTCTTTTTTCCCGTTCCTCCTTCTCTTCCTGGCGTTTTCTTTCCTGTTCTTCTTTCTCTTCCTGGCGCTTTCTTTCCTGATCCATCATCATCTTTTGCATTTGGGCCATAAAGTCCTGCATTTGTTGTTCGGATGCCATGCTTCTGGTCGTTACCGGCATACAATTACGTTGAAATCAAATAAGTTTAATATAATTACGTCACTATCGGTAATGGGACTGTCCAGAAAACCCTCAAAACGGCACGAAAAAGTCTTATCTAGAGTCTTTGTCACTTAACCTCTAATGTCCAACAAAATGTTCCAAAAATGTCTCAAAAATGCACTTAAACACTATTTTTCCTGTTCGAAAATAAACCTCGAACAATGTCCAGTAAATTAGTCCTTCCTGTGTTAGCACTAACTCCGAGAATACTGTCCCAGTCTTCTCAACACTCCCGAAAAAATCCTCTTGTCAAAATTCCGCTTCCGACACCAAAATGTTACGGATTTCCACCTTTTAGGAAACACCCTGTATGAATCCGTGGGTTCTAAATAATTTCAACAAGAGATAAACACTACTAACACTTTATTTAACAATTTACTGACTACAATACTTGTTTACTTAATAGTTAACCTCACTTTTTACCGAGCGTGTCACTTCTCAAATATCTTCCCTCCCGCGCTTGTAATCGCGCCTTATATACTCCGAAATTAGCTCTAGATCAATCCAGAATCTTCTTCAACCATAATCTAGAAAATTCCTTGGCTCTTTCTAGAGCCTTTCCAGTCACCATCAGAGGCATAGGCGTGCCATCTCCTTTTCCAAGGGGGTGTAATTCATAACAATATTATTGGTATTAGTAAATGTTAAAAGTGACAACTGGTTTTTATTTACAAGCTTTACAGCTATGTTCCCAAAAATTTGCTTTTGATAATATTTTATATTACTGATTTTGTACTTATTTCTTACTCCTACATTATTAATGTAATTTTTTCTGAGTATCTACCAGCATTTGCTGGCACCCTGCTAGGTTAAATAAAGTTTATTTATTATTATTATTATCTATGAAAAAAACAGAGAAACATGTCTGGAATCTGTTTAGATATCTATTCATTTATAATGCAGATACAAAACTGATTCTGATGACGTGAATATTAAGCCATATTTTTATCACAATCAGATGAAAACAATAATAATTAACATATAGTAGTAACAAGATACATTGTACAGCAGACAGCTGAGTAAGGCGGGTCATTAAAGCAGTTAAAGCCGACAAGAGACTAACAAAGGCCACTGCTGTTCTCCTTGCGTCTCCGTTGTACTTTATGTATTTCCTCAACTATATAAGTATGTTTTTTCTGGATGTTATGTTTGTAGGTGTAAATGGTATAGTAGAATTATACAGGATGAGTTGCTAGTGTGTGGACAGTCATTATTTCCTCTTCCATTTTAATATATATATATCTATATTTGACTCTTAATTTATGTCAAGAATAAAATCTACATTGAACGTATTTTCATAAATTGGACACCTCGTGATGATCAAACATTTTTAAGTTTTCAAATTATCATAACTCAGTGTTCTCAAATGATACCCTGAATGTTTTCGTTAAAATGTTTCAGCAATTAATTACCCTCGCAATTATCTATACACGAGTATCCATAATGACTACTAGTTTTTTACCTGAATATTTTAAGAATCTTCGTAAAAGTAATCACTATGAGGTAGATAAACTCTATCTATTGTCTATTGGAAAATCATAATAAAAAAAGACCAACAAAGGAATTACACAAAATCGAAGCAACGTTATAGGCATCACTGAACATTTTTAGAATCATTTTTTAATTATTGGAATACATTGAAAATTGCTTCACTATTTTATATTAATTGATAAGCATTATGTAAATAATTTATTTATACTAAATTATTTATCTGTAATAAATGCTATCGGCAATTCTACGAATAAAGCAAAACAGGTGTAAGTCTTCTAATTATGAGCCAGGTAAACAATCGACTACTTTCGTTTGAGGTAGGCGAAGAACATATCTGGTTCACTATATTCTTATATGGGTATTAGACCAAGATCCCAAAGCCACCAGATCTATGTCATTTTAGCAAAGCTAATATTTTGGCAATAAATAGTGTCTTATGTAATTAAGAACGTATGCATATTTACTAGCTTGAAAGCGGGGCCCTTTTACAGATAACATATACACAAGGTACAAAAAATCATTGCTAACCCACGTTAAAGTATGATAGCTGGTTTTCGTATATGTTTGACAGAATACTGTTAAAAACCAACAATTATTATTGCCAGACACTTTCCGTAGGCCCTAACTTCCGCCAGACGCTTTAAAGCTTGAAAAAGCCCAACCTAACCTAACAATAAATTTTTTGTTTTGTTTCGTTTTTTATATAGTTGGTAGTAGATGTGATTCCACAGTTATGTTAGGTTGGGTATTTTTGAACTTTAACACATTCAGCACCATGGCGGACACCGGTGTCTGGTAAGCTACAGTTAGATCAGGCTATAGCGGTTACCGGTGTCCACCTTACTTAGCCATTAGTACTGGCCGCAGTGGATACTCACAAGATGTTTTATCAATAATTGCCGGCCATGCCATGGGTTCTTAATAAAAAAAATTACATAGATTTTAAAAGCTGTGTCTGCCAATGTGACCGCTGTGGTCTGCTGAGAATAACTGAAAATGTTGATATACAGCCAGATCAGACACCGGTGTCTGCCGAGCTTGTCGTATGGGTGGTCCCGTGCGTAGATTCAACAATATTAGCTTGGTGCTGAATGTGTTAAAGCGTTTGGCGGAAGTTAGGGCCCTCGGAAAGTGTCTGGCAATAATGAATGTTGGTTTTTAACATTATTCTGTCAAAAATATATGAAAACCATCTATATACTTTAACGTAGGTTAGTAAAGTTTTTTGTACCTTTTGTACCTGTTATCTGTAAAAGGGCCCCGCTTTCAAGCTAGCAAATATGCATACGTTCTTAACCACATATGACACTATTTATTGTCAAAATATTAGCTTTGATAAAATGATGTAGGTCTGGCGGCTATCGGATCTTACTCTATATAGTTTGTAATATTCAAGCACGGTTTCGGTGTTATTCTGTTACAGACAGGCTTTGTAATGATTTATCCTAGTAGATAGATAGATAGTTTATTCAGTCAATACAATATTTAAACTGTGTACACTCGTCAAATCACACAGGTATTTAGCAATGCTTTAGACAGAATTTTTTGTTGAGAATAGCAATAATATAGGTGTGTAGGCCATTTAAAAAATTGAGTTATGACAATTAAAAAATGTAAAAATTGGAATTATGGAAAATACCCTGCAGAATTAGGTTTGACTTTGAGAGGTCTGGAAATTAGTACATCTAACTAATTCATCGCTTAACCAACATTCAAAGTGAAGTGACAGTAAAATCTATGAAAATATGTTTTTTTGCAGATCAGAATAACATAGAAATGCTACCCTAAATAATATATGCTTGGATAAGAGAATAAAAAGTCAAATATAAACAAATAAAACATGTTGCAGGGCAATATAGTTCCTCTAAAATGAGTTACAGTAGTGTCGCGATAATCTGATCCCGCGTTAATCCGGATGCTTCTATAATCCGGATTGCCTTCTTGTTCTCTTGAAGTATTCTGTAATCCGGATTTTACTTGATTTTGTAATCCGAATTCATTCCGGTAACTCTTCTTTGATCTTGTAAAGTGTCTTAAGAACTTAAACTTACAACATGCTTTATGTTTGCTTCACAATGCTCGGGAAAATGTACCAGCCAGTTCCTTAGAAAAATGCTGGAAAACGATTTTAAAACCAAAAAATGAGAATGACTTAGAAGATGACCCCAAGGATTTGATCCCTTTAAGTGCTATGCAACAAAAGATACTAGCAGAAGAAATTAATGTGGATTGATTGAACAAGAAAATTTAATTCATGCAAATGATGATAGTGCTGACTGATGATGTGATGGAAATTGCCACTCCGGTCAGAAGTAAAAATGAAGATGCTGTCAAAAGCTTAAAACTTGCTTTACAGTGGGCTACAGAAAATGACATTCCTTTAAAAGATTATGATGCTATAAAATCTCTAGGAAATTGCTTTTGAAAAACAAAAGCACATAATTCATCAGAGTAAAATCATTCTTTTTAGTCGGTGCCGAAAACTGTAAAAGAGAGTACCACACAATTCTAATGAAGCCGATGAAATTAATGTACAAGAAAGTGATGAAAATGTTAATTATGTATGTATATACATATGTAGTTACATATTTTTAATATTTCTTTTTCTTAATATAGGATCCCCTTTTTTATTTGCCTTGTTTTTTTATATAAGTATAATAGTGCCTACTTTTGTTAAATACAGCCTTTCATTTATTTTTTTTCAATTTTAAGAGCAGAATTTAAAATGTTTTGATAATCCGGATTAGCCTGGTTTTAATTGATCCGGATTATCGCGACACTACTGTATTTGTTAATTGTTATTTAATTTTCAAACGATCACAAGTTACAGCAATTTGAAATTTTTGGGCAAATTTGGAGATTCCGAACGAAAGCCATACATTGCACTTTCTCTTTATTTAAAAGGGTTACATCTTTGTATATAAGTTGTGTATTATGTATTTACTTTGTGAAACCTGGGGAGAAGGTAATTGTATAATGTATAATAAACAACTATTTATTAAAATTGCATTTCATGAGGTGAGAACCAGAGGGTACTAAACGCCAAATGGAAAATTCTTCAGGACAGCGAATATAAAGTTTTGAGTACCATAAAATGTTGGGTAATAGAATGTAGTTTAGGTAAATATGTTAAAATATATTTGATACATTTTAGTTTAGTATCCACAGTAATATACAGTTGAATTTTTTTTTTTTTTTATTGAAAAATATGATTTTAAAAAAGTGCTGTAATGTACTTAGAACCTTGTGGAACTTTCAGGTTAAATACTGGTTTTAAGTCGATTTAATTGCATTAGTTCAACAAATACATTCTCTTTTTGGGGGCCGGGGGGTATAGAAAATGTGACAAAGTACAATAGGGGTAGAGGGGATGCACAAAAAATAAATGTTTTCAAAAAATCAAAATATCTTGAGGTAAGTCTCACAGGTTCTGGACAGAAAAAGGTTTCTTGCGAACTTCGTCTATATATGCATCAGGGGTGAATTTCGTGCAACCCATAGAGTGGGGCTTTGTTGAACAGGTCTTTGAAAATGAAGAGATCTTAATTATAAAGTTAAATAAGAGAAAGTGCAATATACAGTTTTCTTTCGGAATCTTAAAATTTGCCAGAAAATTTCAAATTACTACAACTTTTTGTCATTTGAAGACAAAATTATAAATAATAACTCGCTTTAAAGGAAATTTAATGATCTACAACTTCTACTGTGAGGGCATTGCTGCAAAACTAAGGACAAAGTTTGTGGGAAAACGTGACGCAAAAAGGGTTTTCAAAAATTTGCTATTTTCGCTAGCAGATATCTTGAAACCTATTGGAAATAGAAAAAAATGTATTGCAATAATCTTGTAGGACATTTTGTCAGTTTTCGTTTTGAATAGAATAACCTTTTGGCTACGATGCACTGTTTTCAAGATATAACAAAAAAAGTGACCTACATACTCTCCTGCACCTCGTAGGTTCAAGGACTTTTAGTATGTTTACCTCTTAACTAATCCAAGTACAGCCCTGAAGTCAAAAATTCTGTCCTCAGGTCCTCAACACCTCTCGTTTGCGTGTTGATTGACTGGACTAAATAGGGACTCCTCATTTTCAAAATGTAAATTTTCTTACAGTGTTTAAACAAAAAATGTCATGTTTTATAATTTTTTTTCTCCGTAAAATACCTGGGTCATAAATGTAAGAAACATTGGTTGGCTAATGGGTGAAGAAAGGAGATAACAGAAGCAGGTTTTGCTACATTGTCTATGTGAGAAAATGCATATTTATGACTGCTTTTGCAAAACTATTATAACAATAGAAAATATACATTCATGGCAGATGGGGATATCTCAAATTTTTACGCATATCTATTTTTTAATAGTTCAAAAGCAGCCACAATTTTTATTTGTAGTTTCTTTGAAAACATGCAACACTTTTAACACATACTTAATGCAAGTTGCCTATATTACACAACTACATGCAAACAGGGTTCAGCTATCTGAAAAAGATAAGGTTTGTTTACTAAGTCCTTAATTTTTGTGTGAAATTATTTATCAACTTTCCCAAATATACATTGTCAGGGCCGGAATCTTTCTTATTTCACGTGTGGTGCTTAGTTTAGCACTAAATATTGAAGGAGGGAGAAGGATACCAGAGAAGAACTTAACTTTGCAGACTTTCTTAGTTATTTATTATAGTCACCTCTTTTAACTCCGTTAGTTTTGGAGGTACGTAAAGAAGTTCATAAATAAAAGTTACAGAAAATTACATGTTTTCCAAAAATCGTTTCAGAAAAATAATTGAGTCGCGTTTCGGAGACGTGAACTTTATTTTCTTTTAATGGAATACCCCGTCTATTTTTACACCATTTTACACCAAAATATGTAATTTAATGTAAACAATACGTTAGTTACATCAAGATATTTGTTGGTAACTAATTTTACTTTGTTCTACATAAAATAGAAAATTTCAATGATTGCTATATATTTGTTGGACTACCACGACACAATGGGGGCAAAATATAAAATTAAATATCTAATTGTTTTTAGGAAAAAACTATGTTTCATATATCATTAAAAAACTTGTTACAGCCTTTCAAATGGTGTAAAACCAAACTAATACTGATATCTCGGAAATTCGACTTTTATTTTTGAATATGATCCTACTGTACCAACTTTAAAAGGCACCACACCCTCACGCAGCACAGTAATAGAAAGTGCGACTAATGTGGACAAAATTCTCTCTGCCCTCAAATTTTTATCGTTTTGTAATTTTTTGATTTTAAATGCTCGTAAGAAATAGTACCTACTTTAAAATACATCTACACATTTCTTGGTTTTTTTATTTAGTTTTAGTTTTTAGTAAAATTGGATGTTCCTTAATGACATGCTGATATTTCAGGTAGGTACTTTAGATATTATTTTCAATTTTGGTATGTGATAATAGAATATAAATTCACATATTTTAGTTAGAAAAGTAATTTTATCGTTCCACCAGTGGCGTCTCAGCGAACATGTCCTGATATTTTTTACCAAAAAAGTGATACGCCATTGACATTTTTCCATTTGGATATTTTTCCTGAATAGCCTGGTCAAAATTTTACATGAAAATAGCAACAAAAAATAATTGCATTTTCTGTTTTTTGGGGATAGAAAAAAATCATGACGAGGTGGGGCAAAACTGGCACCGGATTTGGATTCAGCAAGCCAAAATACGCCGGAAATGATTGGTCTGGTCCGTGGAATCGACAACTTTTTGTGTGTGTCTCTGTAATTAGTTAGTTGTAATCAAGAACTGTGTGTCTGATGAGAAAAACGCAAGAGACCGTTTTCATATAGAATTGACCAGGCTATTTAGGAAAATTCACGTGGAAAAATGTCAATGGCGTACCACTCTTCTGGTACAAAATATCAGAGGACATGTTCGTTGGGACGCCACTGGTGAAGCGATAAAATAACTTTTCTAACTAAAATATGTGGTTTTACATCCTATTAACACATACCAAAATTGAAAATAATATCTAAAGTTCTTTCTGAGACTTAAAAAAATAATGATTAAAAAAAATATTCAAATTCAAATTCGTTTATTTTGTTATTGGATAATTACAAATTGCATAAAATTGGTCAATGGTAAAACAATTAATTACAATTGGTATGAATAAAAAGAAAGATAAAATTAAGTGTGACTTAAATTAACTTAACCTAAACAAAGAACATTAATTACAATTGGTATGAATAAAATAAAGAAAGATAAAATTAAGTGTGACTTAAATTAACTTAACCTAAACAAAGAACTCGGACAACGAATAAAAACATTTAGCTACTACCCACTAAACAATGCATATAACTGCAATATTATATAATATTAAGCACAAGTAACAATTTTAATGTTTTGTTGCAATATTATGTCTCTGTTAAAGTAACTAACACTAATATAACTTAAGAATATTAAATTGTAGAACATTAAACCAATATTTAAATAATATTATCTTGTTACTATAAAATATATTTACAATTTTATGAAATATATCTTGCAAATGTAGATAATACATTCTTTTAAATGTATTCTTAACATTTTTCGAGAAATATGTACAAAATGTTTTACTAATGTAACGTGTAACATTGAATTAAAATATTATATATATATATAAGTACACATATGTTATAGATGGTACTGATACGTCGCAAACAATGTCCATATGATCATGCGTTAACATTAAACGTAATGTTTATTACATATTTATGCAATTAAATTTCCCGCTAAACTTAGCTAGGTACTAAAAAAGAAAGATGTAGCACATTTGACTTTTGACAGAACAAGTGCCTAACAACGCCTTTAACCTAAAACCTAACTAAAGAACCTCCAATCTTCGAGTTGAAAGCGTCTGTGTCTGTATAATTGTTCATTGTTCCAGCGATCCAGAGGTTGTGATGAAAGTTTTGGTTTATGTTGTGTAAGCAAAGTTTTTTTATGAGCGACAAAACTGATAAGGTAAGTAAATAATTACCAAAATGAAATTTTCGTAATCCGTAATGATATTTACTTCACTGAGCATCCATTCAACTATGTTCCAAGCATATATGTAATTACAAGAGTATAGATAAGTGCCCCGTAAAAATGGAATCGCTAAACTGCCGTAAAAAGTTTTACCAAAAATCTGACAAAAAGTATACTCTTATAAGTACTACCATGAGTACCGCTAAAAATACCGTTTGGTAAATCACTAGTACCGCTAAGAGTACCATTAGTTTAACCAATAGAAAATACACCAAAGTATTATTAGAAAAAACTTTAATTTTACTTAGTCCTGTTTCAAGCACGTATGGCTAAAATATCGATCTTTGAAGGTCTGTACCACAGAACCTTGGGGTCCTAGGACTTTCTGCCCATTGGGACTTTTGATCTGGATGATGTGTAGAATATATAAAAAAATTAGTAAAATTAACGGAAGCCGGATTTCCATAAGAAGTTTGCGGGGTCCTTTATCTACACAACTCAAATCTTCCAATTCTTTATTGTATGTTATTTATGCACCCCATACACTGAATATTTCATACATTACAATTATTAACTTTTTAACAGATGCTGTCCAAGCCACATTCCCTACAACTACAGGGAAGGAATTTGGAGGCATGATTGCTGAATGGTTACGATTTTCTAGACAAAGAAAAGTTAGGGAGGAGATGAAATGGTTTTTTAAAGAAATTGTTTTGTTTCAGAGAATATTTGTTTTTATGTTTGTTATTTCACCTTGTATTAAAACAATATAAATTTTACATATTACATTTTTTTTTTATTTCAGATTTAAGTGGTCCCTAAAATACTACAGATGTTCAGCTGCTAGTTAATACTAAAGTATTGTGTACAGATATGTCAGATAGTGTGTTCCAGAGGTTACAATTACAAAGTTGAATCTTTACTAACTCTTTATGACTACCTATATTGCACAACACGCAATTAATACCCATAATAGAAATCGTTCTGCGCATGCAACCCAAAATTTTGTCTGAGCGTGTATGTAGTATTAGTGATAAAAGTTGGAAGATTCTTTTAATTATATGAATGGTGACATTATCTAAATATTTGTTCATAATCCTTGCCAGTTACATTGTGCGAACACTAAGAAATTGAAAAAAGTAACAAAAAATGTGTGAAGCTAACCACAGAGTCGGTAAGGTTTGTTTATCAGAACTTCACTTCTGGTATTGATTTCTTACCTATTAAATGTTTTTCTGGTATTATTTTTTTTCAATTTCTTAAAGCGTTCGGACAACAACACTAGCAGGTAAATAACTATAACATTTAATAAACAATTATTTTAAAATTAAATTAATATTGCCTACACATTTATATTTACTTCAATAACATATTGCTGTAGTACTATATTAATGTTGGGTATACATTTTAGTAATTATATTCGTGATCCAACGTAAATGTGCAAGGTAATGTAAAATATTATATTAGTGAATTATTACATCAATATTGGATCAACACTAAGAAAATATTTTCTTGATGTTTCCATTTTAACAATATAACAGAATAACATTTAAAGGTATGACAAAATCCCTTGTAGTTACATTACAATGTTATTCATAATCTGTTTCAAATAACATTACATTGTAACCTAGTTACATTGAAGTTTTATTAAAGTAATAATTTAATGTTTAGTGGGTAAGAACAATTTAAGTTTTTTTTTTTTGAAATGAAATAAAATAAATTAATATTATTTTGTTTTAATTCCTCTGGCAAATGATTAAACATTTTCAACCCCAAGTAGTTTGGAGATTTATTGGTAATTGACAATTTAGAAAAGAGTATGTGAATATTATTTTTCTGTCTAGTATGTGCATCATGTATATCTTTACAGAGTTTATACTTGTGCTTATTTTTGAATACATGAACACACATTTCGAAAACAAACAAGCAAGTTAAATTAAGAACTTTATATTCCACAAAAGCGTCTCTACATGATCTGTCCCGTTATTTGTGTTGTTTTATATACTCTCATTGTCGTATTTAAAGTGTATTTCTATTTGTTGTTTTGTTCTATTTTTGTAATTTATTTATTAATAGTCATTTAAGTAAGTCAATTGTAATGTGTAATTGGGCTAACCCGTGAATTAAATAAATAAATAAATAAATACATGTGTGCATGCAGGGTAAACCTGCTATAGTACGTAGAATCCGCTTTTGTGATATAAAAACGGTTTGTGATAGGGTGGAATCGCCCCAGAAACAGACACCATATCGAAGTCGTGACTCTACTTGAGCGTAGTAGAGATTCATTAACTGTTGTTTTGAGAATTTCTCTCATATTTTTGAATAAAAAATTAATTGAGCTCATAGTCGAGACGAGATGTTCGCAGTAGGTTTTCCAAGTGAGACATTCATCAATCTGAATGCTCAAAAAACTAATAGGCTTTGCGTTATCGCTGCTAATAAGTTGATTATTAATGTTTACAGTTACATTATTACAATGTTTCTGTCTGTTATGAAATCTAATGAGTTGCGTTTTATCAACGTTGAAATGTAAATGATGTTGATTAAGCCAAGTATAGATATTTTCTAGGATATTACTAATATTGACATTCAGATTGATGGATGAATTGTACGAAATGATTAATGATAAATCGTCTGCATACATGGTATGAAAGGTTTCCCCTATCACTGATTCTAGTGATAGAATAAAAAGGACAGGCCCCAAAACAGAGCCCTGCGGTATGCCCATGTCAACTAAACAAGAGTTCGAATTGATACTATTTATGGAAGAGTTACTGGAGTGTTGAATAGAAACATACTGTTTACGAAATTTCAAAAAACAAGTCACCCAATTTAATGGAGGACCTCGTATACCATAATCAAAGAGTTTGTTAAGTAAAATGTCCTGATTGACACACTCGAATGCCCTACTGAGGTCACAAAAAACCCCAACAGGGCACTCGCCAGCGTCTATACACCGGACGATTTTCTCGCAAAAGGAGTGTGTGGCGGTTGTGGTGGACATAACCGAACCAAAACTATGTTGACTATTTGATAAAATTTTATATTTATTTAAAAATGTTGTTAAACGATCTAAGTAGGCATATTCAAAAACCTTTGAGAAACTAAATGGAATGGTGACTAGTCTGTAATTCTCGAGACACATCGGATTATTTTTTTTAAAACACGGTATTACTTTTCCTTCCTTTAATATGTCAGGAAAAATTCCATTTTGAAAAGATAAATTGATAATATAGGTTATAGGATGTACTATTAATTTTAAAACACGTTTAATTAAAAATAATGGAATATCATCTGGCCCAGCAGACTTTTTATATTTTAACTTATTTTTTAAAATACTCAGGAGTTCCTCCTCAGTAAACGGATTAAGAAATAAGGTATGATTTACTATTTCTTTTGTATGTCTTTCGTTTATCGTTATTTGATTAGAAGAAGATATATTTTCGACAATAGTTTTGGGGGTATTGATAAAAAATCGATTGAAAGCCTCTACAACTGCATCAGGGTTTTCTATTATTGCTTCATTGCTTTCTATTACTATGTTATTTTTTATTTTCTTTTTGTTAGACATCTCACCTATCACATTCCATGCTGCACGTATTTGGTTATCAGAATTAGTTATTCTATGTTGATAATACTCCTTCTTTGTTTGTCTAATTAGTGCAGATTCACAGATTTTTAGATTAAAACAAGACAAGATTGTACAAAATGTTTTAAAATCATTATTATTGTAAGCATCTAGATTAAAATCGCCACAGATAATAAGTTTTTTCCGAAACTTGTCCATTATTTAATTAGTTGCCAAATATTTTCCATTCAGCACCCGTACTACATAAAATTTGAATTTCCCGCGATAAAAACCACAATACAAAGTCACCGTTGAGAATGCGCGAGCGGAATATTTGAGGGAGATAGAACTTACAGGAATTGAAAACCGGCACTTTCCGTCTTGACGTCGTTGAGGTGAGATTGTTCTATTTTTTTTCTTAAAAGATTTGAAGTTTAGAGCCATCCTATAATACCTTGTTGAAATTTTTGCTTTTATTATTGTATTATAATTCATTAAAATAATAACCTAGTTATTTTTAATTGATATCAAATTTTAAGCTGGCAATAATAATAATAATAATAAAAGCTTTTTATTGATATATACAATATACATATACATATCAAAAGGCCATCGACCGAGGTCCTTCAGCCTGTCTTTTTTTATTAACAAATAATTTATTTACAAAGCTGTTGTACTAATCATAAACACACAGTGTATAGTGAAAAAAAAAAAAAAAAAAAAGAATGATTACATTGGATATTTAAATTTAAACAATATTAAGGATTTTCAGATAATGTAATTAATATTTCTTGAATAGTTTTTTCTGGAAACTTGAATTTGGAGGGTTGATGTCTTGGTCTGGTAATAAACATCTGTTGCATTATTTCCATATTATGCTCACGATTAGCAAACTTTGAGGATAGCACTTTTAATCTTTCGAGAATAGGCTGGATATTTGTTTAGCTGTAAAGCAAATTAAGCTGGCATTTAGTTAAATTATTAATATATATTTGAGGTTAACCTTGTGGTTAATTAAGAAACCACTTGTTAGTGGATTGCCCCAGCAGTAGTTTATTTGTCATTTTGGGACAGTTCCTGCTGGATGTTTATGTCTTAACAGTTTCAATAATTTTTGTTTGCCAGTAGTTTATATTATATACTTACATATATATATATATATTTTTGTATTTAGGGTCGCTCTAAAACTTTTTATTAAATAATCTCATTTCACGACTAGTATACTAATTATTGAATTTATTAAAGTACGAGACGTAAAGTCAATTTGTTTAAATTAATTTTTATAATAGTACGGAGACTATCTCCAAAATTTTAAATTTTCTTATTTAATTTTTTCTTAATGTCATCGATTTCTTTTATGCTGCTTTAACCATTTCATCATAATTTAGAATAATTTTGTTGATTCACAGCCTCAGGGCCAAAATTTTGTGATAATCTAGTAGTAGAGTTTTTTTTATTGGTGTTTAGTTTTTTTGTTTTTTTTTTTTCGATTCATTGCTTAAATTTTACAAATTCTAATACCTATTTTTTTTGTAATTTCTATAAAATTTGTGACCTTGGCTTAACCAATGGTATTCCATTTTGTATTCTGCTAGATCATTCTTTTCAGTAAGTTTTAAAGTTAATTAATAATTTATTTAGCCATTTTAAATTTTAACCGATAGTTTTCTTCTTTGTGTGATTTAACTAAATTTGTATCAACTGGTTCCTGAATTATCATTGTTTTTCATGTAATAATCTGGATCGACCAACCTTGGACGAAGTACACGGTGGATTTGCTATTGGGTGGATAAAAATTGGAACTGGCTCGACATCTTCTCAACGCAGCGTCTCCCTGGAACATCATCGTTGAACAGGACACGATCAATAAGTCCTCTCTCCCAGGTACCTGTGGCCATCTCCAGGGTTCGACCTCGTTGAACTCCACTCCCACCGCCAAAGTTACGTAAGCTACATTCACCGTGTCTCTTCTCTTTTGTCACCTTTTTTTTGGTCAGAAGATAACTTTATTAATTGTTAAACCAGTTGATCTTTTCAATTAATTTTTTTGTAGAGATTTTCTTTTTAAATAATACAAAATTTTATTCTCTAGCTATTTAATTTAACTTATGTCATTTTTTTTAAATGCATATTTAATTGTAAAGATTTTGTAAATTTTTTTTTGTAATTTTTTCAATACATTGTTATTTTGTTTAAATTTTGTTTTTGATTGTTTCCTCCTTAAACAGTTGCAGGAATATCAGTTGTACGAATACGCTGGCGCCCAGTTTCTTTGTTTATTTTTGTTTTGTAACATTCAATAACTTATTAAATAACTCTTCTCGCCACAGAGTGACCTTCGACCAACCCCTGAGCTAACCGGTTGCTACTCTTTCATAGCTTCCTCAGCACCCCGTTGAGAAGTTGTGGTTGCAAATTGGCGCCCAACGTGGGGCCCGAGTTAGAGATTTTGAATTGGTTTTAAATAATTGTGTTTTTGAATTTTATTACTCTTTCCTAAATACTGATATTCTTGCAAATTCAAGGAACAAACAATCAAATTCTGACCAAAGAAAGACTCTGCTAAATGTATCGATATTTTTCTAATATTTTGTATTTTGATATTGTCACACTTGCGTATTCGGTGTACAATATTTTATTATAGAAAATTTCTCGTTATCTGATTTATCTATTTGTTTTTGATACTGAAAATTATTTATGCCTATTTGAATTCTTTTGTTATCTTGTTGATATTTATTGCTGTTTTGGTATATCTTTTGCTAATGTGTTGCTGCGTATTTTGCGAAGTTTCTCCTCACGTTGCGTTTTGACTTGTGATTTAAAAGTAACAATTTTTTTTGTAGCGTTATCATGATTTTACCGTATAGGTTTTTGCATTAAATTTATTTATCGTAAAGTTTACCGTATCATATCTTTTATTAAATTTTGTCAACTTATAAACCCAAAATGGAGCCGAATTATTTAAGACTTAAAGAAATTACTTATGAATTAATGATCAGAAATATCGAACCTTCAGGTGATGCCGATAGAAAGAGAAAAATTTTAAGGGGGGTTTTTCATCAGGAAAATGCCAAACGTAGTTTTAACAATGGTAAAATTGTAAATTCTTTTGACCATAAGTCAGATGTCAAAGAAATTAATGAGACAATAACTGATTTGCAGTCTGCTATTGAAAATTTTTCTGGTACCGCCGCTGATGTGGATTATAAAGTAATTTCCTCAAGGTTAACCCACGTTTCGGGTAGAGTACAGCGTTTAAAAGCTGATACTGAAGCTGAAGAAGGCACTAAAAAGACTTTGCAACTTATAGTTTTGGGTTTAGAGGATGACATAGCTGTAAAAACTACTGCTACTGCTACAGTATCTATGACACCAGATAGGTTTCCGGTAAAATATGTTGCTCCATATAAATGGAATTTACAATTTAGTGGCTCGAGCCAAGAATCAGTTAATTCTTTTCTGGAAAAAGTTAACATGTTACGTGAATCTAGAGGTGTAAGTAAGTCACAATTATTTTTGTCGGCTTGTGATTTGTTTAGAGATGACGGGTGGACATGGTTCTGTAGCAATAGACATAAATTTGACGATTGGGATACTTTAAGTGAACAATTAAGAAAGGATTTTCTCCCATATTTTTATGACGATAGTTTGTGGCTAGAAATAAACAATAGAACACAAGGCTATGACGAACGAGTCACAATTTTCATTGCTTCAATGGAAAATCTTTTTAGTAGACTGTCTGAAAAACCTTCCGAAATTATAAAAGTTAATAAAATTCGTAGGAATTTATTGCCTTATTTTATCGAAAGTCTAGCTTTAAAACAACCTCAGACTGTTTTAGAACTTTTAGAATTATGTAAACGTTTAGAGGAAGTACGCACCATATCAGACAGATATAAGCCACCTCCTTCTGAGGAAAATAATTTATTAGAACCTGAGTTAAATTATACTTTTGCAGATTCTAGTTCTACGGTAAATAAAAACATATCTTGTAATTTTAATGTCAACAATAATACTTCTTTTAATTTTGATGTAAATAAAGATGTCTCTAGTAGTTTTAATACAAGTAAAAATTTTTCTCCTAAATTTCAAAATTTTCGTCATCTTAATGCCTCTAGAACAAATTTTTCTTCGAATATTGCTGTAATGTCCACAATCAGATGTTGGAATTGTAATCTGGTTGGCCATCATTTTAATACTTGTAAAGAGCCAAAAAATATTTTTTGTTATGGTTGCGGTCGTAAAAAGGTAATAAAGCCAAAATGTTTTCGTTGTAATCCAAAACCTCGTGTTACCAGGTGGCAAAACACCAGACCTCGTCACAGTGGCTTAAAGTCCAGTATATGTTGTCTTCACTTTACGCAACATAGGCTCGAACCAAGTCAAAGGCAAGAGCATAGGCAACGTAAAAGAAAGAGGAAGAAACTTAGCAAAATTAAGGTTGAAACTTCACGGTTAGAGTGGGACAGTTGGGTAAACAATGTTGGAAAATTTTATCGTTCAAGCAAGTCAGTAAACAGTATTGACTCTGTTTTTGTGGGTAAAGCTCACGATTTATGTTCCGATTTTGACGTAAAAAAATTTAATAATGCAGTTCATGTTGTTCCAAACATTTCAGTTTTAGATGTCTCAAGTTTCAAACGGGACAACTGGTATATTGATATGCTTAAGAAAATTCAAGAAAAACCTAAGTCTTACCGTGCTTTTCGTGTTGAGAGCGATATTATTTACAAACGTATTTTTTCTCACCCATCTAAAATTAATAATTTATCAAAGTGGAAAATTGTTGTGCCTACCGCTAATCGCAGTGAGATTTTGAATTCATATCATATTGACAAAAATGCGAGACACTTTGGAGTTTTCAAAACTCTTTCTCGTATTTTAGAGCTGTATTACTGGCCCGGTATTCGTAGAGATGTGTACCTCTATGTTAAAAGATGTGAGGTTTGTGCAATGGATAAAAGCCCAAATTTACCTAGAGTTGGTTTAAAGGGTTTATGTCAAAATAAAAATTTTCCGTTTCAACTTGTTTCCGCACATTTACTAGGTACATACCCCTGTTCGAAAAACGGAAACCGTGACGTATTAGTAGTAACCAACTGGCCTACGAAACCTTAAAGTCTCTTATCTTCTTTTGTTCTTTTTTGTTATCTTTCTTTTTCCGGTTGGGTAACAACTGTTGTTCCGGCTGGGTAACAACTGTTGTTCCGGCTGGGTAACAACAGTTACTCAAGGGTTGAAGGGTGGGCCACTTCCTTTTTGCGGATTGTATACACTTCGGACATTTGCAAGCCACGTTTTGTTGGTTGCATGCGTCTTGGGTGTCTATAATCAAGCAACTGATTTCAGCTATGCGGTTGGAAGTTCACCAAGTTATCTTTTCGTGTCTTGTCTTAATGAAAATGATACCTGTGACTACCGAATCATAATTTTTGTGTAAAATATTAGACAAATGATTTAATATCATCCTTTATCGGTTTATTTTTGAATTTGTTGGTAATCTGCTGTCGTAATATGTACTCACTCTCATTTGTTATCGGGTTTATTGTGGTTTATCGGAGTTCGCTGTCATAATACAGGTTCGTCTCTTATAGTTAGTAGACATTTTTGGTGAATTTTCTTGCGCATGGTTGATGTCAAAAATATGACATAACAACGTCATTCTTCTTCTTTGTGATTGTCTCTCTTTTCTATCGCTATTTTCTATTTTCCTATATTTCTCTAGAATCACTATCTCTTATTTTTACTTTTGCCTAGTTGACTGCTTTAGTCGTTTGTATTATAAGTAGCTTTTCGACAATTTTGCTAGAGCATTCTTCAACTAATGTTTAGAATTTTGTGAAAAGCTTTTGTCTTTTCTTGTATGGAAACTACTACCAGTTGTTTTTGATTTTGTTTATAATATGTCATTTACCAGTTGGGCCTTTTGAATTTGTGGTCTGGTAGATATATTATTTAGTTTGTGGGTTAAGTCCTACGTATTTTGGTTTGTGGGTAAAGTCCACACATTTTGGTTTACTTGTGTGTTAAGTCCACGTATCTTCTGGATTAAGTCCACGTATCTTTGCAGGAAAATTGTTCATGGTAATATATTCTTTTTCCTGTATGGCATGTGCCGTTTGTTAAACAGGTTGTCGCTGTGCTATAGTACAACGTACTTAGCAGTGGTTTAGGTAGTTTTCCTTTCTCGCTTTCATTTAGTTGAGTAATAGCTGAATTTAAAATCAGTAACTTTGTGTTTTTGCTACTTGTTGTTTCTTCAGCTAGGTAAATTGCGAAAATACTTTATCTTTATCTTGTTTATTATCTTTTATCTTGTTTAGATAGTGTTCTGAGAAATTTTTGTCCCATTTTGTTTTTTTTTTTCATCATCATGATTGTAATTATTTTCGTTTTGTATAGTTGTTGTTCATATCACTATTGTTGTCTTGATGGGTAATTAAGGCATCAATTATTATCTTGTTTTATGTTTACTCTCTAGTAGGTAAACTTTTTTAACATTATCCTATTTAGTAGGATATTTTAGTTGCCATTAGGGAACTTGCCTCGGGATGGGGATGAACTAGTTTCGATCGGGCTGTCTTCAATGACAGAGGGTCAAGGAGGGTCGAGCGGACACGTAGGCAAGGGGGCTTGTCAGTCAGGAGTGGCCTAGGTCGTCTGACGTTCCTCGAGAGACAGGTCTTCCTCCCCGCTTCACCTCAGCCCTTGATCTATCGCCCGATCGAGGCACTGTTCATCGCGCCGGAAGCAGGAGTATTCCCAAATAATGGTCCTTTTTGTCACCTAGTCGCTACGTACTTCTAGTCTAAGACCCTTGGAGCTATATCCAAAGATTTTTTTTTTCTGATGTTACGTACTTCTAGTTTAAGCCCTTGGAGCTATATCCAATTTTTTTTGTTAACAGTTAGGACATTTCTCCTACTGTTGTGTCTAGGCAGGTAACTTGTTTCCTGTATCGTGGTCTAGGTGTGCTTATGCCTCTACCAATTTTAGCACTGGCAGCCGCTACAACGCTGCTCAGGCATTCCACCACAGTGTCTGTGGGGACTGATCCCTAGAGGTCCTCCCCTAAAACATTTTATCTTTTCCTTTTCTTATTCTCTTTTTCAGTTTCATTTTACTCTGGGCGAAGCATTATCTCTTCCGAGTGGGATTTTCAAAGGTTTTCGTGTGCTGTCGAGCAACACTCATTATCGAGGCTCTTCATGCAACTTGAATTAGCGCAGAATGGGTGTGGGTCAAATTACCTTCTATCTTTTCATATCTTTTTGACTATACGTGGACTTTTGTTGAATAATCTCGGAATTGGTGATGTTGATGACTTTGTCCAGTGGTAAAACGAACTTTTCTTGTGGTATGTTGTATAATTAGGTATCATACAAGTTTAATTTTTTTCTCTCTAATTCTCTCTTTCTCTTCTCTTAGTCTTTTCTGTCTCGCCTCGATTAGTTAAACTATACGATAATAGCGTGATTTACCGGGTGTTTCCTTTTACAAAAAAAAAAATTGTTTTTTTTCAAACTTTTAGTTTTCAAATAAAAATTTTTTTTCGGAAGTTTGCGTGGTGTAACAAGTTTTTTCCGAAACTTGTCCATTATTTAATTAGTTTCCAAATATTTTCCATTCAGCACCCGTACTACATAAAATTTGAATTTCCCGCGATAAAAACCACAATACAAAGTCACCGTTGAGAATGCGCGAGCGGAATATTAGAGGGAGATAGAACTTACAGGAATTAGTGATGGGCAATACGACTGTTTTCAAAGATTCGTATCGTACTGACTCCGTATACAAAAAGAGTCGTACCAGAAGTTTCGTATTCGTATTTCGTACTAAACGTATCTCATGATGCTAGATGCGCGAGAGTCGGACTGCACACAATTATACTATGGTACAATTTAACTTGTACTCGTATTATACGTATCCTTCGTATTGTCCGTATACAAAGATCAATGATTCGTACCAGTAGTTTTCTGTATTTCGTACTAACCGCATCTCATGATACTACATGCACGAAAATAATATCACACATAATTATTGTACCTACTCTTCTTTTATTCGTATTCTTTTATACTCTAAACTTAATATTAATATTCATATATAGGCATCATTTTTAAATATTGAACTTTGTTGGTTATATTGTTTAGAAGTTTAGTATTACAAAGCCACCATTGCCCCAACTCCATAATACAAATCAAAGACAAATACGAATTAATTTTCTATTTCGTACTGGTATGAATCGCACCGATGCGTAATCCCCAATCGGTAAGCAGTTAAATCTCACTATATGTACATTTGGTACGAATACGAAACCGTATCGGTTGCAAAGATTCGTACCATACGAATCATCGGAAAGAGTCGTATTATTATACGATTCATACAAATACGACACAACACTAACAGGAATTGAAAACCGGCACTTTCCGTCTTGACGTCGTTGAGGTGAGATTGTTCTATTTTTTTTCTTAAAAGATTTGAAGTTTAGAGCCATCCTATAATACCTTGTTGAAATTTTTGCTTTTATTATTGTATTATAATTCATTAAAATAATAACCTAGTTATTTTTAATTGATATCAAATTTTAAGCTGGCAATAATAATAATAATAATAAAAGCTTTTTATTGATATATACAATATACATATACATATCAAAAGGCCATCGACCGAGGTCCTTCAGCCTGTCTTTTTTTATTAACAAATAATTTATTTACAAAGCTGTTGTACTAATCATAAACACACAGTGTATAGTGAAAAAAAAAAAAAAAAAAAAAGAATGATTACATTGGATATTTAAATTTAAACAATATTAAGGATTTTCAGATAATGTAATTAATATTTCTTGAATAGTTTTTTCTGGAAACTTGAATTTGGAGGGTTGATGTCTTGGTCTGGTAATAAACATCTGTTGCATTATTTCCATATTATGCTCACGATTAGCAAACTTTGAGGATAGCACTTTTAATCTTTCGAGAATAGGCTGGATATTTGTTTTGCTGTAAAGCAAATTAAGCTGGCATTTAGTTAAATTATTAATATATATTTGAGGTTAACCTTGTGGTTAATTAAGAAACCACTTGTTAGTGGATTGCCCCAGCAGTAGTTTATTTGTCATTTTGGGACAGTTCCTGCTGGATGTTTATGTCTTAACAGTTTCAATAATTTTTGTTTGCCAGTAGTTTATATTATATACTTACATATATATATATATATTTTTGTATTTAGGGTCGCTCTAAAACTTTTTATTAAATAATCTCATTTCACGACTAGTATACTAATTATTGAATTTATTAAAGTACGAGACGTAAAGTCAATTTGTTTAAATTAATTTTTATAATAGTACGGAGACTATCTCCAAAATTTTAAATTTTCTTATTTAATTTTTTCTTAATGTCATCGATTTCTTTTATGCTGCTTTAACCATTTCATCATAATTTAGAATAATTTTGTTGATTCACAGCCTCAGGGCCAAAATTTTGTGATAATCTAGTAGTAGAGTTTTTTTTATTGGTGTTTAGTTTTTTTGTTTTTTTTTTTTCGATTCATTGCTTAAATTTTACAAATTCTAATACCTATTTTTTTTGTAATTTCTATAAAATTTGTGACCTTGGCTTAACCAATGGTATTCCATTTTGTATTCTGCTAGATCATTCTTTTCAGTAAGTTTTAAAGTTAATTAATAATTTATTTAGCCATTTTAAATTTTAACCGATAGTTTTCTTCTTTGTGTGATTTAACTAAATTTGTATCAACTGGTTCCTGAATTATCATTGTTTTTCATGTAATAATCTGGATCGACCAACCTTGGACGAAGTACACGGTGGATTTGCTATTGGGTGGATAAAAATTGGAACTGGCTCGACATCTTCTCAACGCAGCGTCTCCCTGGAACATCATCGTTGAACAGGACACGATCAATAAGTCCTCTCTCCCAGGTACCTGTGGCCATCTCCAGGGTTCGACCTCGTTGAACTCCACTCCCACCGCCAAAGTTACGTAAGCTACATTCACCGTGTCTCTTCTCTTTTGTCACCTTTTTTTTGGTCAGAAGATAACTTTATTAATTGTTAAACCAGTTGATCTTTTCAATTAATTTTTTTGTAGAGATTTTCTTTTTAAATAATACAAAATTTTATTCTCTAGCTATTTAATTTAACTTATGTCATTTTTTTTAAATGCATATTTAATTGTAAAGATTTTGTAAATTTTTTTTTGTAATTTTTTCAATACATTGTTATTTTGTTTAAATTTTGTTTTTGATTGTTTCCTCCTTAAACAGTTGCAGGAATATCAGTTGTACGAATACGCTGGCGCCCAGTTTCTTTGTTTATTTTTGTTTTGTAACATTCAATAACTTATTAAATAACTCTTCTCGCCACAGAGTGACCTTCGACCAACCCCTGAGCTAACCGGTTGCTACTCTTTCATAGCTTCCTCAGCACCCCGTTGAGAAGTTGTGGTTGCAAATTGGCGCCCAACGTGGGGCCCGAGTTAGAGATTTTGAATTGGTTTTAAATAATTGTGTTTTTGAATTTTATTACTCTTTCCTAAATACTGATATTCTTGCAAATTCAAGGAACAAACAATCAAATTCTGACCAAAGAAAGACTCTGCTAAATGTATCGATATTTTTCTAATATTTTGTATTTTGATATTGTCACACTTGCGTATTCGGTGTACAATATTTTATTATAGAAAATTTCTCGTTATCTGATTTATCTATTTGTTTTTGATACTGAAAATTATTTATGCCTATTTGAATTCTTTTGTTATCTTGTTGATATTTATTGCTGTTTTGGTATATCTTTTGCTAATGTGTTGCTGCGTATTTTGCGAAGTTTCTCCTCACGTTGCGTTTTGACTTGTGATTTAAAAGTAACAATTTTTTTTGTAGCGTTATCATGATTTTACCGTATAGGTTTTTGCATTAAATTTATTTATCGTAAAGTTTACCGTATCATATCTTTTATTAAATTTTGTCAACTTATAAACCCAAAATGGAGCCGAATTATTTTAGACTTAAAGAAATTACTTATGAATTAATGATCAGAAATATCGAACCTTCAGGTGATGCCGATAGAAAGAGAAAAATTTTAAGGGGGGTTTTTCATCAGGAAAATGCCAAACGTAGTTTTAACAATGGTAAAATTGTAAATTCTTTTGACCATAAGTCAGATGTCAAAGAAATTAATGAGACAATAACTGATTTGCAGTCTGCTATTGAAAATTTTTCTGGTACCGCCGCTGATGTGGATTATAAAGTAATTTCCTCAAGGTTAACCCACGTTTCGGGTAGAGTACAGCGTTTAAAAGCTGATACTGAAGCTGAAGAAGGCACTAAAAAGACTTTGCAACTTATAGTTTTGGGTTTAGAGGATGACATAGCTGTAAAAACTACTGCTACTGCTACAGTATCTATGACACCAGATAGGTTTCCGGTAAAATATGTTGCTCCATATAAATGGAATTTACAATTTAGTGGCTCGAGCCAAGAATCAGTTAATTCTTTTCTGGAAAAAGTTAACATGTTACGTGAATCTAGAGGTGTAAGTAAGTCACAATTATTTTTGTCGGCTTGTGATTTGTTTAGAGATGACGGGTGGACATGGTTCTGTAGCAATAGACATAAATTTGACGATTGGGATACTTTAAGTGAACAATTAAGAAAGGATTTTCTCCCATATTTTTATGACGATAGTTTGTGGCTAGAAATAAACAATAGAACACAAGGCTATGACGAACGAGTCACAATTTTCATTGCTTCAATGGAAAATCTTTTTAGTAGACTGTCTGAAAAACCTTCCGAAATTATAAAAGTTAATAAAATTCGTAGGAATTTATTGCCTTATTTTATCGAAAGTCTAGCTTTAAAACAACCTCAGACTGTTTTAGAACTTTTAGAATTATGTAAACGTTTAGAGGAAGTACGCACCATATCAGACAGATATAAGCCACCTCCTTCTGAGGAAAATAATTTATTAGAACCTGAGTTAAATTATACTTTTGCAGATTCTAGTTCTACGGTAAATAAAAACATATCTTGTAATTTTAATGTCAACAATAATACTTCTTTTAATTTTGATGTAAATAAAGATGTCTCTAGTAGTTTTAATACAAGTAAAAATTTTTCTCCTAAATTTCAAAATTTTCGTCATCTTAATGCCTCTAGAACAAATTTTTCTTCGAATATTGCTGTAATGTCCACAATCAGATGTTGGAATTGTAATCTGGTTGGCCATCATTTTAATACTTGTAAAGAGCCAAAAAATATTTTTTGTTATGGTTGCGGTCGTAAAAAGGTAATAAAGCCAAAATGTTTTCGTTGTAATCCAAAACCTCGTGTTACCAGGTGGCAAAACACCAGACCTCGTCACAGTGGCTTAAAGTCCAGTATATGTTGTCTTCACTTTACGCAACATAGGCTCGAACCAAGTCAAAGGCAAGAGCATAGGCAACGTAAAAGAAAGAGGAAGAAACTTAGCAAAATTAAGGTTGAAACTTCACGGTTAGAGTGGGACAGTTGGGTAAACAATGTTGGAAAATTTTATCGTTCAAGCAAGTCAGTAAACAGTATTGACTCTGTTTTTGTGGGTAAAGCTCACGATTTATGTTCCGATTTTGACGTAAAAAAATTTAATAATGCAGTTCATGTTGTTCCAAACATTTCAGTTTTAGATGTCTCAAGTTTCAAACGGGACAACTGGTATATTGATATGCTTAAGAAAATTCAAGAAAAACCTAAGTCTTACCGTGCTTTTCGTGTTGAGAGCGATATTATTTACAAACGTATTTTTTCTCACCCATCTAAAATTAATAATTTATCAAAGTGGAAAATTGTTGTGCCTACCGCTAATCGCAGTGAGATTTTGAATTCATATCATATTGACAAAAATGCGAGACACTTTGGAGTTTTCAAAACTCTTTCTCGTATTTTAGAGCTGTATTACTGGCCCGGTATTCGTAGAGATGTGTACCTCTATGTTAAAAGATGTGAGGTTTGTGCAATGGATAAAAGCCCAAATTTACCTAGAGTTGGTTTAAAGGGTTTATGTCAAAATAAAAATTTTCCGTTTCAACTTGTTTCCGCACATTTACTAGGTACATACCCCTGTTCGAAAAACGGAAACCGTGACGTATTAGTAGTAACCAACTGGCCTACGAAACCTTAAAGTCTCTTATCTTCTTTTGTTCTTTTTTGTTATCTTTCTTTTTCCGGTTGGGTAACAACTGTTGTTCCGGCTGGGTAACAACTGTTGTTCCGGCTGGGTAACAACAGTTACTCAAGGGTTGAAGGGTGGGCCACTTCCTTTTTGCGGATTGTATACACTTCGGACATTTGCAAGCCACGTTTTGTTGGTTGCATGCGTCTTGGGTGTCTATAATCAAGCAACTGATTTCAGCTATGCGGTTGGAAGTTCACCAAGTTATCTTTTCGTGTCTTGTCTTAATGAAAATGATACCTGTGACTACCGAATCATAATTTTTGTGTAAAATATTAGACAAATGATTTAATATCATCCTTTATCGGTTTATTTTTGAATTTGTTGGTAATCTGCTGTCGTAATATGTACTCACTCTCATTTGTTATCGGGTTTATTGTGGTTTATCGGAGTTCGCTGTCATAATACAGGTTCGTCTCTTATAGTTAGTAGACATTTTTGGTGAATTTTCTTGCGCATGGTTGATGTCAAAAATATGACATAACAACGTCATTCTTCTTCTTTGTGATTGTCTCTCTTTTCTATCGCTATTTTCTATTTTCCTATATTTCTCTAGAATCACTATCTCTTATTTTTACTTTTGCCTAGTTGACTGCTTTAGTCGTTTGTATTATAAGTAGCTTTTCGACAATTTTGCTAGAGCATTCTTCAACTAATGTTTAGAATTTTGTGAAAAGCTTTTGTCTTTTCTTGTATGGAAACTACTACCAGTTGTTTTTGATTTTGTTTATAATATGTCATTTACCAGTTGGGCCTTTTGAATTTGTGGTCTGGTAGATATATTATTTAGTTTGTGGGTTAAGTCCTACGTATTTTGGTTTGTGGGTAAAGTCCACACATTTTGGTTTACTTGTGTGTTAAGTCCACGTATCTTCTGGATTAAGTCCACGTATCTTTGCAGGAAAATTGTTCATGGTAATATATTCTTTTTCCTGTATGGCATGTGCCGTTTGTTAAACAGGTTGTCGCTGTGCTATAGTACAACGTACTTAGCAGTGGTTTAGGTAGTTTTCCTTTCTCGCTTTCATTTAGTTGAGTAATAGCTGAATTTAAAATCAGTAACTTTGTGTTTTTGCTACTTGTTGTTTCTTCAGCTAGGTAAATTGCGAAAATACTTTATCTTTATCTTGTTTATTATCTTTTATCTTGTTTAGATAGTGTTCTGAGAAATTTTTGTCCCATTTTGTTTTTTTTTTTCATCATCATGATTGTAATTATTTTCGTTTTGTATAGTTGTTGTTCATATCACTATTGTTGTCTTGATGGGTAATTAAGGCATCAATTATTATCTTGTTTTATGTTTACTCTCTAGTAGGTAAACTTTTTTAACATTATCCTATTTAGTAGGATATTTTAGTTGCCATTAGGGAACTTGCCTCGGGATGGGGATGAACTAGTTTCGATCGGGCTGTCTTCAATGACAGAGGGTCAAGGAGGGTCGAGCGGACACGTAGGCAAGGGGGCTTGTCAGTCAGGAGTGGCCTAGGTCGTCTGACGTTCCTCGAGAGACAGGTCTTCCTCCCCGCTTCACCTCAGCCCTTGATCTATCGCCCGATCGAGGCACTGTTCATCGCGCCGGAAGCAGGAGTATTCCCAAATAATGGTCCTTTTTGTCACCTAGTCGCTACGTACTTCTAGTCTAAGACCCTTGGAGCTATATCCAAAGATTTTTTTTTTCTGATGTTACGTACTTCTAGTTTAAGCCCTTGGAGCTATATCCAATTTTTTTTGTTAACAGTTAGGACATTTCTCCTACTGTTGTGTCTAGGCAGGTAACTTGTTTCCTGTATCGTGGTCTAGGTGTGCTTATGCCTCTACCAATTTTAGCACTGGCAGCCGCTACAACGCTGCTCAGGCATTCCACCACAGTGTCTGTGGGGACTGATCCCTAGAGGTCCTCCCCTAAAACATTTTATCTTTTCCTTTTCTTATTCTCTTTTTCAGTTTCATTTTACTCTGGGCGAAGCATTATCTCTTCCGAGTGGGATTTTCAAAGGTTTTCGTGTGCTGTCGAGCAACACTCATTATCGAGGCTCTTCATGCAACTTGAATTAGCGCAGAATGGGTGTGGGTCAAATTACCTTCTATCTTTTCATATCTTTTTGACTATACGTGGACTTTTGTTGAATAATCTCGGAATTGGTGATGTTGATGACTTTGTCCAGTGGTAAAACGAACTTTTCTTGTGGTATGTTGTATAATTAGGTATCATACAAGTTTAATTTTTTTCTCTCTAATTCTCTCTTTCTCTTCTCTTAGTCTTTTCTGTCTCGCCTCGATTAGTTAAACTATACGATAATAGCGTGATTTACCGGGTGTTTCCTTTTACAAAAAAAAAAAATTGTTTTTTTTCAAACTTTTAGTTTTCAAATAAAAATTTTTTTTCGGAAGTTTGCGTGGTGTAACAAGTTTTTTCCGAAACTTGTCCATTATTTAATTAGTTTCCAAATATTTTCCATTCAGCACCCGTACTACATAAAATTTGAATTTCCCGCGATAAAAACCACAATACAAAGTCACCGTTGAGAATGCGCGAGCGGAATATTAGAGGGAGATAGAACTTACAGGAATTAGTGATGGGCAATACGACTGTTTTCAAAGATTCGTATCGTACTGACTCCGTATACAAAAAGAGTCGTACCAGAAGTTTCGTATTCGTATTTCGTACTAAACGTATCTCATGATGCTAGATGCGCGAGAGTCGGACTGCACACAATTATACTATGGTACAATTTAACTTGTACTCGTATTATACGTATCCTTCGTATTGTCCGTATACAAAGATCAATGATTCGTACCAGTAGTTTTCTGTATTTCGTACTAACCGCATCTCATGATACTACATGCACGAAAATAATATCACACATAATTATTGTACCTACTCTTCTTTTATTCGTATTCTTTTATACTCTAAACTTAATATTAATATTCATATATAGGCATCATTTTTAAATATTGAACTTTGTTGGTTATATTGTTTAGAAGTTTAGTATTACAAAGCCACCATTGCCCCAACTCCATAATACAAATCAAAGACAAATACGAATTAATTTTCTATTTCGTACTGGTATGAATCGCACCGATGCGTAATCCCCAATCGGTAAGCAGTTAAATCTCACTATATGTACATTTGGTACGAATACGAAACCGTATCGGTTGCAAAGATTCGTACCATACGAATCATCGGAAAGAGTCGTATTATTATACGATTCATACAAATACGACACAACACTAACAGGAATTGAAAACCGGCACTTTCCGTCTTGACGTCGTTGAGGTGAGATTGTTCTATTTTTTTTCTTAAAAGATTTGAAGTTTAGAGCCATCCTATAATACCTTGTTGAAATTTTTGCTTTTATTATTGTATTATAATTCATTAAAATAATAACCTAGTTATTTTTAATTGATATCAAATTTTAAGCTGGCATTTAGTTAAATTATTAATATATATTTGAGGTTAACCTTGTGGTTAATTAAGAAACCACTTGTTAGTGGATTGCCCCAGCAGTAGTTTATTTGTCATTTTGGGACAGTTCCTGCTGGATGTTTATGTCTTAACAGTTTCAATAATTTTTGTTTGCCAGTAGTTTATATTATATACTTACATATATATATATATTTTTGTATTTAGGGTCGCTCTAAAACTTTTTATTAGATAATCTCATTTCACGACTAGTATACTAATTATTGAATTTATTAAAGTACGAGACGTAAAGTCAATTTGTTTAAATTAATTTTTATAATAGTACGGAGACTATCTCCAAAATTTTAAATTTTCTTATTTAATTTTTTCTTAATGTCATCGATTTCTTTTATGCTGCTTTAACCATTTCATCATAATTTAGAATAATTTTGTTGATTCACAGCCTCAGGGCCAAAATTTTGTGATAATCTAGTAGTAGAGTTTTTTTTATTGGTGTTTAGTTTTTTTGTTTTTTTTTTTCGATTCATTGCTTAAATTTTACAAATTCTAATACCTATTTTTTTTGTAATTTCTATAAAATTTGTGACCTTGGCTTAACCAATGGTATTCCATTTTGTATTCTGCTAGATCATTCTTTTCAGTAAGTTTTAAAGTTAATTAATAATTTATTTAGCCATTTTAAATTTTAACCGATAGTTTTCTTCTTTGTGTGATTTAACTAAATTTGTATCAACTGGTTCCTGAATTATCATTGTTTTTCATGTAATAATCTGGATCGACCAACCTTGGACCAAGTACACGGTGGATTTGCTATTGGGTGGATAAAAATTGGAACTGGCTCGACATCTTCTCAACGCAGCGTCTCCCTGGAACATCATCGTTGAACAGGACACGATCAATAAGTCCTCTCTCCCAGGTACCTGTGGCCATCTCCAGGGTTCGACCTCGTTGAACTCCACTCCCACCGCCAAAGTTACGTAAGCTACATTCACCGTGTCTCTTCTCTTTTGTCACCTTTTTTTTGGTCAGAAGATAACTTTATTAATTGTTAAACCAGTTGATCTTTTCAATTAATTTTTTTGTAGAGATTTTCTTTTTAAATAATACAAAATTTTATTCTCTAGCTATTTAATTTAACTTATGTCATTTTTTTTAAATGCATATTTAATTGTAAAGATTTTGTAAAATTTTTTTTGTAATTTTTTCAATACATTGTTATTTTGTTTAAATTTTGTTTTTGATTGTTTCCTCCTTAAACAGTTGCAGGAATATCAGTTGTAAGAATACGCTGGCGCCCAGTTTCTTTGTTTATTTTTGTTTTGTAACATTCAATAACTTATTAAATAACTCTTCTCGCCACAGAGTGACCTTCGACCAACCCCTGAGCTAACCGGTTGCTACTCTTTCATAGCTTCCTCAGCACCCCGCTGAGAAGTTGTGGTTGCATGGCTTAAACAAGGTATTCAGAACATATATAATTTTTTCAAAAAATAATGCTGTATCTCCAGAGGGAGCCCTATAGCAATTAATAATTAATATCTATTGTTTCGTTTGACAGACATTACACAATAGTCAAAATGTTGTTCGACGGAGGGAATATTAAGTTGTTTTTTTTTTGGAATCCAAATTTTCTTTACACCATATTCCCACCCCTCCACATTTCCTTAAAGGTCGACAGTAGTTACTAAACACTCAATACCCTGTAGCAAAAAATTTAGGCCGTTGCGGACATAGGTATGTCCACATGAACTTTTCGTCATAAAATTACCTAAGCAATCACCCTGAAATATTAGCATGTCATTAAGGAACAGGGTGTTCCTTAACGACGTGCTAATACACCCTGTATTTTACTAAAAATTTGTAATTTTTCTATAAAAAATTCATTCTTACTAAAAACTAAATAAAAAAATAAAAAAACTTGCAGATACATTTTGAAGTACTATTTCTTATGAGGATTTAAGAAAAAAGTTATTACAAAATGATAAAAATTGGAGAGCAGAGAGAATTTTGTTCAAGTTAGTAGCACTTCGTATCACTGCGCAGTCGAGGTAAATTTTAGAAACTATACATTCTAATAAAAGTTTAATAATAGTTGAGAACAACTGTATTTTTTAAAAAAACGTACCTAGTTGTAGCTGTTAGGCGTATGGTGCTCCGAGCCTGTGCACACCACTATGGTAGCCGGCCCTGCGTATTGTCAAAGACAAGGTCTGCATCGTGCAGCTTAAGTCATGATAGGTATTCTTTTTTAATTTAAAATGCCATAAAGTTGATTTGTTTTGCAACTTCTTTAGTATTTAAAGTCAACTAGTTTAGAGGGTTGTCCCCAAATTATGTAATTCAATTTTTAATCTCTATGGAGCCTCCCTGGTCATAACACAATGTAACAAAACATACCACCTCCCCTAGTAACGTAACAAATCTCCCTTTTTTATCTTTTGAAGTGTATTATATAGTTTGCGTTTTAAATATTGTTTATAAAATATTCAAATATTATCTTCAGGTATTTATTATATGTATATTATCATAAACTCATGAGTAATTGTTTATGAAATATTTATTTATTGATGTACAAAGGACATAAAACATCAACAGACAAATATTGTAAGCTATTAAAGCTAAGGAATGTTATGCTATAAAAAACGAAACCTATCTCGTTTTTTAATGTTTAGTAACAGGATTATACAAATCAGTAGTTATTTAATATTTGTCGAAATAATGAAAGAAAGAAATATAATTAGAAAACAGGATGCTGACCAGGAGATTATCTATTCACAAAGCATCTTCGGCGTCAGAGTAATCATCGTTCAGAACACACTGTTGCACATTGAGTAGCAACTTTACGAGGTCGAATTTTTTTATTTGACGTTCCGTTCCCTCATGTAATTACACTTCGTAACAAATTTTTTTAAATCGAACGAATATACGGCCCTTTATAGTCTCCAAAAATTCACGTAACAATTAAAGCAATTTAATAGTTACATTTTAATTTTATATATTATGTATACAGGGTGTCTCGCTTAAATGTGGAACAAGCTTGTAACTTCTTTGTTCACCGACCGATTTGAATTTTTATTCTTTAGTAATGTAGTGCTACATAAACTCTATTCTTGAATAACACAAATGATTTCTTCAACGCAAGACATAGCCTACTGCGAGATATTTTCAGAACCAAAAATCAGTCATTCATATTAGCGATTTTTTTTTTCAAAAAACTGATTACATATTCTTTTTCACCGTCCCTCTAAACTTTGTTCTTCAAAGTTTGATATAAATCGATCGCTGCTTTTGGACTTTATTAAATTTTTTAAGAATAAAAATTATTAATAAATAATTGATTTCTAATACCATTTTATTTTTTTCCATAATGAATATAAACAAGGAATAACTAATATTACATCAAAAACACCTGAATATGAATGTAAGAACTAACACAACAAATTATACATTTTAAATCGAACAACAAAATAAAAAAATTAACGGGAGTAATATTTCAGTTTTACGTAGGAATATAACATAATTTGACTTAAATGTTTAAATAATCTAAATTGTAGTTCCTTCTATTAAGTCCCCATTGGCAAAAATACGTTCTTCTACTCTCCTTCTGTTACTGATAACAACTTCTTGCAGTTGCTGTCGAGCAATAGCACGACAAGGAGGGGTGATTCCGTTTATTAATTCGTCTACGATAACTGGGCGGTCCTTGTATACTTCTTCTTTTAACGTACCGCATAAAAAAATGTCGCTTGATTACAAAAATTATTGATTAAAAAAATTGGTGGGTGATGGAGTTAAAAGGACATGGATTCATGTTCAGCACTTCTAAGTACTTAGAGATTACTATGTTGGGTCCCGGTAACAGATCACTTTCTTCTTCTGTTCCTGTGTTATTAATTAAATGAAACCTAAATAATTAATTTCTAATATCATTTTACCATTTTAATAGAACAGAATCATTTTTATTTTTGTCTCTTTAGTACAATAATTGTTTGCCACCAATATTTCAGTATGCGTCCAAGTGATAAAACTGTTCAAAATGTTTAGTATACTTTGAAAACAATTGAAGCACTAAATTGTTAGAGTAATGTCAAACATTTTACACTTATGTCTTATTTAGTACAACTAGTGTTATTAACGTATATGTTTAAATATTGATAAAAGTAAAATTTGAAGATATCTCAAAAAACATAAAATGGTACCTTTCAATCCCAAACTTCTACATACGTTAGAAGAAGGAGATCTCCAAAGGCGTATGGAGTATTGTTTGTGGCTTCAAGGAAACTTCCTAAATGATTGAAATTTTATAAATAAAATTTTGTTTACTGACGAAGCTACATTTAATACAAATGGGGCAGTTTGCGCAAATAATTCTCGATTTTGGGTTGAGAATAATGAAAATCCACATTGGACTATTAACTGCAGAATACAGTACTCGCACAAAATTAATGTTTAGTGTGGTATTCTAAACCAAACATTAATTGGGCCGTATTTTGTTCAAGAAAATTTAAATGAAAATTCATTTTTACAATTCCTCGGAAATGATTTGTGGGAAGCATTACATGATATGCCCATTCAGTAAAGGAATAATTTATATTTCCAGTTAGATGGAGCCTCCATACATTATTCTTTAGTTGTGAGAAACAGGCTAAACCAGAATTTTGCCAACAAATGGATCGGGCGTAACAGCCCTGTCATCGGGTGGCCACCTCGATCTCCAGATTTGACCCCTTTAGATTATTTATTATGGGGTACTTTAAAAGAAAAAGTATACAAGGGACCGCCCAGCTACCGTAGACGAATTAATAAACGGAATTACCGCTGCTTGTCGTGCTATTACTCGACAGCAATTGCGAAAAGTTGTTGTTAATAACAGAAAGAGAGTAGAAAAATGTATTTTTGCCAATGGGGACTTAATAGAAGGAACTACTATTTAGATTATTTAAATATTTAAGTTAGATAAATTGTGTTATATTCTGAAACATTACTCCTGTTAATTTTTTAATTTTGTTGTTTGATTTAAAATGTATAATTTGTTGAGTTAATTCTTATATTCATATTCAGGTGTTTTGATGTAATATTAGTTATTTTTTGTTTATATTCATTATGGAAAAAAATAAAATAGTATTAGAAATTGATTATTTAGGTCTTATTTAATTAATAATTTTTATTCTTAAAAAAATTAATAAAGTTCAAAAGCAACAACCGATTTATATGAAACTATGAAGAACAAAGTTTAGAGGGACGGCGAAAAAGAATATGCAAGCAATTTTTTGAAAAAAAAATCGCTAATATGAATGACTGATATTTAACCTTGAAAATATCTCGCAGTAGGCTACGTCTTGCTTTGTAGACATCATTTGTATTATTCAAGAATAGAGTTTATGTAGCACTACATTACTAAAAAATTCAAATCGGTCAGTAAACAAAGGAGTTACAGGCTTGTTCCACATTTAAGTGAGACACCCTGTATATAAACACAAGATATTATTTGCACAGAATTTGTATTATGACTATGGGAAGAACGAGTGATGATTTCGGAATCTGATTGCTACTGGAAAGTAAATCTCGGAGCATTCAGAACTAGGAACTCGGTATCGAAATATTATCCCATCCGTCCCACACTGGGCAATTCTATTAGATTAGCACGACAAAGGTCAATTTTTCTCAGAGTAAAAATATAGTTAAAGATACTAAAATGTTTTTTAACAACTCGTGTTCTTAACATTGCCTATGTTTTGTTTGTATTTGTAATAATAAATGCCCAATCGCGGCCCTACAGTGATCGTTCCTTCTCTTGGCTGCGCTTGAAACAGTTGTGCTCAAAACATCTGTTTGTTTAAAGTATCAACAGTATTTCGACATGGATTGTGAGGCTGGAGGTATGTATGTCCTATTATTACATCGATTACTGTGAAAGTTGTTATAGAGAAATCGTTGAATTTGTATGATGCAATTTAGTAAATAATTTTAACAACAAATTAAATTGTTTGGAGGTTGCAAAAAAAGTTCCACCGAGTACCTCTACGTTCTTCTTTTGTAAGTTAGTTTGGAACTTGAAGGTCAAGCACAGAAAAATACAGCTATTCCAAATGATCCTTTTCTTATATAGAGCCCATTGTCAGGTAGTCACGACGAAACCACCGTGCCCACCCCTTACTGTGAATAGGGAAGAACTATTTTTGGTGTTAAAAAATGAAAAGTTTCTTGGATTATTATCTTCAAAATGTAATCAGGGATTGATAAGTAGTATAGTGGACAAATTTAGGGTAAGTGAAGTACCCAAATACGATGAAAAACAATTAAAAAATGTGGTAAAGGTGTTTGTATCCAAATTTCCCTACAGATGGAAAAAAGATAGAAAATTCACTGATAGATTTATAAAAAATAACACTCACTGGCTTGAAGGGAAACTACCACAAATACGTCGAAGTGGCAAGAAGTGCACTGATTTCATTAAAGACGATGACTAGGTAGATGTTGATTCAGAATAATTTCAGTGTAATTGAAATTCAGTTCAGTGTCATAATTTCAGTGTTAATAAATGACGATGTCAAAATAATTTTCTTTTAATATTTCACAACTATGCCGTGTCTGATAAAATTGTCTCCCTTTACGTGGAATTCTGAATTTTTTGTACCTACTCCACCTTGTACCGCTTCTTAGCCAAACTATTAATTTTGTTAGGGAAAACATTTTCATTACTCGTTCTATTTAGATCCAATTGCACAATTCTTTATTTATTTCTTCTCAAACCCTCAAAAATTCCCCCTTAGAATTTGTTTACTATTTCTTATGTATTCCCATGTACGAGTTATCGTATTCCCAAATTTTCACAATTTTATATTTAAATACATTCTCCAACCCCGTCAAAAACCACCATCTTAGTGTTTAGATTTTTTTTTGCTAAATTTAGTCTATTTACATGTACGACGTTATTATTTTCAGAAAGTTTCAGAAATTTTATCCCGAAAATTATTTTTCAATCCCCTTAGTGTTTAGATTTATTTTACTATTTTAAGTCTATTCATATGTACAAATGTAATAATTTTCAGAAGGTTTCAAAGTTTCAACCCCTTCAAAAATCATACCCTTTGGGCTTAGATTTTTTTTTTACTAATTTTTAAGTTTTATAACTCCTATTATGAACTGATTTAGAAAACAGATTTTTGTCCAACTAAAAGTCGAAAATTGCCCAGTGTGTCCTAGCGAAATTTACAAGTAAGCATCGATTTCCAAACAGTGAAAATCATCCGAAATGTTCCGAGTATTTCAATAATCGGATACTTCCATAATTTTCTTCGGTATAGTCCTATTACTAATACAAATATTGGGATCTGGCATAGTTTTATGATATATTCAAGTTTGCTATAGGTTCCATTCTATATTATCCTTGGTTTTGTAGTTATTTTGGGCATTTACTAGATCAACAAGGAAATAAATAAAAATATTCCAACGGGTATATTAATTGTAAGGTCTCTATGAACGTTCCACCATATTAAACTTGATCCTTACTATGTAAAATACATACTACATTTACTCCACAAACAGCATTTTTGCATTAAAAATGTTCTTTCATAAATAAAAGTAGTCGGGGCCAAGTGCCTTGCACCATGTACATTAAATTCCGTTTCGAACAAATCAGTCAATCAAGCTATATTTGATCAGTTATCATGCAAGTTCGAAAAACCACAAGAAAACAAAGCGAACAAATTTTACAATTCTAATTTCTAATACATTTAATGGCAAATGGGTACATAAAAATTACCGATTCTCCTAGAACAACGCTGCTTAACAAATAAACAAAGTCTTCCACAGGACTTAACATAACATACGTTGGTTCACCATCCATTTTTATTAACTAATTTTATTTGTATTATCAATTAATTATAAACGCTGTTTTTACATTTTTACAAAAAATTAAACTTTGTTTTATTTGTAAGGTTTTTGACAGTTGACAGCGTTGAAACTATTGGTAGCACTGTACAGATTAGAGTGCAGGTTGGCAACGGATTGAAATAAATTAAATGCAATGTTGTCGAACTTTCAGGGATTCTTTAAAATAAAGGATTTTGCCTACATTAATTTGAGATAAAATTGAGCTCAACTAAAAATCGAATATCAACAATTAATAATATTTATTGTTTTATTGAACTCCACGAAACAGATTTACACTTCGACTAAGAAAAACAAATTGACCTCCATCGTGCCCCTCGCACAATAATTGATCAACCAAACAAATTGACTGGAATCGCTTATACCCTATCCCTTAAACTTCATTATCCAGTTCTTAAGCTTGCCCATGAACGGCATGAACTAAGAATTTTTTTCTAAGCAATAACGAGTGTCAGTCACATTGCGAATTCAAATTTCATTTAAACTATAATTTGTGTTTTTATATTTAGAATTATTCGGTGACATAGATTAAAAGATATAATAGTAAGTACGGCATAATAATAGTACAGGAGCCAACATTTGTTTAAGCTAAAGTCATAAGTCATATGATTAATCCTTTGTCTTGGAGCAAGGCAAACAAGAAAAGTGGCAAAGAAATTTGCTTAGTGGTGGAAACACTAAATACCTCAAAATATCTTTAGCAGCTGTTATAAATATTTGTATCAAGCGATTTCTTTAGTGTATACAATTGACCAGTTAGTGGAGGTCCAGCGACAGACACTCATCTAAACCTGCACGCTATGTCACTGAGCATGACAAATATCAAGCCGAAAAATTGCGTCGGCGCATAACGTCCCCAAGAAGCATTCTCCCTCAAGCGCCAACATACTTTTACTACTAAATTTCTACTGCGGTGACGCATATAACCCCGGGACCTTGAATCGCATGATTACCGTATTTTGTTCACGTGCATATATCTGTATTGGTCTTCCGTTTATTTATATGTAGAGTTCAGTGGTTGGGACTGGATATACATTTCAATTTAAAATGCCTGTTAACCATTATATCTAACAACAGCTTATGCTGTCAGGGCACAGCTGCAGTTTGGTAAGTTTTTTGTACATCACTACAGTCCATTTTTTTTGTCTTTAGCAATTAATTTCTAATTGGAAAACAGTTAAAAATAAAAAATATCATACAGGTACATTGGCAGGCATTTTAAACCTGTAAGGTGTCTACGTTCTAGCAATGATTAATAAATGTCAAGCTGTTTTTTTTAATAATTAATTTTATTTATAAATTGATTTTCTACACTCTTTTGTCTACACCCTAGTAGCACAACATATTCTGTTAACGAGTACCTTAATGATATTTTATAATATTTACATTTTGTATTATTAATTTTAATTTGTAATATGTGTTGTGTATTTTAATTTTTTTTATCACTCTTATCTGTCTGTTTATGTATATTTACACTGTACATTTTTATTTATTTTTAATCTGATACTTCAGATATTATTTTTTTGACCTGTCCTATATCATGTAAATGATCGATTGGATGAATAAATTATTATTATTATTATTATTATTATTATTATTGGACCACTATATAATCCACATAGGACCAATATATGAATATTCGTCCTATATTCATATATTGGTCCTATATGGATTATTGGATTATATATTGGTGTAACATTGGTGCTACGAGGGCATGCTCTAAAGGAAGGGATTATTTGATCATGTCTCTAACTTGTACAGATATGTGGCAGGTAATTGCAAGCTGGCTCCTATACTATAAATGATCGATTTTATACTTTTTCAGTTTAACTCTATATTAAATTCTATAGGTAGGTATAATACAATATACAGTCTAAGAGGTGGCTACGAAAATTAGAAATGATAAGGTGCAGTGAAAGTTCTTATTTAAAAACTTCTTACTATATCTGACAAGCACGAAATCTACAGCCAGAATTGCCAGAAAGGGACCTAAAAGAATATAGGGAGACTGTTCTTTCAGGTTTTCCGTTTATTAACGTACCAGTGACGTTTTTGAAACAAAAATGATATCGAATTCGCGAAATATCAAAAAATGCTATTTTTTGTTCACAATCTTGGGCATTGTGAATATTATTACCGTGCGTCGATTTCTTCAAAAGAGTGGAATTAATTTTTATAAGTTTATATAAGCCTAAAATAATTTTTTAAACAATTTTTCATGAAATTATTCTAAAAATTATTTTCTGATATAAACAGATTTACCAGAAATTTGGCAGCATCGTTACTAGCCGTGAACGAACCCAAGATGTTAAACATTATGAGGTCATATTATCCATGAACAGACCTACAATCTTTTGATTCTTACTTGTGACGTCAGGCGGTCAGTCAGCCCAATAATTTTTCACGTACTTTAAAAGTTTCTTGATTACTTCTTGTTCAAGTTTCAGTAGCAAAACAAAAATGGCGGATGGATGTGTTAAGTGCGGTAGTTTGTGCGTATTTTTAATAATTTTTCTTAGGATTTCATATGTTTCATCAAGTAATGGTAAGTTTTTTAGTTACCTTAGATATGAAATATATTTTGTAGACTATTAAGCTGAACTGTTTTAATTTAAAAATCGGTAAAAATGTACATTTCAAAATCAGTTGCCTGTTGCACATTTTTATTTTATATTTGCACTTTTTATTTACTCACGGTCCCACTTTCTAGTAAAGAACAGTAAAAGAGTCTGATATTTATTTTGCTACATTTACATGTAATCTATTATTATAATATAAAGTACCGACCTACTTATTATATCTATCTACCTACAAAGGAAAAGAATAGGAATAGGTAGTTATAAGAAGTTATTGAAGTTTTAATATTTAAGTACTTAATTATAACTATATGTTGAATCTTTATAAGTATTTTATGTTATATCGATACGTACGTACCTACCTAGTTACCTGTTTAAAATGTATAAAACCTGTATTTTTTTGCCCTCTACCTATTGTAATATACAGTGTGTTCAGCTGCGCATGAACTGTCCATTAGAAAATAGAAAACAAAACGTAAAGTATCTTAAGACCGAAATTAAAGTACTTTTACAAATTTATTCTGGTTTCTGGTAATATTAAAAAGAGTGTCGGCTATGACCATGAAATTCATCTCCTCTTTGAGCCACTTTAAAAATCTCGAATCATATTATTATGTAATATAGTTTGATTCTCCTTGTAATATTTAAACGTTAACAAAAAATTATAAAATATTTCAGCTTATAAAACTAAATTGTTGTATAATGCTTTTTTAGTAACGTTCAGCAGCATTTTTATCACTGGTTTTAAATATACTTTAGAATTATTTTGTAGCTATTTCTTATCATGCCATAAGACAGTTATATTAACGGTCTATTTATGACAATCTTGCTTTCAAGAGCGTTAAGAATAGATTGTTGTTCCAGAGTCTGTTATATAATTATTATATAGCTTTGTATTTGCTGTAATATGAAAATATCAACAGAGTCATTACAAACAACATTGTTTCCTTGAACATAAAAATGCCGTGGCTAACAATACAATAAAATATTTTTTTGTAATAAGTACCTAATTGATTTTCTGTGTTAGCTGTGTGTTTATATTTTATTAAGTATAATTAAAGTCTGGTATTTTAATGGAAAGTTACCTATAATTATAGAATAAAAGTTCATACTTAATAAAGTTATTCCCCCAAAATTTTAGTTAACAATGTTGACAAAGGGGTGTAAATATGCCAAAATACTGATTATGCTTCAACTAGTCCCTAGTTGCACAACATATTGGACCAATATATAATCCATATAGGACCAATATATGAATATTGGTCCTATATAGGACCAATATTCATGTATTTGTCCTATATGGATTATATATTGGTGCAATATTGGTGCTACTAGGGGTAGGTCCCTACAATAAATAAACACCTCTGCAAATAAAATGATTCATTACCATTAATTTTTAGGTTGTATTTATGCAAATCGAACCAATACTGCTTCCATGGCGGCAGTTACAACATTTCTATTATAAGAATTGCAAAAGTATCGCGAAAGTGAGTGATCTATTTTGTAAAATTCACGTAAAAGTTATAAGGCGCAGTATTTTATAGATGTTTTATAGGAATCGCCTAATACTTTAATACTTAGTATTAACACAAAAGTATTTTGTAATGACAAGTCTCTTGAATAATTATTATAGGTTATTACCTAGTATTAAATCACAATGCCATATGTTTTTAAGATTAAAAATACTTCTTGTAATTTTTAGGATACATTTAAGAAAATATTTTATTTTGTTAGTGTGTCCAAATGCAGCATTTTTTTATAATGGCTGCTTAAAATCGCTTATAAAACAGTTCTAGTTGTTTTATAGCAATAATGTAACAAACAGTGAAATGTGTTTTATAGCGCAACTAAATGAAGCTTTAATAAAACCATTATAGAGTGACGGTACTGAAGATCTGCGGAAATGTGTAGGATATAATTATTTTGTAATGGTTCCAATAGGCTTTACAAAATATTAACAGCGACTGAAATATTCTATAAATTTTTTATAAATATTTTGCATTTATAACTGCTGTAAAAACGTTTTGACATGTTCCGGAGAGTAATGTTGTTTTATAAGATTTGTGTCAGAAACATATCTACAGCTTTTATAAAATACCAAATAACTCGTTTGGTATGGCACATACATACTTGTAAAAAATAAATTTTGATTCTTGTCTCATCCACTCTTTGTTCGAAATCTAAAAAAGGATCTCCAAATTGGAGTAAAATCGGGTAATGTTAACACGTGCCTTTGACACTATGAAATTTCCCACTTAACTTTTATGGGTAAAAGACATGTTTTCGTAAATTTGCGATAGAATCGTTAAATACAGTAAATACGCATAATTTGCACCTACTGTGTGTGTGCGGTGAATTTATTGAAATATAGATGAACAATTTTCTTATTCATGACGGCTTGACGTTTTGTGAACCATGCATCATTCTGGTTGGCCTCCCGCTTGTTGTATGGCCCGTTTGACAGCATTATGCCGTCTGTTGCGGTTGCCTGTAAGGCGGACAGCCTCACCAAAGCATTTCCTATCAACTCCTTAAAATCAGTTCGACGTTCTGGGGGGCGTTCTCTTAGCCTCTCGCTACCTCACTTCCTGAACTGCCAGTTCTGTTGTTTCCCAGTTGATGTGGCCAGCAAATAAGAGGAAAATACGAAGCTAGAGAATCGCTATGGGGACGTGTATTTCGTGGAGAATCGAACTGTCGTACGATGGGCTGCCAGAGAATTCGCAGCAAACGTCTCTAGACCTACATCTCGAAAGCATTAATACTCCGTCTCTGTGGCTCCCAAAAGGTGCAAGTTTCAGAAACGTAAAGAAAACGAGGAAGTCTGCGTGTCTCGTGATATTTCTGTCACGGTAAATTTTTGCTCAACTGACAGGATGCCGATCGTCGGAGTTCAAAGTGTGTCGAATTCCGTGACAGACGCGTGTTTCGTGGCTCCTACGGGATCTCGAGATAATTCCGGATAAAGCGGCAACAAGAAGTCGAATTTGAATTGAATTAAAGCGTGAACGATTCTGCATTGATTGATATAAATTAGCGCGGGTCTGGCTATTTCATATAGTTGATATTTGATGGAATTATGTTGGTTGAATAAAGCAACACAAAATAGTGTATATAAACAACCCAAGAAAGTGTACCGCTTGACCGTGGAATCCATACCTGGATCCGTCCCTTCTTGAAGTGGGTGATATAAAATAAGCAATAGCCAGCCAGATGTGTGAATGAAACAGATAAGTTTTTGGTTATGTAGCATTAGCATTGGTTTATTTATTTATGTTGTTATTAAATTTTAAACAATAAATGGAGATCAAAATTGAAAAGGTATTAAACATAATATATAGGTGATGAAATGAAAAAACTGCCTGAAATTGAAACCGATTGTTTCAAGGCAACGACATACAGGGTGAGCAAACTATCTCTTCGGACCTGTTTTCTCATAACGCAAAAAAAATATTACCGCGAGGTAGGGCCCTTCCCAGCAGCTCCACTGTAAATGGACATTTATCTGTGGAGCGATTAATAAATAAAAACAAAAAAAATAAATAAATAAAATTTAAATAGCTGTCAAATTCAGAAACAGAAAACTTAGTAGAAGAAAAATAAGGAGATGACGATAGATGGAAACTTAAAAGAAGTATGGAAACTTAAAAGAAGCATCTCACAGACATCTACACTTCCCATCCTATATTCCCACCCCATGCGTCATGCGGCTCTCGCTGCTGACAACAAGCATGTCGAATGCCCAACCCGGCGTATGCAGCCGGTCCGGCGGTATATAAAACATCCGAGATTTGGTTCCGGCACGCGGTTTGGCCGTCCGTTGTGCGTGTTCGACGGACGACCAAGCTGCGTGTTGGAACGAACCTCTCATGTATGCTCGGAATCGGCAGCAATGCCCACCTTAGCTGACAAATCAATCAATCGTCGATCGATCTTGTCATCTGCATTCTTTGTCGCATCTCATATTCCAGTCGTTAACTGGCTGGTGCGCGTTCTTTGAAATACAGGAATATTACTTCACTACTACTTCAAACTTAAAAAAAACGAATAGATGATAAATTAAGACAGGGTCGTTATATTTATTAACTAGAACCTCTAAGCTGTTCACCGCATATATCAGCATTTAAATGTGAGGGATGACCTTATAGTCCAATAATTATAAAGATTTCCATAACAAAAAATGTTATCTGAGATTTTCCTTCAGTAACTGTTAACCCTTCGGCGAGGAAAGGCTTATTTTACTGATAACTCGTTAACCATTGAAGATATAAAAAATTGCCCATCATAAAAAGAAAGCTCGACTAATTGCCTAAAAAAAAGTCCTCTTGTAATTTTCTTGTATATGCCATGGTTTTCGAGCAAATCGATATTGAAAAAATTGAAAAATTTGTATATTTAATGCCCACGTTTATTTTAATTTTTTTGCGCGGGGCCTATAGAAAAAATTAAATTGCTCGAAAACCAAACACGCTACGAAGAAAAATCAAAATGAGTTTTATAGGGGATATAAAATACTCTTTTGTGTTTCCATTTTTGATGGCTATTGATATCTATTAGTATATAAAAATAACAATATAATATAGTTACTTACCTCTTGATTTTTTGCACTATTAACTATTCACAGGCCCATAAAAAATATCTGACTTTAATATTAGTTATAAATGCATTATATTTTAGTTCAATGCAGAAAAAGTTAGGAAGAAAAATATTCACATTTTCAAATTTACCAGCATGTTGAAGTTAGCCAAATTTTGACCAATTATTGTTTCCTAAAAATAAAAAAAAGACCCAAACATCTTGAAAATTTAGCTCAAATTTTTTTTCTGAGTTTATATATCATATAACTTGTTTCTATTCATTTAATAGTTAAAAAAATATATTAAAAAAAATCATCAAAAGATTGGCTAACTTTAACATGCAATTTGTAAATGTGAATATTTTTATTCCTAACTTTTTCTGCATTGAAGTGCTACCTTGAACTAAAAGATAATGCATTTATAACTTATATTATAGTGAGTTATTTTTTATGGGCCTGTGAATTGTTAGATGCATAAAAAATCAAGAGATAACTATATTACCTATACTGTTATTTTTATATATGTACTAATAAATAGCAATAGCCATCAAAAATGGCAATACAAGAGAGTATTTTATATCCCCGTTAAAACCCATTTTGATTTGTCTTCCTAGCTTGTTTAGTTTTCGAGCAATTCAATTTTTTCTATAGGCGCAAAAATTTCAAATAAACGAAAATTCGCGCGCATTAAAAATACAAATTTTGCAATTTTTGTCAATATCGATTTTCTCGAAAGCCATGACTTATACAAGAAAATTACAATAGGATGACTTTTTTTTAGGCAATTAGTCAAGCTTTTTTTTCATGATGAGCAATTTTTTAATATCTTCAACGGTTAACGAGTCGTCAGTAAAATAAGGCTTTTTTCACCGAAGGGGTGGTTTTTTAGGGGGGTTGCGCGGCACCCCCAGAACTGATTTTTGTGGTTTTGTGATGTTTAATCCTCGCACTAACAGTTACGGAAGGAAAATCTCAGATAATATTTTTTGCGAGCTTCTGGTGTATTTTTACTTTACCGACTGGACTATTATTCTCCTGGCCAGCTAAAAGTCCCTAAGTTAAATAGTCCTTCACTTATGGGTCTATATGAAATTCATTGTTTGTACAAGGGAAATGACATACAATATGAAAGAATTATGACAGCAAAGTATTTTAATGTTTTAAAATTACTATATGTATAAGTAAATACATATCTACTTACAAAAATATTGTCCTTAGTGAAATTATTTCTCGAACACTTTTGATTTTATATTATCAATTTTCATTCTTTGGGACGGGTAGACAAGTATTTATTGTTTTATAAGGTAGAAAGTAATTTATGGTCTACAGAGCATATTTTAAAGCCCTATAACTTCTTAAGAATACCCCTCCCCTCGGAATGTCTATTTTGATCGAGTATGTTGGGTTTAATTGGTCCATTTCAACCATAGGAAGATAATTAAACGGTTTATGCCATATTATTTTCAGAACACCCTGTACAGAAATAAACTTGTTGTAGACACCTAAATGATTATCAACGTTTTATGATCATTATTTAAATACCTTTATAGTCTCTTAGATAACAATATTGATGTTATTTTGTTTTTAAATACTATGCATGGCATGGCAAATTGCTCCTGTCACAACGAAAACTGCTGAATAATATTCATAGGTATTTATCTTTTTTATAATAATTTGTATGTAAATTACTCAAGTATTTGCATAATATTTATATTTATATTTCATCGTTTTTTCCTGTCTTACATACCTACTCCTTCATTTTACTTATTACTTTATATTATTATAATATATACTATAATGCAAATGGCGTTAAATAGTCTCAGTATATACCATTAGTTCCGTTACAAAAAGTTTTTTTTTTTAATTAATAAACAGGCCCGGCGCTACACATTTTTTTTTTGCTCAGGCGCCCCAAGCGGCCGTTTGGGGTGCTTGGCCATAGCGCCGGGCCTGTTAATAAAAATAAAAAGTAATAATTATTGAGATTTAAAAATACTAGTTTGTAATCTAACAATCGCATCACCTTAACGATGTTATAGCTATAGTTTTTCATAACTAGTTATGGTGGTCTCAAGAGTAAAAATGAAAAAATAATTGCTTACTATAATAACAATAACGTGTGTTACTAGGTAAAACATTACAGTATCTGATACCGTAATGTGTTACCAGTGGCGTAATTTCAGCATTTTTATTTGGGAGGCAAGGATTTTTCACAAATAACCCAATACATGAAAGTAAAGCCAACCCTGTAATTCTTAAACGATAATCCTGTAAACCGAAATAACCGATGAAAAGCGAGTGCTACAAAAAGTTAAACCATAGACAGGAAACCCTAAACCCAAATGACCGAGGGAAAACGAGTTTATCAGTTCACAGGTAATATTAAATTCAAAAGAGGAAAAGCGAGTGGTGTGAAAAAACATTTGGTAAATAGGGCTCGCGCAAAAATCGGGAGATTTGGCAACCGTTCACCGAATGGTTGTGCGAACGTTCCCCAGATGATTGTCGTTGGCATACCTTCGCTGATATGTTGGCGAGCGCTCGCTGATGTACAATTTGATTTTTTGCGATAAATCCGCGAGCATTCACAATTTTTATAAACAAATTGTAAATAGTACGATTTTCGATTCCAAAGTACTTCTATCGTAAAGTGTGAGGTGAAACAAGAAAAAAGTCATGTATGTTATGTCGAAAAGGTTTAAGTTTAAACAGTTGTTAATATATAAACATTGAAAAAATTCGTTTTTAGCCTGTTTACGGTTAATAACTTTGGAACGGAAAGAAATTTTTAGATTCTGAAAAATGATCTGAAAGTACAAGGCTTTAACTTCAAAACGCCGAAGGAATTATAAAAATTACATCAATATAAAAGTACCGATTTCAAAATTGGGAGTTTTCGACGCGCCATGCGTTTGCGATTACAGACCATGTCTCTGACAGCGGGCAACCTAAGTATAGTAATCATAACATGCTATAACTTTGGAACCATTGATGTAATTTTTATAAATATTTCGGTATTTTCAAGTTGAAATTTCCGATTATTTTTGCAGAATCTAAAAATTTATTTCCATTCAAAAGTTATTAAAGGTCAAAAAGACTAAAAATCTCATTTTCTTGTTTTCTTCATACAATTTAGTATTCCTTACATTTAAAGATGGAAAGTGATTGGTGGTCTTAAATAGACCTTGGTGACCTCTAACTTTTAAGATCAGTTTGTTTCAAATCGAACAAAAAAACAAAACAATTATTACGCTGTTACATTCTTAAGTGAGACACACATACTGTACATATATCACTTTTTTTCTTGTATTAACCCATACTTTACGATAGAAATGTTTTGGAATCGAAAATCGCCTTATTTATGATTTATAAACAAATCATATATTGTTATTAAAAAATGGGTTCCCATGGGACGATTTCGCTAAAAATTTAAATTTAAACCAAGTTTTAGAAACTGGTATAAAAATTAATAAAACACCATAAGCAAACCAGATTTTAAAGTATACTATATGATCATAGACGTGCCACGTAAGAGTAATGTACAATTTTAATAGTAACCTATGATTTTACGAGTATTGAACTCGCTATCCCCGAGCATCTGGGGTTTAACTCGCCTGTCTGTGGTTTTACGAGAATTGCAAAAAGGCCCCGCTCAAAATTTAGCCAGAGGCCCCACAATGTCTTAATCCGCCCCTGCCTAATTGTATTGACGCCTTTGACTTGATTGGCGTAATTGCGAGCGTAATTATCATACTTAATATTTTTTCCGGAGGAATTTCGGAATTCGCCAAATTGGCCTTAAACAATTTACTGCTCTTTCAAAATATTTGGTGGGCAGTTGCCTAGCCCCGCCCCCCCCTCCCCCAAATTACGCCTATGTGTGTTACATTACGGCATCAGATACTGTAATTCGATTTACCGGTTGCAAATGACTCCGGAAAATAGTCATTTGCCATAGTCATACATGAGAACAATGTTGTACTATGTATTAAGTAATACATTATATTTATGATCTACCATTTTCTACCAAATTTGAACATGCCCCGCTCTCCCATCTATACGTAAGCGGCACAACTTTGAGGTTTTTTATGTTCAGTAAATACAGGGTGTAATCAGTTTCATGTCATTAAAAAAACTGGTAATGGGGACCGACTAGACAAACAAAAAACCTTTATGACTTTTCCCTCTAGGGACACTTTGAAAAAAAACTGATCTAGGTTAACACATTTAATATTATGGTAGACAACTATTGAGAACCACTGTTTTTCTTGGTCGATGGACTTTTACTTCACAATTATGCAACTTTTAAATTGTCATAAAAAAGTGCTCGCCGGCACACGCGGTGTCAAAGGATCATCGACCGCCTTTGATGGACCGCCTCAACTGAACTGAGGCAAGTATAAAGAGGTAAATAATGCATTCTCTCTTCGTGCACAATTGCAAGCAAATAATGGCCATAGAGGTTTAAACAGAGCGTCTCTTTACATGTGTGTTTTTTAATTTGGAACAAAATATTGGATTGTTTATAATTTAGAAAATTTAAATGTGATTTATTAACATTTGTAACATAAATGAGTGTCCTGGGTTAAAAGCTTACTACCTACCTAAATGATTCAAAATCTCTGCATCTGTATCAATACACAGTTCGGTACGTCGAATTAAGTACATACGCACTTCGTTCAACACTAAACTATCAACTAACGTTGTCAATAAAGAAAAATAAAATAAAAACTTGGTACAAAAGCCAAAAAGGAATACAAAAAGAACGAACAAGTAAGTTGTGTCCGTACGTAATCAAGAATTTGACAACTTGAACGGTAAGTCAATAAAATAAATATTAACTATAAATACACAATGACACGAAATTCAAAAATAACAAAAACAACGAACGTGTGAGCATAACGAAACACCGACAGTAACTAAAATATTGCACAAGGCAGAGTTAGAGTATAGTTTTCTTCAGATCAGATCTAGATCTAAACCTACCTCAATATTCCAGAAGTTCTCAAAAAATTTTATTGAAAATTTGCGAAATTTTTGTTTATTTTTTTTCTCCAAAACTATGAGCTTTAGACCCCATGTTATATAATGTTTTTTTTCGTTTGTCTTGTCGTTCCCTACCACCAGTTTTTTTAATGACATGAAACTAATTACACCCTGTATATGGAGACAACTATACATTGTATATTGTAGCACATATATTGTAGTGTCTGCATCTCTGCATTCTCTTGCGCGCATTGGCATTGGGTGGTATTGGTTTCAATAACTCATTTTGTTTATACTTTTGTTACACGCTTCCGGCAATCACCCTGTTTTACAGTGGGACGAAATGAACCATTTTTTGGCACAAATTCTGAGACTTATGAAACTCGTCCAAAATCAGCTGGTGATTGCAGAAAAAATAATTTAAAAAATGCCATCGAAAAATTGGGGTGGAATTCGAAATAATTGAGTAAAATTCCGAAAAAAAGTATTCACAGAGAATTCAACCTACTAATTAACATAAAAATAGCGAAAAATTGCCTTTATAAAATAGGGTGATTTTAAGGGGTGGAAGCAGTAAAGAAAACTTAATAAAAATGCAGAAACCACAAAATTATATCTGCAAACTCATGGATTTCATCAGGGTGTATTTTGCAAAAACGAACTCTGGAAAACCACATCCAGGCAGCGCTAATGGAAAGCACGACGGAAACTGTAACGAGAAGAGTTGCAATGCCGATGGGAGAACTCCCTGAAGATACTATGCAGCTCATTCGAGACAGAAGGCGGGTTAAGAAACTGGTGCAGAGAACAAGACTCCCTGAACACCGAAGGGAATACAACCAACTAACTCGAAGAGTTAAAGAAGCCCTGCAAGAACACAGGCAGAACAGATGGCAACGTCACCTAGAGTCGCTAGACCCTCAGGACAGAAGCATGTGGACTACCCAGAAGGCTCTGCGTGCCAAGCGAAAACCAGTCCCGCCTATCCATGGAGAGAATGGTATTGTCTACACAGGAAAAAGCCGAGGCTTTTGCCGACAGTTTGGAACTGCAGTGTAGGGAAAACCAGATCGACGACGAGGACGAGGACTGGGAGGACGACGTAATGCGCAGAGTCAGAAGGCTGCGACGCATGCCGGATGAAGAAAGTAGCAGAGAGGATCATCCTGAAGAGACTTAAAACCCTGACCGATGAGCTCCAGATCATCCCAGATGAGCAGTTCGCCTACCGAACAGAACATTCCACCGAGCTCCAAGTACTTCGACTAACGGAGTACATCACGGAGGGTTTCAACCAACGTCAAGTCACAGGAGCGATCTTCTTAGATGTGGCCAAGGCCTTCGACAGGGTTTGGCATGAAGGTCTCCTGGCGAAGATGTTGTCGATGGGTTACCCTGTCGGCATAGTCAAGCTTGTGAGATCCTACCTTCATCGGAGGCAACTCCGTGTGAAGATTGCCGACAAGCTGTCAAACTACAGGCCCATGGAACCAGGTGTACCGCAGGGATCGGTACTCTCTCCCGACCTGTTCACCATCTACACCTCCGACATGCCAAGAACCGCAAGGACCTCTTTGGCGCTCTACGCAGACGACACGGCCATAATCGCAAGATCATGGAGTGCAAGACTTGCCACCCGCAACCTCCAGGAAGCAGCATCCCTTCTGGAAGAGTGGTGCAACAAGTGGAAAGTCAAAATCAACGCGGAGAAGAGCAAAGCCATCCTCTTCAAGAGAGTCAGGAAGCAAACTCCCATAGGACACGTCTCCTTGCACGGCGAGAACATTCAATGGCACGATACCGTCAAGTACCTTGGCGTTATCATGGATCGAAGCCTGACGTGGAGACAGAACACGGAAGCGATAATACAGAAAGCGAGGACGAGGAGGACTCTACTTTACCCTATGATAGGTAGACAGAGCCAACTCAACCTGAGGAACAAGCTCACGCTTATCAGGACCCTCATTGCACCTATTCTGACCTACGCCTCCGTTGCCTGGGGATACCAAGCAGCCACCCATCTGAAGAGGATACAAGCCGTGGAAAACGTCGCACTTCGGTGCGCCGTGGATGCACCATGGTTTGTCAGAAACGCCGACATCTTCAGAGACCTGAAATACACCCCAGTAACTGAAGTCATCCGGGACAGAGCGAAGAACCTATACGCCCGTGCAGCAGAGCATGGGAATCCGCTGGTCAGACAGGCGACTGACTATGACCCCAACGACGCTCCGAGGCACAAGAGGCCGAAGCTCCAGATCCTGGATAATGGGTAAGTATAACTAACTCTTTATCTGTTTTAGCCCGATCTGCAAGCCACACCGCAAGGAGACAATGACCAAAAACATCCAATACCCGATCCCGGGGGTACCAAGCAAACAACCAGCTCGGTACCCTTACCCTAGCCCGTGCCGGCCTCTGACGCTAAGAAAGCGTCTCTGGCCGAACACAATCCTGAACTACACAGTTCACACTTCCTTCCGACGAAATCGGAGCACATGATGCCAATTGGCACCCTGGGCTTCCGACTAGTCAACACCCCCAAATCCCTTTCAAACTCCGATAGGGCTCGGTAACAGCCGTTCCCTCTCACGACAGACGAAAGACGCTCCCGGGAGCCTATACATGCCAGCGAAGAAAGAAGACCAAGACAGAAGAGCGCCAGAAGAAACGACCCAGCTGGCAGGGTCCAACAGCCAGGACCAGGGGAGGTTTGCTAACATCGCCAATACTGTCCGCATTTGCGGGGGTGGGTAGGCGAAAAAGCAGGCCCACCCCTTACGAGGCCGGTCCAGGTCTACAGCGATGATTGGGGCAAAGAGCTCAAGCTCGACCCCTAATCATCCGAGACCGTCATCTTTACTCAAGAATATTGGCGCGCAAAAACGAATGAACATATAGTATCAAAAATTGGAAAAATATAATACAGTAATTTATAGTATAATTACAAAATTAACACTAAAAAACAAATTATTATTTACAAAATCTGAACTTAAATGACATATTTTGGAAAATAAAATCCTTATTCTTTATCAATGGTCATTCTCATAGTCGCTGTGTGTACTCAATTCATCAACATCAGATGAAATTGAGGTTTCCATTGATGCTGATGTACCTGACGGTATATCTAGTCTATTATCATAGGGCTCAAAAACGATCGCTCGCGTTGATGTCTTGCCAAGATGGCGACTAGGCGGATTTTTCAAAAATTCATATCTTTGGTAATAGTTGACCAATTTTCAATTTAAAAAAATAAAATGCTTGCAAAAAAATATAATCTAGGAAAAAAAATACTGGAGTTAAAAATATTTAATACCTAATGGAATATTCCCAAATAAACTGAAATTTTTATTTTTCAATTTTATTTATCATTTTCTATCTTGAAAACAACAGGTCATATGGAATAAAATTTCAAATAAAAAATGTGCAGAATTTTATACTGAGTCCAGCGATATACAAATTTATAGGTATTGATTGAAAAATAACCCTATGAATGTGCAAGAATATGACGTGCTACATTGAGTCGACCGATTTCAATTAGTATAGGCATAAACGTTTTTTCATGAATAATGCGTGTTACAATCTGTTATTATTTACACTGCACTGTTTATATAATTGTTGCACATTCTTTAGAATCTTTATCGTAAATAATATTAGTTTTAGACATTTAATCTAATTAATTAAAATAAGCATTTTAAAATTTAAATAATTAATAACTTTTTTGTTTATTGATCGATTTCGTTCAAAAACAATAGGGTTCTTCCTCTAGCCAACACTAACTTCCTGTCCAATTTTTAATACAATCGGACTTTTCGTTCTTAAGTTATTGTTCTTATAAGAAACTGACGGACAGACAGACATACGGACGGACATTTTGAAAGTTGTTCAGAATTCGATCACCAATACAGTGATATGAAATTTTTTTCCCTACGAACGATATTATCGGTTTTAGAAATGTGCCGATCAAATGCAATATAAATATACTCTTCGTTTTACATTTGCGAAGAGTATAATAACGGAACTTAATTCTAGTACATGTTTTGTGTCAAAAACCCGTTGTAAAAAGTCAAGCAAGGACATGCTAGCAACTAAAGACTAGTTGTCTAAGATTTAATCTTAGACCACGAGTCTTTTGTTGCTAACATGTGAGACAGGAAAGGAAGACTCGTTAAAAAATAGCACAAAGTTACTCGGGCGCATCTTATCGTGTCTCAAATGGATTATTAATAAAACATATTTCCCTTAAAGATTTTTTATCCAACATAAAAACCAAAAAGAAGCTTACCGAATGCCTTGCTAAGAAAGTTCGGAATTGAGAAAGATTTAAGCATGTAGTAACATTTTCAGAAATGCCAACATGCCATTCGGTGATCCTGTAGACCTAAGTAATCATAAATTAAAGAGTTTTCAAACTTGGCAGGACATCGACGCGAGCGGACCCTATGATACTAGATTATTCTGGGTCTTTCTACATTTTTACTGCGTTCATCAAAAGACAGTTTCTTTCTTCCTTCTAATCCAGAAGTGCTGGGTAAATCATTTTCCACCTCAACATTTCGATACAAATTAAATTTTTCTCTCAGCCAGTCATCATTATTGCTCAGAAACCGTGCTTCTACTTCCATTTTTAATCCATCGTTCTCTAATTTTCCTTCAAACTCGATATATATTATGTCGTACATCATTTTGAATATTTTCTGAAAGTTCCGACATATGTGGCTGGTTTAAAATTACATTTACAACGTACTGATACTTTACAGAAGTATCACAACCAGAATTTTCTTTCCATATTTAAAAAATATGGTTCCTACTTAGTACCTGTTCATTTCCACCTGATAAAAAGAAATTATTTAGAATATGAAAAGTTTGTGCGCCCGTGGTCTACTTTATTCACGGCTGTAAAAAATCAAATAGCAAGTGGCAATGATCGTACAATCTTTGCAAGTATGTCATCATTTTGACCTCAAGTAACATTATTAATTTCAAATCAAATGTTATTTCCATAAACAAGCAACCTAAAATATAGTGTGTCAAAGAGTATCCATAATCCTCCAAGAATTATTTCCTAAATCCAGGAGAAAATCCCTAAAATAGAAATAATTTTAGAAAGCGATATTTGAGAGAGTAGATTTTATAAAAAATGGTATAGGTAAATTAAAGAAAGTTTGTTTTATTATTTAAAACATCCCGAAAAAAAATTAGAAAACTGTTAGCTTTTTTGTTGGAAATACCATTCGAGGTCGTTGAGGCAAGGTGAGAGCTGCAATTACCATAGATCAGTGATCTCCCAAGTTCAACAAAACCTGAGAAAAAACGTACTTTATTCACTGCGAGACTTGCTGTTACTAATGAGAAAATAGTATAATACAATTTATATATCAAGAGCGGGCGTATATTTTCGACCGTATCTGAAAACTCTTGCTGCACCATTAGAACAGGTGATATGGGCGCATGAGTGTCGAATACATTTTGGACGCAATTTTTTTGCTGGAATCAATTCAGTAGACACTACCCATTATGAATATCCATGTTAACAGACCGGTAACCTTATCTAATATTGTTTAAAACAATCTTGTTATTCTTGTTTATAACGAAAGGAAATATTTTTTTCAATCAAACAAATCGTCGTCAATCTTACAAAGTGACGTAACTCAAAATATAGGTTTTTGAGATATTATCCAGTGCCGGATTACCCACTAAGCACTCTAGGCACGTGCCTGGGGGCGCAGACACTCTGAGGGGCGCCGAAGGCGATCCTCAATAACAATCATTCTATATAAAAAACGAAATTTTTAAATCTAGAACATAAAATGCAGAAACACCTGTAATACCTACCTATTATTTAGTGTTAATTCATCATAAAAGGTAACAGCAAACATCAAGTGAACGATGATGATGAGATATCAGCTAATCCTAACGAAAAACCAAAAACAAAAATTGAGGCAAAAGGTGTATGCAAAAAGTTTAAAGAATTTAGAATTTGGAATACTAACACGTATATGGAATGGCATTCTTCACACTTTTAATAATCATTGCAAAATCCAGATATACGCCTGCTAACGGTAACTAAATTGTTTAATTCTTTATGGAAATTTGTAAAACGCCTTCAAGGCAATTTTGACTATTATGAAGAAAAAGGAAAAGAACTAACAAATTATATTGATTACAAAGTTGACCTGACAAGAAAAAATAGGTACCATCTTAAACTTCATCTAAGGGAAGCTTCCAATGGATTAATTTTGATGGAAAGTCGGGCATGCGGGTAAACACATATTACCCAATATTAGACAGTGCTTCAAGAGCTAACTATAAGGCAAACTGCCTACATAGAAATCGAAAAACTTTTTAGTATCTTTAATAAGATTATAAATTTATCCAACTCCGAGATTCGTCTGCAAACAAAAAAAATACAGAAAATGTACACTAGCGATATTGAGAACGACTTTTCTAAAGAATGTGTTCAGTTTAAAAGTTTTCTTGACGCCATGAAAGTGACCAGAGTGTCACCTGGAGAGATGTTAAAATTTATTAGATCTAAGGTCTTCTCTACATTTCCTAGCGTAGAAGTCGCTTTACGAATGTTTCTAAGTTTGGCAGTTACTAACTGTACGGGGTAGAGATCGTTTTCAGCATTAAAATATGTAAAGAAGTATTTAAGATATTCGTTAGAAAAGGAAATACTAAGCGAATTAGCCCTCCTACACTTAAATAGTGAAAAAGCAAGAAAAAAGATTTTTTAGTTCTGCAAAGACAATTTGTTTTGTTTTGTGTGTTTCATTTTATTTAATGATATATTTCCAAAACCTACATTTGTTTATATTTAATTATTTTTTGTTATTTATCGGCTTTTTCGTTAGTTTATGTTGAACCATTTGCTGTTTTTTATGTCCTACTTATATGTTTTTCTATAAAATATAACAAAAATGTGTGTTCATCACTTCCTTTTAAAGAAATGGAGGTTGGTTCAGGTTCGTCTTAAGATAACAAAAGTAAAATTAAAGAGAATGAAAATACCAAAAAATTAATTTATATTGAAAGTGGTGCGACAAAAAATGTTTACTTACGGCGCAAGGGGCTATAAGGCCACCACTAAATAAAGCATAAACGGTGGTGACATTTTCATCATCTAACTGTAATGAGCAACATGCATGAATTTTAGAAATGCAATAATTTATTATTTTTTCGTTATATATGTTATATAAGTTGAGAAAGTAATGAAGAAAAGGTATTAAAAAAATGTGTAGCCTAAAGAAACGACTTTGAAATTCAAAATTTTATGGGAACATATCCACGTGACTGAAAACACCACGCTATTGGTCTGACGTCATTCGGCATAATGTCTAATGGTCGTCTATCTGCCAAGGGGTTAAATCGTAAATTGTTTTGTGTTTTGTAAATGTGTATTGATATTTTCATAAAAGAAATCACTAATTTATTTATTTATTTTAATTATTAAGTGGTAAAAATGACGGACAGTGGGTTTTTACGGGACCAGAGTGACAATTTGCCCGTTGTTGATGTGTTTATGATGACAAACTTGGACAGAAATTGGAGGTACTAAAGCAACAACGTATGTGTCATTCATTATTCTAAACATTAATTCAATTGTGCCCATTTTTATCCTTTTACTGTTAGTCCAGTCAATAAACTGGTTGTAGAGGACATGGTCGGGAACAGAATTTTTGACTTGGGCTGTGTTTGGAATACTTAGGAGGTAAACATACTAAAAGTCCCCGAATCTACGAGGTGAGCGGAGTGCAGGGGGGGGGGCCATTGAAGGTCACTTTTTTTGGATTTTCGCCGATATCTCGAAAACAGTGCATTATAGCTAAAATATTAATCTATTCAAAATTAAAGCTGACAAAATTTCCAACAAAATTGTTATTATTCATTATTCTTCTATTCCTAATGGCTTTCGAGATATCCGCTGGCGAAAATCACCAATTTTCGAAATACGCATTTTTGCCTCACGCTTTTTGGCAAACTTTGCCTTCTAGCGCCTCAGCCTTTAGTTTCACGGTAATATCTTCACAGTAGATCATTAGTTGTAGAGCATTCAGTTTTTTTTAAAGTGAGTTGTTATTAATGCTCCTCCATTAGCTTGACCTCTAACATTCTAAGCAAATCTTACAACTCACTTTTCACACACTTCCAGATGTAGAATTGACTTGAAATTTGGGACGTGTAAATGGTTCAGATAACAATATAATTTGGCAACTTTTGTAAAAAATCCAAGATGGCGTTTCGAAGATGGAGGGTAGTTTATTGTCATTTAGTATCCGATTCTACTGAAAATTGGTATCCGGGGTTTCTTGAGATCGCAGATTACAGACATCTGATCAAGGCACAAAAATTCAAAATGGCGGCGTCAATATGGTGGATAGGTTTTATCATTTATCGTCTGATTCGACTGAAATATCTGAGCATTATCGGGGTTGCAGAATACAATTGTCTCATCTAAATTTAATAATTCAAAATGGTGGCGTCAAAATGGCGGATGAGTTTTGTAATTTACAGTTTGATTCGTCGGTATCTGCGAATTTTCAAGGTCGCAGATTATAAACATTTAGTCGAAATTTAAAAATTCAAAATGGCGGCTTTAGAATGACGAATAGGTTTTGTCATTTATAGAGAAAGAATTATATCGAATAGATACACTATTCCAATTGGAACAGAACTAAAAAGAAGATAATAAATAAATAATTAAAAAAAAACAAAAACACGTTTTTAAACAGAAACTGTTAAAAAATGCATCAAAAAGAAGAAACTAATGCCAATTATAATAATAATTATGTTAATAAACGTAAAGGCGTGGGGAGCTCAAAGCATCTGGATGAACAGAGAATTTCAGCCAACAGGCGTCCTACGCATTTGCATTTATTAACGTAGTTATTTTTATTATTAACATTATTTTCTTTCTTTTATGGCATTTTTTAACAGTTTCAGGGGGTTTAAATACGTATTTTTGAAATTATTAATTAATTTTTTTCCTTCTTCAATTAGGTGTTTTCACTATGTGCAAATTTGCTTTTTTGATATTATTAAAATGAAGTACTTGTTATACTAAAGCATTTATTGATATTTAAAAAGCATTCTATCGTCCATCAAATTAAAATTTCAACAAATAAATAACATAAAGTTTTAGCAATTGAACGTGTACGCAAAACACGCGGTGACGTCATCGGTTACATTAGTTTCTTAAATCGCGTTTAAAAATTGCTAAACACATTTTATTCACGTTATTTACGATTTACGTGTGATTAAATAAGTAACGCCTACCTAATACGGGATTTGTAAAAGCTACTTTAGGAAATTCATCTGCAAAATTACATGTTTGTGACTCAAAATGACACTGACAATATAACAGATGGCGTCATGAGTGCGTAGTGAATTGATGTAGTGTTTTTGGCAAAAAAATTTCAATACAAAATTAAAATGGCTTATTTTAACGCATTATTCTGTTTCTCAAAATTCAAGTGTTTTTAACTATAGTAAAGCATTATCTTCACAATGAAAGTGAATTTAAAATTTGTGAAAACACCTAATTCTTTGGAACTTCCTGCCACATGTATGTTTTCTTTTTAAGCGGTGCTTGGGAAATCTACAAAATATCACAATTAACCAGTATGTTACTGGTAAATAACCTCTACGTCTGTGACTTTTACGTTTTAAGTTAAAGGTTGCTTTTTTAAAAAATCAACACAGATAAGTATAAAAACTTGAAATTAAATATTTCGCCGACGTTTCGGAAATATATATTCTGTTTCCTTTTTCAAGGCTTTTTTTGAAGCATATTTTTTGCTGTGTATGATAAATACACAGCTCTAAGAATGTTTGTTATATTCAATATCCATAGATACTTACTATTAACATAGAACTGTTGATATAGTTAATGGTTTTTTTAGTTTTTATACAATGTTAAGTTTGTGAAGTTCTTCTTTTACCATTGACAACCAAGTTGTACAGACATCCACGGAACAATTCGACAATTTAATGCTCTACAACTAATGATCTACTGTGAGAACATTGATGTAAAACTAAAGGCTGAGGCGCTAGTAGGCAAAGCTGGTCGAGAAGCTTGAGGCAAAAAAACATTTTTCGAAGAATTGCGATTTTCGCCAGCTGATATCTCGAAAGCTATTGGGAATAGACGAATATTGAATATTGTAGGAAATTTTGTCACATTTAATTTTGAATAAAATAAACCTGTTTACGACGATGCACTGTTTTCGAGATATAAATGACAGAACCTATTCGTTATCCTGAAGCCGCCATTTTGAATTTTTGAATTTCGACTAACTGTTTATAATCTGCGACCTTGAAAATCCGCAGATATCGATTTTCATGCGAATCAAACTATAAATTACAATACTTAACCGCCATCTTGACTCCGCCATTTTGAATTATTAATTTCAGAATATATAATTGTCCTCTGCAACCTCGATAATGCTCAGATATCGATGTTTAACCGAATCAGATGATAAATGACAAAACCCATCCGCCATGTTGACGCCGCCATTTTGAATTTTTGAGTTTTGATCAGACGTCTGTAATCTGCGATCTCTAGAAACCCCGGATACCAATTTTAAGTAGAATCGGATATTAAATGACAATAGAGTACCCGCCATTTTCGAAACGCCATCTTGGATTTTTTATAAAAGTTGCCAAATTGTATTGTTACGTGAACCATATACACTTCCCAAATTTCAAGTCAATCCTATATCTGGAAGTGTGTGAAAAGTGAGTTGTAAGATTTGCTTAAAACGTTACTGGTCAAGCTAATAGAGGAGTGTTAATACCAACTCACTTTAAAAAAAATTGAATGCTCTACAACTAATGCTCTACTGTGAAGATATTACCGTGAAACTAAAGGCTGAGGCGCTAGAAGGCAAAGTTTGTCAACAAGTGTGAGGCATAAATGCGTATTTTGAAAATTGGTAATTTTCGCCAGCGGATATCTCGAAAGCCATTGGGAATAGAAGAATAATGAATAAGAACAATATTGTAGGAAATTTTGTCAGCTTTAATTTTGAATAGATTAATATTTTAACTACGATGCACTGTTTTCGAGATATCAGAGAAAAGACAAAAAAGGGGACCTTCAATGACCCCCCCTGCACCCCGCTCACCTCGTAGATTCGGGGACTTTTAGTATGTTTACCTCCTAACTACTCCAAACACAGCCCCGAAGTCAAAAATTCTGTTCCCGGCCATGTCCTCTACACCCCACTTTTGATAGTTCATTGACTGGACTATGTAGTTAAATATAACAAATAATTTATGTACCTAACCTCAAAATAGGTAAACAAGGCAATGTTTTAATGTTATATTAATTAATATTTTTCATCTTAGAATGCTTTAAGTACTTTTTTATATAATAAATAACCCCCTCACTTACTAAGTACGTACTTTTAGGTAGGTAGGTACATTCATAGTAAAAATAACTGTTGACATACATAGGTATATATAAATATATAACTGGATAATATGTAGAACGTCGAGAAGTTACATTATTCCCACCGTTCTTATACATTTATACATTTTAATTCAACGTTCCTTTTAACAGAAGTTAGTAAACTTTTGTATTCCTATAAATAGGAAAGTGACCAAATTCACCATGATATGTAAACAAATTATCACGATAATATTAGGGTTAGGTACATATTTTCATAATATTATTATAAAATAATTAGTTTTAATGGGTAAATTTACATCAAAATGATCCTGGCAGCAATATAATCTTGAGGATGACTATAATTCTGCATTTCGGTCGTCTCGTCTCATAGTTCTGCACCATTTCTTCCTAACTTTACGCGTCTAGGCACATTAAAAAATAACTTTTCTGGAGTTTTTATTGTACTTAGTATTTGTACATTTGGGCACAATACAATATTTATAGCTACTTTTCTTTGTAGTTTCCATAACACAACATAAATAATGTGTACACATTCGCAATCACAATACGTTTTCCGTCGGTGCGATGTGCCCAATGACGTCACACACAAGTAACGCGGAAACTTCTCCGTTTAAACGCAGTTAAATTGACAGCTGCAGTAAATAATTTTTTTAACCTTTAATTAAAACATAAAACAAAAATAAAATACTGGAAAAATAATGTTTTTTAGTGATCTATTCATCTGTGATGTTTAAAAAAATTATGCATTTTGCTCATTTACGGTTGCACAAAAATAGGATTATATATGTTTATACTATGGCCACGAATTTTTTTAGCACCCTTGATATTATCTTCATCTTTCTCTCGGTACCCAAAAATGAACTTCGCAGCCTTGGTATAAAAATAACTATTTTGTTATATTTTTTTGACCGACTTTCTACAAGAAACGTTCAATAACTTTTTTCCCAAAATTGATATTCCAATGTTATTAATTAAAAAAAAAATTGAAAAATCGCCAATTTTTTTAACGGTCTAAAAGTATAATAAAAATTGTTTTTTTTACAATACATAATTTTTTATAGACCTTACATATGAACTCCCAAAAAATGGAATTGACGATTTTTAATTTTATATCCCATAGCGACCACTTTTCTATTTAAACATCGCACATGTTTTCAATAATAATAATAATAATAATAATAATAATCACTCAGATCTGGAGGAACTTAACAGATGGACACGCAGACTGCTAAAAAAATTTAGAGTTCGTCATCCACGCTCTGCAGTGGAAAGACTTTATCTAAAAATAAAAGAAGGTGAACGTGGACTAATAAATATCTATAACCTATGCAAACAGCAGGAGGCCAACATGAGGGAATACTTCCATCAAAATCCTAATCAACTAATACAAGACGTTGTTGAGGCCAACCACGGATACACTACGCTCAGGTTAGTATGAGGCGCCGTTTAAGACATTATTAGTATTGCAAATATATATAAGAAATATTGAAATGTATATATTTTTACATTATATAATAATACTAATAATAATAATAATAAATTCTTTATTGCTATAGATCTCTATACAAAAGACATTAGCATTGTCAAAAGTTTACATTATTTATTTTAATTAAATATATTTATTTCGGTAAAATATTTATAAGATTTGCTAATATATTTTTCTTTGTAAAAATATACATGTCTTCGTAAAAATATAAATATATTTCGTTTACAAATAAATATTATTTCTGCTAACATATATTTATATAGAAACGACCTTTTATTGTCTTTCGCTAGATGGCGCCATGCGGGTTAATGTAGGTAAAACGCCCGTATTAAATTTGGCAATGGGGCGTGCTCTGATTTGTTTGTATTAAATTATGAAAGGGTATGTAGGTATGTTGTCCATTTCATTAATTTGTGATTTGTGGACTTGTGGTATTGTTTCTGTCTGAAATAAAATATGGTTATTTCATTTCATTGCCAAATTTTAACTCGGGCACGGAAATCGCGCCACCTACCGTACGACGATAGAAGATCATTTCTATATAAATATATATATTTGTAAACAAAATATATTTATATTCGCAAAACATAAATATTTTAACGGAATAAATATATTTAATGAAAAAATATATATTTCGATAATTATTATATATATTTGTACTCTTAATAATGTCTTAAACGGCGCCTCATAGGTTAGGTATAACCCATAGAAATGCCAGAGGTGCCCCACAACTGAATAGTCTTACATCCTGGCAAGAGAAAACACTCCATGGCAAATATCCCTCAGCTTTGGAGAAAGATGGTGTGGACAAGGAAAGATCGTTCGTGTGGCTGAAAAAGGACCAACTCCACCCTACAACTGAAGGCTTCATCATTTCTATCTAGGACCGTGTACAACGAACTCGGAACTATAATAAGATTATCCTAAAGAAAAATGTAGATGTCTGTAGAAAGTGCGGAAGACCAGGAGAAACAATCGAGCACATATATCTTGCAGGCACCGCGTATTAGTAGTGTGCTCGCGTTGACATAAGTCGCTTAGTTTTCGATCCCGTTGGCACTTTTAGAGTAAAATGTATGACCTTGTCAGATATGTTACTTATGCCCTGTGGATTACGAATCCACTTGTCGTCAAAGAATCGTCATGAATATAAGGGCGCAAATCAAAATTTTCTAATTAACTACACCACGCGATAGAGTAAATCATGAAGCGCATTTTATCCAAAAATCATTAAATTCTCTGTAGAATTTCTATTTTTAAAATAAATAAGGAAACGAACTTTTGCATAGGCTTATATGGCAGTAATAATCAAAAATCCTCATTTTCTCTGTTCGACTACGGCTGAAAATTAATTATTTTTCGTCTACTTTTTCATTCCCACGACGATATCTCCCAAACTATTATATTTATCAAAAAAATATATTCTTTATAAAATATTTCCCATATATTCCAGATTACAATGGTTTTTAAATCAGATTTTTTGAGAATTTAATAACCAAAATATTTAATAATGTGTAGCGTGATATCAATTTTCGAAGCCTATCAGCGGCATGCGTTCGTTGCAAATTCTCGCTCTCCCACTCTTTAAAACTGTTTCAACACACCCCACTTCGCACCCGCTCTGGCCAACCGTTGGATAGATTGGTGCATAATAGCTCTCGTGGTTCATAATATGAAATTTATATCTTGAAAATGATTATAACTACGAAATAAATGTAAGTATATTTGTAGAATATTAATTCAGTGTGGACTTACATAAAAATTATGGCCTGCCTAAAATTACTGTGTAATAGATTAACACATTATAAAAAACTCCCTATAGTTCACTGTTTGCAAGATACTTTTAGCTGGTATGTATTTTAAATTTTCTACCATATAGGTAACTGATGTATATGCTTTTTAGAAGAAATTAAAATGAAAAGTACTACTGATAGCACAGGTTCTGAAAGTGAGATTGAGAAAAATATAGTTGAATGTAAAACAGATTCGTAACATATTAGTTAGGTTAATTTGTATGAAACCGGGCCCTGTAATCAAAGGTTTTGAGAAATCGTTTGCAACATTTACTGATTGTTTAAAAATCTATGAAAAAATAAGTGACCAAGGAGAAGATGATCTATATCCTAGCATTACGTCATTCAAAAAAACAAACAATTTTGACTGGTTTGGCACCGAAATTGCTATTCTAGTTTTACTAGCCAAAGAAATTTAGAACATTTAAGAACATAAATAGAGAAAGAAATTGAAAAGAGTTCAGATGGATCCAATGCCTGTCCATCAACTTTTTCCTATGTGTATTTTCGTAAAATAGTTTTTTTAAATAGAGGAATGTACTTTTGTCAGAAGTACAACAATAAAGTTTTCTCAAGTAATGACCACGGAACCAGAAAGAAAAGTAAGACTACTAGCCCACCACAATCCCATAATTTTCGAAAAAATGTGTGCTAACGATTTAATACCTATGGAAATTGAATATCAAATTTCATGTTTATAAAATCGCTATATAAAATGCAGAAGTCTATCTAAGAATAAAAATAAAAGTGGAAAACGGACAGACAACGAACGGAGGTTCTACTAAAATATGTAAAATTCTTGAGAAACGGTTTCTAATGTAAAAAGGGTATGGTATGTCGTCAATTTATGATGAGAAGTATCTAGAATGGATAGATATAGGTCTAAAAGAGAGATCAGTAGACTTCTTATAAATACATTTACCGGCAAAGTAGTCAAAATTGTTAAATCTACAAAGAGAAACGAAAAATATGTTAATTCAGAAAACGAGGCATGAAACTTTACATTTTCTATTGTGACTTTGGAAATATTAAACATGATATTTAGTTTCTATAGCATTTAAATCGTTAGCACAAATTCTTTAGAAAATTGTGGGATTTTGGTGGGCTAATAGTCTTATTTTTCTTTATGTGTTCCTGGTCATTACTTGAAAAAGCTATTTTATTGAAAAAAAATTCATTTTACGCAAGGACACGCCTGAAGAAGTTATTGGACATGCACTCTATCCATCTGAACTGTTTTTAATTGTTTTCTCTTTCTCAATTTTTCTCCTTCAATGTTCCATATTTCTTTTGCCAGTAAAACTAGAACAGCAATTTCGGTGCCAAACCAAACAGCCAAAATGATTTGTTTTTCGAAATCGCATAGTTCTAGAATATACATCGTCTTCTCTTTGGTTACTTATTTTTTCACGGAGTTTTAAACAATCAATAAATATTGCAAACGATTTATCAAAACCTTTGTTTACAGGGCCCGGTTTCATACAATTTAAGCATAATATTTTACGAATCTATTTTTCTTTAAATTTTATTTTTGTCTCAATCTCACTTTCCGAACTTGCGCTATCAGTAGTACTCTCCATTTTTATTTCTTCTTCAGTTACCTATATGGTAGAAAATTTAAAATACATACCAGCTGAAAGTATCTTGCAAACAGTGAACTATAGGGAGTTTTTTATAATGTGTTAATCTATTACACAATAATTTTAGGCAGGCCATAATTTTTATGTAAGTCCATGTAACACTGAATTAATATTCTACAAATATACTTACATTTATTTCGTAGTAATAATCATTTTCAAGATATAAATTTCAAAATATTTTGAACCACGAGCTACTATGCGCCAATCTATCTAACGGTCGGCCAGAGCGGGTGCGAAGTGGGGTGTGTTGAAACAGTTTTAAAGAGTGGGGGAGCGAGAATCTTTAGCGAACGCATGCCGCTGATAAGCTTCGAAAATTGATATCACGCTACACATTATTAAATATCATGGTTATTAAATTCTCAAAAAATCTGATTTAAAAACCATTGTAATCTGGAATATATGGCAAATATTTTATAAAGAATATATTTTTTTCATAAATATAATAGTTTGGGAGATATCGTCGTGGGAATGGAAAAGTAGACGAAAATTAATTAATTTTCAGCCGTAGTCGAACAGAGAAAATGAGGATTTTTGATTTTTACTGCCATATAAGCCTATGTAAAAGTTCGTTTCTTTATTTATTTTAAAAATAGAAATTCTACAGAGAATTTAATGATTTTTGGATAAAATACGCTTCATGATTGACTCTATCGCGTGGTGTGGTTAGTTAGAAAATTTTGATTTGTGCCCTTATATTCGTGACGATTTTTTGACGACAAGTGGATTCATAATCTTCAGGGCATAAGTAACATATCTGGTAAGGTCATATATTTTACTCTAAAAGTGCCAACGGGGGGAAAGATAGAAATTAATTTGCACTCTACTATATTTGGGCAGACACAAAGAGATTGCCAAACTAATTCATGCGGAAGTTGCCAGCAACCTAGTTGAAAATCCTTTTCCTCCGTATTATCGTTATACACATTGCCCCGTATTAGAGTCCGCCGATTATTTTTTACATTGGGATAGGCCAATCCTTACAGATAGAACTATAGACTATAATAGGCCAGACATTGTGCTTATTGAAAAGGAAAATAAAGGAGGCATAATCATCGACATAGGCTGCCCACTCACGCATAACCTGATGAAGACAGAAACAGAAAAAGTGTCAAAATATGAAAATTTAGCCATCGAAAGTTAAGTACACCTGGCGCCTTGACAGAGTAGAAACAAGCTAACCATTATACCCTTCGCCGATTGACTACACTTGTTATATAATTGTTACACATTCTATAGGATACTCTTCGCAGTTTTTTGTAAATGATGTTAGCTTCAAATATTTTTTGTTTAATTACAAAACAAATTACTTTTTTTATTTGAAAAATTAATTACTTTTTTATTTATTTACCGATTTTGTTCAAAAATAGGGTTCTTCCTCTAGCTAACACTAACTTACTGTCCAAATTTCAATTCTATCGGACCTTTCGTTCTTAAGTTATCGTGCTTACAAGAAACGTGGTGGACGGACAGACAGACAGACACACAGACAGACAACCTGACGAACATTTTGAAAGTTGTTCATAATCTGATCACCATCACGGTAGTGATATGATTTTTTCTTTCTCTACGAGCGATATTACCGGTTTTAGAAATGTGCCGATCGAATGCAATATACTCTTCGTTTTGTATTTGCGAAGCGTATAATAATCCCTATTGTGATCTCAGTGGAAGGAGTTATGACAAAGTAGTTAAAGAAAAACTGGGCCTACCAAGCTTTCATTACGATGTCATACAAAAAATTGCAATCCTCCAAATGTGCCACATACCGAGAAAATTCTTAAACGGTACAAGATAGAATGAAGTTTATCCCTGACTCTAAGGACATACCAGCTTACCAGCTCAGCTGAGACAAAGTAGAGAAATAGTAATAATAACAACAATAATAGTAATAATAGAATTAATAATGATAATAACAACAATGATTATTTTGTCGTTTTCTCAATTTTGAAAAATTAAGAGAAATAGTAATAATAACAACAATAATAGTAGTAATAGAATTAATAATGATAATAACAACAATGATTATTTTTGTCGTTTTCTCAATTTTGAAAAATTAATACTCGTAACATTGATAATCAAATTATCGAACACTTCTTGTCGGTCAAAAAATATTTTAAAACATTGTTTGATTGCAAAAATGTAATATTTCCTTTTGTTATAAACAAAATTGGTTTAAACAATATCAGACCAGGTTACCGTCTGGCAACATGGATTTTCATAATCGGTATAGTGTCCCCTGAACTGATTTTAGCAAGAAAACTTCGTTCAAAATGTATTCGAAATTCATGCGCTTATACCACCTGCTCCATAAAGGCAGAGGCGATGGACCGGCTGGGATAATTAATTGTTAGAAATGAGAAGTATGGTTGCCCATTCCCAACAAAAATAACAACAAATTATGTATTTTTACTGAACTATTTATTTAACGTATAACAATCCTCCGAACGAAATATTAATATTCAGATATACACAAGTTTTGTTAAGGTTACTGACCTACGATGTTTATTATTAGTCTGTATGAAGGTAAACAAATCCAAGAATAAACCGATAAGTTTAAAGATATTCCCATTGCTTTTCGCGGGAACTGACTTTGTTGTAAATAATTATTTTATTAATAAATAATGCGGTCACGATTTAATGTTCTCAGCGAAATAAAAAGACGGTTATTAAATGAAGAAGTAGATACATTCTGAATTTGTATCAAAACCCTTGTCAGATTGTCGATTCCGCAAGAACGCTAACGTTGTCGTATGTCAAATTATACCAATTTTTATCTACTTCATTTTGCCCATCGTATACTCACTACCTCTATTTCCCCTTATTTACGAAATAAGTTAAAACAAAATGAGTGTGATGATGCTAAAACTTGATGCCAAGAATGCCATGCCATGCCATCATCACCTCAACAAAAGGTATTCTTTTCCAGGGACGGTCTGGCCCACCGGGACATCGACACGATTCCCGGTGGCCCGCTGGCGCAGACTGCTTGGCACGATGACCGGCGCCATTGTTTAATATAATGTGAAATATGATCTTGGTTGCCGACGCGACGCTGCGCTACATATAGCTTTATGAAAATATGTACCAATTGCTATTAGAAAATAAAAATCCCCGTAAAAGTAAATATTTAGATCAGTCGTACCAACGAATGAATATTTGGCGAAATATTTATAAAGAGAAGAAAATATTTAAAAACCTTCAGTTAATAGGTGCAACACATTGGTGGGCCAAACATACAGCTATTAGTCGTGTTTTCGGGACATTTTAAAATCCTTATAAAGATTCACTCTACGTGAACATTATTTTGTCTCTATTTGAAATTGAAAACAAAAGTTTAATGCAGATGTGAAAGTAAAGGCTAAAAATTTGAGAAAGTTCCTGCAGAAATTTGAAACAAGTTAACCGTTATACTTTTCGCGAATTTGCTGCACTTTTTAGATAATTGTTGCACATTCTATAGGATACTCTTCGCAGTATTTTTGTAAATAATATTATTTTAGACATTTTAAATTTAATTACAAAACATTAAAAAAATATTTAATTTTTTTTATTTAAAAATGTATAACTTTTTTATTTATTGATCGATTTTGTTCAAAACAATACGGTTCTTCCTCTAGCTAACACTAACTTACTGTCCAAATTTCAATAAAATCGAACTTTTCGTTCTTAAATCATCGTGCTTACAAGAAACGTGACGGACGGACGGACAGACATACGGATGGACGGACATTTTGAAAATTGTTCAGAATTAGATCACCAACACAGTGATATGAAATTTTTTTCTCTACGAGCAATATTACCGGTTTTAGAAACGTGCCGATCGAATGCAATATACTCTTCATTTTATATTTACGAAGAGTATAATAATAATGTTGTCTCAAATATATTTAAGAATATTTAGTATTACAAATCCATTGTCAAAATATTTACAAACCAGTGGACTTGATCTTTTAAAAGCACAGCAGCTTGTTGAATCTAGACTCCAGCAATTAAAACGTATACAAAGAGACATGGATGCATGGGTTAAAATCAACATCAGATTCTTTTATAAACTGGGCAACAGAAAAGCTTATTCGGAGAGGTGCAGAAGAAACAATTTGTATTGAACAGACCTTTCCTATTAGGGGGGTTAGACAAGTGAATAAAATGTCCGGAGAAGTGTCTCATGACAATCCAGTTACGGATAGTTTCCATAATTTACTGTAGAAGTCCACATTGTTATTTTACACACTGTAATTGAGAGCACGACCAACCGCTTTTCTAAAAACAAGATCTAATTTTTTTAAATCTTTTAATCATATTAAAGAAGAGGGAAGTTTACCCTTAGAAGTACTACAAAACATTATGTTCGACATTAGTAATATTTTCTGTGGCTGATCGAACCGGTCTTTGGAAGCCAAACCACTTTAAAAAAAAAATAGTAACATTCAATAAAGATGCCACAAAGAACGGCTCTATGAAGAGCTGATGAATTTCGCGAGTAGTTGGAAGAATTTAAAAAACTATTACAGGCGAGTATGAACAATATCATGAACTTGAAAATGATGCAGAACAAGAACAATATTCTCTGGAAGAAGGTGGAGATTATAAATTCTTCGAAAACTTGTAAGAAATGCGGAGTATGCTGTTACAGTGTACTTGTAAGATATAACAGTGAATCATATTAACACTGGCTTACTAATATTTGTTCTGTGACATTGCCATTACCCACAACACAGGTAGCTCGTGAAAGGTAAAATTTGTGAAAACCAGACTAAGGAGTACATTCAACAATAATCACTTGGAAGCATTTTTATCGATGGCAGTAGAAAAAGATGTGTTAAATAACCTAGATAGGGATAAAATAATTGACAAAATCTCCGAAAGAAAGCAGTTTGTTCAGGAGTAAATTATAAAATGTAGTCGCGACGAGGAACAAAATTAAATATCTTCAATTACATTTTTTGGAAGTTCATATACAAGGTCTGAAGATATTATAGAAAAGTATGTATTGTAAAAAATCATTTTTTTATTATACTTTCAAAGCGTCAAAAAACGAGAAATTGGCGATATTTCAATTTTAAAAATTAATAGCTGACATTTAGGTAGAGAGCCGGCAGTATAGATTTCCTATGAATAAGAAAGATACATGAACAACTTTGTATGAGTGTGTAAGTACTATGACAAACCTACAGGGAGCCACTTTTCATATAAGCAAATTTTGCCCGCGTCATCGAATTTTACCGGAAGTGACGTCAAAGTGGGAGGATGCGGGCAAAAAAGAAGAGGCACCCTATTTTTTTAATAACTAGAAGGCTTGTACTTCAACTTAAAAAAAAACCATTTATGTATTTGATGACTTAAGAAAACACAAAAAAATTACTTTAATCGAGGGTGTCTCAGGGTTGCGCGTAAATTAAGCCTGGCAGCCCTCTAAAATCTCATTGTATACCTCAAAACCTTCGGTTTTATTCATGTATTCGATGATACAAAAAATTGTGACCGGAAGTGGCGTCAGAATTCCATGACGCGGGCAAAATTTGCAAAAATGAAAAGTCCCAGCAAACCAAATCACATCATTTTTACATCATAATGTTGTGGTTTTTGAAACGGTGACGTCGTCAATCTTGTTTGCAACCATGTGGTAATGCCGTCACAATGACGCTAAAGGGCCGCAGGCAGTCACGTCGTCAAAAGTGACTTACTTATTTTCCACTTCTCAACCACATCAGCACCACTCATTTGTGATAAGGATATGATCATATTTTATACAAACAATATATATTATAACAACTTTGATGTTAATGCTCAATTACTTTTAAAATGATTAAAAATAAACTATTCTGCAACAAATAATCTACTTTTATTTTATGAAAAAATAACTCCAATGGAACTTAAATATCACAGATTAGAGATTCATATTTTGGTATTCGGTTCCAGTTAATTATTCCGGCATGTAACGCCCAATTGACTTTTTTATTCTTCAAATAAAACGTTCAGTACTGGATCTTTATTAAGTTATAAACGCGCTACTTTTGACATGCTACACGTTTTTTTGCTACTTCCGGTTTAGCCGGAAGTTGCAACTATTTTATTTTTTTAAATGAATATAGCTATTTATTTTTTCCTAATTCCAATGGGAAATTAAATGTTCATTACAATCCGAATTTATGATTGAGAAAATCTAATTACTGCCAATTTTATCCCAACAAAGAAGCAGAGACGTCACCATGGAAGAAATATATAAACAGTAAAATTTTAAATATAGAAAATTTTGAACAATAATATTTATACCCCTGCATTTTCTCCACTGAATATCTTTTTGGCTGAAAATTAGTATTTACCATTAGCACAAATAATTTTATATTTTCCAAAGATATTCAGTGAAGAAAAGCCAGGGATATATTGTTCAAAATTTTCTATAATTAAAATTTTACTGCTTAAATATTTCTTCCATGATGACGTCTGCCTCTTTGTTGGAAGATAATTGGCTGTAATTAGATTTTCTCGGCGATCTTAAATTCGGATCGTAATGAACATTTAATTTCCCGTTGGAATTAGGAAAAAAAAATACCTATATACATATTCATTTAAAAAAATAACATAGTTGCAACCTCCGGCTAAACCGGAAGTAACAAAAAGAAAACGTGTAGGTAGCACGTCAAAAGTAGGGCGTTTATAACTTAATAAAGATCCAATTTTGAACGTTTTATTTGAAGAATACAATAAGTTAATTGGGCGTTACATGCCGGTATATAATTAAAAAATAAAAAAGTAGCAACTTCTGGACTAGCAAAAAAGATATGCGCAGCATGTCATTTTATATATTAATAAATAAAATACAAAATACTCAAAATTTTAAAATTTAATTTCTAAAAATAAAATCTTTTAAGGTATATTTTATTTACACAAAACTTCCCCCACTATAATTGTGGACATATTGTATATATATATATATCTTATCATTATCGTTCTTATTCATTTCTTATTTCTTGATTTTCGTTGCTCACCATATCGAAAGAAGTCCTTCACAATTTTTTCATACTCGAAATCCGACATGAAGAATCAGATATATTTTTGACACCACACAATATCTTTTTTCTTTCTTCTAACCTAATCTTTCGTAGGGATCTCTTAGAAAATAACGCAAGGGGTTTTCTTCTCCTTATTGGTTAAGAGACATCTACAAATTTAAAAAAAAAACGGAATCATTATTGAATACATGTTATGTACTATTCTTACTAAACAAAATAATAAATTATGTGAATACGCCACCCAAACGATTTACCCCTTTTTTTCCAAAAATTATTTATAGTCACAGTTAGATTTACCAAGTATCTACTACACATAGGGCGAACGAAAATGAAGAAAGTATAAAATTATACCAAAAACTAGCTTTTTTATTTCTGATTTTTCAATAGAAAGTTATTCTTTATGAAAACTTATACTTATTCATTAAAATCTGATCCAGACACTCAGAAACATGACTTATACAGGATGATCAAAAACGAATAAAATATAAAATTTCAAGAGTAAAGTAACTTTATTTTCTGATGTAGTTTCCACGCACCAAAACACTTGAACACAACACTTGACACATGTATCGACATCAACCAAATTGTCATCATCTGAAGATTCTTAAAACTTGAAACTTTTAAACAGTTTTAATCATCTCGAGTTAATGACAACGTAATTGTCGAAATGTGAGTCAAGTGATAGTATTCGAGTGTTGCGATAAGTGTTTTGGTGTTTGTGGAAACTACTTAAAAGGCAGTGTGACGTCGAAGGTTCCAGTCCCCTTCAGGATTAATAAATAAGGAAAAATTTTATGAGTTGCGTGTAACGCCAGGTGACATTTTAATACAATGACTGCTTGGATGAGTGGCAAGCGCTCTAGACTCTCAGCCAGGAGTTCTGGGTTCGATTCCCAGCCGTGGCACTGGGATTTTTCTGAAGAAATCCTAGTATACTCGGATATTGGATGTGTCCCTCGTCTTTAAATGTGTAGCCATCTCCCACACAAGGCTCTGTCAGAGCCTTCAGGGATAAAGGAGGTCGTATTACCTGTGGTGTTTGTTTATAAGTGTTCATAAAAAAACACATTATTTAATATGACATTTACACAAGAAAAATGGTAAAACAAAGTCCTACGTTGCAAGAGGTTTTTATACAGAATAATTTTTTATAGATTAATGTGAATTTGAATTTATTCTGTCCTGTTATATTTATATTACTATAATTCCGCATTTATTTGTGTATATTTATACTTGTCTATACGGTTTTTTCCTCAGTCATATTTCATACTAATACCACAATTTGAAAATTAATAATATATAACATTCCAATATGTTATTATCGAAACGAGCTAGTATTTCAAGGTAAAATAAATCAGCCATAAAATCTTTCTAAATTTAAACTTACCGTCTTTTTTACATTCATGGCTTCACTGCCAGCCTCATCAACTGACATATGTCCCGACATATTTTTAATTGTCGATTATACTCTCTAAAACAAAAAAATTGCTAAGTACCTTGTTATACCTACAGATATTACTTAATTTAGCAATCATACAGAGCCTTCATAAATGCCCGAGGACGCGTATAAACAAAAAATATCACCAATTGTTAACAAGCAGAACAGAAATATTTCTATGCCAGTGGTGTTCTAGAAAAGGTTAAATATTACCAGAATTTAATGAAAATACATGTTTTTAGGTAACAGTTTGTTTATGTTTATTTTTATTAGTATATGCGTCGTCCTCGATCATTTATGAAGACCCTGTATATTGAGTACTAAAATAATAATATATCAGACCAAAATAAAGGATGAGTGATAATTAAAATATGTAGAGTAAGATAATTTGCAGCAAAATGTATGGAGAAAATATATATACCTATTTATAATTTATACATATAGAAAAATTCCACTTTCTCACAATTAACCTCACAATATTCTTTATGTTTTAAAATGAATACCCTTTATTTATGAAGAAATTAGGACCTAATAAGTGTTTTAATAAGTCCTTATATTTAACAAAATATATTGTGGTGGACTCCGCAAGGTGTCTTTTTGCAAAGTTCACCAAAAGGAGACCCCTAATTGTGTTGGCATCACATGTGAGAAAAAAGAAAATGTATTTCATTGGGCATGATATATATGACTCCTAAATAAAAAACATATAATATATTAATTACCCAAGTATGCTATTGTTTCAAACTAACAGATATAACTTTCATACATTTAGAAAAAAATTAATTCTATGCATGCATGGTAGTCGGAGATGACAAAAAGTAGTCCAACTTATATATAAAAACCGTATAGGTTAGAACTGTGTGGTACAAAAACTGTTGATGCAAACGGAAATGATACGAATATGAATTCGAAAGTCTATACTCGAAAAACTGAAGAACCAGTGTTAGAATATGTTAAATAATACATTCTCTTTTCAGTTTTTGCAATAATTGTGTCGTTCATGATGAGTTATCGGTGCTCCGAACATGAAAATTCAACACAAACGTAAAAAATATCAACCAAAATACTTCATACATAACATTTAACTAAAACAAGTACTTACCTTTTTTTAACTTAATGAAAACCACCAAATAGATAAGAAATTACTGATCACTTCTTTGACGTTTGACGCCGGGTCGGTGAAACATATAACTAGTGGCGCTGGTGTTTATAGCTTGACATTGCACAATTGCTGTACACCGAGATGCGTTCATCCTTGTCTTACTCATACAACTTTACGCCGCAGACAGAGAGAAATCGATAAAACGTTGTGCCCTGTAAATAGTATATAGTGTATTTCCATCCTTGACTTGTCTAATCTTATTTACGCGGGAACCAATCACATTTCATTTATGTTCTTCTGAGATTTGACGGCGTGGCGCGATTATATAAAATATATAACGTGTATTTAATTGAATATTTGAAAATGGCGAAAGTGGGATACAAACAAATAAATAGTTAAATAATAGAAAAATATAAATAAATTATATGTTAGTGCATATAACACGTCACACATTTTGAGGGACCTGCAAAAAATTGGAATTCCCTCCTATAATTAATTTTTGATTAAACACATACAGATCAACTTTTTTTTTGTTGGTGATTTTTATATAGATAAAATGTGTACGTAACAAAAATTATTAATAACAGCTGGAAAAAACATTAAATTAAAAAACGTGACACTTAATTATTATTTATTTATACTGTGCGTGAACATTATTCAGCAGTATAGAGATTTTGAGAAATATGGCATCAAAAAGTTATATTATAGACACTTCTGGGACTCACTACTTAGGATGAGCACGTAACGTCAAAGTGAATCATTTTATAGACGTATTTTCGGAGCAATTACTTGGTATGCTAATGTGACTTATATGCGAGTAATTTTTTGGTTGTCAACCAAGACTCACCATTTAGTGTGAAATGGTGATGTCAATGCGAGTGGTACCTTAATCAGCTACATCCACGTTTTAAAATTCTATGTTAAAATGATGTGGTGGTTGTGGACGTCACAATCTCCACTGATATATAAGTGGTCATGATGTGAAAGTTATGAAACGGTTCAAAGAGTGTCATCACCGTAACGTGGTGCTTTGCCACTTACAAAATCCACTAAAATGTGAGTGGCTATAATGTGGATGTGGCAGAGTGTGTTTACTGGGGTGACTCCCTGTATGTCTGTGGTAGTACTTACTCACTCGCATAAAGATTTTCATGTATCTTATTCATAGGAAATCTCTACAGCTGGTTCTTCACCTAATTGAAAATATCAATTTTACGAAAAAAAGTTATCGAACATTTCTTGTTGGAAATCGTTTAAAAAATATTTAAAAAATTTGATTGATTGAAAAAATGTAATATTTCCTTTTGTTATAAACAAAATTATTTTAAACAATATCAAACCAGGTTACCATCTCGTAACATGAATTTTTATAATCGGTAGTGTCTTTAGCTGATTCCAGCAAAACTGCGTCCGAAATGTATTCGAAACTCATACGCCCATACCATCCGCTCTATTATTGAGCATTGCCTTCAATTTATAATTTTGCATTTTTTCACAAAATGGTCAAACGACCGTCTCGACAAACTTCTTCCAAAACGTAATGGTGGGTGAAAATAATGGTTAGATTAGCTTAAAAAGATGACTTCGTATTTCGTCGATTTCTTTCAAGAAGGATAAACAACAAGGTGATAGCCAATCAAAACAAATCGAACGAAATGTCGGCAAAATAGACCTTTTTAAATATTCTTCTGAATACTATCTGTGCACGAATAGGAGAACAGTCTAAATTCACCAAAATAAACATTAAAAACATAAGCTAAAAAGTTCTTCAACCGATAATAAAAAAAAATACACAACCTTATAGACCTAAATACACTACGACAGTTTTCAGTCATATTGTTTAATTCGGTCTACAATGGCGTCGCAATATGTTCGTCGACTTTGTCTAACAAAATTTAAATTGAGCATTAATTCCTGGTTATCATTATTGGACTTCTTCTACAGCTCTAAACCAACTCAAACAATTTTTCCCATTCTTTTAGAAAATTGTTTGTTCTAATGGTCCTTAAAAAATTGTTTGAATTATTTCGCCCCATACCATTACTGTACCGCCTCTGTATGTGTGAACTTCCTAAACGGGCTTTAAACGTTCCATATTTTCGGATCGTCTCGTCTTTTTTATAAAAAAATTTTAATCTATTTATCACTACATACTATATAGATGAAATTTGTTTTTTGCTCAAATTTAAAATTTCCACGTTTCATGACATTCTAAACCTATTTCGGAAAAAAAAATTGCAACATTTTTTCTGTCTGATCCGTTTGGCGCAGAGGTTTTTTCATTAAAATTTTTAAATATTTTTCAGTGGCAAAATACCCAATAAAAAGTAAGAAAATCTGAATATGCCACAAATAAATAGACGTCTGCGCCGCCGCGCCGATACGCCGCCGCCGTTAAAATATAAAAAATTTACGCCGCCGCCGCCGCCGAAATGTTTTAAATTCACGCCGGGAACTAAAAGCTCTTAGTAAAGTAGACTATTTGACTGCACAAATAAAAAAATATATTTTAGAAGATGATGTACAAATCAAACCAAGTCTCAGATTCAGTAATGGAAAGGATTGTGCCAAGAAAAATAAGTCTGTCCCCGTACAAAAGGACAGTTATATCTTACCATTAGTAAAATAGCACACAACTTCTGGGCAAAAAAGTACACCATCTTTAGAAGCTGATTGTCACTCATAATTAGGGAAAGCCAAAAACGCTTATACCATCAAAGCTGATGATGATGTTTTGTCATATTGGAGAGAAAACAAGTGGATTTTCCATATTTGTCGATATTAGCTAAGAAATTTTTTTGTATTCCAGCTAGAAGTACACCTAGCGACAGGGTTTTTCCTGTTGCTGGCATGGTAGTTTCTGCCAAAATGGCAAGATTAAGTCCAAGTCATCGATAGAAATTTTTTTTTTCATGATAATTACAAACTTATAAAAAATTTTGCATCGTCTCCTACAACTAGCCATAACCTTGCCTCAGCTTCGACTCAATAAGTGAGTTGTGATGTGCCTGTGAATTGTGATATGAGTCGAATTCTGCCTATTATTGTTGGTTACTCTGGTTAAACCAAGAGTATAATTTTTGTTTGTGTTTTACAAGAATATATTTTTTTTTTCAAGTTAGACTTGAAAACTGTTATTTTTGTATTATTGTTATTATTATTATTATAAACTATAATGTAATATGATGCATTAAAAGTAGAATCAAGACAAAGTTAATTTATTTTAACTGCAAATTTTGTCACATTTTTCGTTACCTTTACTGTCAATATTTTAAATTCCGTCAACATTGTAGAGTAATGTGAAATTAGGGACCGCATGGCCTCCGCAGGTCGACGCCGCCAATAAAAATATGGCGGTGTACATCGGCATCTTACGCCGGTTTACGCCGCCTACGCCGGTTGATCAACGTAGGGGCGCCGCCGCCGAAAAATTTTTTTCGGCGCAGATGTCTACAAATAAACAATTACAGACAATATTTTTTTACCATTTTGGAAAAAAAATCTACCACTGGAATAGATGGAAACATTTTTTTTTTGCTCAAATTAAAAATTTTCACGTTTCATGACATTCTAAACCTATTTCAGAAAAAAAAATTTGAAAATTTTTTTCACCAACATTTTTGAAAAATATTTTACCACTAAAATAGATGGAAAAATATTTTTTCTTTGCTCAAATTTAAAATTTTCACGTTTCATCGCATTCTAAACCTATTTCAAAAAAAAAAAAAATTACCACTATTGTAGAATAGAAGGAAACTTTCCTTTTTGCTCAAATTTAAAATCTCCACGTTTCATGACATTCTAAACCTATTTCAGAAGAAAATTTACCAACATTTCTGAAAAATTAAAAAAAAAAAATGAAATTTTTTAACCACCACTATACTTCCACTCCGCTACGTGAATGAGGAATTGAAAATGTGACAGATGGCAATAATATTTGGCATATGCACCTATTATACTTTTATTGAAAAATGTACAGGGTGGTCATCCCAAGAAATAATTCAGGCATGGTGAACATTTGTAAACGTATTTGCGCAAGCCTTCCATATTTGGCACCTGTTATTTAGTATTGAACTTTTGCTGTTGGATGAGCACTCTGTATACTTTTTTGGCCAAAGCTTATCAGGTTTTCTTTGTAATAATAGTGATAAAACTATATATTGTCTAAATGTTATTTGTGGCATTATCTTATTTTTTTTTCTTCAATTCTTTGGGACTTCCTGCCACATATGTTTTTTCTTTTTAAGCGGTGCTCGGGGAATCTACAAAATATCACAATTAACCACTATGTTACTGGTAATTAACCTCTACGCCTGTGATGTCTACGTCAAAGGATCAGTTAGAGGTTGCTTTTTTTTAAATAAACGACACAAATAAGTATATAAACTTGAAATTAAATATTTCGCCGACGTTTCGAAAATCTAATCTGTTTCCTTTTTCAAGGCTTTCTTTGAAAAATCTTTTTTGCTGTGTATGATAAATACACAGCTCTAAGAATGTTTGTTATATTCAATATATAAAAAAAGTGATAACTATATTCCGATTATTATTTTCAATGTCATTTCGTAATTATTATTTTTTTAGAGTGACCACCATGCCCAAATAAAGAGGGAAGTTCTGTGTAAATACCTTTACCGATTTTTTTCATCTATTTTAGTGGTAAACAATTTTTAAAACGTTGGTAAAAAAAAACTTATTATTATTTTTTTTTAATAGGTTTAGAATGCCACGAAACGTGGAAATTTTAAATTTGAACAAACACAAAAATGTTTCTTCTATTTTAGTGGTAAACAATTTTTCAAAATGCTTGTGAAAAAAATTTTGAATTTTTTTTTCTGAAATAGGTTTAGCGTGTCATGAAACGTGAAAATTTTAAATTTGATTTTCATTATTTATTCCCTTTAGACGGTCCACCCTGTATATTTTCCAGTAAAAGTTTAACCATTCCTTCGCTGACAGTAGGATCAACTACCTACCTTCCTAAGTTTGACTACTCTCCGTCAAGTAGTTTTTTAGTTAATGCAACAACAGACAGACAGACCGACATACAGACAGACTGACGGAATTGAAAAACCTATATTTTCGTAATCTACGTGATCTGAAACGTCAAAATCCGAAAAGATCTCGGAGGGTGATTTTTTCTCGAATACAATACTTCTCCTCGGTATGCGAAGGAAGTAAAAATGAACAGGAGTAATATTTCCTACATAAAACTGAAATATTACTTCTGTTTATTTTTTATTTTGTTGTTCGATTTGTTCTTGTGTTAGATCGATTTATATGAAACTTTCAAGAACAAGGTTTGGAGGAACGGCGAAGAAGAATATGTAATCAGTTTTTTGAAAGAAAAAAAAAATCGCCAATATGAATTACTGATTTTTGACCTTGAAGATGTGTATCACAGTAGGCCACGTTTTGCGTTGCAGAAATCATTTGTGTTATTCAAGAATAGAGTTTAAGTAGCACTACATTACAAAAAAAAAAGAATTCAAATCGGTCGCTAAACAAAGGAGTTACAGGCTTGTTCCACATTTAAGCGAGACACCCTGTATACCTAGGATGCCGTAAAAAAAGTTATGGACGAATTACTGAAAAAAGAAAAAGTAAATTTTTGTAAATTTTTAACTTGGTTCTTTAATTATTTTTAATACTAAAAATAGGAAAAACTACGTACTTGGATGGTAAACTTAATTTTCTACAAAAAAGTATTCTTGTACAAATCTCCAAATTTGCATCGTTTTTGAGTTATTTTGAAAAAATTAAAAAGGGCTTCTTCGGATGACTCTTAAAAACGCACCACGGGATTTAGTAGCACTTTATGATTTTATCGTTTTTAGGTGTTAAACTCACACATTAACAATAAAAATCCGTTAACACAATTGTTCCTTGCTAAAAGATATATTCAATAGCCTACTAAAATCAAATGTGGTTTCGTCTAAAGATTCATTTTCCAGATATTTAAAATATTTGGACAGACAATCCAAATATGAGGATGTCTTCACCTTAAGAGTAGGTATGCCTCGACAAGCTGCTAAAATTTCCAACAGGGGAGCTGAAAGGGAAACTCCAGTGGGCGGTCCTTTAAAAACGATAAAATATTATTTTATGTCTTTATAGTACTATGTAAAGTTGTGTCCAAAATATAACATTCAAAGCGGCATCCTTTAAGAATTACATCGCAGAGAGCCGCACGCTTGCAAACGAACACCTGCTTAATGCGTTCAGGACCGGATTCAAGATTTTTATGACTACATTCGTATTTTACTTGTCGTATGACAACTCTCCATTTAAATATTTATTATCACAAAAAACGCTACTGGCAAATTTTCCAACTTAATCTCATTAAAATACTAGCACTACACTACAGTTTTTTTTTCTTATTATCTGCAGTTTCAACAGAAAGAGCACGCACCACAAAAATAACAGAACATTAGGTTCATATTTATTCAGCGAATAAAAAATTGCCGTCAAAGGAGTCATCGTATGTGCTTTATAAATATGAACTCAGCTTTTTAGCATTTCTTTTATTACTGTCAAATATGTTTGTTTTTAAATGTTTTACTTCCCTCGCATACCAAAGGGAAGTATTGTATTCGAGAAAAAATCACCCTCCGATGTTTTTTCGGATTTTCACGTTTCAGATCACGTAGATTACGAAAACAGGTTTTTCAATTCCGTGTCAGTCTGTCTGCCTGTCTGTTGGTGTATTATCTAAAAAAACTACTTGACATAGAGCAGCCAAATTTGGTAGATAGCTGACGCTGCTGTCAGCGATGAAATGGTTACACTTTCACTTGAAAATATACAGGGTGGACCGTCTAAATGGAGTAAATAATGGGAATTTTTTTTCTTACTCAAATTTAAAATTTCCACGTTTCATGGCATTTTAAACCTATTTCAGAAAAAAAAAATTCAAAACTTTTTTTGGTCGGATGACACTTTAAAATGTTCTCCAAATGTACCTTCCTCGAGAGGTAAACGTATAATAATAGTACACACGGGTAATGAAGATGGATTTGTAAAAGGGTGTTTAATGCTTTCCGCAAAAAACATAGCAAAGTCATCGGCCGATTACCACCAAGATATGAACGCCACTTTGAAAAACGGTTTGCAGAAAAACTGTTGCGTAACATAAAGCCAAATTCGGTCATAGTGTTCGATAATGCCTCTTACCATTCGCGACAAGCTGAGAAAATACCAACTACTTCGACGCGAAAGTTTGAATTAATTGAATTTAAAAAAAAAAAGCGAAAAATGCAAACATTAAAAAAACATTTGTAATAGACGAATTTGCAGAACAATATGGTCATACAGTTTTAAGACTGCGAGTTAAATCCTATTGAAAAAATTTGGAGTGCATTATAAAATTACGTTAGAAACACAAGCCCCCGACTTAGTCATAATGTGATACAACTTATTAGACAGTGGGAAGCTCATAGAAAAGCATTGGACGGGATGCGTGAACCATATTAAACAAAATTGAAAATCAATATTTTGCCACAGTTCCTCAACAACAACCAATTATAATAAATCCCAATGATTCCTCATCATCGTCATCTTCCGGGGAAGAAGAATAATTTAATTATTGGCGCATGCATTGCAGTAAGTAGGTTTAATGTAGATACCAATAATAATGTTGTCTTATACAATATACAAAGAGAAAGATTTTTTTGTCACATATACCAAAAAAAGAAACAACAATGTATTTTAGCTACACGTGCTTTGGCAATACACATGTATATATTAGAATTATACAACCATTGTTAGGTAGGTTCAATATAATGCTAGAATTAAATCCTAAATAAAACGAATGTAGGGTTGTTGTATTTTTATTTAATAATAGGTAGAACTGTGAAATCCAACATTTATGAAAGCAGGGAATATTTTACTTTCATTGTTTCATTACTTGCCAAACTCTGAAATTCTAACTCCGGCTCTGCAAGTCAACGTGGACTCTACATACTAGACTAATACGCATAATAAAATTCGACCAATCAGTAGATCTGTAGCAGAATTTGCCATCAATCAGATTTAGTGGGCGTAACTTATTTACTTCCCTCAGCGGCAGTTTATACAAAAAACTACTTAATTTAATTTGTGGTCATTTTTTGTCACACCTCCAGACAATAGTAAAAAAAGAATAAAGGAAGCCGCAAATGCTGCTTATATTTTGGATTTGAGTTTACACTAAGTAGTAAATAGAAATGAATGACCGTGATTCAACTTACGTATAATAATTAGTTCATGATTTTATATCAATTCTACCTGCTAAAGCTCAAAGGTTATGCCGACACATCTATGCTATCATTCTAACCTAAATGCGTTTTTAACATATTATTCCTTCAATAAATACAGTATTTATAATTTAAACGGCTAGGTATTATGCTTCCCTAGAATTTTAATTTGTAACATGGAGCATACGAGTATATCTATATTTTTGCATAATGGAAAAGATATTCAATAATTAGTAATCTGCATTAATTAATAATAATCGTCAATAAGGAAATAATAATATTAAATAAAAAGAATGAAAGAGTTGATGAGGTCCAATAAAAATTATAAACAAATATTAGTGGTATGCAATATTGCAGCTACGGACACACGTTTCAGAGTTATTGCTCCTCATTAGCGTAGCATGGCATAAATAATATTGTTATATTGTTAAAAGCAAGACCAACAAAGATAGGAAAACACAGTATATTGTAGGTACTCTATTTTGTACCTTCGTACCTCATGTGCCATACATGAAGAGCAATAACTCCGAAATACGTGTCCGTAGCTGCAGTCTTGTTTGTTATTGGGGTTATAGTACTAATTCTTGTTTATAACTAAATAGAAAACTTAACGTTTTAATGAATATTGTAGGTACTCTATTTTGTACCTTCGTACCTCATGTGCCATATATGAAGAGCAATAACTCCGAAATACGTGTCCGTAGCTGCAGTCTTGTTTGTTATTGGGGTTATAGTACTAATTCTTGTTTATAACTAAATAGAAAACTTAACGTTTTAATGAATATTGTAGGTACTCTATTTTGTACCTTCGTACCTCATGTGCCATATATGAAGAGCAATAACTCCGAAATACGTGTCCGTAGCTGCAGTCTTGTTTGTTATTGGGGTTATAGTACTAATTCTTGTTTATAACTAAATAGAAAACTTAACATTTTAATGTTGTTTAGTTTTCGTATGTGTAAAGCTATTTAGCTGTCACATCATTCAACAAATCAAAATTTAAACTCTTGGATCCTCAGGGGATTCCTCAGGACTTCTTGAATTTTTATTTTGTAATCTTCCTCAAATAATGGTAGTTTACCAATAAACAAAAATTAGCAACCATTGTTAAAATCAAAAATATACACCACGCAATTTGTTTTATCCAATAAGCGTTATGCGCATAGTATTAGTTATTTATTGGTCTAATTTGTCTATACGCTATATTCTTAGAAACTGTTAAGGGTGAAGGGCGGAGCTTAAACTATAATAAATCCAGAGGGAGCTCGTATCAGTGTAACATTTATTGCAAAATGTGCCTTTCCACGGTTCCGTGCTATACATGTTTTTGCAAAAAGTATTATCTTTTTTGGAAAAATAAAAATAGTGCGATACACAGAAAACATGAATGAAGGTTTGTATCGAGTCCTTTTTCTCTTATTTTGATTCTAAATATTTTTAAAAAAATCATAAAATCTCGCAATTTACTGCTAATTAAAACAAATCTTATTAACTAATACCAATTTTTTTCAAAATATTAAAACGATACAAACCTAGATTGATATGTTTTCTTCTACTTTTCGCTTGTACAAATTTCGTAATTGCAATGGTCTAATTATAATTTGTCGCGGACGGTGCGGCGTTTTAGACTAATTTATTTCTGATTTTTAGACGGCATACCTACTCTTAAGTGAAGTCACACTGTAGAATTATAAAATAAATTTAGTATTCATTGCTATTGCCCGACATGAAAGACATAATAGATCAGTCATCAAAAACAATTCAGCATTTAATATAAGTTAATTAATTTATATTGGCTATTTATATCAGAGTGTAAATATATCTTTCTGAATGAAATATAACGAAATAAAATAAAATCATTTTTATAGTTTGTAAGTAGATGAGAGAGTTGAAAATATGATACAGAAAATTATTCCTTCTGTATCACAACTTGAAAACTCTCCGATTGAATCTAAAAATAGCATATAGGGAACTGGCGGAAACCCTGCCATTATTAATATGTTTATTTGTACTCGCTCTGATTTGCGATTTTTATTAATAAAGGCCACTGTCCAACTGTTTCACTCGGACAAATCTAGATCTCCCCTATTTCAGAGGCTTCCTAAGGTGACCCGAAAAGCGGTTAGGGAAGATTTTGACCAAGTTAAGCAAATTTTGCCCGCGTCATGAAATTTTACCAGAAGTGACGTCAAAATGGGAGGATGCGGGCAAGTAAGAGGCAGCCTATTTTTTTTAAACTAGAAGGCTTGTACTTTAACTTAAAAAGAAAATCATGTATTCGATGACAAGAAAACACAAATAAAATACTTTAATCGAGCGTGTCTCAGGGTTGCGGGCAAATTAAGCCTGGCACCCCACTACAGTCTCATTGTATACCTCAAAACCAACATTTTGACGTAAGTTTTATTCATGTATTCGATGACAAAAAATCGTGACCGGAAGTGACGTCAGAATTCCATTACGCGGGCAAAATTTTTAATCTGTAAATAATTATTTATTCTTGAGAACTTCATTAAGTCCGTAACTCTCGAGGAGCTGATGCTGTGCACCTGCTTTGTATGCTCTACATTTCTTATAGTCGAAATCATGGAACCATGGAATACTCGAATAGTTATTAGCGTTAACAGTTATTAATTGTAAATATTTGTAATTGAGACAATATTGCCATTAAAATAGTTAAATCTTTTGATTATATCTCATTTACAAATAACAAAGTGTGTTTTTTTCATGAGATGTGAACTTTTTTTCATTATAAAAAAAAGGGAAAAGAAATTGTTTCCTTTTTATTTTTTGTCTTTTTTCGACAGGCACCCCCCTCAAATAAAGTAAAACAAGCCTTCTCTTTCACAGAAAGTAGTGAAAAAAAAAAAAACAATAACTACCTACAAACCTTCGTTGGACAAGAACAATCATATGTTTGTTGCAAGATAATCATTTATTTAATGAAAATCGCAAAAAACATTATTTTAAAAATTTCTCAGAAAGTAAAAACATTTATTATCATAAAAAACACTTGGTTAAAAAAGCAAATTTGACGAAAAAAAAATTTGCTCACAACGAGGATCGAACCCGCCAGCCCATTCCGCGTCAAATATTACTATTTTTACGTTGCGGAGAGATTTTTTTAAGGGTCAAAAACGCGTATAACACTTCAGGGAGTGAATATTTTTTGTAGAATTTTTTGTGGTTGATAGAACAACTTGTTACCTTTCTTTTGCTCCTAACCTCGTGTCCGGCTGGAAGGTTCTCACACTTCGGGGGGGCCAACCGTGACCCCGGAAGAAATAGCCAGATCTCCCATTGATCGTACACTCTCCTTCTGGAGAGGAACGGGATTAATGGGGTAATGAGACTATGGGGTACAATAAGCTTAAGCTTCAGTACAGCGGGGATCTGGTACCGCAACCCATAAGGAAAAAAAAAAAAAAAAAATCTCGTGTCCAAAAAGTTGTTGATAACCAAATTAGAGATTCTCACGTAATATCACTTTTATTTCCGGTTTCGGTTATCCGATCAAGTTCTTTCTGATCACAAAAATTTTCCTTTTTCCAAGCACTATTATATGCACAAAACCCCATTTCGGTACGCTTACCCAGAGCCGAGATATTCCATGTGTTAATTTGCAAAATTAATTTAAACTTTAAAACAAAAGCAAAAAGTTGCATTCCTGCAGACTTCTATGGGGGTTATGCCCGACATCAATATTTATCGTTTAAAGTTGGTTTGAAGTCGTTCAAAGTTTCGACGAGAAAGTTATTTGCTAATTAACAAATTATCTCAATTGTTTAAACAATCAAAAAGTGTTGAAGATATCGGGGCAAAAAGAATATGGTATATTCTTTGGTATAAAAGCATGTATTTTGAAAAAAACATTAGTTTCGGAGTAATCAATTTGTTAATTAAGAAATTTGTTTTGGCTGTAACAAAGCTATAACAACATGAGTTGTGCCTGGCACCAAACGGCGTGTATTGAAAATATCTTTCGATGAATCAAGATTTTTTCGGATCCGTCAAACTGACCAGGTTAATCAGGAAAACTATCCACATGGAAAAATGTCAGTGGCGCACCACTTTTTGGTAAAAAATATCAGAGGACGTGATCGCAGGGACGCCGCTGCTGGTGGAGCGATAAAATAAATTTTCTAACTAAAATATGTGGTTTTATATCCTATTAACACGTACCAAAATTGAAAATAATATCTAAACCACTTTCTGAGATATTAGAAAATAACGATCTAAAAAAAGAAATTTCAACACCCTGTAACAAGAAATTTAAACCGTTGCGGATATATGTTCATATGAACTTTTCTTCATAAAATGACCTAAGGAATCACACCTTGAAATATTAGCGTCATTAAGGAACACCCTGTATAAATATAATGGTTTTTCATTAGTTCCATACCAATTTTCCAACAAGAGACTCTATATCCAATGACACCCAAAGCTTATCATCCTCAGAAGCTTCTTAACTCCCCTAGTTGCTGGAAGACGGTGCTGAAAATCGATATCGTCCAATAGGTCATTTTGTAGGAAATTTAATAAGGAAACTTTTTTCTAATTGGCATTTTTTGATAAAGTGAACCGCTTTCGAGATATTTTCGTTTTTTTTTTTTTTTACATTTTTATATATAGACATAATAGTTTTTCATTAATTGCGGAAAGACGGTGCGGAAAATCGATATCGCACAGTAGGTCATTTTGTGGGAAACTTAATAACGAAATTTTTTTCAATTTGGCATTTTTTGATGAAATGAACCGTTTTCGAGATATTTTCGATTTTCTACCAAAAATCGTGCTGACATGCCGGTTTTCTAAAAAACTCTAATACCCCTTTGCTAATGGTCTTGTTCGGCATTTTTTTTTAATTTCATAAATCGAAAGTGCAATTATGAAATAATGAACCTGCAAAAAATCAGAATCTTATTCGCACGTTTAGTATCTTAAAAACTATTACAAATCTCCACCTCGCGAAAATGGAGCGTGGCCAGGTGCTACGTCACTATACGCATAGACTCGGCGATCTCAATAGACTTTATGCTCCTTAGTTGTTATAATTATGTGATTTCGAAATATTGTTTGTTTTGCTTACTTCTTGACAGTAGGGGAGTACAATTTGGTGAAATGTCAAAAAATTACAATTTTCTCTCGCTCCTGTCGGGACGAATTTTCGATTTTGACCCTGCAATTTACGATTAGGATTCATCACCGACCTTCTCCTTTCCGTAGAGACATAGAACGAACTTCCACTCGACGTATTTATTTAATGACCATCGTTTTAAAATTCCACGTTTTTCGACTTTTCAGGTTAAATTTGAAAGGTCCCAGAAAGCCACTTTTCTTACGTCACTTTCGTATGGTGACGTCACAAATGAGCGCTCGGTTTATGCAACTATTACTAATTTCAACTCCTTATATCTCGAGAACGGAAAAGGTTAATAATACGAAATTTTAAGTGCATAATGAGAATATCGAGTACTATATGAAAAAGTATAAAAACCATATAAAAAGAATATCATGGAACAATCCCATTCCACTGGACTAAAAATATCTTAAACCGTTCCAGAGAAAACGTGCGCACAAAAAAGTTGCAGGCAGACAGACAGACATTTTTTCGCCAAATTTAAAATCTCGACGTTTCATCATGACATTCTAAAAAAATTAAATTTTTATTACTATTACTATACTTCCACTCCACTACGTGGAAGTGGAAGTAATAATGTATCCATATTTGCACTGGTAATTTAAATATTTTATTACCTCTCAGGCAGTCGTCAGCCTTTTTATAGTTTTTTAAAGCCCGGTGGATAAAATAAATGTCTTTATTACGCTGCGATCATTTGAAGTATCTAAATATAGTGTTGGAGATATATTATGCAAGAACACGTATTTAATAAATTTTTCTCAATTACTTACCGCATTTAATGGCATAGATTAAATTGAGATATTCTGTGAAATTATTATTTCTTATGTCTACCCACTTGCCAGCTATTATTTTACACAAAAAAAGTATAGATTTTTATCAAGTATAAAAATACATGTACAGGGTGTATCGTACATAAATGGATATACAGCAACTGATTATAGATAATGTTGCGCATTTCCACCTCTTAGGAAACACCCTGTATGAATCCATGGGTTCTAAATAATTTTAACAAGAGATAAACCACTAACACTTTATTTAATAATTTACTGACTATACAATACTTTAAAATAACCTGTACACTTTGTTTACTTGATATTTAACCTCACTTTTTCGCTATTAATTTCACTTTAATAAACTACTCCAATAATAAAACTTCGCCTCTCGCCGTGGAATCTCGCCTTATACCCTGAAATTGCCTCTAGAGTCATCTAGAAAGAACATAATCGAGAATCTTCTCCTACCACACTCTAAAAAACTCTACAAGTTTCCAATCAGTATTAGGCATAGGCGTATCACCTCCAGTTTCAAGGGGGTGTAATACATAACAATAATAAAATCATGGTAATTTTAGATTCACTTCTGTAATTTTATTTAATTTAAATGTAGTACTTATAGCTAGCATATTATCGTCTTACAAAATTATAAAACATAATATACTGTTATGCATTACACCCCAGACGAAGTGGAGACTGTTACCCCCATGACTACTACTAACTGAAATTAAGTAGAAATGGTTAGGCAACCAGTAATACACGCCATCTCTGGAAGCCTGTAGATGGCTCTAGAGTTGTACATTTTTCTGGAATTGGACATTTATAGATGCATCTAGAGGCCATTTTAAAGTAAATAAGGCAAGATTCGTGGCGGGAAAGAAGAAGTTAAAAAGTGACAAAGTAAGGTTAGAAATCAGAAAGTTAACAGAAAGTGTAATATCAAGTAGTAACATTGTTAAAGATTATTTTTAGTTCACTAAAAGTGTATAGTGTTGGACGATATCGTGATTTTTCAATCACAACGTGAATCGTTACTGTGATTTTCTCATATCAGTGAATTCAAAACGTGATGTGATCACGACTTTTCATAAATAAGTGCCGACAGACGGTAAATAGTGAATTCACTACTTTGGTAATCTGTGCAGCCGTAGATATGTGTAATACTTATGATATTGTGTGATATACAGCGCCATCGAGAGGACAGTAACAGTAACATACGGGGCCCCACCAAGCTTTGAACTTATCTCGATACAAAATTCGGAAAGCGGATGGTGATATTCCTTAAAATTACAAATATTTACCTCAGTCAAAATTTTGAAGAGCTGGGGGGAGATTCCTCATACTTATAAATCTTATAATACTTCTAGTCCCATCCATACAAATTTTCAGCAAACAAGCATTATAAATACTCTTCATCGATCTACTTCACGTCACTGACTCTAATCGCCAATAAATGTAAGTAAAACATATAAAGATACATATGAATATCTATACAGTATAAAACGCGTACCTACCTAATGATATTTATATCGTAAAAAAATATATTTGTTTATAGAAAGTCGTGATAACGCCACGCTTTTCTACCAACTTTAATAACAGTCGTTACCTGTGATTTTTTAATATCAGTGATTAAATCACAGTTCGCGATATATCGCCCATCACTAAAAGTGTACTTTAGTTCAAGAAAGTGTTGTTAAAAGTGTTAGTGGTTATCCTTGTATAATTTATTTGGAACCTGCGGAAATTGAAGGGGTGGTTTCTCAAAGGGGCAGAAACACGCGACAATACTAAATAAGGATGCAAGCAAATATTTTATAATTTCAAGTCAATCTTTAACCGTTCCAGAGAAAACGTGCGCAGAGACATTACCTCTCTTGAAGGTGTGGTTTATGGGTAATATGCTGTCCTTTTTAATGAAACATGCTATACAAAAAGTTTAAAATTTTTGTATGAGGTACATTTGTAATATTCCGTACCTCCAGGGCCATATTTAGTGCCTGTAGACTTCTAGGCTGAACCTGTAGTGCGGGCCCTGCCAGGGGGCCTGGGAGTACAGAATACCCTCAGTAAATCAGTGAGTCTGGGAAATTTTTTGAAAATTAACTTGAAAAATAGCATTTTAGAGCCATTTTTTAACTAAAAAACAGAAAATAAAAAACATTTAAGGCTTATTATTAAATTTTACAAAATTTTACTATGCAGTAAGTATTTAGAAGTTAATGAATTGATGAAATAAAAACAATTTTTTTGTTGTAATTAACTCCTTCTACAGACTCTTAATTTCTAACTGAATCTAGGATAATTATATGCCAGATTTGTAACGTTTTCAATTGCTTCATAAATGGTTTGGAGCATAGGAAAATCCTTTAACCAACTCAAAGTCACTTGAGGTCCAAATAACGATTTGACACAGATTTGGCGTCATTTGATTGCAATTTAATAAGAACGCAACATTCCACATTCAACAATTATCAACAAATTACAAGGTAATACTCCAGCTATCAGAAAATTGGAGCCCCAAACTGTATTGATGGTAGAAGAAGAGTTTATTAGTTAGATGGATTTTGCAAAATGTTAAAAAGAGGATTCCGCTTAATAGAAAGGCGTTATTAAAAAATGTATCAGACATAATTAAAAGTGACGGACGGAGTAATCCATTTACCAATTGTGTTCATAGAAATAAATGATCCCATGCGTGCCTTTTTAAGAAGACATCTTCAAATAAGTCTTCGGCAAGCAGAATCGATAAATATGGCCGGGGCTGTAGTTATAGAACAATCTATTAGCATGTGGCTCGAGGAAATCAAAGTGCATCTGCAGTAAAATAGTTCAGTAGATCTTATAAAAGAGAGAAACCTTCTTTATGCAATGACTTCAAAAAGATAGCTTCAATGGCTTGAAGATAAAGAAAGCGCCAAAAGGGAAAAAAAGGAAGCAAAAGGCAAAGAGCTCAGAAAATAACTGTTGCTAGAAAAAGAAACAAGGGGAAAGTTATAATAAGAAATTTTGTAAGACAAATTTTAAAAACAGAACAAGAATCGGATACGCAAGACGAAGAAGAATAGAAAGAAAGTGGTTTAAGCGGAGATGTGTATCATATGAATTTAATAATAGATACATATCAGAGGAATTTTATTCTGAAGGTGATTTTGTATAGTTGCTTTTCCAGGAAAGAGGACTTTTAGTATGTTGTTCAGGGCACTCTTCCCGACAACTATACAAAAGTTGGCCACTGCACGAATTATTTCCCTTATTTTTCCTTGATTGAACTAACTTACCTGCTGACCGTTTGGAAACATTACAACAGTGCGGTGAAACCATATTCCCCGTAATTTATAAATTAAAAAAATTCTTTGTACTCTACCTATAAGCGTTGCTAGTTCGCAAAGGAGTTTTTCGACTTTAAAATAATTAAAAACGTAGACTAGATCTAGAATGTCTGAAGATCGTTTAGATGGATTGACTTTGAAATAATGCTCATTCACCGAACTGCAATTACCAATGTAATTAAACGATTTGAAAACAAGATGTGGAAAATAGAATTTGTCCTTTAAATTACTTAGGCAGGTACCTATTGCAATTAATTTGTTATAATACCTAGCCAAGGCCTCAGATTTTTTAATAATATTTTTCAATCTCCCACCACCCTTATTCCATTATTAAAGGGGTTGATAAAATAAAATTGAGATATTCACTTGAAATTTGGTAGACGTATGTATTATAACGACATCTGGAACTAGATTATATTTTGAGATGATTCCGTTGAAGGGTTGGGGGTTAAATAGGAGTAAATAGGGGAAAATAAGTAAATCAAGCTGGCGAGTGTACATAAATTTGGGATTTGGTGTATATGCTAGAAACCAAAGCCTCAGATTTCTTTCTAATATTTTTCAAACCCCACCACCTCCGCTCCATTATTAACGGGATTGATAACATAAAATTGAGACATTCACTTGAAAGTTAGTATACGTATGTATTGTATTGACATCTGATTGAGATGATTCCGTTGAAGCGGTGGAAGGTGGTAGGTTATGAATAGGGGAAAATACCTAGAAACTTAATTTTTAATGTATATGGTAGAAACCAATGCCTCAGACTTTTCTGCCCCAAATATTATTAAAATTCTATGTCCAATAATTTCCACATACTAGAGTGCAAATCTAGTCAAGATGTTTCCTTTAAAGTGACTTGGATGAAAAATCTGGATGTGGAAGTAGTGATTCCTTAAGCAGCGGTTTTTTAGTATGAGTTTATGTTTTATGTAGGTGTGGTACCGGTATGGTACTATATGACCATTTTTTTAAATTTTCTTTTAATAAGTAGGATTTGTATTTGATTTTATTTTATTTTATGAAGCAATAATAAAAATATGTATTGTGTTATTCTTCTTAAAAATTGTTTTAATGAGATTTTTGTCATATTCTATTTATATGCTTTTCTTCTCAATATTAATTTGGGTCTGGATCCGCGCCTGCCTGCTGCTGGCTCCTACTAAAAGTGTTCGTTTCTACCACATCCTTCCGTGGCCTTTCTTCAAGGAGGTGGGATTTGATTGACTTGAATATCGCACGGCTCTTGTACTATATATGAATCCAGACACAAGATAACAAAACGAGAAATTAGTAATCACACTATAAAGGTAGTGAGGCATGAGATGCAATATGTTAAAAAAATCTGGTTATATTTTGATAACAATTATTGTGCTATTATGCACATATACTTACTTAAATAATGAGGACAGTTTGTTTCATGTTTATGTGACGCATGCCCAATAAAAAAATACAATGATTGATTGCAGTTTAACCTTTTGGTAGGTTAATGGGAGGAAAATCAGGTCAGTTATCGCAATGTAAATAATTTTATATAAAACATCTGTCATATCATAAAGTTATTCACAAATATCTTTTATGGCCATGATACGACTAAGTATAATCAAAAATAGGTTAAAATAATGGCTAGAATGAGTCTAGACAATCTGACAAGTTTTGGGTTAAACGAATCCATTTTCTATTCAACTTGTGCATATTTTGTATATTAGCAGTTTTTTTTCCGTTTGTTAACTTTTAAACACGATTTTGCTATTATATAATTCAAGTATTTTTACTTTTGGTACAAATTAATATACAGGTATTTCAGTTTTACGACCTCGATGTTAGTGTTGATATCCAATCGCGCTGAATTTGCACCTGTCATTCCGGTTGTAATATGTCGTGTTAAATTAAATGATAATAATAATAATAGCTAATAATAACTTTTACTATTATATTGAATTTAGCCTAATGTTTGGCGGTAAAAATAGGTCATTACCTCCGAATTCTTTCGGATAACACCGATTGCCGTGAAATTTGGACAGTAAGTAGGGAATGACTCAAGGAAAAAAGTTATATAATGCCTATGTGCGCTTTTACCCTGGGGGTGGATGCACCCCTTCTCGGGGGTGGAAATTAGCGCACTCGAAATAACTATTCTAAGCAAAACCTGTTCTAAAGTCGGGTACAGTTTAAGCTGACTTGTGTGTGTCATGGCCGCTAAAACGTCTGAAGATTTTATTTAATACATAAGAAATGCCAGTAGTTCTCAAACAGTTCTCTCCTGTAACAGCAATGATGTCGCTAAATAATTGTAAAAAGTTCCATCCTTTTTTAAATGTTTATCATAATATCGTTTTGTATTAGCCCAAATTAACTCTATAGCGGTAAATTGACAGTGGGTAAGGTGGCAAACGAATAACTTCATGTCCATTCTCGCATAGAAGTTCGTCAACAAAGTACATTGGTACTTTCTTGTTATTCCGAGCAAGATTTAACAAGTCCACTTTCAACGCTGTGGAAGGAAAAGGAATATTATTTTCAGTTAACCATTCTGCAATTTCATGCTTTTTCCATTGACAAGTAGGTTGTTTATTTAATTGTCGGGTGTGATATGCAACATTATCCTTTACAATTAAACTTGGTTCTTCAAAATTTGGTAGTAATTGATGTATCCATTCCTCAAAATTGTCACAATTTATGTTATCATCATATGACGTTAATATAAATTAATACGATTAAATAAAATAAAAAATGAATAATCCATACTTCTATTGGTAGTAGAAAAAATTAAGCTTGCTTCCGGAATAAAGCCATCTGATATTCCAGGGTGCAAAATAATAAACCGTTTTCCTATAGTTGATTTTTTCTGTTTGACGCTCTTTGTTGATGAATCTTGCCATGATTTTCGAACACTTCCATTGCCAAATACCCATGTTTCATTTATAACAATCTTTCGAAGGTTACTGCTACAGTGTTCCATATATATATATTTTTAAATTGAACCCTTTGCTGAACTATCCGTATTTGCTCACAATATTTCTTATACCCAAATCCACAAACTTTTAATACTTTTAAGAGACTTGCTTTACTTAAGTTTATAATTCCCTTATTCTTTAGTGTTTCCTTCAACGTAACTAGTGTAAAATGTATAATAAATAAAAAATAAAGGCCGTAGATATTCGTGTGACAATCGAATAAATCATCAGGCCACACTAAACGTAAGAAAGTCGATTTTATTAGAGATAAACACGCGCTAGTAGTAATGAAAGACACATTTTTAGGGAAAATAAAGTTTTAACAAAACTCACGGCGTTAATAAAATAAAAATTTTAGAAGGAAAATTATTAACTTTTAATAGAGCTTAATCAAATAAAAAAAAGTAGAAGTAAGAATCGAACTCGCAACCACCCCATTTACATTTATTGCTGTTTGAGTATCTTACCGATTGAGGAAATCAACGAAAACTGGTACATGTTTGAGGAAATGCGGAAAGCGGAGGGAATTTTTAGAAAAAAAAATATTAGCTCCAGATTGTCGTACGACAAGTTCTTTTAAATACGAAAATAATGGCGAACTATTGTCGCTAGTCCCAATTTCAATAAATCGGAAAAACTTAACCTCAAAATCGGCACCATTTTTGGGTGCCATTTTTAACATCGAAAATAAAGAAATTAACTTTTATCTCACTGCACATGATAGTACAAGTCTTGAAGAAGATTTTGAGCTTTTAAGCGTTGCTCTACGACAATTCCTCGACCAGAGCATCATTTTTAGAAAAACATCTTTTTTTTTTACGAAAACTGAAATTTCAAGAAAAATATGCAAAATCTCGCAAGAGAAATTTTGCATATTTTTTAGAAAAGAAAATATTAGCTCCAGATTGTCGTACGACAAGTTCTTTTAAATACGAAAATAATGGCGAACTATTGTCGCTAGTCCCAATTTCAATAAATCGGAAAAACTTAACCTCAAAATCGGCACCATTTTTGGGTGCCATTTTTAACATCGAAAATAAAGAAATTAGCTTTTATCTCACTGCACATGATAGTACAAGTCTTGAAGAAGATTTTGAGCTGTTAAGCGTTGCCCTACGACAATTCCTCGACCAGAGCATCATTTTTAGAAAAACATCTTTTTTTTTTACGAAAACTGAAATTTCAAGAAAAATTTCGCAAGAGAAAAAAAACTGCATTTTTAGCTAGCAAGAACCTGTATTTTTATTACATAATAAATTTGTAAATTACGAATAAAAAAGTATTTAACAAATTTTAAAAACGTGATTTTTAACGGTTTCTTCCATTTTTCTCTATGGTTTGTGCACTAACCTATAACTTGTTATACATCAATCGAAAGGTAATTTTAATACCTACAACTTTCTGATTTAACTATTTTCGATTCGAGCTCATTTTTTTATTAGCGAAATACCGTTTTTTTTACTTTTATGAATTTTTTAGGTTAAGTTCAACGTTAAAAATTTGGATAAATAAAACGCTATTCTCCATAGATTTTCTTTTTTTATATTACCATATTGTTTTTATCCTACTAACAATTTTTGTAAGGGCTTGTGTAGATTGATTGGACTATTACATTTTATCAAAAAAATCATCAGGGGCCAAAAGAAAGTATATAACATAACAAATCGATTGTTTTTCTTTTATTCCTGTAGATGCAATACGAACCGAGTTATGGCTCGTGAGGGTGACTGTTCGCCGAAAACTAAATTCGAACCTTTCAATGTTAAATAAAGGGATAACGACGAATTTTTGGTGGAAAACTTGTCACGTCTTTTTTAAAGTACTTGAAACGACCTTTAAGATGAGCTTTAGTAAAAGTCGTTAGCATAAAAACTTACGGAGTTATGATGCAAATAAAATGATTGTTTCGTTTTTTTCGGAAGAAAAATCAGCAATGAAACATGGCTTAACCGCAAGATTTGAAATTAAACGTGATCCATTTACAATTTACTATATTTAGGTACTAACAATATGTTATGTTTAGAATAGCTCTGAAAAGAGTTTGATACAATTTTGAAACGATTTTTGAAATTTTTGAAAACATTTTGTTTTTTTCACAATAACTCAAAAACTAAAGAGGAAAAAAATGCAAGAGTACAGAAATTTATTTTTTTTTCTCGCAAGAAATTGTTTTTTTTTATTTCTCTGGGATAAAAGTCTCATATCCTCTACTGCACATTTCGGGTATCAAGCTACGTTGCGGAACCTGTAAAACACGCTAATTAGAAACATATTCTTTTTGGATTCTTTTATTTTGCAAACAGCGGAAAGAAAAACTATCTATGAGAACTAAAGGAAAAACTATATATAAAAATATTAATGAAATCTTTGCATTCTTTCGATAACCTGACTTCTGGTTATGCTAACAAGTAAAAATTCTTATTTGCCATTCTCATTTTAACACTAGCATCCAACATAGTCCGCTATGGCTAGGCAGGCTAAACTAGTATCTACATGATCCCCTACGATATGTAAATTCAGTTAAAAATGAGAACAAAGGCCTGAAATTAATTAATTTACGTACCTTTAAAATTGTTTTCATTCTAATGAATTACATTTTGATAAAATCTCATTCAGTTTCTTGGAAATGCTTAGCCCTTGAAACGTTTTTCGTCCTTATTGTGGACTCATCAGAAAAGCCTAAAGCCACTCATAACGATGTTCCATGCAAAACTAAGGCAATATCCACGAACAAGTATGAAATATTTATATTTGACATTGACTGATAAAAAACAGATCTTCACCTATCTATTAGCTAACTAGTATTGGAGCCTGTATACTCTATGCATGTTTAAAAGTAATCATTTATTAAACATGTATAGAGTATATAGGCTCCAATACTAGTTAGCTAATAGATAGGTGAAGATCTGTTGTTTTTTATCAGTCAATGTCAAATATAAATATTATATAGTTGTTCATGGATATTGTCTTAGTTTTGCATGGAACATCGTTATGAGTGGCTTTAGGCTTTTCTGATGAGTTCACAATAAGGACGAAAAACGTTTCAAAGGCTAAGCATTTCCAAGAAACTGAATGAGATTTTATGAAAATGTAATTCGTTAGAATGAAAAATTTTTTAAAGACAAGGTACCTACGTAAATAAATTAATTTCAGGCCTTTGTTCTCATTTTTAACTGAATTTACATATCGTAGGGGATCATGTAGCTACTAGTTTAGCCTGCCTAGCCATAGGGGACTATGTTGGATGCTAGTGTTAAAATGAGAATGGCAAATAAGAATTTTTACTTGTTAGCATAACCAGAAGTCAGGTTATCGAAAGAATGCAAAGATTTCATTAATATTTTTATATAGTTTTTCCTTTATTTCTCATAGATAGTTTTTCTTTGCGCTGTTTGCAAAATCCTATAAAGAATATGTTTCATTACTATAGTAATGAAACATATTCAAAGCAAACAAATAATAAATAATTCACTTTTAAACACGCTAATTAGAGTCCAGAAACTTCATTTTGCCATATATACTAGAAGCCAAGGCCCAAATTTTATGACATCTGCCTCAAATATATTATTATGATATGACGAGTTATTTCCGCATACTAGACTAGAGTGCAAATATAATCAAGATGTTTTCCTTCAAAAAGACTTGGATGTGGAGGCAGCGGTTTTTCTTATTGCATGTGGTACTGACCAATGACCATTCTCTCGTTAAATGTTTTTGATTTGATATAATTAAATAACATATTCATCAATTTTTGTAATTGTAATTCATTACGAAGTTCGTAGGTACTAGAAGTATCTGTAAAAAATAAAAATATATTAATTTTATGATTGTAAAGATTTATAACAATAAACATGTACAAGGCAAATATATAGCTGTTAAGATATACTTTCTACAAACTGTCTACACCACATTTTATGAAGTAAATCATTCTAATCCAGCTATAAACAAGTCAAAGTAAATAAATATTGGTATCAAGTTCCTTTCTTCGTTGAGTACATCCGGGTAAACAATGAAAAAATCAGTATTTATTATAATGACTTATAACTTATAATATAACACAATATCACCAAATAGTCCGGTCGTCGTAGTCAAAATCATCGATTTGGGTCAGAAATTGCAATTTTATTGACTTTTCTTAAAGCCACTTTACATTAATGCAATATTGCACGTTGCATGCAAATTTTTATTGCGCGCCTGCGTACATTGAACTATTTCGATCAGCTGATGGCAATATTTTTCATTGCATTGAATTAGCGCGTGTTCTAATTTGATTGCATTGCAGATGCAATATAGTTACTTTATTTGGGAATATTTGGGTTGCCAACCAAGCATTAAAGGAACTGAAGCAACAAACATAACTTATTCTGTAATTCTTTTGGGAAAACAGTATTATTACTTGATTCTCTCTTTCTGTTCATAGTGATTCACTGATTAAAGTAAATAAATAAACAATAAATATAATCATAAAAGTTTTTCTTCTCGTCTGGTTGGTAGTCCCAAAAGATTTCACAAAATATTGCAGTAGTGCAAAGTGTATTTGACATGCAAAAATTATCATGCAAAGTCTTGCATGCCATCCATTTCATTGCATTGAATAAAATGTAAAGCCGCTTTTATAGGAAAAATTGCGCTGAACACGATAGTGCCATTAAAAAATTTATAAAATACAGGCTTCATTATTAAAACCGATGTTTTTTATCGAAAATTCTCATTTTTTTATGTGTTTTGGCTTTTTAACGAAAACAGTGCGTCGGACAAAAAAAATGAGATTTTACTAATAACTACGCGTCGTTGTAGCGACCCTTTATCTTTGATCGTTCAATTGTTATAAACAAATTAAGGTTCGTAAATTAACATTTTTTTTTTTTCAACAAAAGGTCATACAGATATTTTATTGTGGTCCAAATGTTGTATTTTGTTCATAGAATTTACAGTTTTTTTTCTCGCGTATTTTGCAGACAAATATGTTGATTTGTTTATTATAGATTTGCGACTTTCCATGGTATTTTTTGCCCTCTCGACCCCCGGTAATCGATAAGTATTGATAAAAACCATTTCTATGTGGTCTTGCCCCTCGCCGACGTTTTTAAAAATATTGCTTTATGAAGTATGACGGCTCAGGAACGACGTATCAGCAAATGAAAGATAATAAAAACAGAAAAATTTTGAGCCTAGATAGACCTCGATCCGTTAACTAGAACCGGAGATATAGACCCTTTTGCCTTTGAGACTGTCAGTTGTTTATTAATTAATTTTTTGAAGAAAATCTTGTAACAACATAAACTTAATACTTATATTAAACTAACTAATTTTCAATTGACTACATAATCCAGTGGTTTTTTCATACTTTTTTGCTTTTATAACAATGAATTTATGAATGCCGTACAACGTTTTTTAGTGTTTACGCTCCGAGTGACTTACACAGTAACGACTTTGTATATATAAAATTCAAAGCTTGCTCGATTTTAAATGTGCTGTAAGTGGTTTAAAGAGTCTTTTAAAGCTATTTTTATTAATTTGTTTTTTAATTTTAATAACTTTTTTATACAGGGTGTTCCTTAATGACGTGCTACTATTTCAGGGTGTGATTTCTTAGGTTATTTTTTTAAGAAAAGTTCATATGAACATATGTCCGCAACGGCTTAAATTTTTTGCAATGGGGTGTTGAAATATTTCTTTTTTAATCGTTATTATTTTCAATTTAAGTATGTGTTAATAAGATATTATTATAAAACCACATATTTGAGTTAAAAACATTATTTTATCGCTCCACCAGTGGCGTCCCTGCGAACATGTCCTGATATTGTTTACCAAGAAAGTGGTACACTACTAACATTTTTCCATGTGGATGTTTTTCCCGATTAGCCTGATCAATTCCACATGAAAACGGTCTCTTGCGTTTTTCTCGTCAGATGCACAATTAGGTGTTTTCACAAATTTTAAATTCACTTTCACTGTGAAGATAATGCTTTATTATAGTTAAAAACACTTGAATTTTGAGAAACAGTCAAACAATACCTTAAAATAAGCCATTTTAATTTTGTATTGAAATATTTCTCCAAAAACACTACATCAATTTACTACGCACTCATGATGTCATCAGTTACATTGTCAGTGTCATTTTGTCTTATAAACAGGTTATTTTGCAGATCAATTTCCTAAAGTAGCGTTTACAAATCCAGTAATAGGAGGGCGTTACTTATTTAATTACATGTAAAACGTAAATAATGTGAATAAAATGTTGTGCTTAACAATTTTTAAAATTATTTAAGAAACTAATATAACCGATGACGTCACCGCGTATTTTACGTACTCGTTCAGCTACTAAAACTTTGTTATTTATTTGTTGAAATTTTAATTTGATGGGCCATAGAATGCTGTTTAAATATCAATAAGTGCTTTAGTATAACAAGTACTTCATTTTAATAATATCAAAAAAGCAAATTTGCACATAGTGAAAACACCTAATTCTTGATTAAAACAATTAAATTCAAATTGAAACTAATTACACAGGCACACACACCAAAAAAGTCGTCGATTCCACAGACTAGACCAGTCATTTCTGGTGTATTTTGGCTTGCCGAATCCGGTTAATTGCATTTTTCTAACTGTTTTCCGAAGATGGAAAAAAATTGAGACGTGGTGGGGCAAAACTGACACCGGATTGCATATTCGTATCGAGCGTATGCTATGGCAGCGTTGGAAGTAACCGAAAATGTACGATCTGTTGTATGAGGTAGGCCAAAGTCTCTCCTGGAAGTCTGTAGATGGTGTCCGAGAAGGGCAAGGAACATTTGCGCCGTTCTTGCCATTGAAAATAAATTGCGAAAACGGCGCAAATGCTCCTTGCCCCTCTCAATGCTAAAAGTTAAAATACAAAATTAAAGTGCCGTTTTAAAAAGTTCTAAGGAGCCTCAAAACGAGCGCGTGTTATTGCATACATGCTGCGATTACACACGTTCGATATGCACAAATATTCGGCTACTTCCGACTCTGGCATTGCATACGCTCGATACGAATATGCCACCGGATTCAGATTCGGAAAAAAATAATTAAACTTAAAGAAAATAAAAAATAAAATAAAATAGCCTTAAAAGAGTCTTTAAACCACTGTAAACCACTTACAGCACATTTAAAACCGAGCGCGCTTTGAATTTTATATACAGGGTGATACAGAACTTATCCGGAAGAATTTAAGGAGATATGCACCCTTAAAATTAGAGTCGATACCACGAAAAAAAATATAATGACATAATTTTGCAAAATGATATCTACCATTTGAAGGTGGTTAATTTAAAGCTTGGGATGTGAACTGTCTAATGGAATAGTTTGTTTTATCACAATTAAATTGTTTTATGCACATTTTCACCGAAAATGACAAACAAATTTTGTCTTTAAAAAAATTGTGAAAATTGACGTATGAGAAATTTCATTAATGAGGTAAAAAAAAATCATTTATTTGTACACGCAAAGGTGGTACAGTAGATACCTATCTTTGATACTTTAACTTCGTTTGATTTTTTTTTAATGCAATAAACATTCTAAATACAAAAAGGTGTTGTTAAAACGCGTTTTCATCGCCTTTACAAATTTAGTTTGTACTCTAGAATTCCTAGTTATATAATTTTTAATGCACGCCTTGTAGGTATGTATTGCTGCATAATTTCTTTAATTATTTTTTTATAATAAAATTACAAATGACAAACATTTTTACTGTATAAAAGATTAAATTTCCTATTACAACCTTAATGTAATAAGAATAATTTTGACGTATTATTTCGAATTTGAAATCGCACGCTGTTTCATGTACATGCGCCTTTGCATGTACAAACTTCTACATTGGTAGCTGTAAGAGACTGCGTGTAGTATGCAGAGTTGAGGTACTCATTACAAAAATGTACTCCAAGTAAAGTACTCAGTACATTTTTACTCTAAATACTTTTAAAATTCATGTACTCCTACTTGTACTCTAAGTACTTTGCTTAAAAAGTACTGGATACTTATACTTATTTCGAAATAAGTAATACTTGTTACTTAAAAAAGTACTCTAAGCACTTTTTTATATAAAAAGTACTCTAAGTACTTTTTTAAGTAAGTACTCTAAGTAATTTCTTAAGCAAGTACTCTAAGAGTACTTTTTATACTCTAAGGACTTGTAAACATTCAGTATTTTTCATAAAACATAAAAAATTACCTACTTGTAACTGTCCTACTTACCTACTTTTAATAATTGTGTAAAATAAATTCATCAAACGTGCCGTTTCTCAGGTGTTGAGGGTTTTACACCAATTATTTATACATGTTAGTGTTCAGATAGGAAGTGGAAAGTGGAAACCGTTTTCCTGTTATGTTTGGTCAGAGGTCGAAGTGTAAAAAAGTGCCAAAATATTCTGCAAGCTGTGCCTGCCATTATTTATAGGGTTTGAATTATGCTACATAAAGTAACCCTAGAATTTTGTAAGTAATCCAAAAACGCGCATTATTGTGTATAATGCGCTGTTTTAAAAAAATCAAATTTCGGTTTAGTGTACCCCACTGTTTACTGCATCATATAATCATGTATATCTAAGAACAATTTTGGATTATAGATATATTACCTAATCATATATATGTCATCTATCATTGAAGTGGTCTGTGCAGAAATATATCCTACTTTGTAATAAAATGTGTCGCCGTCGTTTAGCTAATTGAAAAGTCAAGAGGTGCATCTTTTTTCCGCACACTACAACCAAGCAAGCAACAAAAAATAAATAATTACATATATACATTGATATAAGGGATGCACAATTATTATTCCTGTTCTGTAAAACATATTTGACGCGTCGGCACAGGCTACACAGTGTAACTTGCATATTTAGTTTGTTTTATTTATTTATTTATTTATTTATTTATTTATTTATTGCATACACTGTTCAACAGGTAAGATACCCAATTACAGAACAGGAATAAAGGCATACAAAGCATTAATTACATAATATACAACAACATAGAAAGAAAGTAAAATGAAGAAAAAAATTACATAAATGTACGAACTATGAATAACTAATGATACGAAGAAAGAGAAAAAAATAACATGGGAAATGTTTAAATATAAAAACTATATATACATATATACACATATGTGATTCAAAGCAAATTAAGAAAAACAAAGACACTCACTGGTTATTTAATTTAGAACATTTTGTTTTATGTCACTAAGGCTGCAATTAAAAATATCGAAGTCGTTACATAATTTGTTAGAAGTACTACAAATCGTATATAAAGGTGAATTATTTAGTACGTTGGTACGCGGCGTAGGTAAATAGAACACTTGGTGATTACGAGAGGTTAATCTGGGAACGTGAAAATTAAGCTTACTAATTATTTCGGGTGCGTCAAAATCATTGTGTAGTAATTTAAACAAAAATACTTGAGAAAAGTACGTACGCCTATCCTCAAGAGTAGTCATAGAATATCTTTCAAGCAAGTTACTGTGCGGAAAACCAATCACTGGATAGGTACCGTCGGATTTGAACCACAGTAATTTAAGAAATCTACGTTGAACTGCCTCCAAGTTATTCTTGTGAACATCATAACTGGAACTCCAAATTAGCGATGCGTACTCAAGTTTCGATCTGACGAAGGATTGATAAAGAATTTTCAGAGTATCAGTATTAGTGAATTCTCGACTAGTACGAACGATGAATCCAAGGGCTTTGGAGGCTTCGGACACAATGGTATCGATATGATCAGTGAAGGATAATTTACTATCAAAAGTTACGCCGAGGTCGCGAAATGTTATAGGTCTTTGAAGTATGACATTATCTAACCTGTAATCAAAAATAAAAGGTGATGTTTTTAAAGAAAAGGACATTACGTTACATTTACTAGGATTCATGAATAATTTATTTACTATACACCAGGTGTTTATTTTGTCAAGGGAAGTCTGAAGTTGAAAACAGTCATCGATTTCATCAATTACTGTGAAAATTTTTAGATCGTCGGCATATAAAAGGTGAGGCAAATTAATTTCGTTCACTATGTCATTAATAAATATGTTAAAAAACAAGGGCCCCAAAATAGATCCCTGGGGAACTCCAGATGTGGCAGCAAATTCGATCGATTTGAACCCATTTAATGCAACGTACTGACTCCTATTCATTAAATAAGATTTAAACAAAAGGAGCAAAGAATATGAGAAGCCGATTTTTTCTAATTTATTAAGTAACAACTGGTGATCAAGTCTATCAAACGCTTTGGAGAAATCGGTATATATGACATCTACCTGCCCACGTTCATCTAGGGATTCAGAAATATATTGAGTTACACAGAATAAATTTGTTGTTGTTGAACGCCCTTTCATAAATCCATGTTGATTAATAGAGATTTTGGTGTTAATCGAATGATATATTCTATCATGAAGTAATATTTCTAAGACTTTACAGAAGTTACAAATTACAGAGATTGGTCTGAAGTTCTCAATATCTAGTTTGTTTCCCTTTTTGAAGATGGGACATACTTTGGAATATTTCCATAGGTCAGGAAATAGGCAGCTTTTTAAGATTAAGTTAAAAATTAGAGTTAGAGGATATGCAAAGATGATAGCGCAATCCTTTAATAAAAAAGCTGGAATGGAATCAGGACCGGTCGTCATTTTGGGTTTAATTCGTTTTAGAGCCCGAATAACCTCATCTTCACTGAAAGAGTTTATGCTAACAATAGGGTTATTGTTAGGTATATCGGTCTCAAAGTGATGTTCCTCGATATCTAATGAAGACTCATTATAAGATTGACCGAAATAATTGGCAAATGCGTTTAGTATATCAGAGGGATTGTTTAGCGAAGATCCCTCGAAGAACATCTCTTCAGATACACTGGCCGACCCTTTTCTACTTTTGATGAAAGCCCAAAATTTATTGGGATCATTTTTTATATTGTCTTCAGAGTTCTGCACGAAATTTCTGTAGGCTAAATTGGTATCATATTTTATTTCCCTTCTGATGTTTTTGAGGTTATTGTGTATAAGTGGATCACTGGTTCTTGCATACTGTCTCCTAAGACGTTCTTTAAGGCTAATTTTTTTTATGATACTGCCATTAAACCACGGAGGATATCTGCCGCTACGAGAAGTCGATTTCTTAGGTACACAAGATTCAAATACAGAGTCGAGTTTGTTGTAAAAATGAAAGCATGCATCATTGACGTCATTAAAAGAAGAGAGGGAGGACCAGTCTATGTTGAGAAGGTTTTCATACAATTTGGAGAAATCACATTTGCGGAAATTATAACTAACGTCATGATTGGTTGGAAAATTATTAATAAGGTTCTTAACAGTACTTATTTCAGTTGATATGATCAGAGCAGGGTGATGAAAATCTTCATTAGTTAACGGATCAGGAGATTGAGATACATCACAGTTTTTGTTGTGTAATACTAGATCAAGAATATTGTCATTGCCATTAAATATTGAGTTGTATTGAGATAAATTATTAGTGTCTAGAAAATTATTCAAGGCTCTAATTTGGGCGTTAGATTTTGAGTCTTTTAGGTAAGATGCATATTTGGGGATATTTGTAGTTATAGGTACATTCATTGTTTTATTTACCCATTTATTATATACATTATATTTATTTTTGTTACTATTTGATTTGAGTGAGTTTTTAAATAAAAATATATTTGTAAAAATTAGTTTTCATCGCTTTTTTTGTATTGTAGCTTAATAATTCACATATATAACTTTATAACTTTTAGGTTTAGGTTTCACGAAAGATTTTACCTCTGTAACGAAGCATTTCTCTGTTAAGAAATGTTTTGAGTGCCCTGTATACAGTTGGTTAAAATCAAATAATTTCTCCTCTATTCTGTCTGTTTGCAGCTAAATGAATAGAAAAAATAAATGTTTTTTTTTAAATGCAGTAGAGCAATATGCAGATTGCAGGTTTCTAAAGCAGCGAATTTTTGAAATTTGCATTGAAGCTAAAAACATGATTATTACTAACGACAAAATATTTCGGGTGTAAAGTGTACGTACTTCGGCGTAGGACACTCCTTAATTTAAAAATTAGTGGTACCTAAAAAAGTCTTTCAGTACATTAAAAATACTCCCATTAACAGAAATTACTTTTACTTGTACTTAAAAAAATACTGGGAGTATTTTAAGTACCTTAGAGTACTTTACAGAGTAATTACTTTGTACTGGTTATTTAAATTTTGAATTTCAAGTAAAGTACTTAAAAAAATACTGGGAGTATTTTAAAGTACTTTAAGTTTTTTAAGTACTTAGAGTACTTTATGGAGTAACTACTTTGTACTGGTTACTTAAATTTTGAATTTCAAGTAAAGTACTTAAAACTCCAAGTACTTTTTCGAAGTACTTGTACTTAGTACTGGGAGTAAAAATTAAAATTTAAACTACTTGTACTTAGTACTGGAAGTACTTTTTAAAAGTACTTGTCACAGCTCTGGTAGTGTGTAGTGCGTTAGAGTAGTAAATTTAAAATAAATAATCATTAAAATAAATTTTTGCTCTTTTTTATGCTAATTTTCATTTTAAACTAAGATTCATATTTAGCACACCCAAAATCCTCAGGAAATAATTTTCATTAATTTCGATTGATTTTTCTTCGAGTTATTCCATTTTACATGTAATTTTGCAATTATTGTTTGTTATTGCAAAATTAAGAAAGCAGCGGTAATTTTCAAAGGGTGGACTTTACATTTCTAAGGTTTTGCAAAAAATTTTGAGTCAATCCGACCGGTCTGTCAAAAGTTGAGCCCCTTTTTTGTCTTCATTTACTCCACTAATAGGTTTCAAATCAATTAGAATTCCGTATTTACGGCTTCGTTGACTATCCGCTCCTATTATAATCTATTATAAAAGTATATCATATTTATTAACTAAATTATAGGGCACAAATTGAAATCCCAACGCTTCAGGCTTCAGCAAACGTGCAATCGTAATTAGGTTTCATATTATATTCGCCGTTCTCTTTCCTTTTTCCCTCTCTGTATGCCTATTCAATTTGCCTCCATTAACTAATTTTGGCCACCAAGATTAGAATATACTCAATTAGTATTAACGTTCGTTTGTGTTGATTCAATTGAAGTCGTCTACCTGAAAATGAATAACAATAGCAGTACTTTGGCTGATATTTGAACACTCCCGAATATGCATAATCATAAATTATTTTAATTTATTACAACTGTTCATGTACCTATTAATACGAGTTTAATACGTCCCCAACTTTTCGGTTGTTTTTGCACCTTAATATTTTGTTTGAGGCATATTAATTAGACAAACGTGTGCTACTATTAGACTACTAGAAATGAAAACATCAGTTCCAGTTGAACCAGAAGTGATATTAACTTTTTTTTAAGTTAAATGTTGTGATATCAAAAATTCAATAAAATTTTCCCATTAAAATATGGTCGTTTCTGGATGCTTCTGTTTTATTTACTCACGGAAAATTCCACAGTTTTAAAGAATTGCGTTCTGCTTAACAACTTATTTTATATTTAATCAAATATTTATAATTATATCCAATCCACAAGACAAAAATAGGAAAAATACCGTTTATCATGTATTAACACTTATAAATGATATATTTTAAAAAATGTTAACGCCATAAAAATGGTTTGTAGTAAACTAATTGTTAAACAAATTTATTCTATTAGCGCTTCGTATATAATTAAATTTATATGATATATTGCCTAGTAATATTGCATGTCAATGGTAAACTCGATATGGGTATGTCTAAGATAATTACAGACTAGTTCAATCAAGAAAACAAGAAACTAAAAGAGTATCTAATTAGGAAATGTTATATTTTGTTTTTATTGGTGTGCGTATTTGTATTCTTGCAAAAAAAAACTGCTGCCTAAGGCAAATGTTAGAAAAACGAGAGGCCTTGGCTTCCAGTACATACACCAGATCCCAAGTTTCCACTACGTGGATGGGGAAATAATTATGTCAAGGAGAAAACTTAACTGATCATTTTATAGTGTGAAAAAGGCGTGTACTTCTTAAGCGTTAATTTTCCCATTTCGCCTCAAGTTTATGGTTCGTTAGTATTTGTTAATAGTTTTTGCAAAATTACGTACAAACGTAGGTTCGTTAGAAAATCTGGCAAAAGTCGGAAGCTTGCAAGATGCTCCATCTTATACAATTGAACTAGCGCCCTCTGAATGTGTAAAGAACAGATGCTAATTAGTTTTTAATTGATTATTGATACTTTTATCGTTTTGGTGCCAACTTTACATTAGCACCACAACCATTTAGCACCCTCTGAATGTGAAAAACAGAGGTGCTGATTGGTTTACAAAGTTTTTAATAATTTTATAATGTCACTGTCAACTTCACTCCAGTATCACAACCATTGGTGCTAGCTAACTGCGAAATGTAAATTAACAGTCATTAAAAAACTTATTATTGGAATATAATGAACCTATTAAATTCACTTTAGAAAAGGAAACTAGAAATGAATTACCATTTGTAGATTTTTTAATTAAAAGAGTAAATGGTACAATGAAACAAGTGTTTATAAAAAACCAACAGATATTTAAATTTGAACTCAAATCAGTCGATGCACGTTAAGAGGGGTGTTGTAAAATGTTTGTATGATAGGACCAAAATCATTTTTTCTAATGATGAAATACTAAACAATGAGAAGCGGTTTATAAAAGAAGTTGTTATAAATAACCAATACCCTGGGGGTTTTGTTAATAAAACCTTCATAAGTATTGAAAATAACAATCAGGTACGACAAAAATCTGAAAAACGTTACACAGCGTTAATTCCTTATGTATGCGGATTATCCGAAAAGTTGCGCCGCATCGGTGATAGATTTGATATTAAGACAGTATTTCAAACAAACAACACTTTAAGATCTATTCTGACAAAGACGAAACCGAAGAACCACGAGCAAAATTCAAACAATACGTGGGTCAGTCATCCAGACCTTTTAGTGCAAGATTGGGCGAACATCAAAATTATATCAGAAAAAATGAAATTCAGAGGTCCAAGATAACACGCTTGGGAGAACGGACATAGAATAAACTGGGACTCGGCAAAAATTTTAACAAAAGAAGCAGATAGCAAAAAAAGAAAAATTAAAGATTCCGCGATAATATTATTGAATGAGGATAGATGTGTGTCGAATTGTACCGTAGATGTCTGTACAACTTGGTTGCCAATGTGAAAAGAAGAACTTCACAAACTTAACATTGTATAAAAACTAAAAAAACTGTTAACTATATCAACAGTTTTATATAAATAGTTAGTATGTATGGATATTGAATATAATAAACAGATTAGATTTCCGAAACGTCGGCGAAATATTTAATTTCAAGTTTTTATACTTATTTGTGTTGTTTATTTAAAAAAGCAACCTCTAACCGATCCTTTGACGTAAAAGTCACAGGCGTAGAAGTTATTTACCAGTAACATACTGGTTAATTGTGATATTTTGTAGATTCCCCGAGCACCGCTTAAAAAGTGAAAATACATGTGGCAGGATGTCCCAAAGAATCGTAGAGAAAAAAAAATTAAAGAACAAAGTTAAAAATTTACGAAAATTCAATAACTTTCCATAAGTTTTTTACGACATCCTAGGTATATATGTATTCAGACAAAAAAATGTGATTGAAAGAACAAAGAAATTGCATTTTGAATCTGCTCCGTACGACCAACGGTGACCAAGATATCGCCATTCAAAGTTGACCATATTTTGCCATATTTCACGTCATTCTCAGCAATTTTTTGTCTTTTTCTCTGAAGTCTTATATATACCTAGGATGCCATAAAAAAAGTTATGGACAAATTATTGGAAAAGAAAAAAAAAGTGAAATTTTGTAAATGTTTAAGTTTGTTCTTTAATTATTTTTAATACTTAAAATAGGACCAAAACATTTCAACAACATATCTGGAAGGAAAATTAAATTTCCTACAAAAAATAATTCTTGCAAAGAATCTCCAAATTTGCATTGTTTTTGAGTTATTTTGAGAAAAATAAAAAATGGGCACCTCGGAATTTAGTAGCATTTTGTGATTTTCTCATTTTTAGGTGTCAAACTAACATATTAAACAATAATAATGACACAAATATTCCTTTCTATCCCTTAATTTTTGACATATTCAATAGCCTAATATATATGAACCATTTTACAATATACAGATCGGTCCAACCAAATACGACCATAGAAATAATATGTCTAGTTGACTTTCGTCCACTGGCAGGTCGATTTGAGATACGAGGGTTACCGACACGCGATGAAGATTGGTACTGCGTTGCCGCCCAAGGCTTCTACTCAGGACCAGAGTTCACAGCGACCGGGAAAACTAAGAAAAAGGGGAAAAGTAAGAGATTTAAATTTTCTTATTAAGAGTTATGGAGATGTCAGGGAATTTCGAAAACAGTTGGAAAAGTCACACCAAAAAAATTGCTTTTCCAAAGGATTGACTAGCCCCCCCTTAATGTACTTTGACCTCCTGAATCCGAATCTTGCATCAGAAATACAGTTTTCCTATTTCAGTTTCTGGTTAGCTACGCAAGGACCACTTATGAGGTATCCCTAAAGTCGTTTTTAGGTAGCTAAGGAAAAACTGAACTGTCAAACCTATATTTCTGATGCAAAATTCAGATTCAGGTCAAAACATATATGGTTAGGGGGGGGGGGGGGTCAGTCCTTTTAAAAAAAAAATTAGTGTGTCTCTCTCAGCAAACGAATATATTGTTGTTATTATATGGGTCTTGGAACCAAACGAAATGGACACACTAATAAAGGGCGTTGAAACGAAAATACAAACTAGGAAACCTGAAACCATATCTGGGCGTAAGGGGATAGGGCGACTATTCAGGCAGTTCACCAAAGAAACTAGAAAAAATAGGAACAAAAAAAATCACTACCATAAAGTTAGGCGAATAGACCATATCCTGGTGAATAGAGAAATAAAGGAGAGAATTAAAGGTATTAAGGCAAAAAGAACAAAATAAAACAACACAACTCATAAAATACTATATAGAAAATTAGAGATAAAGAAACTGGAAGTACGTAAAGGATACAACAAAACACCAAATAACACTTGGACCTTTTTCTTACTATGGAAAGAAGAATATAAAGAAGAAATAGCAGGAGAAAATGGAAAACAGAATTTAACTGGTCAACAATTAGTTCAAAAATAAAAATACCGATGGGGAGAACGCTAATGCGGAAGAAATCACCCATGAGCACACAGTAAATACGAACTACTAAAAAAGATGAAGCCCGCAGGAAAACAACAACATTAACCAAGTACATGAGAATAAGAACATCATAGGAAAAACCTTATTCCACATATGGTCAAACGAAAATAAAAGCTCGCTATAGGATACAACAAAACAGCAAATAATGACACCTGAAACATCTCCCTACTATACAGAATGAAGAATTAAAAAGAAGGAATACAATAAAGAAATATCAAAGATATACACAAATACACATGGCTAGACTCAGAGACTGAAGAAACAAGCCTCAGAAGCATAATAAGCAAGGAGGTGATGATAGATGGAAATTTAAAAGAAGCATCTCACAAACACCTACACTTCCCATCCTATATTCCTACACCATGCGTCATGTGGCTCTAGCTGCTGACAACAAGCATGTCCCAAGTCAAATCTGGCATACGTAACCGGTTTGGTGGTGTCTAAAGATATCCAGGTTGGATATCTGGAAGTGGCAGCAGTGCCTACCGTACGCTGGCTAATCAATCAATGAAATCTCTGTTTAGGGACTGTGGTGCTGGTGTGTAATTAATTGCCACACACATTATACAATTTTCATATCTTTGTTAAAACAATTAGCATATCATTTTTTACATATTCAGAGGGTGCTAAATGAATGTTAAAGGTTTCGATGTTAGTACCGATGGTTGTGGCGCTGAAGCTGGTATGAAAATCATTATGAATGACTTTGTTAAATCAATTAACGCTTCTGTTTTTTATCTAGTCTAAAGGTGCTAAATAGATGCCAATTAATGGTATAGGTTTCGTAATTAACACTGATGGTTGTGGTGCTAAGTTGACAGACCCAAAAAATAATCAGTCGAAAATAGGGGTGTAATAGAATATTCTTAAACTTAGAATTTTTGTTTAATATCTTAAGTAATTAATATTATTATTATGAAAGGACAGTGATTGGGAAAATATATTTCATAAAGGTAAAAATATAATCGGAAATATGTTTAAAATATTCAACTCATGAATGATTTGTAGAATTTTAAAAAGTGTGTTTATATATCTAACAGCAGAAAACATATTTTTTTAATTGTAATTACCATCAACTCAGGAGAAAATCCCTAATAACTCAATTGACCACCATAATTGCAAAAATAACTAAAGAAAATGAAGAGAAATATAACTGAATTAATATTGAGAATAAATTTTAAGACTTTTTCATCTATTAAGTTTTCTTCCAAAAATGCATCCCCTCTGAGTTAGAGCAAAAACGAAATAATTGCCACCATTTTTCAATGTAAAGCTCACAGCTACCGATCTCAGATTGAGCAGCTGCGCGGCACTCTGTTGGTGTGATCTAACGGGCTGCTTGGAAAATCCTTTCCTGGAGGGCAGCTTCGTCGTTGACGCATAATCCCTGTCCATAAAACTTGTCCTTCAGCCTACCCCATACAAAAAAGTCAACAGCAGTCATGTCTGGAGAACGCGCAGGCCAAGGATGGGAGCAATCTCAACCGCGACCGATCCGTCTTCCCGCCAAAGATTAAAGATCTTTGCTTCCCGCAAATGAAGAAAAGCTGAACCACTTAGGCGTGGAGGCAGAAACATTGGACCGATGAGTGAGTCGTTGCATAATCCCATCCAAACGTTGCACGAAAATTTATATTGAAATTGGCTATCTCGTACGGCGTGAGGATTTTGTGCTCCCAAATGTGAGCGTTATGCTGATTAAAGATACCAGCGCGAGTGAAAGTTGCTTCGTCGGCCCAAATCGCCCTCCGGGGGGGAAAAAGCTTCATTTGTTGTTTGCCTCAAGAACCATCTGGAAAATTACCTTCCTCGCGGCAGGTCATCAGGTAACAAATTCTGAACTTTATGCAGACCATATAGATGACGACCGTCTGCTTTCAAAGTCCTGTTTACAGTGCTTTGCGTATATTCTAATTGCAAAGAACATATCCGCGTGCTGCTAGAAGGCGTTTCATCGAAGTGATCCAAGATTTGTTCTGTTCTTCTTCATTCTGAAGAGGTTGCGAAAATTCCATCTGCTCGCGACCGCAATGAAGTTGTCTATCTCAGACGTTGAAAAATATTGGAAAACACTGATCTGTCAGGCAACCTCCTTTACGCGCGCATTGCCATCACAGTGCCCGTAAACAAATACAATATCCACATATTCAGCTGCAGTGTAAATATTTGGTATGATTCAGATTAAAAATACGCACAAACACACTTAAATGAACTACAACTCCAATTAATCAATTGACTCAGACAAATGTCAAAGGCTCAAAGGCTGTCAAAGGTTGACACCCACAATAAAAACCCCAAAAAATGAGAACGCGCATTTCATGCAAAATTGTAGTTAACGCGAAGCTGCCCTCCAGGAAAGGGTTTAGCCAAGTTGTCAGAGATCGAAATTGATAAAATTCGGTCACTAAATATTATAGTGCTGCATTTTTCAGAATAAGTATTTTTGTTGGTGCAGTATACGATAAAAAAAGTTTACAGCTGTAAAGTGCCGGCGACCCCAAAAAAAATCGAAAATATTAGCGAAAATTCGGTTTTTGAACAATAACTTGGAGATAGGGTCAGAAATTTCACATAAAAAACGTATATGAAGTTTTTTTGTACAATAAAAAATGTAGGCTCCAGATTTTCTTGTTTAATGCATGAGAATGGCTAAATTTGTTGTAACTTTTGAACTAATTAATGAAATTAAATTCAACAAAGCGAAACATGAGACTATTCGTTTGTTATATTTTCAAATATAAAACCGCTGCCTAAGGAATCACTACTTCCACATCCAGATTATTCGTCCAAGTCACTTTAAAGGAAACATCTTGACTATATTTGCACTCTAGTATGTGGAAATTATTGATCATAGAATTTTAATAATATTTGGGGTAGATGTCATAGAAAAGTTTGAGGAGTTGGTTTCTACCATATACGTTAAAAATGAAGTTTCTAATTTACCGTACTTATTTTCCACTATTTACAACCTACCACCTCAATGGAGTCATCTCAATCAGATGTCACTACAATACATACGTGTACTAACTTTCAAGTGAATATCTCAATTTGATGTTATCAATCCCATTAATAATGAAGTGGAAGTGGTAGAGTTTGAAAAATATTAGAAAGAAATCTGAGGCCTTGGTTTCTAGTATATACACCGAATCCCAAATTTCTGTAGTCTTACCAGCTTGCTTTACTTATTTTCCCCTATTTGCCCCTATTTAAGCCCCAACCCTTCAACGACATCATCTCAAATTATGATCTAGTTTCAGACGTCGTTATAATACATACGTGTACCAAATTTCAAATGAATATCTCAATTTTATTTTATCAACCCTTTTCATATTGGAGTAGGGGTGGTTGGGTTGAAAAATATTATAAGAAAATCTGACGCTGTGGCTTCTAGTACATACACCGAATTTCAAGTTTCTGTAGTCTTACCAACGTTTTACTTATATTTCTCTATTTACCCCAAATTAACCCACAACGGAATCATCTCAAAATATAAACTAATTCCAGACGTCGTTATGATACATACGTGTACGAAATTTCAAATGAATATCTCAACTTTATTTTGTCAACCCCATTAATGGGGGGGGTGGTGGGGGGGTTGAAAAATATTATAAAAAAATCTGAGGCCTTAACTTCTAGTACATACACCGAATTTCAAGTTTCTGTACTCATACCAGCTTGCTTTACTTATTTCCCCCTATTGACCCCTAAATAACCCCCAACCCTTCAACGGAATCATCTCAAAGTATAATCTAGTTCCAGATGTCGTTATAATTCATACGTGTACCAAATTTCAAATGAATATCTCGATTTTATTTTATCAACCCTTTTAATAATGAAGTAGGGGTGGTGGGGGTTGAAAAATATTATAAATAATCTGAGACCTTGGCTTCTAGTACATACACCGAATTTCAAGTTTCTGTAGTCTTACCAGCTTGCTTTATTTATTTTCCTCTATTTACCCCTATTTAACCCCCAACCCTTCAACGGAAGTATCTCAAAATATAATCTAGTTCCAGATGTCGTTATAATACATACGTGTAGAAAATTTCAAATGAATATCTCAATTTTATTTTATCAACCCTTTTCGAATTGGAGTAGGGGTGGTGGGGGTTGAAAAATATTATTAAAAAATCTGACGCTTTGGCTTCTAGTACATACACCGAATTTCAAGTTTCTGTACTCTTACCAACTTGTTTTACTTATATTCCTCTATTTACCCCAAATTAACCCCCAACCCTTCAACGGAATCATCCCAAAATATAATCTAATTCTAGACATCGTTATAATACATACGTGTACGAAATTTCAAATGAATATCTCAACTTTATTTTATCAACCCCTTTAATGGGGTAGGGGTGGTGGGGGGTTGAAAAATATTATAAAAAAATCTGAGGCCTTAACTTCTAGTACATACACCGAATTTCAAGTTTCTGTACTCTTACAAGCTTGCTTTACTTATTTCCCCCTATTTACCCCTATTTAACCCCCAACCCTTCACCGGATTTCCTCAAAAAACAATCCAGTTCCAGATCTCGTTATAATATATACGTGTACAAAATTTCAGGTCAATATCTTAAACCGTTCCGGAGAAAGCGTGCGGACAAAAAAAAAGTTACAGACCGACAGACAGACAGAAAATTTTTTTCGCTCAAATTTAAAATCTCGACGTTTCATGACATTCTAAACCTATTTCACGAATAAAAATTTTTGAAAATTTTTTTGCGATTACTATACTTCCAATCCACTACGTGGATGTGGAAGTAAAATGAATGCATGTAGAAATAGTATATATATGAAGTCGGAACATAAAGAAATTTCCGATGAGGTCGGTAAAAGCTCTACCATTTCTACAGTTTTATGATAAAAACCTGAAACTTTCACATAGAAGTAATGTATAAAAAGATCCGATAGATAGGTATGCTAAATAATTTTTTAAATAAAAGTTATTAACGTTTGTTTTACCCTTAGTTTCACGAATTTTGGAGTAAAGATTTTTTACTCGAAAAATAAAGAGGGTTAATTTAATTTTTAAGATAAATCCTCTTGAAGTATCTTAAAGTACATATTTCAAACTTTAAAAATCGCACATACAGAAATCTAATACCGCGGTTTAAACCAGAGTAATAGGTGGTTAAAGTTAGTTATACATATCAAATTTTATCACTTTCTCCAAATTTTTTATACATTACTTCAAGAGTAATATATAAAAGTTCCAGGTTTCTGCCCTAAAAATTGTAGAAATTGTAGGCTTTTACCAATTTCATCGGAAATCTGTTTGTTCCAAATTCATATACAGAGTGACCCACTTAAAAGCGGGGCACCTTTATAACTTCTTTTTTTTGTCCGACTTGGACCAAATTTTACCAAAAGATAGAACATGTTAGGATCTACTTATGACCACAAAAACATTCGCGTCTTACAAATGCAAAGCCCCCTGCGTTACCAAAATAAATCGAAAAAATAAAGAAATTGTATTAGGCATTTTTTTATCAGAAAACTTTATTAATGAAAGTTGTTCAGAATCGTCCAAAAACCTAAAGTCCAAAATTTCAACAATATTAAAAAATATTGAAATTTGTTTTTGAAGTCCAAAATTTCGACAAAGTTAAAAAAAAATACAAATTACTTGACAACTACCTGGCAGCTTACGTTTAATTTCAAACCAAATTGTCATAGCACAATTTTCTAAAGAAAAAAAAACAATTAAAATGATATTTTCAGACATTGTTTTAAACAAAATTTCATTAGTCTCTAATATTGCTGAAATTTTGGACTGTGGGTTTTTGGACAATTCTGAACAACTTTAATTAATAAAGTTTTTCTATAAAAAAATGCCTAATATGATTTCTTTAATTTTTCCATTTATTTTGGTACCGCAGGTGACTTTGAATTTGTAAGACGCGAATGTTTTTTTGGTCATAAGTAGATCCTAATTTGTTCTATCTTTTGGTAAAATTTGGTTCAAGTCGAACAAAAAAGAAAGAAGTTATAAAGGTTCCCCGCTTAAATGGTCACTCTGTATATACTATTTCTACATACATTCATTTCTATATTTGATTGAAAATATAATAATCTAATAGTTACATGTTTCTTCTTTCATTTAATTTTGTTGAGCACAATTTCATTAATTAGTTCAAAACTTATATTTATTATACTTATGTGTCCCACGTTCCATTCTCGTGCGTTAAACAAAAAAATGGAGCCTACATTTTTGATCGTGCAGAAAAACTTCATATACATTTTTGATGTGAAATTGCCCTCTTCATCGCCTAGTGCTATTAGTGCCTTGGTATTTTTTTTATTTTTCGAGTTATAGGCCAAAAACCGAATTTCAGCCAATATTTTCAATTTTTTTTAGGGGTCGCCGGCACCTTACAGCTGTAAACTTTTTTGTCGTATTCTACACCAAAAGAAATAATTATCCTGAAAAATTCAGCCATGTATAGTATAATTTTTCTAAGATGCTACTATCGGCAATAAAACGCCAGACGAAGAGAAATGCATATCTCACCTTTTCTCGCTCCTATTCGAGCAGAGAACGTTTGCAGTTTGTAGATACACGTGGTTTCATTTCTTGTCTTGCTCTTGCTCAAGAATTAAATAAGGATAACTTCTAAAAGTTTAAATATAATAAAAAAATTTAGGCAAAACACTTTAAATCCCGACCTGTACTTGCACCAATTTTATATTTACACTTTCAGAAGTTATCCTTATTTAATTCTTGAGCAAGAGCAAGACAAGAAATGAAACCACGTGTATCTACAAACTTAGGGGCGGGGCTGCAATCGTTCTCTGCTCGAATAGGCGCGAGAAAAGGTGAGATATGCATTTCTCTTCGTCTGACGTTTTATTGCCGATAATGTCATCTTAGAAAAATTATACTATAGTATTTAGTGGTTCCTTAAAACTAGTTACGACTGGACAAATTGGTCAAGCAGCGCAGATCACACTATCAGAGTACCGTGCAGCTGCTCAGTTTTTCGTCCGTAGGTGTGAGCTTTGCACTGAAAATGGTGGCAGCAATTTCGAGCAGTTTTGTGAATTTTCAAAACTTCACCGTTTTATAATAAATACCATGAAACAAGACGCATTTCTCTCTATTTTCGTTTTTGCTGTAGCTCAGATGGGGTGCATGTTTGGAAAAAACTTTATAGGTGAAAAAGTCTTATTTTAACCTGAAAAATCGATCCTAAACGTTTGTCGGTTTAACTCTGGGCCACCCTGTATATACAGATTAGGAGATGACATTGAATTACTTCTCATTCATGTTTGTTTTATTTACATATGCTTTAGGTGTTCTCTAATAAATAATTTACAAATTGCAACACTTACGCAAATTTGCTTATTAGTTTTCTAAACTTGTTTTGTTTATTTTTCATTAGATGCTGTTGAAATTAATGATTTTATTCGATTTAATTTAAATATTAACACTTGCCATATATTTGTATACAGGGTCTTCCTCATAAAACTAAAACTTTCTTTGTATTGATTATGTTGCCTCACAATTTTAACCGATTCGGTTAAGTTTGAATAATCCTAATTATAGTTGATTGCTTTACTTTAGATAAAGAAAATGTCAAATCATTAGGTATAAGTATGTCATTATGATGTATTTTTATTATATTTAGATTAATTACACAGCCACACAAAATGTTTGGTCATGTACTAACGAGCAGAAAATAATATTCCGGTGTATTTTGGCGCACTGAATCCAAATTCGTGATCCAATTTGCTTCATGTCATTATTCGTGAATAAAAAAAAAAGAAAAATCGATTAAAATATGGTTTTCGTAAAATCCTTTATTGAGTGAGTGTGTTTTTGACACGTATTTCGATCAGTTCTATTCTAACCTGAGGACATAATTTCGAATGATTACGTCAGAAAAATTTTTAATCGTAAAAAATTCGGAACGCTTGATTAATGTACCAATACAAAGTCGTGACCTGCAACCTAATTATATGTATTTTTGTCATTATTATACTCATCGCAAATACAAAACGAAGAATATATTGCATTCGATCAGCATATCTCTAAAACCGGTGATATCGCTATTTTTTTTATCACCATCTTGGTGATCGAATTCTGAAAAACTTACAAAATGTCCGTCCGGCTGTCTGTCTGTTCGTCCGTCACGTTTCTTGTAAGCACGATAACTTAAGAACGAAAAGTCCGATAGTATTGAAATTTGGACAGTAAGTTAGTGTTAGCTAAAGGAAGAACCCTAAGTCGAGCAATAAATAAAAAAATTTATTAATTATTTATATTTATTAAATTTATATATTTATCTTATACAGGGTGGGCCATTAATAATAGGCCATAGTGCAGGGGTAGATTCCTTGGGCCATAATATGAGGATATAATCAAATATGCTTTAGTAAAATGTTGCTCTGGAAAAAGATACAGGGTCTCAAAATTAAAATAATTTTTTCATTTTTTTTTTTTGCAATAACTGAACAACCTCTTGACTGATCTTCGCCAAATTTGTTAGAGGAACTTTTTTTTATTCTAAGAAACAATATTTTATGTATTAGATCATAGAGGACGCCGCAGGACCTGTGTCTCATGATGAATTTTTTTCATATTTTTTTTGGACGAAACGTTGTGGTATTTCTGACCAGAAAGTCTAATGAGGGCGTCATTTCGACGTATAAAAGGTACATTTGGTAGAACTTGATAACCCCAACCGGTTTCGAGGAAATTTCCGTTAAACATTTAAATCATTTTTTGAAAGGCAGATTCATATTTAATGAAACAAAGTGTATTTATTGAAAAAAGTACAAAACGTAACGGAAAACCAAATCGTAATAACAGCGTAAACTCTTTCTCACTTTCTTGTAAATTAATGGAGTATTTTCATGGTATTGAGATAAATACATAAATCAAAAGATTGTGTAAAATAAAGATCTAATCTAATTAAGAGACCAAAGAATAACATAAAAGTTGACTTAATGACATTAGTATTTATTGTAAAAACTTTCACCCCATACAAAAACCCCATTGCTGCAACTTAGAGTAAATTTTCGATATGGTCTCCACCTATTTCTATTCCCTTTCAAATTTTTTTCATAAAAGATTTTCTTACGTTGATAAATACATTTTCCTGTCCTCTAATAAAATTGGCTGCGTTTTGTATTTTCAGTTCTTCTCTTGAATTGATAGTATTTGCATAGACTAAGAACTTCTTATGTCCCCACACATAATAATCCAAAGGATTATAATCAGGATTCCTTGGTGGCCAAGAAAACTCACCTCGACCGATCCATCTGCGTGGGAAAGTCTCATCAAGATAATTCCTGACTTCAATGGAGAAATGAGGGGGAGCTCCATCTTGCATAAACCGCATTCTGTTCCGTATATTTAGCATGAAAGCAATTAATATATCAGCAAGAATATTTTGAAGAAAAAACAGATAAGATTGTCCATTTAAATTTGGAGGAAGGAGAAATGGTCCCAATAACTGATCGCCGATAATACCACCCCAAACGTTAATCTTAAATTCGTGCTGAAAATGCCTTTCTTTAACGGCATGAGGATTTTCTACTTCCCAGTAATGGGTATTTCTCCAGTTAAAAACGCCTCGGCAAGTAAACATTGCTTCGTCGGTAAATAAAATGTTCTTAACAAAATTTCGATGCCTGTTGCGTTTATTTAGAACAAATTGACAAAATTGTAGCCTTTGTGGAAGATCCCTTCGAAGTAAGTTTTGTACAGAAGTGAAGTGATATGGGTAGAAGCGTTCTTTGCGTAAGACTCTTAGAATAGATTGTTTACTCACCTGTTGCCGCTGATAAACGACTTGAGCTGACTTGAGCATGGTAGAAATATATACAAGGAATGCTGTCAATCATATGCTTTGGAACCAACGGGAACCATGTTGATAATCGGACCAATAGCGTTTCGTGCGGATATTTCAAATAATAGTGTATTCTTCTGTACAAAATGAGATGATTCCACATACCATTTAAAAACAGATGCTTCATTTTGGAAATAAGGTTAAAATTTGACAATATATTATTCCTTTGGAAAATTTGAATGGTTTTGAATAATAATGTAAGATTTTACATACATTTCTACATAAGTACATTGATGTAGCAAATTTTCATTGTAATTTTAGTGTTTTTTTACTACCCGTGTGGTTATGGATATTCAAGACATTCTTTGTAAAAGTTACTTCTTTCATGTAGTATATAGGTACATATTTTATTTTATATGATCTAGATCGGCTACTTTAAAGAGTTTATAGGTTAAATTATCAATAGTAAAAAAATGAACATGTATATAGTTCTAGTCAATATTTATAAAAGGGTTAATGAATACTATTTTAGTTTTTAGTATGATTTTATGATCAATGTCAATATTTTAATATAAAGGATATATTTTTATACAAATTACGAGTTATTTGTTCAATAAAATTAATCTTTTTAGACACAAGTGCTATCGTCATAGTAAATTTTAACCAATATTTACGAAAAATACATACATCGCAGGTGATATAACTTCTAATTGTATTCCAGCAGACAGGAGAAGGTATACAGGGCAGGGCAGTCACACAAGAAATCATATACACTCGTTTTGTTTTATACTTTTATTCTATACCAAAATAAACACACACTATACTTAATAAATAAAATAAGTATTATACTGACACTTTTTACAACACAGAGTATATTATAGAGTATCTTGACAAGAGACGTAAGCATCATCAATTAATCAAATTTTGCAGAATAAAATCTAAATACTCTTTAAGTTTTAGATATTCTACACGACTACTTGTACCCCGGGTTTAGGGGTACAATGTTGAGGGATAATATAATAATAACTTGAAATATGTGTAATATCACAGAATATTGGGATTCTCTAGCAATATGCTGTGATATATCATTCCAATATGGTTCCCGTTGGTTCAATGCGCAGAAAAGTCAAGTTCTGGTAGCTCGGACGAGCATACCTTGTATATATTTGTACCATGGACTTGAGGATTTTCATCCACACGAACTAAAATTTCTAGTTTTTGATCTGGAGTAAATCGTTTCGGTCGTCCTACATCATGTTTATAGCGAAACGAACCCGTTTCTCCCAAACGACGAAACAGATCTTTGAAAATCTTATGGTCTGACTGTATTCTATTTGGATATTGAAATGAGTATCTTCTTACTGCAGCATGTCCGCTAAAATTTTTTTGTATGTAACCACATATCATATCCATTATTTCCCTATTTGAAAAATTATATCGAGGTATTTTAAATAAACAAGTTAAAAGAAATTTTAGCTCGTGGAACACAAGAACAAAATAAAATGATTAAATGACGTACGTGACAGAACTAAAACGTAACCAAACACACAATAAATACACTTTGTTTCATTAAATTTGAATTTGTCTTTCAAAAAAATATTCAAATGTTTAACGGTTGGAATTATCAAGTTCTACCAAGTGTATCTTTTATACGTGCAAATGACGCCCTCATCAGATTTTCTGGTCAGAAGTACCACAACGTTTCGTCAAAAAAAAATAATGTGAAAATAATTCATCATCAGATACAGGTCCTGCGGCGCCCTCTATGATCTAAAGTGATGTAATACATGAATTATTGTTTCTTACAATTAAAAAAGTTTCTCTAGAAAATTTGGCGAAGATCGGTCAAGAGACCGTTGAGTTATTGCAAAAAGACGAAAAAATAATATGAATTTTGACGCCCTGTATCTTTTTCCGCAGCAACATTTTACTAAAGCATATTTGGTTATATTCTCATATTTTGGCCCAAAGAATCTACCCCTGCACTATGGCCTATTATTAATGATCCACCCTGTATAATATTCTTTTATTGTAGAACCGGCAATAGTCGCTAATGTTTATCAACTTAGCAGCAATAAATCTATCACAAATGTGATAAGATTATGAACCAAACTTTGGCGACTTTCATTCATCTCGCCGTTAGACAAGGCCGTTACTCGTTTATTTAACTGCGAAGAGTATCCTCTAGAATGTGCAACAATTATATAAAAAGTGCCATAAATCGGCGCAGAGTATAATGGTTAGCTTGTTATATGTTATATTTGTCCCTTGAATTCGAATGCGTCATCAGAAAAGAACCAACCTCTCGCAGTTAATTTCTAGACAAAAAAATAATAAAATTTCCACAATACATGGAGAACTTATGTCTTCGAATTCAGGGGACAAATGTAAAAAATAATGAAAAATACGTACAATTATGTTTAGGGTGAGGACTTTGTATTGGTATACTAATCACCTATGTCCCGGAGTATGGTTTCAAAAAAACTCAAATTGATTAAAATATACCAATTAAGTATTGTTAATTTTATGTAATACAAATAGAAGAACTCTTTCTTCATGCGGATTTCCGAGTGAATTTGCAATTTTATTGAATTTTCTTTAATATGGTATGTTAAAGTTTGTAGTAGTAATCTACTACAAGTATTTTAAATCTAAATACTGAGGTCATTCAAATGAATATACCACATTCGAAAGAATCTCCTCAGAATTTATATCTACGTATACTCCAAAGCAAAATTGATCACCAGTACGAGCAAGTATACACAATAACCTCAAGGTTGCAGACTGGAAGAGCAATGGTACTTAGTGAACAAATGGCGCCTGCCTAATAAATAGCAAGATAAGAATTAATTTCGCTATATATCTTTTGGTTAAGACAAAACGGTTCAGGGCTGAAAAATAGCGCTCTAACTGTTTCTTTCACCGGGCAATAATCTATTTCATTTCCTTTTATTCCTTTGTGTCCGGGTATTCATACGAAGGTAACGTTGATGTTTTTTATATCTCCAAATCCTCTTACGAAGTAGCTAAAGTATGCATATGAGCATCCATTAATAAATAAGTACAAAGTAAATCTGTGGAATGGAGGGATAGTTCCTCGCTACAGAAACAATGCAGAGGGTTCATTAAAGAACGATTGGCCAAACGACCTCGCACAAAGTACACAGTAGAGGTTCTAGGTGCAGTAGTTTGAGCCAAAACCAGCTGAAATGTATTCGTTGGATCATTCTGAACAAGAGTTCTTATGTGCAATAGGTACAAAAAGTCCATAGATTTTAAAATGCGGACACTTCAAGGTCAAATAATTATTATTCATATACTTGAAAATTTTTAACTTTCCAAGTGCGATAGTAACTCTGTTGAGATTTCAGAGGAATTGACCAGAACAAAGGTTGTAGAAATATGTGTAAGCTGCCTTGTGTTGACCTTGACTTTGTCCTCTAGCAATATTTTCAAATGTCGTTCACTAGATCGTAAACTTTTCTTTTTTTGCAATAAAACCCATATTTTGCACCTTGGAATCAGAAAAAACTTATAATTTCACTTTATGATATGAATCTTTCAAGAAAAAGTTATATAGAAGGGGATCATATTTACCCATGAAGGTCATCTTAAAGTCAGAAAAGTTATTGTTACAGAATAGCTTGGAAATTCTGATTTAATAAGAACTTACCCAGATAAAAGTTGTAGGATGTCAAATAAACTAACTTCTGGTGACCTCGACGTTGAAACCGGTGTGTTTGTGGTAATGATTTTTCACGTAAAGGGATGATTCTGTTAGCGCCGGTGCAAGATGAATACTTCTTAGAACTGGCTTTTACCAGACGAGATGGAGCTAGAATACCTGAAGCTCCTATAATTCCTGATCGAATATCAGGTCTGCATGTCTGAATTGCAATACTGGGATCCTCAGGGAAATAGATATGTTAATTGATTGATTGATTGATTTACCAGCGTATGGTGGGCATTGCTGCCAATTCCGGGCATCCATGGAGGTTCGTTCCAACACGCAGCCTGATCGTCCGTCGAATACGCCCAACGGGCGGCGAAGCCGCGTACCGGAACCAAATCTCGAATGTTTTATATACCGCCGGACCAGCTGCTTACGCCGGGTTGGACATTGGACATGCTTGTTGTCAGCAGCTAGAGCCGCATGACGCATGGGGTGGGAATTAGGATGGGAAGTATAGGTGTTTGAGAGATGCTTCTTTTAAGTTTCCATGTTTCTATTAAGTTTCCATTTTTCATCATCGGCTGGGGTGTGGAGCAGTTGTTTGCGAGATGCATCTTTTCAGTTTCCATGCTTCTTTTAAGTTTCCATCTATCGTCATCTCCTTATTTTTCTTTTTCTAAGTTTTCTGCTTCTTGTGTCTCTGAATCTAGCAGCTTTTATTTTTTATTTTATTTTTGTATTTTTTTCCCTTTTTTCCCTTTTTTATTTTATTTATTAACCGCTCCACAAGTAAATATCCATCTACGGTGGAGTTGCTGGGGAAGGCCCTATCTCGCGGTAACATTATTATTATTATCACCATTATTATTATTTTTTGCGCGTTATGAGCAAAAAGGTAAGAAGGGATAGTTTGCTCACCCTGTATGTCGTTTCCTTGAAACAATCGGTTTAAATTTTGGGCAGTTTTTCCATTTCACCACCTATATATTATGTTTAATATCTTTTCAATTGCCGCTTCTTTGAGACAATCGGTTTCAATTTCCGTCTTCCAAATTAATAATAAAATATTATGTTCTGAATCAATAAATCGAGCTGATAAAAATTAAGATGGTAAAGATCAGATAGAAAGATGGAATAGAATAATATCAATTAAAGATAAAAATAAATAAATTTATAGCTTATCTGTCTTTCTGCAGCGTCTTGTGATTGCTGTTTTATTTTATTTCCTTTTCTTTTCTTTCTTGGGTTGAGTTAATATTGTCCCATTTAAAAACTTTCCACTGCATACAATAACTTAAGGTCACACACAGAAATATTGCTTTGTAAACATATGTGCCTCATCTTGACACTGACTATGCTATTATTTATTGCCCATGAACCACTTGGGTCGTCTAGGGTGTACGTAGGTAGGGACACTGCACTTCACTTGAGCTTGTTTGCTTTATTTGATTTAATATTAGTAGTAAATCTGGTAATTATTAATTCCATATAAACTCTGTTTTTCTATTGAGGCGCTTCATTTCAAGCAGAATTTCTTAATCTACTGGTGGCTGAAATTTTTTCGAGTTTAACGGGATTTCTACCACTTTTTTTACCGCTTTTTAGAGAGCATCTTAAAAAACACGTCTATTCACGACAACACTTAACGACACTCCCTCAGGGAAATATGTTACTACAAAATCTAGATTGTTTAAGGCTTAATAATATTTCTCAATACTATCATCCTCATTGTCTTGTGTATCGTGGGCGCAATAATGTACATAGAATAACTTTAGAGTGTAGAGTTGATATTTTTGTCAATAGAAATATTTATGTTCGAGCACATTATGTATGTAGTAGTCGTCATTTTAATACAAGAGGACTACTTTCAGAGAATCTTGTCCGAGAATTAAGGTACGTTAGCAAAAAAAAACAAGAAAAATACAAACAAACGAACAAAGAAAAAAAAATGAAAAAGGAGTCAAACGTCCGTCACGTCCGCGGCGTTGACTCTGGGTAACACTAAAAGCCACTTTACATCAATGCAATATTGCAGGTGCCATGCAAATTTTTATTGCGAGCTATTTCGATCAGCTGATGGCAATATTTTTCATTGCGTGTTCTAATTTGATTGCATTGCAGATGCAATACCGGGTGTAACAGGATCATGGTACAGGGTGTCCGGAAACAAAGTAGAAAACAATTAACTGAAGATTCCTTAGCCCAAATTAATGGGAGTTCTTCATATAACATTTTTCAAAATACCCCTTCGTTGTCAAGTTACAGCCCCTTTAAAGGGGTAATTTAAAAACTGTTATGATTTTTTTACTCAAAAAATAAAATTTCAACAAACACAATATTTGGCGTATCTACTACATTTATTAAAAGGCATCTTGTGAATTTATTTCGCCCCCTTAAGTGTCTCATCAAGGGGTAGAATGGGCAACCCCTAATATATTTTTAAAAATATTTTAAAATCTATTCATTTTACATTTCAGAATAAAATATTTTTTGAATCCCTTGTTCATTCTAAAACTTTTTTATCTCTTTAAAAAATGCCGTAGTACCAACCGTTTTCGTGATAAAAAATAAAATTTATGTTAATGCAATGGAGTTCATTTCAATCATTACTGAACGATAATGTTTTAAAACTTTTAGTAGGCTGCTAGTAGGCTATAATCGAATAATCTAAATATTCATTAACAAATTCTATGTAATAATAAACGTACATATTTTTTAATCAAATTGACAAATACTATATTTATTAATGGAATAATTTATGAAATACAAACAATAATATTAAAAAAAGTGAAACAATTTTGACAAACAAGAACATATTTTTCCAAACTTAAATTAACTGCTCAAAATGGCGCCCTTCAGTACGAACACATGTTTGTAACCTTCGTCTCAAATTGCCGTACAAGCTCCGTAGAATTAGTGGGGAGTTACGAATTTCGTCAGCAGTATTAAAAATGGTTTCCCTCAAAACGTCTTCATTTGGAAGTGGTGTAGAGTAAACGACATTTTTCATATGCCCCCAGAAGTAAAAATCTAATGGATTCAAATCCGGGGATCGGGGGGGCCATTTAATTGTAGCTTCTTGTCCTCTTCCAATCCAACGATTTCTAAAATATTGCGAAAGCCATTCCCGAACTTGTACGGAATAATGGGGACCCGCTCCGTCTTGCATATACCACATATCTTGGCGTAATTCAATGGGTAAGTCATCGAAAAGCGGAAACAAGTCATTCTGTAAAAAATGCAAGTACGATATCCCATTTAATCTGTGAGGTAACACAACTGGTCCAATTAAATAATCGCCTATAATTCCAGCCCAAATATTAATAGAGAAGTTGTACTGACATCGTTTAGCTACCACAGCGTGCGGATTTTCATCGTTCCATAGGTGCTGATTACGAAAATTTATAATCCCATGACGAGTAAAACAACACTCGTCAGTGAACAATACTTTTTTTGTGAATTCTAATGGTTTCCTTAAAATAGTTGTACAAAAAGCCTTCCTTACTGGAAAATCACGCGGGAGCAATTCCTGAACCCTTTGCAGATGGTAAGGGTGCAGTCCTTGCCGCTTCAAAATCTTCCATATTTTCCATCTACTTACTTTAAAATGAAGAGCAGCCCGTCTAATACTCATTTCAGGATTCTCTCCAAAATATTCTAATATCTGTTCTTCTAAGACAGGTGCCACTTCTACTTCACGACCAGTATCTCGATTCCTTTTTTCAAAAGAACCCCTTTCTCTGAGCCGTATGTGGATATTGGTAAAAGTCGCCACATTAGGTGTAACACGGTTAGGAAACCTCAGGTTGTATTTTCTTTGGGCTGCTAGAGAGTTTCCTTTGCATTCACCATAAATGAAATGCATATCAGCATATTCTTCACTACTATAAATATGTCTAGGCATTTTAAAAGCTTACGACATAGAAAAAATAATGGTTTTAAGTAAGAAATAAACTATGTAATTATTTCCAATAATTGACATGAGCCTACTAGATGTGGTAGACCAATTCCAATAAATACTTAAATGTTAATACTACTGTCAAATTGAAACTTGAAGGCAGCCTACTAAAAGTTTTAAAACATTATCGTTCAGTAATGATTGAAATGAACTCCATTGCATGAACATAAATTTTATTTTTTATCACGAAAGCGGTTGGTACTACAGCATTTTTTAAAGAGATAAAAAAGTTTTAGAATGAACAAGGGATTCAAAAAATATTTTATTCTGAAATGTAAAATGAATAGATTTTAAAATATTTTTAAAAATATATTAGGGGTTGCCCATTCTACCCCTTGGTGAGACACTCAAGGGGGTGAAAAAAATTCACAAGATGCCTTTTAATAAATGTAGTAGATACGCCAAATATTGTGTTTGTTGAAATTTTTGAGTAAAAAAATCATAACAGTTTTTAAATTACCCCTTTAAAGGGGCTGTAACTTGACAACGAAGGGGTATTTTGAAAAATGTTATATGAAGAACTCCCATTAATTTGGGCTAAGGAATCTTCAGTTAATTTTTTTCTACTTTGTTTCCGGACACCCTGTATACCTCCCTTTTATCATTTAGTTTTGAAGATAATTGATTGAAATTTAGGATATACTACATACATAATAAGCGGCACTTTTTGACATACAATTCGTTATTTTCACTTCTGGTTTCGCCGGAAGTGGCACTAACTTTCGATTTTTAAATGGAACACCCTATATATTATTGCATTTTTGAATTTGCATAATTTTCTGAATCCAACGATGCCAAATAAGTGACATTTCAAACATCAATTTTATTCTAATTACCTTGTTCACATAAGGTGGTTTTGTAATACAAAAAATTAACACAAAACATTATAATAGTTATTCAAAATACTGTTCATTAACGTCAATGCACTTCTAAACTCGCATAGCTGTTTCTCGACGAACGTTTGCCAAGTGTTGGACCGTTATGCTATTAATTGCTCGTCTTACTCGCAGCCAGATCTTCACGGGTTGTAACGGCGGTTGCATAGACAATATTTTTTAAATGACCCCAAACAAAGAAATAAAGGGGCGTTAAATCAGGTGACCTTGGAGGCCACCTCACAGAACCATTCGTCGAAATTACGTTTTCTCCGAATTTCCGTTGAAGGTAATCAATTACTATTCTTGAATTATGGGGAGGAGCGCCATCTTGTTGGAAATACATTCCCTGTCCTAAATCTAAAGGTAACTCATCTAAAATGTCCTCAATCTCATGTTGCAGGAATTTCAAGTATCTGGCACCGGTCAGAGGTCCTTCAAATATTATTGGACCAATGATTCTACTACCGATTATTCCAAGCCAAGTATTGAAACCGAATCGCAATTGAAAGTTACCCTCTCGTAATAAATTATGATTTTCTTGTGATCAATATTTTGTATTTTGTCGGTTAAATAATCCCAAATTTGTAAACCTTGACTCGTCCGAAAATAAAATCAGTCCCAAAAAATCATTGTTTGGCTGCACGTTATTATACAAAATCCAATTTCAGTATTCCATCCTACGTTCGTAATCACTTTCGTACAAATGTTGGTGCAATTGGTATTTAAAAGATTGTGGTATTTGTGCAAAAGTCGGCTTACTGTTTGGTGACTGATGTTCGATTCAAACCCAACTCGCCTTAGAAACAGTCTTATCAACTTCTATTCGAGCCAAAACATTAATTTTCGTTCCTTCGTCAATAATGAAATTTTCTTCGGGATCATTGTTGGGCTCTCTTCGAAATTTGTTTTCGACACGTTTAAAATAATTTTTCGCTGGACATTGTCGATCAGGATATCGTCGGCCATAAAGGTCCATAGCTGCAATTGCATTTTTTTACTTTCAACATAAATAATTAACATGTCTACTTTTTCTCTTGTATAAATTTGCGGCATTTTGAACACAATTAACAAGAATTTCAAACAATTTTTAACGACACAATAAAAACACCATTAAACCACCAAATGTTTGACAAGCTAAATATTTCATTGTTTTCAAAGCCATCTTAGTTACTTAACATTTAATTAGAACAAAATTGTATTTTCTAATTTTCATTTAGGTGTAATTTTGTTTGTATTTATAGCACATTTTAATACGACATATGAATAAATTCCTTATTAATAGTACTATTAAATGGTACCACGATACCGATATGGTTCTATTTGAAAAAATTGAGTTTTGCCCCATTTAGTGTTTTTAATGGGATTTTGATTTTTGTAGCATTACGCGGGTCATTTAGAATAAATCGGAACCGTCATGGCACACTTAAATGTATGTCAAAAAGTGCCGCTTATTATGTATGTAGTATGTCCTAAATTTCAATCAATTATTTTCAAAACTAAAGGAGAAAAGGGAGTAGGTAGAGCCCCCGGTTTTGGCCATCACCCCAGTTTTGGCCATTTTTAAATTTAAACGCAAATATTAAGTTTGCTACTTGGAATTAAATAACGAATTTCATTCCCGCCAAATTTTAAATGTATATAGCTCCAGTGTTACCAACCCTCCACTGACTGTTTCTTAAATGGTGATCGCATCTGTTGTGTAAAAGTGCATTGATCAGTTTATTGATGGGTTCTTAAGGAAACTATTAAGAAACATAGGTAAGTACAAGTTTCAGCTATAATTTACAACATAACAATAATACATGCTGTTTGTAACTCTATTTTTTCTTAAACAATCTTGGACTTATATCTAAACATTATTTAGAGGTTAAGTAAATGTTTTTACCGCCAAATACAGTGGCCACAACTGAGTCCTCAAATTCATGAAAATCTAGTTCTGGCAACATGCGTGGTCAAAACTGAATTCGAACAATTTATTAGTGGCCACATATAGATATATTCATTAACCAAATGTCTATTTTGGCTAACTTTTGTACACATTTTTTTTTCAATTTTCAGATATAAAATGGGCAAAATTTAAAAAAAAATCAAAGATAACAAACAGCAAAAAAACTTTATTCAAATATAAACCAGAGGATGTAACGAACTCCCTTAATGCAATTAAAAATGGAATGCCTGTAGCAAGAGCATCCAAATTATTTGGGGTTCCTCGATCAACTTTGAGGCATAAAATTGCTGGTGAAGCTCCTGAAACTTCTGGAAAAGTAGGACCTGATGCGGTACTTGGTAAAGATATAGAAAATGATTTATGTACATGGATAACAACTTGCGCTAGAATGGGATTTCCAGTGGATAAAGACAGTTTAAGTTACTCAGTGAAAAAAAATATTCTAGATAAGCAACTCACAACACCATTCAAGAACAATACACCTGGCAAAACTTGGTTCAAGTCATTCATGGCACGACATCCTAAGATTTCATTAAAGCAAGCTGAGTACTTGGGCAAAGCAAGGGCAATTGTGACAAAGGAAAAAATCAGGTAATGGTTTACTGAAACTTCTAACCTGCTTGGTGAAGATACTGAAGTTTTACAGCATCCATCTCGTATCTGGAATATGGACGAAACATCTTTTTTTCTGAATTCAAAGGGTGGTTTGATTTTGGCAGAGAAAGGAACCCACGTATATGGAACATCCTCAAATTCTGACAAAGAAAATATCACAACTCTCGTGACAGTAAATGCTTTAGGGAATTTAGCACCACCCCTTACCATATACAAATTTGATCGTCTACCTGCATCTTACATAAAAAAGGCACCACCTGGTTGGAGCCTTGGAAAATCAGAAAATGGATGGATGACTGCTAAAACATTCTACGAGTATTTTCCTAATGTGTTGTATCCATTCTTAGTCAAACAGCAGTATAAATTTCCAGTAATAATATTCTTAGATGGACATTCATCACACTTAAGTCTACAATTGAGCCAGTTCTGCAGAGAGAAAAAAATTATTGTTGTGTGCCTTTTACCAAATACAACGCATATTCTCCAACCATTAGATGTAGCTGTATTTTTTCCACTAAAATGTCAATGGCGCAAAGCTGTCAAAAAATGGAGGTATGATCATGAAGGTCACGACATTAATAAGCAGGAAGTGCCACAGCTACTGAACCAAATTTTAAAGGAACATTCATTCACTGATTCTATTATTAAAGGATTTAAAAAATGCGGCTTATACCCATTTGAACACAATAATGTAGATTATTCAAAATGCCTTTTGCCTTTAAAGGAAAACAAAGATAAAACTAACAGTGAAACTGGTAGATCAGATTTGGCCAACGTCCCTTTAGATTACCTTCAATACTTAGAATCAAAAATTGATGAAAATGTACTAAGTCAATTTAAAAACCATTTCACTGAAAAAACGAATCCTAGTGAAGAGCTGCGGGCCTTGTATCAGGTATGGTTAAAATATAAAAGAGACTGTATTGGTAATTATGATAGCAATATTAACGAAAATGATTTCATCGCTGACAATACAATAGAGTTCCCATTCCCTGAATTTGACTTTGAGACTACAAGTTTTTCAAAAATCATTGATGAAAATAATATTACAAACAATAAGAACAACTACTATGATACTTTAGGTGACATAATTATAAAAAGCTAATGAATTATCCAAAAATACTTGTATTAGCAATAAACATGATGATATTCCCATAGAGGAGCTGGTAGTAGATATAATAGATTTAAAAGAAATAATTACTGATACAGCAAAGATACTACGAACTGAAGAGGAAAAGATAAGAGATGAAAGTAAATTTGAGACTGAGAACGGACAATCTCAATCTGTAAAATATGCAGAGTTTAAGACAAGTGGAGTTACTGCAGAAAATACAGTAGAGTATGAAGTAAAAGCAGCAACAGAGGAATCTACAGCCTCGCCAAATAATATTCTACTAAAAGTGGGGACTCACTCTAATTGTTGTGAAAAACTGGTAAGCAAGAAGTTAACTGACGAAGCTGAAAAAAATGTCACAGAATATAAAATTCCTATTAATATGCATAAAGTAAATATAATTAGTGACATACAATTAAATCCAATTTCAGAATTTATTGCACCACAATTAGAAGTAAATCCGAGTACAAGTTTTGAACCACAGAACAACTTAAACCTGAATAATAGAGAAGAAGAAAGAGAAAAAAACACTCATCAGGAAGTAACAGTAAGTAAAAAATTAGAGAGAAACATTTTAGGCGATATTTTAGTTTTCCCCAAACAGTCTAATATAATAAAGAAAAAAAAATGCAAAATTATTCTACCAAGTGTGTTAACATCTGATCAGTGAGTAGAAATAACAGAGAAAAATAAAGAGAGAAACAAGAAGAATTAATGAAAAAAGAAGAAAGAAAAAGAAAGCGAGAAGAGAACAAAAAGATTAATGCAGAAAAGAAGTCAATGAAAGCAAAGAGTATGAAAGAAAATGAGACAGAGAATAATGAAGATTTGGAAGATATTGGCGATGAGTTCAAATCACAAAAGATTTCAGAAAAAAAATTAATTTCAGATGTTTTTGTAGCTGTAGAATATGAAGATAATTTCTATCCGGGCAAAATAATAAAAAAAGTGAAAAAAGGAGAGTTTTTGGTGTCGACTATGACACGAAGTGGTTTGCAAGACTGGAAATGGCCAGATGAAAAGGATGAGGTCATATATGCTTTTGAAAAAATAAAGGAAATTATTAAACCACCATTGAAAAAAAACGCGCGTGGAGCTTACATGGTTCCAGAAATGAAAAAATATGACGAGTTTAAGTTATTTTAATTTATTAGGTGTCTATTACCGAACTTACCTACATTTTTGTATTTTGTTTGTTACCTATTATAATTATATTTTTATGTTTTTAGTAAAATAAAGTTATCTTGAGTTCTAGTGAGTTTGTTATTTATTAAGTAGAAATAGGTAGGTAGGAAGGTGTACTTGTTTTTTATTATCGTCTCATTTTTTAAGTGGCCAAAACCAGATAATATATTGGCCACTAATACTGTTCAAGTGGCCAGAACTAGTGAAATTGTTATAAAATATTTAAAATAATTGTGTGGAAACGGCCTCTCTTTCTGTCTTTTTTTAACTTATGCTACAATAAAGCAAATATGTAAACGAACAAAGATAACCCATCACCAGTGAATAAAAATTGAATTAGATAATTTTTACACATGCACAAACTTGACAAATCTCTTAAGGTGGCCAAAACCGGGGGCTCTACCTTATACCATGATCCTGTTACACCCGGTATAGTTACTTTAGTTGGGTTGCCAACCAAGCATTAAAGGAACTGAAGCAACAAACATAACTTATTCTGTAATTCTTTTGGGAAATCAATATTATTACTTGATTCTCTCCCCCGGTTCATAGTGATTCACTGATTGTAAAGTAAATAAATAACCAATAAATATAATCATAAAAGTTTTATCTCTCGTCTGGTTGGTAGTTAGTTTATTTGACTTCCTACAACTTTTATCTGGGTAGGTTCTTACTAAAGCAGAATGTCTAAGCTATTCTGTAACAATAACTTTTCTGACCTTCAGATGACCTTCGTAGGTAAATATGTATAACTTTTTCTTGAAAAATTCATCTTAAAATTAGATGAGTTTTTTCTGAATCCAAGGTGCAAAATATGGGTTTTATTGGGAAAAAAGTTTACGGCCAAACGACTTTGCAAATACTCCTAGAGGTTAAAGTCAAGGTCATCATAAGGTAGCTTACAACTTTTGTTCTGGTTAGTTCCTCTGAAATCTCAACACTGAGTTACGATAGCACTTGGACATCAAGTGTCCGTAACTTTAAATCTATGGACTTTTTGAACCTACTGCACATAAAAAATCTTGTTCGGAATGGTCTAATGAATATATTTCAGCTGATTTTAGCTCAAACGACTGTATAACTTTTACCGTGTTTGTGTGGGGTCCTTTCCAGAAGATGTACTTAAAAAAACCTTTGAGTAAAGTTTTAAAAAAAGCGTATTTGTGAGAAAAAGCATTTGAGAGCACACCTATATTGAACCTACTTTGCTTTATCATACAGCATAGCGTAGTTGATTTGGCCACCCTGAATTACCTTGTATATGTTTATATTTACGAAACCATCTTATAAGGCGCAAACATAATATTAGTGGTAATCTACATAAGCGTCACGTGAGCGGAAATTGTTTGAAAACGGCGCTTATTTGTATGACAAGGGAATTGTGATGAGATGTACTTCCTTCTAGTAGCAAAAGGGACAAATATTGACAAGGAGCAATGAACAAATTACTTAAACGTTTCGTTGTTGTTATTTAACCGAACAAAAAGATGATGAGGCATTGTTGTGAACACTAGCAGAGGAAGTAGTGAAGTAGTCGTCTAGTAAGTAAATAAATAAATTAATTGTTTTTTCCTTAGTTGTGCACTAGGCAACTTTATTCTACTACAAAAATGAGTTTTTAAGCCTAACAAAAGATCCGTGTTTTCTTATTTTAGTATACATTGTCAGTGGGGCGGCGGGTCTAGGGAAAACCAACTACTCCCTCTAAGAGAGGGAAGATCAGTAGAGGGTCTCGTGAAATTAGGATTTAAATTTGAACTGACTTGGGTAAGAGTGGTCAGAATTAAAATTAATTATGGTTACACTATAAATAAATTATAATTATATTTTCTAAAGTTTGCTCATATATGAGCTAGTGTGACCAAATGTGTATCAGTTTTGTCTAGATCTGATCATAGTTGCATATTTATTTGCGTTATTGTGAAAATAATTTGATTATATTTTTCCCGTTTCCCCTTATTTCTAATTCGTTATTTCTTGAGGGACACAAGTAATTTCAGTAATTTACCAATTCTCAATTCTCTATTAAAGAATAATGGTTTAGTTACTACAAGAAAAATTCATCTTTGCCTTTCGTGGAAAAGATGAGGCTAACCTATTAAATCCAAAATCGGCCTCTGGATCCATCCCGGTATAAAGTATTTTAGGGAAACTAACTACATCCTCTATAATAATCACATACAGATCCGTCTATCGTAGGGCGAATATTGTGAACGCCTAATATGAAAAAATAATTGTACCAATTGACGCTTGTTAGTTATAGACATCACTATTATTATTATTATTATGCGCCTATTGTAGTCCATGTGGGAGATGTACCGATGCCCTGGGCGGCAGCACAGCATAGTCTTTTACTATGTTACAATGCATATAAACAAGCTGATGGTTATTCGCCTCGCATCGGAAATCGTCGTATCTCGAATCGACCTTCTAGTGGACGAAAATAAACTGGACATATATCATATAATTATTTAGATTTAGAAGAAGTTGATCAAAATCAAATTCAAAAAAATCGGTAAAGGTATTTACACAGAACTTCCCTCTTTATTTGTGCATGGCGGTCACTTTAAAAAATTAATAATTACGAAATGACATTGAAAATAATAATCGGAATATAGTTATCACTATTATTACAAAGAGAACCTGATAAGTTTTGGTCAAAAGAATATACAGAGTGCTCATCCAACAGCATAAATTCAATACTAAATAACAGGTGCCAAATATGGAAGGCTTGCGCAAATACCTTTACAAATGTTCACCATGGTTCAATTATTTCTAGGGATGACCACCCTGTATGTTTTTCAATAAAAGTATAAACAGGTGCTTATGCTAAATATTATTGCCATCTGTTACATTTCCAATTCCACATTAACGAGGCGGAGTGGAAGTATAGTGGTGGTTAAAAAATTTCACATTTTTGAAATTTTTCAAAAATGTCGGTAGAAAAGTTTTCAAAATTTTGTTCTTCTGAAACAGGTTTAGAATGTCATGGAACACGAAAATTTTAAATTTGAGCAAAAAAAAAATTTTGATTTATTCTAGACTTAAAATTTTTTTCCAGTGGTAAAAACCCTGTATATTTCCGAGTGAAAGTTTTACCATTTCTTCGCTGTTAGTAGGGTCAACTACCTACCAAATTTCACTGCTCTCCGTCAAGTAGTTTTTTTTTAGTAAATGCATCAACAAACAGACAGACAGACAGACTGACGGAATTGAAAAACCTATATTTTCGAAATCTACGTGATCTGAAACGTCAGAATCCGAAAAAATCTCGGAGCTTGATTTTTTCTCGAATACAATACTTCCATTCGGTATGCGAGGGAAGTAAAAATTGAACCGTCTTTAAAGAAATGGTCACTAAAAATGAAATAATATATCACCATCACGAGTCGTTCAGTTAATTGAACCTTATTGCTTAATATCAATTTAGAGGTCGGGTAAAAATTAGTTCGATGTGTTCATATTTTACACCCCGACCAACAGTGGTCCAAAATTTTGAAAAAGTGGCCATGATTCTATAACTTTGGCAATGGACTAGCGGCATGCAGATATATGTTAAGAAATATGTAAGTAAAAAAAAGTATCGCAAAAAATTATGTGTTAGAGGGGAGGCAAAAAATTGTACCTAAAAATTCGGAAATTTTGCAGTTGAACTGATAATATATGGCTTCTTTGGAAAGATATTGACAAAATGTAATCTTCCCGAAGTGGGTGTCCTAGAGAGGGAGTGAAAATATTGCAGACGATGTTTCTTTAAAAAATAAGTAGGATTGTTGAGGTGTGATGTTCTAGAGAATTAAAGAAATATGTTAGACGAAAATCAGTCAAGTGCTGATATGATGTAATCATTTATTGTAAAATATTTGAACAATAAAAAAAGTAAATGGTACTTAGTTACAAATAAAAACAAATAACACTGGATTGAATGACATTCTTCGCTGGGTACTTCTTTTGCTTGTTTTTTCCTTCCGTATACGAAATAAATTAATTCGCTAGGGCTCTAGGTTGGGACGACAACGGAAAGAAATAACGTGATTAATCTCCGACATGCAACGCATCTGTTTAGAAAAGCTAGAGCTCTAGGTGGCAGATGGTGGCACGCTAGAATTTTCAGATCACGTTATATCGACATCAAGCAATACCGTAAAAAAAATCTAGACTTAGGTAAGCCTAAATAAAATTGTAGCTCAACATAGCGCTATAGATGATACACATTTCTAAGAATTTCAAAATTTAGTAACTGGCCATTTCTTGAAAGTTCTGGCCCACTGTGTTACCTCAAAATCGATGTTAGGTAGTAAGGTTATTTGGTGGTTAGTCAGTTAACCGAACGCAGGAGAAATTCTATTTGGCCATTTTGGTTACCCAATTTCATGTAAATCTACAAATGTTTTGCAATTAGGTCAGCTGTATGGATTCGCCATTTTAAATCTTTAAATTTTGACATCAGATACTCTATAAGGCTTGTTTAACTCCAACCGGCGACTCCGCCATAACTTCGCATATTCTCGAGTAGAAAGTACTTCTCTCCGATTTGTCTTTTTATACTAGCCATAGCTTGATTGATTGGTTGATTTGCCAGCGTAAGGTAGGCATTGCTGCCACTTCCGAACATCCAATCTGTTTTTATATACCGCCGGACCGGCTGCATAAGCTGGATTGGATATGAAACATGCTTGTCGCCAGCAGCGAGAGCTACATGACCCATGGGATGTGAATATAGGATGGGAAGTGTAAGTGTTTGTGATATGCTTCTTTTAAGTTTCCCTGCTTCTTTTAAGTTTCCATTTATCATCATCGGATGGGAAGTGTAGGCGTTAGTGAGATACTTTTCTTAAGTTTCCATCTATCATCATCTCCTTATTTATTCTATATTAAAATGTAGCAGTGTGCACTTCTTCCAGCCCGCTTCCCGCTTTTATTTATTAGCCGCTCCACAGGTAAATAGCCATTTACAGTGGAAGTGCAAGGAAGAGCCCCGAAAAAACAGTTGAGATACCCTGTATACCGATCTGCCAATGTAAAGCAAAATAAAAAGTAAAATCTACGAGAACTTTAAAAAAGATTTAAGTGAACATTTGGGCCACTCTGTATATCAAGCAGACCCCCAACTCCTTTAACCTCAGAGACATATTTATATTCGTAAATAAGCTCAATGTATGGACGATGTGACAGGGATTAATAAACCAATAAAATAGAACTTATCTTTTCGCCCGTGGCACTCGTTGCTTCATAGAACTAGCCCGTTGCCTTTCACTGGAAAGATAACTTTATGGTGCACAGCTTATATTGCCAGATGTTTGTGTCCCTTTTTCAAGTTGCTTATATACGCTTTCAGATGACGCCACAATCAACCGATATATCTTAATCAAATATCAACTACAGGAAATAGCCAGACTCCTGTTAATTTGTATCAAACAATGTAGAATTGTTCACGCTTCAATTCAACACAATTTCTCACAGTTTTAACCGAGTTTATTCGAGATTTCGTAGGAGCTGCGCCCGCGTGACTACCTTTGGCGTCATCCGAAACCGAACCTTGATCTTTTTATACTAGCCATAGCTTGATGAACAAATATGGGACCATCGCCAAGTCATACTGTACAGTTTGCAAAAGGTTTTGTAAGAATTGCTTAAGCCATCCCAGAGAAATTAATAAAAATTAACATACATACGGGTCGAAACTTCCTCATCGTTAAAAAAATTCCTCGTCGTGAATTTTTTGCTCAAGAAAATGAGATAAGTATAATTTAAATTTACCAATTTGTAAATAGTCCAGTCGGTAAAGTAAAAAATACACCAGGAGCTCGCAAAAGATATTATCCGAGATTTTCCTTCCGTAACTGTTAGTGCGAGGATTAAACATCACAATACATACACATACATACACAACTACAAAAATCAGTTCTGTGGTTGGATAACTCGTTAACCGTTGAAGATATAAAAAAATTGCTCGTTATGAAAGAGAAAGTTTGACTAATTGCCTAAAAAAAAGTTTTCTTGTAAGGTTCTTGTATGTGTCATGGTCTTTGAGAAAATTGATATTGACAAAAATTGCAAAATTTGTATGTTTAATGCGCGCGTATCTTCGTTTATTTGAAATTTTTTGCGCGCGGCCTATAGAAAAAATTGAATTGCTCGAAAACCAAACAAGCTAGGAAGAAAAATGAAAATGGGTTTTAAAGGGGATATAAAATACTCTCTTGTGTTGTCATTTCTGAGGGCTATTGATACTTATTAGTATATAAAAATAACAATATAATATAGTTATCTCTTGATTTTTGTGCATCTAACTAGTCACAGGCCCATAAAAAATAACTGACTATGATATAAGTTATAAATGCATTATCTTTTAGTTCATAGTACTTCAATGCAGAAAAAGTTGGGAATAAAAATATTCACATTTACAAATTTAGCAGCATATTAAAGTTAGCCAAAAAAAATTCAAAAAAGGCTACATATTCAATTTTTTTATGATATTTTTTTAATACAATTTTTTACCTATTAAATGATTAGAAACAATAGTTATATGATATATAAACTGAAAAAAAAATGTTTTGAGCTAAACTTGGGTAAAAATGTTCGGGTCTTTTTTCTATGTTTAGGAAACAATAAAAAATTGGCCAAAATTTGGCTAACTTTTCAACATGCTGGTAACTTTGTAAATGTGAATATTTTTATTCCTAACTTTTCTGCATTGAAGTATTACCCTGAACTAAAAGATAATGCATTTATAACTTATATTAGTCAGTTATTTTTTATCAGCCTGTGAATAGTTAAAAGTGCAAAAAATCAAGAGGTAACTATATTATATTGTTATTTTTATATACTAATAGATATCAATAGCCATCAAAAATGGAAACACAAAAGAGTATTTTTTATCCCCTTCAAAACCCATTTTGATTTTTCTTCGTTGCATGTTTGGTTTTTGAGCAATTCAATTTTTTCTATAGGCCGTGCGCAAAAAAATTCAAATAAACGAAAAATCGTGCGTATCAAAAATACAAATTTTGCAATTTTTTTCAATATCTATTTTCTCGAAAATCATGGCATATACAAGAAAATTACAAAAGGACTTTTTTTAGGCAATTAGTCATGCTCCTTTTTTTATAATGAGCAATTCTTTTATATCTTCAACGGTTAACGAGTCATCAGTAAAATAAGGCTTTTTTTCACCGAAGGGGTGGTTTTTTGAGGGGGTTGTGCGAGAACTGATTTTTACTTTACTTTTACTGAAGGAAAATCTCAGGTAACATTTTTTGGGAAATGGAAATGGAAATTTATAATTTATAATCTTTATAATCTTGCACAGGACGCCGCTTTATCTTGAGTCGCCCCTGCTTTAATTGTTCAAATTAAAAATCATATAAGTTCTAACATAAAGCATTGTTATATTCGCGCATGACTTTGCCATTTTTAACCCAGAAAAAATATTTTTGTGAATCAGTGTCAGAAATACTTTTAATATTCCAACAATGTGGGTGGTCACATACGAGAATAATCCAAAAGCAAATTTGTTTAAGTACAAACATTAGCCCAGGCCGTGTAGCTAATTTTGTCTATAAATCTGAAACATATTCGGAGGCAAATGATTAATTTTTTTTATGAGTTCTCTGAAGTGTAATTATTAAGATCAACTAAAGTTTGTATGATTTTCAGACCGGTAACAAAAAAAAAATGAAAAATTCTTTTTTTTGGTATTTTTTCAAAATGTTTAAATATGAATCGTATGGAAATATAAAAATTTTTCAAAAACAGCATTTCTAAACAAGGAATGTCTCTACAATTTTTTTTATTAAAGTCAAAGATTTTCCGTAAAAAATTATTGAAGTAAAAGTAGTGGAGCAAGCGAGGTGCGAATCTGCGTCGTGTTATATTCGCAAAATATTACACCAGGCACGAAATATATTACGAAAATTGCATTACTAAACAATATTTGTTGGAGGAAATAGTAAAAAATAATGATTATAAATGATATTTATTCCATAAAAAGTCATACACAACATAATAGCAGTAAAACCGGAAGTCGAGCGAAGCCGACGCTCCCGGGCCGGTATCTGAATACAGTGCTTTGTATTATACAGGTTGAGGCAATAGTGCGTCGGACCTCGATATCTCGAGTTCTACGATAGCTGGACATTTTTTTAAAAATTGCAAGTAAACTGGATAAAAAAGTCTATAGCTGGAAATAATTTTCGAACATACAGGGCAAGCCAAGACGAAATTACAAGACCAAGTACCTTTTTTAAATGGAATACTATGCATATCAGTACATTTTTTGAAACCTCTTTCTAGGCTCTATTCATTCCTATATTAGCATTGAATATCTCCCAACCACTTAGATGTAATGAATTTTTTTAGTTGAAATAATGCAATCTGCAGATGGATATTATAATAATCACCACCGTCACAATTATTGGTTTTAAGAAAAACTTATTTGAATACCAGTTACACGAGACATCTAATTAATGTTTTTGAATCATTTTCATTTCCTAAAACTGTACAGTGTGGCCAAAGATTATTTTTCAATTAAGAATTTTTTAAATAGAATTTTCTCTATTTTTCCAAATGGAACACCCTGTATGTTTTTCAACGATGTGATGTAGAAATGAAAAACGATCATTCAGTACTTCCCTATCGCTAATTGCAACCAATTTCGTTGTATTGAGCAATAATTACAAAATTCAAAAATAAACTTAAAAAAGAGGTTTCTTCAAATAACTCAGTAGAAAAAATTATAATAAATGTTCCACATGTTGCCCATGTTGATTGTCACACATCTCTATGCACTTTTGAAATGAGGTTCCCACCTAAAATAGATCTAGAGGCAGTTATTATTCTTTCCTTCATATTTTGTACTGTTGTTGGTGTGTCTCTATAAACGATTTTCTTCACGTATCCCCATAAAAAGAAATCCATTTTTGTAAGATCTGGGGATCTAGCAGGCCATTTAGTGGCTCCATTTCTTCCAATCCATTGATCAGGGTAGGTATTATTTAAGTGATCTCTAACTGCATTTAAATAATGTGGTGGAGCACCATCTTGCTGAAACCACATCCTATTTCGGATTCTTTCAGGGAGATTTACCAATAATTGTGGCAGATAAATAGCTCCAGTCAATGTACCATCAAAGAAATGTGGCCCTATTACATGTTCTCTAATAATTCCTCCCCAAACGTTTATAGACCATCTGTGTTGCATAAAAAAGTGAGGATTTTCCGAAACATAATAATGGAAATTGTGCCTATTAACAAATAAATTTTTATGAACAGTTGCCTCATCAGTGAATAAAACATTATTGAAGAAGTTGACATCATCTTGCATTTTACCTCTGGCCCAATTACAAAATTGGCGCTTTTGAAAATCGTCATTAGATAAGTCCTGGTGCATTTGAATATGATATGCATGCAACTTATTTGTTTTTAAGATTCGACTCACAGACCGTCTACTTATTCCTACTAATGAGCTCACTTCTCTTTAACTAACATGGGGATTCTCAACCGCTGCCAGCACCACAGAAAACTCATTTTCTTCGTTCACAACACGTTTTATTCTTTCACTTTTTTTATATTCGACATTTCCAGTTTCCAGAAATCTATCGAGAAGGTTTTGGAAGCTGCTAACATCAGGAATCCTTCTTTCAGGATAACGTTGGTGATAAATTCAATTGGCAAGTAAACCATTTCTGTCTGACTCGCCCAAAACAAAAGTCTTGTCTACAAGTTCCGGTTTATTAAAATTCATGTTGTAAAATTCCAAATATTTTAAATTCAATACAAATTGTAACTAACGATCGATAAGTGTGATAAATGCTCCGTTGTACACGACCGTTTTACCAAACTGAGGTTTTATTGCTTGTCGAATAACGAAAACGGCAAAAAAATGTACAAAAAACATTGCATTAAAGAACCTGTTAAGTAATACTATTTACTCATTTCAGTGGATAGGAAGAAATGGTCGCACTAAATGGCCTTATTTCAAAATTGCATAAACATGTGTGTCAATCAAAATGAGCAACACGTCGAACACCTATTATAAATTTTTATAATGAATTATTTGAGGGAACCTCTTTTTTTAAGTTTATTCGTTAATTCGTCATTTATTTATAAAACGAAAATAGTCGCAATTAGTCATAGGGAAGTATTTACAAAAAGTGTTCGTTTTTCATTTCTACATCACATCGTTGAAAAATATTCACTTTTGAAAAAATTGAGAAAATTCAGTTTAAAAAGTTCTTAATTGAAAAATAATTTTTGGCCACCCTGTACAGTTTTAGGAAATTAAAATCTTTCAAAAACATTAATTAGATGTCTCGTAACTGATATTCACATACGTTTTTCTTAGCACCCATAATTGTGATTGTGGTGATTTTTTTAATATCCATCTGCAGATTGCATTATTTCAATAAAAAAATTGAAATATAGGAATGAATAGAGCCTAGAAAGTGGCTTCAAAAAATGTACTGATATACATAGCATTCCATTTAAAAAAAAGGTCCTGTAATTTCGTCTTGGCTCGTCCTGTATGTTCGAAAATAATTTCCAGTTATAGACTTTTTTATCTAGTTTACTTGCAATTTTTTAAAGAATTTCTAGCCATCCGACGCACTCTTGCCCCACCCTGTATACATGTAGACAAATGTGCTTTCCATATTCTATGTATTAGTCCCTTCAAATTTGTCAAAAAATCGTTTTATGGAAAACTTCCCACAGCTATGAGACTTGTATAAATGAAGCATATGGATTTGTCTAAACATGATTTTCACCCTCCGCAGTTCTAAAAGAGGGTGGTTTAAAAAAAAAAATATGTAGCGCCTATTCGCCTTCTTCCCGATTTTGAGGAAAAACCATACATTTTGGTCAAAAATATCAGGAGAGCAAAGTTGTAGAGCATTTCCTACAAATTTTGTGTCTATGTTTTTGTTCGAATTTCGCGTAGTTTCTCCGTTAAAGGGCGCGAAAGTCTGTTTATATATATATTTCTTTCGCGCCTTCTAGCGGCGAAACTACGCGAAATTTGAAAACTTAAAAACACGTAGGGACAAGAGTTGTAGAAAATTTCATGCTCTACAACTTTGCTATCCTGATATTTTTCACCAAAATGCATAATTGTGGCTGAAAATCTAAAAAAAGGCGCAAAACTCTAGATATGTATATATTTATTTCGCGGCGAAACTATGCGGAATTCGGATAAAAACGTAGAGACAAAATTTGTATGAAATTTTATGGTGTACAACTTTGCTCTCCTGATATGTTTCACTAAAATGCATAGTCTTTCCTCAAAATAGAAAGAAAGGCGAAAAAGCGCTATAATTCAGATATATGTATATATTTCTCAAAAACCACCGTTTTTTAGAACTGTGGGGGGTGAAAATTATGTTTAGACAAGCCACATGCTTCACTTTTTACAAGTCTCATAGCTGTGGAATTTATTTAAAAATTTTTCCTAATTTGAAGGGACTATATTATGTGATACTCTTTTCTACTTATTGTGTACGTATACTATATTTCTTAGCGAACTACATTCCCGAGACTGTAAATATCGGTATTTTTGCTTATCACGAATGCACTGAAGATTTAGAAAAACATGTAGAATTACTTTTTTTTTTAAATTGGTACTGGTATCTTTTTACTTTATGACTGAATTTGTTTTATGTATCTAAGTAATTTTTTCCCTGAGTTCCGATAATATACAGGGTGTAATCAGTTTCATGTCATTAAAAAAAAACTGGTAATGGGGACCGACTAGACAAACAAAAAACCTTTGACTTTTCCCTCTAGGGGCACTTTGAAAAAAACTGACCTAGGTCTCCATTTTTAATATTATTTTAATATTAATGTAGAAAATAATTGAGAACCACTGCTTTTCTTGGTCAATGAACTTGTAGTTCCCAATTATACAACTTTTAAATTGTCATAAAAAAGTGCAAAGGCCTTGGATCATCAACCTTTGATGGACCACCTCAACCGAACTGAGGCAATTATAAAGAAGTAAATAATTCGTTATCTTTTCCTGCACAACTGCAAGCAAATAATGGCCGTAGAAGTTTAAACAGAGCATTTCTTTACATGTGTGTCTTTTAATTTGGAACAAAATATTGGATTAATGATTATAATTTAGAATATTTAAATGTGGTTTATTAACGTTTGTAACATAAATGAGTGTCCTGGGTTAAAAGCTTACCTAAGTAAATTATTCGAAATCTGCATCAATACACAGTTCGGTACGTCGAATTGAGGACATACGTACTCCATTCAACACTAAACAATAAACTATCAACTAACGTTGTTAATAAAGAAAAATAAAAGAAAAACTTGGTCCAAAATCCAAAACGGAATACAAAAAGCACGAACAAGTAAGTTGTGTCTGTACATAATCAAGAATTTAACGACTTGAACGGTAAAGCCAATAAAATAAATCTTCACTATAAATACACAGCGACCCGAAATTAAAAAATAACAAAAACAACGAACGGCAGGTTGGACGTGTGTACATAACGAAACACCCACAGAAACTAAAATATTGCACAAGGGAGAGTCAGAGTATAGTTTTCTTCAGATCGACGTCTTTCATCTTATTTACCGCACCGCTAAAGACCGCCGACATTTTATAGCTATCTACACAAATATTGAGTATCATAGGCAAAGACACGCGCGACGATCTAAACCTACCTCAATATTCCAGCAGTTCTCAAAAGATTTTATTGAAAATTTGAGAAATTTTTGTTAATTTTTTTTCTCCAAAACTATGAGCTTTAGACCCCATGTTATATAAGGTTTTTTTGTTTGTCTGGTCGTTCCCTACCAAAACAATTACTTTATACAATATTTAATAAACTTTTCACTTAAAGGACGCTTACGGGAGACATTTCTTAAATACGAAGGAAGGGGTGCAAAATAGTAGAGCACCTTCTAAAATCTTAGGACACATACTCTTACTTACGCTACTGTTGTCTGGGCAAAGGGTTTTTCGCGCGCCAGGTAAGTACGGCAAAATGCGCGTTCGGGCTCGAGCGACCTTGCACCGCGCTTCATCCAATATTATCTCCACTTCACTAATTTTGTATAGAAAATCCGTAGCATTTGACGAAATTTTTATCGATACATTTTTTGTGTGAAAATATATGCTGTCTCTAAAAATATTTTTTATTTTCTCCCTCATTTTTGAAATTTGGGAAAATACCAGAAATACAAAGTTTTTGATTTTTTTAACGTTGTCGGTCTGGAAATCAAGCAAACCTTACGTGACGTTGTTGCTTACCATCCAAAGAAGTCATTAAAAAAAATCATCAACCTCCGATTTGTTTAGAGTTAAATATCTCTAGTGACTGGGCTACATTGTCAGTCAATTTTTATTAAATTAAAACTTGTTAACTACCAGTTAATCTCGTTTTTGCTTTACAATGTCAGAAATGTGTATTTATTGTAAACAAGTTTTGCCAACTTGTTTACATTATTTATGAAATGATATATCGAAACAGAAATACGAAATGTTCACGTGTATGATTTTAAAGAAATGTCCAATGTTTCCTTGGAATAAATTTTCAACAGTTTGGCAAGGTAATATTTATAAGAATAAAATTTTAGAAATATTATTAATACCGTTGAGTTCTTATACAGACAATAATCTAAAAATTCCGTATCTTTAACACTGCACCATTTCAATAGCAGTTGCCAAAAAGTTAATAAATAACTCCAAAGTTTGGATCGTGTTATGATATATAAAAGTGCAAAAATACACATCTAATATGAATATTTTTATTCCGTTAGGTTTTTGTCCACACCAACAATTCAATTGCAACCCCACTGCCTATAATATTATATTTTTGCGCTCGAGTATGTGGAAATAATTGCTCAATTTTAGTAATATGATATTTGAAATCGTCTGCCCCAAGATGGCAATTGAAATATAATTTTATTATTATAACTGATAAGTGATAACTTTTTTAATAATGGAGTAGGGTCGTGGTGGGGGTGGCAGGTGTCTTAAAGAAAATTTAGTCCTTCCAGTATACCTATACCAATTCTCAAGTTTCTGGACTCCTACTAGTTTGCTTTTCTTATTTACCTCTATTACCCCCTTCAACGGAATAAGCTCAAAAGATAATCTAGTTTCAGATGTCCTTGTAATACATATGTGTACCGTACCAAATCCCAAGTTTCTGGACTCCTACTAGCTTGCTTCACTTATTTCCCCCTCGCCAATATTCTTGATTTTTGTTGACGGTCGATAACGGAAAAGACAAGATGCCGCCGATGATGTTAGTAAAACGTCCATATTGCGTCTTCTAAAAAATGAAAAATACTGCCCATATGAAATTCATTTGGTTCAAGAACTTAAACGACGATGGCCCTGATCGCCGATTGGAATTTTGCGAAATCATGTCAAATAGATCCCAAGATGATCCATTATTTATAAAAAAAACATTTTGTCTCATGATGCAACAGTCGTCTTAAATGGAACAATCAACAAACAGAACTGTAGATACTGAAGTACATAAAACCCATATTGGATGATGAATATCAATATTCTGAAACGGTGAACGTTTGGGCTGGAATTATAAATTCTCAAATTATCGGACCATATTTCTTTGATAGTATATTAACTGGCGCGCATTACTTGGATTTCTTACAAAATTTCTTAGTTCTAGAGTTAAGAATACTTTTCCCAGATGATGACAACCCTAATGAAATTGGTAGAAATATTTAGTAGCAAGAGCCTATCTCAACCAAGTTTTTCCCAATTGGTGGATCGGTAGACGCGAAGAAATTGAGTGGCCTGCCCGCTGTCCCGATTTGACCCCGCTTGACTATTTTTTATAGGGTTACTGATAATCGAAAGTCTACTTCAACAGACCAAATAACGTCGATGACTTAAAAGACAGAATAAGGCAAGAAATTAATCAAATCACCCCGGAAACGATACAAAACGTTTTAGAAGAATTTCAGCAACGCCTCCATTATTGTCAGGAAGCAACGGGCGCCCAGTTTGAATATTTTGTTTAAACGGTTTCATGTTCTTTTGTTTACTTAGTAACACTAAAAATGAAATATTTTTCTATGAAAAAATTAGAGAAATTCAAAAAATCTTGCATTGCTGGATAGAGAATTAAAGACCCTTTCAAATAAGCTGTCACATGCATCCTCGTTCCATTTAAAAAATTTAAAGCGGTTGAAGGGGGAGGTATAAAATTATGCTCAAAAAAGTGTTTTAGGATTTTGCTCATAAATTGTAAATTACGTAAATAATGAATTTATCCGGTCGCGCCAATATTCTTGACTAAATATGATGGTCTCGGATGATTAGGGGTCGAGCTTGAGCTCTTTGCCCCAATCATCGCTGTAGACCTAGACCGGCCTCGTAAGGGGTGGGTTTGCTTTTTTGTCTATCCCCCTCCCCGCAAATGCGGACGGTGTAGGCGATGTTAGCAGACCTCCCCTGGTCCTGGCTGTTGGATCCTGCCAGCTGGGTCGTTTCTTCTGGCGCTCTTCTGCCTTGTTCTTCTTTTTTCGCTGGCATCAAATTTATCCGTTAGTTATGGACCTGTATATTAAAGTACAAAAAATGAACTATTTAAAAAAAAGTAGTTTATCTACACCAATTGGGACCCTGATATGATATTTTTTGCATGAATGGTCATTTATAAACAAGCTAGGAGAACATTTTTTCGGTTTTAAAAATTTGTTTTTGTTTATACTACCACAAAGGACATAAAAACAACTATAATCTGAAATGCAAATTTTTGATGTACAACTTGATGCCCCTAAACAATCAACTATTTAATTTTCGAGTTTGCAACTGCTTTTTAGGAGTTATTGTAAACATTTTAACTTGAAACTTGGCTCGATGGTTTAACTCCACAAGGGGTATATTCTTCTAAAGTTTCGTTAGATCAGAATATGTGCATTATTGTTCAAGTTATCAATTTATTCAGTTGATGAATATTTGATAAATTAGTAGGTGGTTTCAATAGTTTAGTTATGCTATATTATGCTAAATTACTTTATATTTACATTTATGACATGTCTCTTTTCTGTTTTGTCATCTTACCTAGTTTTAAGCACTAATGAGAGCACTTGATTCACTAGTAAGGTGTTCAATTTTCTTTTATGACTAGTCCTACACCAATGTGGCCTTTTGGATAATAAACGATTATTATTGTTATTATTATTATTATTATTATCATTATTATTATTATTATTATTATTATTATTATCAATTGCTTCAAAATGATCCCCCCTAAAAAGTTTTTGTGTTTTACGACTTGGCATATTGCCCAAAAAGTTTCGGACACATCTAGTTTTCTTTGCAATGTCATTGTGAATAATTTCTGTCTCTTTCTTTATTGCGATACGGATTATACCAGAGATATATAAGAAAAACTGGGGAAAAAACAGGATTCTGAACGTTCTTTTGTTTAAACAAAACGGATTTAATTCAATACTTTCTACTGCACTTCTTGAAATGTTTTCACTTGTAATCGGAAATTTTCCGAGTACATGATTGTTTTGAAACTTATCCCGAGTCGCGCAGCGACGAGGGTGATTTTCTTAAAAAATTCATATACGAGAAAAATTTCTTGCCATTAATTCAGGGACGCGGGGATTCGGTAAGAAAATTTCATACGAAAATAAATTAGATACTCTAATTTCAACTGACTAAGATTATTCTAAGACGTGACAAAGTATAAGATTAGTAGGCCATGATGAGTCTTGTTGACAAAGTGACAGAAATGCATCGAAAATAGTAAGTAGTGTTGTTGTGTCAAAAGTTAAAATTAGAAGACTTATTTGAAAATGGAATACTTATATACGTATAATAGATAAATAATTTTTTTTTCTAACTCACTATCGAAATGTCGTACTTTTCAACTGTCATTTAGTGTGAAAAACGTCACTTTAACGCACCAATGAACCAGTGCGAAAAGAACTGTCACTTTTCGCACTGGTATAAAGAGAACCTTATAACATAAAATATCAAATCAAAATTTATTATAATTTTGTAAAAAATTGGAATTTTACATTAAGAACATTAACATTAAGAATTTATTTGTTATATATATTTAGGACGCATTTCGTGCAGTTGTTGAAAGTTATCCCCGACGACAGCTGATGGGACGTTCAAGATGCAAATTCAAAATATTTTGACATTTTGGACGTCAACATATTTAGTACTTTTCAATAACTTTTTTTTTAATATTTGTACGTTCGAGAAAAAATCTTGTATGATACTCGTGTGAAAACGCGTTTAAGGCACTTACATGAGTTACACAATTTGGCTGCACCTTGTTGTGTAACTTTCATACGCGTGCCTTAAACATGCATTTTTCACACTAATATCATAAATAGCTATTCCACCCATTTAGTTCCAAAGAATTACTGAAAATTATTTAGGACAACTCTATTCGTTGTTATGAAATAAGTTTTATTCGCTAAAATAGGTGGAACGTTGTTTTCTTTATATATTTTCATGTTTTATACACATAGCATACCACAGTTTCAGCACAGTATAACTTGACAGAGATGGCTTTGAAACAAAACGTCATTAATTATTTATCATTATTTCATTGACAGTTTAACCAGTTTAAGCTCAATATTTCTTATTGTTGAAGTTATTTTCGAGGTTTTTAAAGAATAAGATTATAGAGTATGGAAAAAGAACATAATATACAATATGTGCATATTGCTAAGAACTTTGTGAAGTTGAGAAAGCCATCCAACATTGAAATACTTATCATACCTGATGAAAAGTGTAATATGGGGGAAAATCAAAATGAGAAGTTACACAAAACTCAATGTTTTTTTTTAGAATTATCTCGTTTAATATAAAAAATATAATTCCATTTTTATGTAAAAGCAAATGTCAAATATGATCATATGTCAATAATTTGACAGAAAAATTTCCACTTATTAATTTCGTTCAGGGTACCCTGAAGGATGAACATTTTTGGGTTGTCATGGTAACGACACAAAAACAAACTTCTGATTGGCTAAAAAGGTGACGTGTGAAATTTTCAAAAAAAATTGCTATAGTAAAATCTAGGCAATTTAGACCCTTAGGTTTACTCCACTGTAACTCTCCCCTTAACATAAAATCGCCAAATATGCAGCCATACAATATTTTTAAATTCTACTATTTTATTAATTTTTCTAAAACATTCATTTTTTTACATTGGAATTATTATACTTTATTTAAAAAGTCGTAAAACTTAAATAAACATTGTTATTCCTCCTTTATGCTTAATTTATTGTTTGCTACACAAGTATTGTTCGCATTCTGTAACTTTAAATAAATGGTTTAGTATTCATTATTGTTTAATTGGTGTTAATATGTTTGCCGAGCAAAACGTAGCAATAAATTACTTAAGATGCGTTCATAAGTTAAAAATGGAATCTTAAACATATATAGGTTAAAAACAAACAACTGTTGTAAAAATTCATTTATTTTACTATACGCCTTGTGCGTTCTTGGCCATGGGATGATATTTCTTATTTTAAATTTATTTAGTGTGACGTGTCTGATTAGTGGTGGTAGGATTACATTTTTACTGTACTTTGTACAGTCATCGCATCACGCCGACAACATAAATAGTTAGAGAAATCACTCGGAACTGGATATTTTAAATGAAATCTTATAGTTCAGGAGTGAAAGGGTTAATGACGTAAATACAATTGTAAAATGTGCAGTAAGGCATTCAAACTACAATATAATAATATAAACATTATGATTCTGTAAGAGTCTCCAAAAGATGCCCCAAGGAGTTCCAAAAACCACCTAAAAAATTTCCTAATATCCCACAGAGATTGCCAAAAATCCGCCACTGTGATTATCGGTAGCGGCATATCAAGAAATACGAATTCGATTTTCGGTCAGAAATAATACTCCAATAATTATAAAGACTTCCATAACAAAAAATGTTATCTGAGATTTTCCTTCAGTAACTGTTAGTGGGAGGATTAAACATTACACTGAGGGTGATGCGCAACCCTCCCAAAAAAACACCCCTTCGGTAAAAAAAGCCTTATTTTACTGATAACTCGTTAACAGTTGAAGATTTAAAAAAATGCTCATCATAAAGAAGAAAGCTGGACTAATTTCCTAAAAAAAGTCCACTTGTAATTTCCTTGTATATGCCATGATTTTCTAGAAAATCGATATTGAAAAAAATTACAAAATTTGTATTTTTAATGGGTACGAATTTTCGTTTATTTGAAATTTTTTGCGCGTGTCCTGTGGAAAAAGTGGAATTGCTCGAAAACCAAACAAGCTAGGAAGAAAAATCAAAATGGGTTTTAAAGGGGATGTAAAATACTCTCTTGTGTTTCCATTTTTGATGGCTATTGATATCTATTAGAATATAAGAATAACAATATAATATAGATACCTCTTGATTTTTTGCGTTTTTAACCATTCACAGGCCCATAAAAAATAACTGACTTTAATATAAGTTATAAATGCATTATCTTTTAGTTCAAGGTAGTACTTCAATGTAGAAAAAGTTAGGAATAAAAATATTCACATTTACAAATTTACCAGCATGTTGAAGTTAACCAAATTTTCGCCATTTTTTATTGTTTCCTAAAAATAAAAAAATTACCCAAACATCTTGAAAATGAAGCTAAATTTTTTTTTTACTTTTTATATCATATAGCTATTGTGTGTAATCATTTAATAGTTAAAAAATTGCATAAAAAAATATCAAAAAATTGAATATGGAGCCTTTTTAGATTCTTTTTGCTAACTTCAGCATGCTGGTAAATGTGTAAATATGAATATTTTTATTCCTAACTTTTTCTGCATTGAAGTACTACCTTGAACTAATAGATAAGGCATTTATAACTTATATTAAAGTCAGTTATTTTTTATGGGCCTGTGAATAGTCAGATGCACAAAAAATTAAGAGATAACTATATTATATTGTTATTTTTATAAACTAATAAATATGAATAGTCATAAAAAATGGCAACAGAAGAGAGTATTTTTTATCCCCTTTAAACCCCATTTTGATTTTTCTTTCTAGCTTGTTTGGTTTTCGAGCAATTCGATTTTTTCTATAGGCCGTGCGCAAAAAAATTCAAATATACGAAAGGACCCTTTTTTAGGCAATTAGTCAAGCTTCCTTTTTTATCATGAGCAATTTTTTTTATGTCTTCAACGGTTAACGAGTTATCAGTAAAATAAGGCTTTCTTCACCGAAGGAGTGGTTTTTTGGGAGGGTTGCCTGGCACGCCCAGAACTGATTTTTGTGGTTTTGTGAGGTTTAATGCTCCCACTAACAGTTACTGAAGGAAAATCTTAGATAACATTTTTTGCAAGCTTCTGGTGTATTTTCTACTTTATCGACTGGATTATAAGGAGATTTTGGAAGGACGTATTTTAGAAATTATTAATTATTGTTTTTTTTTGCATCATGCAGAATTTCGTAAGCTTTTCTTGTCTTTTCTAAAAAATAAATTTATAGCACATGATTTAAGTAGACTTTTACCAACATAAACAAAAGTGACAGAACATTTAACAATATCCTCTTTGAGATACTACGGAAACTCAAAATCGTGTTAATTTTGCTAAAATTGCTTTTAACCACAGATACTGAGATTTATTTCCCTTAATACACTGTATGTGTCCTAAGTATGATTCATAAGGATAATGATTCAATATTGTATCAGTAGTATATTTTTAAATGGGTTAAATGAAGAGGAGAATGTTAAAAAAGCATTTAAAAATATACATTTACATCTGGATTATATAAAAAATCCCGTTTTTATTATTGCTTAAAACACATGTTGTTTATAAAACTGAATAATTGTTAATATTATTATAATATTTATAGCATACAGTCATTTGTATGTTATTCAAAAAACACGTGACATTCGATTATTTCTAACGTAACGATAAGAATAGCATTTTTCTTCGACAATATATATTTTTTAAATGCTATGTATTTGCCCTTTATTGCATTAATTAACGTCATCCAATAAGTATTGATACAGGAGCTAGCATGCAATTACTTAACAAATTTGCAGGTAACCGCTAGAGATGTAATAAAAATTCAGGATCTTTGAAATAAGTGCATCATGATTCGTGGCTATAAGTATTTTTAACTTCCCGGCGTATAGTCCAAGTAACAATTGTAATTTTAAAATAATCTATAATAATACAGGGAATAGAGATATTGCAGAGAAGAAAAATTAGGGGAAAGCTGTATTTTTGCATGAGCCTTCCTTTTGTGGTTCTAAACAACATTCCAAAGGTCCCCATCGATATGTGTGCCGCTAAAAATGTTACGCTCAGAGGTCGAAAAAAATAGTGGTCATCAAATTTGTAACTTAGAAAATTGCCTACAACAAACATAATATAGTCGGGTAAAATTTAAAAAGACCGTTGTATGAATTAATATTGCACATACGTTTTCACTATCTCTTGCACACAAACTTAAAGCCATAGCCTAAAGACATTGTCAATGTATGTCTACCAAGATTCTTTCCCACTTCTTTTGAGACGGAAATATGAAATGCACACTGAGGAGTGAGAACATAGTCATAAGCTCAGCGATTCTCAAACTGTGTGATTTGACGACGAATATTATTTATTTCCGTGAACTAACACCACTCTAAATATGAAAAACGTCTTTATATGAAATATTTAAGTTATTTTTAGTGGTAAATAGTGGATATTCATCCGTTAAACGAACAATATCAAATAATTAAATCTTACAATTTTCTATTACGTACATATTACACATCTTAAAGCAGAACAAAGTAACTAGCCTAGCCCAATCGGTAAGATGCTCGATGCAATAACAGCGTTGACGTACCCTGTATGCAAGGTCGTTAAAAATTCGCTGCGAAAAAGTGAGGGAAAAAGTGCTCGAAAAAAGCGGAAAGTAGTGCGGAAAGGCTAGCAGAACCACGTGCAAACCTAAGCAAGTGACGGGAGTGCCCGAACACCTTGGAACGTTGAAAAAAGGTAAATTTTAAAAATAATTTGACAATTGACATTTCCTCAAATTAATTAATAAGTGAACGATACCAACCTAAACTTTTTCGAATCATAACCTAAAATTAATAAATTTAAAAACAGTGCGTTCAAAGTCTCATCAGAGCAACTAAATCCGAATAACTACCCCGACCGGTTGGTTGAAACCGGTCGAGGAGATGGAAGAAGAAAAATTTAAGAAGTTGGAAGCAGGACGAGCAGCTGTGATGAGCGCTCTCAAGGATTGGCCACCCCTAGGCGGCCACAACCAGTAAGGAAACGAGACTGACCGGTCGTGCGCTAGCTTAGACAGCAAGTTGGTGAGCCGGAAATTGAAGAGACGGGCAACGAGAACGATCGTGGACAGCGGCTCGGACGCGAGCGTGTCAAGCGTGAAAGAGGCGCCGACTAAGGTGCAAAATATGAACACCACCCCCGAGATTAACAAGGGATTGTTTGCCCTACGCCCGAAAACGGGCAAAGTGGCGGTGCGCGAAGACGGGGGATCCGGATTCACGCACCCCGGAACCAAAGGGCAAAAGACGCCAACGTCACAGTTGGCGCCTCCAATTTCAACAAACAACAGACATGAAGGTAAAGCAAAAGTTGACGAGGACATGGACGTGGAGCCGCCACCCCAGTCAAAAGAGTCTGAACAAAAGACTGCCTCCACAACGCCCCAGCAACCGACGAATAAAAAGCCGCCTCCCATAATCATACATGGGAGGTTGGCCAATCATAAAGGATTAAACAATTTTCTGAAAAGCAAGCTGAGGGGCAACCATCTGTGGAGGCACACGGAAAATAATACAACGTTACAACTTGAGAACAAACAGGACTGGGTGGTGATGAACCAGTACCTGGAGACGGCAAGCGTGGATTATCACACCTATACCCCCAAAGATGAAAAAAGCCACGCCTTCATCTTAAGGGGCATCTACCATGAGATAGAAAAAGCCGATCTCGAAGAGGAACTGAAAGAGACCTACAAGATAGACGTCAAAAACCTGTACACTTTGAACGGGACCAGGCACCCCGCATACATGCTGGTAACGAATAACAGAATCACATTGAATGAGCTACAATCTAAGGTCACGTGCCTGAACCATACGGCTATAAGATGGGAAAGACAAATCAACAGCAAAGGTATAATACAGTGCCATCGGTGTCAACAATGGGGACACGCAACGTCAAATTGCAGAGCAACCCCCAACTGCTTAAAGTGCGCCGGTGGCCACTTGACAAAAACTTGCAAGAAGGCACGTGACCTCCCAGCGAAATGTGTAAACTGCGGAGGTGCCCACCCGGCCAACGCTACAGAATGCAAAGTGTACAGGCAAAGGATGGACACCCTGGAACAAAGAAATAGAAGGGTCCCGCCGCCTCCTCAAACCAGGTACGTGGCGGCTCCACCACCAGCAGCAAACGCATGGGAGCAGAGGGCGAGAAGACAAGCTTCCGGACCCCCAACACCGCCCACCGTACCCACAAGAGCACAACAGCCCCCAGCCACAACAGAGAGGACGACGCCACCTTCGATGGGAACAAACCAGCGGAGCCGACCAGCCCACATCAGCCTGGACTCAGGTATGGATCAGCTCCGCAAACTACGAGAACAGACGGCTTTCGTCCCTTGTGAACATCGATCTGCTGTTGATGCGGATGACAGAGCTCAACGACGAGCTCGAGAGATGTACCACCTCCCTGGCGAAATTCCAGGTGGTGGTAGGTTTCTTCAATGGCTTGCCCGTCGATGCCTTTTAAACTCAAAATCTCTTCCTGGAACGCTAATGGTATAGGTAACAAAATTTCTTTCTTAATTAACTATTTAACGAGGCATAAAATTGACATTATGCTTCTGAACGAAACGAAACTAAACAGACGGGACAAGCTCCTCGTCCGAGGGTACACGACGATTAGAAAAGATAGGGACGACATTAACAGGGGAGGCGGCGTGGCCGTGCTCATAAAGTCAAACATAGCCCACACGCATCGTTCTATACGGAACACATCTGTGGAGAATGTGTGTGTGACGCTGGATGGCGGCATGAGCATCGTGGCCGTGTACAACAGGCCCGCGAACGGCTTCACAGCGGGTTGTCTCGAGAATTTACTCAACGCAAGCCCTCGCTGCCTGATCATAGGCGACTTTAACGCGCGGCATAACGCATGGAACTGCCAACGCAACAACGCGAACGGCAATACTCTGTTTGATTACGTGAGTAATCATAATGTCGTCGTGCAGTATTCGGATGGCCCCACGCATTTTCCGGACAATGGTACAACACCCTCCACCCTCGACATAGTGGTCAACAAGAGTGTGAGAAACTCCACGCTGCCGGTGGCACTGGAGGAGCTCACATCAGACCATAATCCAATTCTTTTGGAATTGAATAATATGTCGAGGGAAGACACGACACGTAAATTCACCTCCTATAGGGACGCCGACTGGCGTCTCTATAAGGCACATATTAACACAAACCTGACACTAGTAAACGAAATCGCTACAGCCGCCGAACTGGAAAATGTAGTGGGCGAGTTTACGAGGACGCTACAGGACGCCAAGCGGAGTGTTGCCACAATCATAACTGTGAACCCATACAAAGACCGACTCGACGCTGCGGTCGCACAAGACATAAGGGAGAAAAATAGACAGAGGCGGCTTTGGCAGCGAAATGGTGATGCCGGCGCCAAGGCTGAAATGATCAGGCTGCAACGGCAGATCAGGACCGCCATCAACACCGCAAGAAACCGGATATGGCGGGATAGGCTGGAAGCGCTGAATCCTCAAGACAACTCGCTGTGGAAACTGTCGAGAGCAATGAAAAATAAGCGGGAGCTAATGCCCGCCTTGACAAACGCTAACGGACGAACGGCTTTGACGGACTCGCAAAAAGCGAACGACATAGCTCTGTATTTCCAGACAATACATAACGCAGACGTACCTAATACTGTTGAACAGGACCGCATAGAAAACGACGTGAACGAACTAATTGGTCATGACGTTCCATTGACGAGACGAGTATTTCTAAAAGTCATGACCAAGCCCTCGGAAATGGCAAGCATTGTCAGGACTCTACCAAACGACAAAGCCCCAGGGAAGGACGCTATCGAGTACAAGCTTCTCAAACATCTCCCGAGGAAAGGCATTGTTCAATTGACGTATATCGTTAATGCGATCCTGCGGCTGCAACACTGGCCAAGCCAGTGGAAGTGCGCCGTGGTCGTGCCCATCCTGAAGCCGAACAAGAACGCGAAGCTCGTCAGCAGTTATCGACCCATCTCGTTACTGTCGGCGATCTCCAAGTTGGTGGAGAAGGTCATCCTGATCAGACTAGACGCTGCTCAGGATGAGCTTCACATTGACGACGAGTGCCAGTTCGGCTTCAGGAAGGGCAGGAGCACGACGCATCAGGTCGTCAGGATCGTGAACGACGTCAAGGTGCAATACAACCTCGGGAAGAGCACTGCCATGGTGCTCCTCGATGTCGAGAAGGCGTTTGATACCGTCTGGATCCCGGGCCTTATACACAAACTGAACGCACTGAACTTTCCAATACACGTAACCAAACTGATTCACTCTTTCCTGACGGACAGGTCGCTGCAGGTCAAGGTGAACAATAAACTCTCAACACGGCGGGACATTCGCGCGGGCGTCCCCCAAGGGTCATGCCTGTCACCAAAGTTGTACAATCTGTATGTATCCGACTTCCCGGAGTTCCCGAATACTAAGCTTGCCAAGTACGCCGACGACACGGCCATGTATGCGCACTCGCATAACGCACAAGCGGCGAACATGCTACTCAAGGCACACATGGCCCATGCCACGGTGTATTACGACAAGTGGAAGATCCGGGTCAACGTCGCGAAGTCGGAGACCATACTCTTCACGCGCCGATTCACAGAAAACCGCATATTAACGCCAATTTCGATCCAGGGTCAGCAAATTCCAATCAAAAGGTGCGTGAAGTATCTGGGCGTTAACTTGGACAAACGACTGACGTTTAATATACACATCAACGAGACGATACGTAAGGTCTACTTCATGTCCAGGAGTCTGTATCCGCTCATGGCAAGGGGTAGCGGACTCAACAGACACAATAAAAAATTATTGTACACGGCGGTAATCAGGCCGGCCATCACATACGCGGCGCCGGTGTGGTGCAGCATCCCGGCCACGACAATGAGAAAACTTAAAGTCTTAGAACACAAATTTATGCGCCTCATTTCAGACTCGAGCAGGTACACCTCCCTCAGAGATTTGTATGATCGCTGCAACGACATAACGCCACTAGCGGACTACGTCCGGGAAATATCACAAAAATTCTATTCCTTTCGCCTGGGCGACAGTCCGCTAACACGCAACATAACCCAAATCAGAATGCATAATGCCCCATTCCAGATAAAACACCCCCTACCATATCAGGCGTTGCCTATCTTCCGGCAACCTCTATAGCCAAACCTTTACTAATCACAACTTTCTCAAATCCTACACTATACCTTTCAAATCTTTTCTGTTCTATCCCTCTTCTCTTCTTTTAATTGTTTTCGTTTTTGTCTTTTTTGTTCTTTTGTCATTTTTGTTAGAAATTCCCTTTAGACCAACAAATTTAAGAAATCTAAACATTTAAAAAAATAATAAACTTCTACTTCCATACTCTCCCAAACGACGGGCAGACCGTTGGGAAATCAATTGTCTCGAACGGGTTTTTTCGTTGAGTTTTTCCCGTATTAACAGCCAACATCAGCAGTGCGGTAGTGATGGTTTTAAAATTAGTTCTTAATTATCTTAATGTTTAATTTAAAACAATGTTCAATTTTAATGTTAATTTTAAGCCGTCACAGACGGCAGGTGTTTTAGCTTTTGTTTTTTGTTGTTCCATTTTATTAAACCGAACCGGCCGTGATCCGTCCAACCTAACGTCCGCCACGACGTCACGCGCCGTGGTTGTCTGGTTGGCTCCGGATCGCGGTCCGAGGAGGCAATGTTTGTACACTTTTAATATATAATAAATCTGTTAAAGTAAGTAAAAAAGCTCGATGCAATAAATATAAATGGGGTTAGCGCGGGATCGATCCCCAACGCTAGTCTACTTTTTTTTTTTATTTAAGCTCTATTAAAAGTTAATAATTTTCGTTCTATAATTTTTATTTTATTAAACTGCGCCTCGAGTTTTGTTGAAACTATATTTTCCCCAAAAACGTGTCTTTTTTTATTTTGTCAACTAGAATTTTTATTTATTACCGCTAAAAGAAAAATAATTTATTTTCGTTATTCTCATAGAGATTTCAGATTTTGTTTTGTTATATGAAATATTTTATTTTTACTGACATCGTTTCCCCTACTAATACTACGATCCTATCCTTTCCTGGCACGAAATGCCCAAACCTTCCCGTGTCTCTTGCTGGACTGTAGCAATATTAGTCTTTGATTTCTTTTTCTGATTACTCATTGTTATTGACTGAATTGGGCAATTCATTTTTTGTTATCAGTTTCATTTGTGCCCGAACCTATATACCTACAGTGTCCGTCGTAAAGTTGGCTACATATCGGAAAAATTTGTATTATTGCATGAGATTTCTAAAAAATACTATATTGGGGGTTCGTTTCTTTTTTTACATGCAAATACCTTTATTCAACTAAAATACATACAGTTTTTGTCGAAACTAGTCAAATATTTGTGAAATAGACACAAGAGTTTATGATTTTTCATATAGTAATTAATGGTAGGGGTAAAATTTGCACTTTTTTATTTTCCTCATATCTGCTTCAAAATAGATTTTATTTTTTAGCGGAAATATTTGGTTTAAATTTTGGACCAATAATTGGACAATATTAATGGCTAATTTAATTTAATTAATTGAAAAATTTGTTATCATACACAATATGCCATAGAATTAGACGAAAATGGTTACTCTGGGGTTTTTGAAGTCGCTGATCACCAATCTGAAATCCGATTTGGGGAATTCAAAATGGCGGACCGGAAATCGGGCCATTTTCCATAAGAAATGACAAAGGATATCTTGGCCTTGAAAATCTGTGCTAGGAGGTTTTCGAGGTTGCTGATCGATTGCGAATCTGAGGTCTGACTTGGTAAATTCAAAATGGCGGACCGGAAGTAGAGTTCATTTATCAAGAAAAACTCGTATCTTTTTCGCTTTTGGACTGAAAATGAGTACTCGGGGGTTTCTGAGGTCTCTGATAACGAATCAAAGGCCTAATTCACGAAATACAAAATGTCGGTCCGGAATAACACTCTATTTCTCCTGAAAACTCGTATTATTTTCTTTTTTGGGCTGAACGTGGGGGGGGGGGACTCGGAGATTCTCGTTATCGCTGATAACGAATCTGATGTCCAGTTAGGGAGAATTCAAAATGGCGGACCGGAAGTAGTATATTTTTCAGGAAGTACTTTTTTATTTTTCATACTTTCAGCCCGAAAAAATAAATAATACGAGGTTTTCCGAAGAGATTGACTGTTCCTCCCGTGTCCGCCATTTTGAATTTCGTAAATTGGACCTGTGATCCGTAATCAGCGACCTTAAAAACCTCTGAGTAGTCATTTTCAGCCCAAGAACGAAAAAATATGAATTTTTCCTGATAAATTGACTCTACTTCCGGTCCGCCATTTTGAATTTACCAAATCAGGCTTCGCATTCGTAATCAGAGACCCCGAAAACTCCCGAGTACAGATTTTCAAGGCCAAGATATCCATTCTCATTCTTCTTCTGGAAGATGGCCCGATTTCCGGTCCGCCATTTTGAATTTCCCAAATTGGACTTCAGATTGGTGATTAGCGACCCCAGAAACCCCCGAGTAACCATTTTCATTTAATTATATGGCATATTGTGTATGATAACAAATTTTTCAATTAATTTAATTAAATTGGCCAATTATCGGAAAAGAAATGAAACCAAAACATTTCCGCCAAAAAATAAAAGGTACTGTTTTTTTAAATGCCTTTCTGAACTCTTTGCAACAAGACCCTGTACCTTTTTTTTGAGGTTTTCAGATTTTTCATGCTAAAATGACGCGACTATACGGAGTCCTTGTATTCTATATGCACTTTTTCTTCATCAAATTTTTCGATATCTTAACAATTTGACCCATTTTTCGGTACCACCGTCAACTATTTTTTACAGTCCTGCCAAACCGGTGATCGCATGACATGTGTCATGTGTCATGCATAAACAAACCCCCAATAGAGTTTTTTAGAAATGTAAAAAATACAATTTTTTCCCATATGTAGCCAACTTTATGGACACTGTATAATCAGAATTCCACTAAAATTATGAAGTTACTAAATTAATAACCTTAACATTTTATGATAGTATCTTTTATATATTTTTAAAATTATTTAGTGATATCATTGCTGAGAACTGTTTGAGAACTACTGGTATTTCTTATGCTTTAAATAAAATCTTAGTTCAGACGTTTTAGCGGCCATGACACACGTCAGTTTGAATTGTACCCGACTTTATTACTTTTTATCGTAACACTAACTGTTCTCGAGAAAATTCGATTCAAAAAGATATAATGTTTATGTTTCTCATGATACGTGCACTCCTTTCCACACCACCTTTGATAAAAAATACAAAATGCGTTACATTTTTTTTAATCGAATTTTCTCTAGAACTGTTAGTCTTACGAAAAAAAGTAATATTATGTATTTTGTAGGCAATTTTCTAAGCTAAAAATTTGATGACCACAATTTTTTCGTTAAAAGTCAACGAGATTTTTGGGATATTGTTTATAATCACAAAAGGAAGGTTCGTGCAAAAATCCAGCTTGCCCCTAATTTCTCCGAAGTTTAATTATTTTTTGGTCTTTATTCCCTTCACTATAAGTTAACCTAAAAACTTATTTTCAAGCCGATTTAAAACCTTTATAAGAGTACAGGGGCCCATCTAGAGAAGGGCCTATATGCATCATTTTAAAACTGCTATTAAAACTTTCAAGTTTTAATAAATTATCTAAATCTTTACTCAGAGTGTATCTGAAGAGTATTATAAAACCATACTTGGTTTAGGATAAGCACTATATCAAAACTTAAAAGACACACAAATGCTTTGAGCGGACTTTTTGTAGTTAATGAAGTAAAAATAAACGCAAATAAATATATTCTACATGCACTGTAGGCCGCTATAGTGCTATAATTATACAGTGAGCACGTAAAGGTTGGAATAAATTCATTAAAATAGTTACAGAACAAGTGACAAAAATTCGCTCAGACCCGTCGATTTTTAAATACATTTCTCAATCTGTTTATAAAAAAAAGTGCTGCAAATATTTTTTTGAAAGTAGTGACGTCATCGCCATTTTTTTAAATGACAACCTCAATTTTTTAAAATGTCATTTGAAAGAGCACATTTTTCTGCATACAGTACGTTAAATTCTAGGGAGAATTGCATGACGAAATTATCGAGAAAAAAACATTTGACATTAATAGAACACATTCATTACTGATCGAAACTTTTACAACTTACACTTTTTTGTGTTTACGCTTTTTTTAATTTACTTAGCAACGCGCACCTGGCTCTAACACATTAGTTGGTTACGCTCTTTGTAGTGTTATACCTAGAAAAATATATGTCTTGAATTCCTTATGGTAATACTAAGAAGTTTTTTTTAGCTAGTTTTTTTAACGCCGTGTGGGCCGAGCGCGACCCGCATAGAGACAGTAGTATGATAGTAAGTAAGACAATAGTCACTTACGCCGCAGAACGCTATAGTTATTTATCAGTGATAAGTGAATTATAATTGTCCTTTCTTAAATTAATTTAATAATTGTTACGTTAATTGTGTGTGTGTGTCGGAGATTTGTTTTCTTTCCTTTTGGCCCTCCTTTGTCCCTCCTATTGCCTGGGCCGACATCGACGACGGGGAATCCATCAAACCTACTGTGTAAGTTTCCGACACATTCTTTTTTTTCTTATACCTAAATACAGTTCACTAAATTATATTAGCCTCACCACGCTGAAAGGGGTAGGCCCATTCATTAGTATTTACTTGTGATATCGTATTGAAAGTGCTGATAATGCAACGTTTAAGTGAGACAGACGACAGAACGAATGGAAATTTTGATAATGAGCTATGGAGACAAGTCCGAACACAAACTATGGTTTGTATTTAATGGTAAATACCCTAATCGACCTATTACACAATCAACTGTTAGCAAAATAGAAAAGAAGTTCCGAGATTGTGGTCATGTAAGAGATAATTTCACGAAAGGTCGTCCTACAATTTCAGAAAATAAATAGTTAGATGTTTTACTGACAATGGAGGAGAATCCTCACAAACCAAGTCGCGAAGTCGCAGCAGAACAGTCAATTAGTCAGTCGACCGTTTTAAAATATTTGAAGAAGAATAAATGGCACCCATATAAAGTGAATTTAGTTCAAGAGCTTGACGAAGATGATTTTGACCGCACAGTAGATTTTTGCGAAACCATGATGGAACGATATAATATCAATCCACATTTCTTAAGTCAAGTACTTTTCTCTGACGAGGCCACCTTCTGTTTAAATGGCACTGTGAATAGGCAAAATTGTCGATATTGGTCACATGAAAATCCCCACTGGATGGTGGATGCCCATACTCAGTTTCCACAGAAAGTTAACGAGTGGGCTGGAATTGTTGGGACTACAATATTGGGTCCATTTTTTATTCAAGGTTCATTAGATGGCGAAAAATATTTGGAGCTGCTCCAACAAAACAATTCCAGAACTTGTCGTGCTGTATCCAAATGGTGAAAACCCTAATTTAGCGGAAAAATCCATATGGTTTCAACAGAATGGCGCATCGCCACATTATTCGGTAATAGTGCGTAATTATTTAAACGAAATTTTCCCATGCAGATGGATTGGTAGACGCGGATCAATAGAATGGCCAGCTAGATCTCCGGACCTAACCCCATTGGATTATTTTTTATGGGGTTACCTTAAATCCAAAGTTTATTTTAATAGACCGAACAATATTGAGGGCTTACGAAATTGGAAGAATTGGACCCGAAACAATTATTAATGTTTTGCGAGAATGTCAGTTTCGACTTGCTAGAGCAAAAAAAAACGAAAATCAAAAAGTTTTTGCAAATTTTTTTGAATTTTCCCGGAATTTGGAAGTGCAAAGACTGCATCATCTCATTCTGCAGGTTATTACCTACTTAAATCCCAGAGATGATCCTTTTATTAATTTTTGTTACCCTAAATTGTTAATTTGCCTGTACTATGACCTAAAAAGTCAGTTTGCCCGTCATACACAAACAAAATGCCGACAAATATGTATATATCTTATCACAGTTTTAAAACTACCTATTTTAAAACATGATCGTCTTGGCAAAGGTAAACCAAATCCTTTTATGTTTAAGACTGATTTAAATACAGACGTTTGTTTGCTTCATTCAAACTCTAGCCAGCAGTTGGTTTTATGAAGGTTAGACCTGAAACTTAGTGACTTCAAAGCATATTAGATTTATAGTCCAGCATTAACAACCACCTCAAATTAATTTCATAAAGCAATGATAAAACTACAGCATTTGCTTAATCTTTATAAAACTTAGGACTTGAACCTAACAGCTATAAAGTTTTATTAAAGGCTTGACAAATACCTTAATAAATCAATCATAAGCCAATAAAGACTAGAAGATGAAGGTCTTTTAAAACTTTCTTTAAGACAAAAATTTTAAGTGCATTTGGCATTTAATAAATCTGGCATAACTCAGTGGCTTATGAGGTGGCTATTATAAAACACTGATAAAACCTAAATAAATCTAAAAAGCATTTGAATTGTTACTCGGGAGGGAAGTTACTGTCTTCGGCCCGAAAATCGAAATCAAAATTTTAAACATATTTTTACGTTTCAAGGTCACTACAGTATTTTTCAATTATTGTTGAAAAGAAGTATGTGTGTGTGTACGTACGTACGTGCGTGTACACTTTTTTCTTGCACGAAATCTCGCGAATAAAATGTGATATCGACTTCGTTATTGTGGCGCCAATCGAAGCGTTTTTAAGCAAAAAGACTATAGTCAATTTTAGGATTTCTTGAAAAATATTTAGCCGATCTTAATTTGTTCTGGTGGCAATCGTTACTTTGAAATATCAGATGTTTTTATAGATCCTTTCTTGGGCCATTACGCCCAGAATATTTATTAAATTCAAAAAAATTAAATTTTCTGTGTTATTATTGTTGATATTCATATCATGCTGGAAAGTTGGCCGTATGGACCTCAAGAGCCGCACTTAGGTACAAATGCCTTCACTTTCCACGCTCACGAATTTCACCCCTACGACTTCTAAGCCGCTTAGCTTCCTGAATTTTGTTTATCATCTAAAAAATATATATAAATGCTTTCATTATTTTCAGTACACCATTCTGTACGTTTTAAATATTATCGCATGACACACTTTTACAACAGAAAATGATACCGAGAAAAACAAATTTGTCAATATTTAATTTTTTTCATTTCAACGTAGTTGACATATTATGTAGGTGTACATTGTATTCTACATTCTTTTGTTAGCATTTTAATATTCGTTACAGCACTGTGAACATTTCGGATGTTACTGGAATTTAATATAGTTAAAAGTATTATAGGCGGAAGAAGCAACTGTACTCGCTCTTCACGGGTGCATATATTATAGGTATAAATTAGTCATCTAACATCCAAAAAATGGTATTCCGAGATTGATCATCTATAAATATATCTGTATATAAAAAAGTTACTGTTTACACATAACGGATTCAGGCAACAATGAGTTAACGTAATGACGACATAGGTACCTGAAAAAAACAAACAGTTCGGTAACTCGATGTTGTGATTTGTGATGGTATTTGAACCATGAAAAGTAACAGGTGCATAGCGGTTGAAATATGGTACCTACTATTTATAAAGTTCAGTCGCCCAATATAGCTCATATTATGATATTCCACTAAGAATATGTCGAGGGGCTTCCAAACTAAAAAAGTATTTTCTGCATCACATAATGTACTCATAAAATGTTCACTTTATAAATACACAGTCTTAATCATGCTTTGGCCCAAATGTTTTAGCCCAGTTACATTTTACATTAGGACTTTCCTTCGGAAAAATTCGCACCAAGCTGATATACCTTTATTTAAGTACCTATTATAAGTAACGTGCAAAAAATTCCTATCGATATCGTGTTCGCTTCGAAAGTTATTTAAAGTCAAAGGTGACTAAAATTAGGCTTTCGCGGATATCTCGCTTCCTATTGGTCGGAAGACAATTATATAGGTGTTATGAAAATTGCAGATTGAACGATTCTTTACAAAAAAGGCCATATCCTCGCTCCGAAAGAAAAGTGACACAACTCAAAAAATATTGTTTTACAGAAAAGAGAATTTAAAATAGTTTAAAACATTTTAAAAGCTTTGCTGAATAAGCTGTAAAGAGAGATATATAACTATTAGTTTTTTTATACCACACTATTAAAGCAAATCTATTGATTTAATGTAGTACATTCAGTTTAGTATATTGCATTCGATCCGCACATTTCTAAAACCGGTAGTATTGCTCGTAGAGAAAAACATTTCATATCACTGTGTTGGTGACTGAATTCTGAACAACTTTCAAAATGTCCGTTCGTCTGTCTGTCTGTCCGTCCGTCCGTCGCGTTTCTTGTAAGCACGATAACTTGAGAACGAAAAGTCCGATTGTATTGAAATGTAGGCAGTAAGTTGGTGTTAGCTAGAGGAAGAACCCTTTTGAACAATATCGATCAATAAATAAAAAAGTTGTTAATTATTTAAATTAAAAAAAAAGTAATTGTATGTTTTGTAATTAAACAAAAAAATGTCTAAAACCAGCATTATTTACAAAAGAAACTATACAATGTGCAACAATTATATAAAATGTGCAGTAAATCGGCGAAGAGTATATAGGTTAGCTAGTTCAAGATTGACAACACTATAATAATCGTGACGGGAGGAATAACGACGCGCGTAAGTGGCGAAATTGGGGCATTTTATTTATGACCTTTTGTGAACTATTTGTGCAAGAAAACCAAAACATACAAATTTGGTGTTGTCACTTTTCTTCCGGACCGACGAATATATTTTTTATGTACAAGCAAAAAGCAACTGTATATTTGTCTATACAAGTATACATTCTATAATAGTAGATATAATAACATTAATAGAAATGCATTTATTCCTTCTTTGAGACAGAATGCAAGGCGCGTGTGTTTCCGTGGTTTACCCTATAGACTTATTATCCCCCAACCCTTCACATGAGTAAGCTCAAAATATAATCTAGTTCCAGATCTCATTATAATACAGACATGTACCAAATTGCAAGTCAGTATCTAAAATCATTCCAGAGAAAAACGTGCGCACAAAGATCGGCAGACAGACAGAAATTTTTTTTCGCTCAAAGGAGGAGGGTCCATAAGACCGGTTATCGGCCCCCTTCAATTTTTCACAAAGCTAAGTGAATTTAATTTTTTTAGGCTTTTTAAACAAAAATAGGCCATTTCCAGGTGAAACGAAAAATTTCTACCCACAACCCCTTTTTACCTTTTTACCCCCCCCCCCCCTACGGGTTTTCTATAAATCTTCACTCTGTATTTTAATTACGAAAAATCCGTATCCATGTGTACATTTATACAGGGTGTAATTAGTTTCATGTTATTAAAAAAAACTGGTGGTAGGGAACGACAAGACAAACAAAAAAACTTATATAACATGGGGTCTAAAGCTCATAGTTTTGGAGAAAAAAAAAATAAAAATTTCGCAAATTTTCAATAATATTTTTTTGAGAACTGCTAATATTCCATCAGTAGGTTTAGTTTTAGATCTGATCTGAAGAAAACTATACTCTAATTCTCCCTTGTGCAATATTTTAGTTACTGTGTGTGTTTCGTTATGTACACACGTCCAACCCGCCATTCGTTGTTTTTGTTATTTTTGAATTTCGCGTCATTGTGTATTTATAGTTAAGATTTATTTTATTGACTTACCGTTCAAGTTGTCAAATTCTTGATTACGTACAGACACAACTTGCTTGTTCGTTCTTTTTGTATTTCTTTTTGGCTTTTGTACCAAGTTTTTATTTTATTTTCTTTATTGACAACGTTAATAGTTTAGTGTTGAACGAAGTGCGTATGTCCTTAATTCGACGTACCGAACTGTGTATTGATGCAGATGCAGAGATTTTGAATCAGTTAGGTAGGTAGTAAGCTTTTAACCCAGGACACTCATTTATCTTACAAATGTTAATAAACCACATTTAATTTTCTAAATTATAAACAATCCAATATTTTGTTCCAAATTAAAAAACACACATGTAAAGAAATGCTCTGTTTAAACCCCTATGGCCATTATTTGCTTGCAATTGTGCACGAAGAGAGAACGAATTATTTACCTCTTTATACTTGCCTCAGTTCAGCTGAGGCGGTCCATCAAAGGCGGTCGATGATCCTTTGACATCGCGTGTGCCGGCGAGCACTTTTTTATGACAATTTAAAAGTTGTGTAATTAGGAACTACAAGTGCATTGCCCAAGAAAAACAGTAGTTCTCAATAGTTATCTACCATAATATTAAAAATATTGACCTAGATCAGTTTTTTTTCAAAGTGCCCCTAGAGGGAAAAGTCATAAAGATTTTTTGTTTGTCTAGTCAGTCCCCATTACCAGTTTTTTTTAATAACATGTAACTGATTACACCCTGTATAATATGTGTTAACTAATACGTTAGACAAATAAACATTTGAAGCAAGTAAACATGAAAGTTAGTAATCGTATTGTCAACTTCAATCAAATTATACTCTTCGCCGATTAACTGCACTTTTTATATAATTGTTGCCCATTCTACATGATGTTTCTTTGTAAATAATATAAGTTCTAGACACTGACCTATACATATAAATGGAATGCCAATGTCCATACCTATTTGTGTGTCAAATTGAATCTGGCGCAAGTATGGCGGCCCCCGGTAGGAGCGCAATCGCAGTGTGTAGAACGCGAGGGCCGTCTCTATTTTTATTGCAAGTGTTTATAATTTGTCCTTTTTTCCGAAATCATCAAAAATATGCGTGTATAGATTGACATTTCTTATATAGTTAACATTTGTCTTAATTTTCATTAAAGGACATAATTATTTAATTTTCAATTTCAACGAGCGATAAAAACGAGAGAATTACTTGATGCCGGCTCTGAAATTCTGCACTAGTCCAAGACCTCCCGCCACGGGAGACAAAGCAAAGAAAAATTGCGTCTGCGCATAACGTCCTCCAGAAGAATTCTGACTCAAGCACCAACATACTTTTAAAGCTAGATTTCTACTGCGGCGACGCAAATCCCGGGGACCTTGAATTGCATGATTGAAGTATTTTGTTCACGCGCATATATCTGTATCGGTCTTCCATTTATTATGAATAGTTCAGTGGTTCTAGACATTTTTAGTTTAATTACAAAACATTAAAACATTTTTTTTTAATTAAAAAAATTAATAACTTTTTTATTTGTTGATAGATTTTGTTAAAAAACAACAGGGTTCTTCCCCTAGCTAACAGAGACTTACTGTCCAACTTTCAATACAGTCGGACTTTTCGTTCTTAAGTTATCGTGCTTACAAGAAACGTGACGGACGGACATTTTGAAAATTGTTCAGAATTCGATCATAAACATTTTTTCTCTACGTGCGATATTACCGGTTTTAGAAATGTGCCGATCGAATGCAATATACTCTTCGTGTATTTGCGAAGAGTATAATATTATACTCTATGCCGTTATATAACGGCATAGTTGTAGTAGTTATCTGCTCCTTTTGGCATTTTTTATTGTCGTGTGTTCCATTATCAAGCAAATGACTGTTTCTTATAAAAGCAGCTCTTGTCTCTAATATTTTAATACATATTTTAACCCAATTTAGGCACATTAGTATCCTGTACTTGTCTTTCTAAAAAAAGGGGGGGTGTGGCGCGTAAAAACTTGCAAATGACCTATTTTTATTCACAAGGCCTAAAAAAGTCTATTTCACTTATTTTCGTCAAAAATTAAAGGGAGCCGAAAACTGGCTCTAGAGACCCTTTTTCTTTAAAATCTCGATGTTTCATGACATTCTGAACCTATTTTAATAAAAAAAAAAAAAAAGAAAATTACCGCAAATTGAATACTATACTTTATCTACAATAAATATTAATATAATAGTTTGACAACTTCCAAACTATTCAAAGATGTCAAATCAATCCTTCCCTCAATAATAATGGACCATTCTATTTTTTTTTCTTTTGCGCCTTACTCGATTAGACATGCTATGCATGAAGTTAAAGATGATTGATGTAAAAAGAAGCCACTAGGGTCTACTGATTACACACACTATTTACTTGTGGATACTATTACATGTTCAAAAGCTGTTGAGTAATTAATATACAGATTCGGAAAATACACTTTGTGATATAGAGAATAAACTTCGATGTAATTGGTCTATTGAAAGCAGAACGTGTGGGGTCGACGCGTTCAAGTGGTGTTGGTATGAACGAATGCCGATGCCCTGCGTTGATCTACGGACAAGGCGTGGTTTACGTGCGCAGATACACGTTTACTTATCATGAACTTCAGTTTCCGAATCTGTATAATCTAATATGAGTAGATAAAATTAATATTCTGTCTTAATTTAATCAACCAGGCGGTTTCTGGTTGGCAACATGCTTCCCTCATAATCAATGCTTTTACCCAAATACAAATTCCATGAAAAAAAAAATGAATGATAAATTTGCTGGTTTAATTTCTTCACAAGTACGGTTAGGTGTTGATAAAGCCTTTTTATTTTCAGATTATCCCTTGTATCACACAGACACTCCACATCACAGATCGGAATATTTATTAGAATTTCAGTTACTAGATGATCAAGAGCCACATACCTATCATAAGAGGGATGTTTTAGATCCTCAAGGAACTGTTGGGACCATATATGTGTCAAACTCAACTGATTCGCCAAATGTTACGGAAGAGATTACGATACCTCCACGGAAGAAGGTAAATATTTTGATATGCGTACATAAAATATTTAACAAATGAAGAATTAATAATTTGAAAATTATTTTATTTATAGTGACCAATGGGGTCATCCTACATATTTTTGTATTTTAAATTCTTAAATTTAAATTTATTTCATCATCTCACATTATTTAATAGGTGTAAGAAAAGCAATATTAAAGTTTTCGCCCATTTCCCCGTGAGATAATAAACCTAGGCCTTCTCATTGGTTGTCGTTTGTTGCCGACAAAGTTAATACGGCCGATTGTTTAACCAAAGAGAAAGGCCAATTGTGAAAAATCGTGAAACAGGTTGCTTTGTGGTATACAGGGTGTTTCACGAGGAAATGGACATGCTTTAATAAAAAATAGAGAACGGCAAGAGTAATCATAATCACCCATAGAAAAATCTAGTTGAGCCCTCGTTGCTGAAATACAGAGTGTTTCATGTATTTTTGCCAAAATTTCTTTTTGTTGTTGTATTGTAAGGAATGGAATAATAAGTTCATATTTGGCACATACTTGATGGGCCAATAGTGCGTCGGACCTCGATATCTCGAGTTCTACGATAGCTAGAAATTTAAAAAAAAATTGCAAGTAAACTATATAAAAAAGTCTATAACTGGAAATTATTTTCGAACATACAGGGCGAGCCAAGACGAAATTACATTACCAAGTTCCTTTTTTTTTAATGGAATGCTATGTATATCAGTACATTTTTTGAAGCCTCTTTCTAGGCTCTATTCATTCCTATATTAGCATTGAATGTCTCCCAACCATTTGGATGTAATGGATTTTTGGTGGAAATAATATAATCTGCAGATGGATATTAAAAATATCACCACAGTCACAATTATGAGTTTTAAGCATAGGAAAAACTTATGTGAATACCAGTTACGAGACATCTGTTTCATGTTTTTGAATGATTTTCATTTCCTAAAACAGTACAGGGTGGCTAAAAATTATTTTTCAATTAAGAACTTTTTAAATTGCATTTTCTCAATTTTTTCAAATGGAACACCCTATATATTTTTCAACGATATGATGTAGAAATGAAAAACGAACATTTTTTGTAAGTAATTACCTATGGCTAATTGCAACCAATTTCGTTTTATTGAGCAATAATTACAAAATTCAAAATAAACTTAAAAAAAGAGGTTTCTTCAAATAACTCAGTAGAAAAAATTATAATAAATGTTCCACATGTTGCCCATTTTGATTGACACCCATCTCTATACGCTTTTGAAATGAGGTTCCCACTGTTCCTAAAACAGCCGGTGTGATAGATCTAAAGGCAGTTCCTTCATATTTTGTACTGTTGTTGGTGTGTCTCTATAAACAATTTCCTTCACGTATCCCCATAAAAAGAAATCCATTTTTGTAAAATCTGGGGATCTAGCAGGCCATTTAGTGGTTCCATTTCCTCCAATCCATTGATGAGGGTAGGTATTATTTAAGAATTTAAGTGGTCTCTAACTGCATTTAGAGAATGTGGTGGAGCACCATCTTGCTGAAACCACATCCTGTTCGAACTCTTTCAGGGAGATTTACCAATAATTGTGGCAGTTAGTTCTCCAAAAAATGAAGATAAATAGTTCCAGTCAATGTACCATCAAAGAAATGTGGCCCTATTACATGTTCTCCAATAATTCCTCCTCAAACGTTTATAGACCATCTGTGTTGGTTATCAATTTGCATAAAAAAGTGAGAATTTTCCGAAGCATAATAATGGAAATTGTGCCTATTAACAAATCCATTTTTATGAAAAGTTGCCTCATCAGTGAATAAAACATTATTGAAGAAGTTGACATCATCTTGCATTTTACTTCTGGCCCAATTACAAAATTGTAGGCGCTTTTGAAAATCGTCATCAGATAATTTTTGGTGCATTTGATTATGATATGCATGCAACTTATTTGTTTTTAAGATTCCTGCTAATGAGCTCACTTCTCTGTGACTAACATGGGGATTCTCAACCGTTGCCAGCACCACAGAAAACTCATTTTCTTCGTTCACAACACGTTTTATTCTTTCACTTTTTTTATATTCGACATTTCCAGTTTCCAGAAATCTATCGAGAAGGTTTTGGAAGCTGCTAACAACAGGAATCCTTCTTTCAGGATAATGTTGGTGATAAATTCTATTGGCAAGTAAACAGTTTCTGTCAAACTCGCCCAAAACAAAAGTCATGTCTACAAGTTTCGCTTTATTATAATTCATATTGTGCAATTCTAAAAATTTTAAATTCAATACAGATTGTAACTAACGACCGATAAGGATGATGAATGCCCCGTTGTACACGACAATTTATACCAAACAGGTTTTATTGCTTGTCGAGCAACGAAAACGGCAAAACGTACAAAAAAACATTACAGTAATAGGACCTGTTAAATACTATTTATTCATTTCAATGGATTAGAAGAAATGGTCCCACTAAATGGCCTCATTTCAAAATTGCATAATCAATCAAAATGGGCAACACGAACGATTCTAATGAATTATTTGAGGGAACTTCTTTTTTTAAGTTTATTCGTGAATTTGACGCTTATTTATTTATAAAACAAAAATGGTTGCAACTAGCCATAGGAAAAAATGTTCGTTTTTCATTTCTACATCACATCGTTGAAAAATATACAGGGTGTTCCATTTGAAAAAAATTGAGAAAATTCAATTTAAAAAGTTTTTAACATAATTTTTCGCCACCCAGTTTTAGAAAATGAAAATAATTCAAAAACATTAATTAGATGTCTTGTAACTGGTATTCACATAAGTTTTTCTTAAAACCCATAATTGTGGCTGGTGATTTTTTTAATATCCATCTGCAGATTGCATTATTTCAACAAAAAAATTCATTACATCCAAGTGGTTGGGAGATATTCAATGATAATATAGGAATGGATAGAGCTTAGAAAGGGGCTTTAAAAAATGTACTGATATACATAGCATTCCGTTTAAAAAAAAGGCACTTGGTCCTGTAATTTCGTCTTGGCTCGCATGTTTTTTTAAATTTGAATATTAAATAGTACATAAAAAACGGAACAAAATGGCTTCATTGATTTTTTTGCCACACTTGCTGCATAAATAAAATAAATAAATAAATTTCAATAAATAATGCAATATGAGACTAGAGTCTATCGATGAATGATACACGCAAGAGATGCTTCCACTATTAAATTAGGTATTTAGTTTTTTTCCATCAATAATTATTGTTTTAATCACCAGTTTTTATGAATGGGGTAAAATAAACAAAAAAATGATGTTATAGGCCATCGAACCTATTTCGTTCCTTTCAGTTATTAAAAACTAGTAAAACGACCACACTTATTAACAACAAAAATAATGGTAACTACCAACTTACATAAAAATAATGTTAATAGCATAATACCAACGAACTACCAGCAGAATAATTATTATACGAAAAACAAAAAAATGCAGATATTCAGATATTTACGAATTTGATTCGTAATTAAATTGTTAAAATGTTCAAAATGACCCCCCTCAGCTTTAGTACATTTTCTGGTGCGGGCTATGGGATGTCCAATTGATCTTATCAGATTTGGATTGTTTCTAGTCTCGTTATGGTAATCAACAATCTTTTGAATTAACTAATCCCTGTCATTAATGTCCATATTGTAGACCTCACTTTTCAAGTGACCCCATAAAAAATAATCTACAGGGTTGAAATCCGAAGATCTTGCCGGCCATACATGAGAACCTCTCCAACCAATCCATCTGTTTGGATATGTAGTATCATTTAAATGATTTCTGATTTGGTTGGAGATTTGTGATGGGGCTCCATCATGTTGAAAGAATATACCTCAGACATTTACATTTTCTAAAAGATTCAGTAACATATGTTGTAAAAAATTAAGATAGACGTTACCAGTTAGTGTACCTTCAAAAAAATGTGGTCCTAACAAATGACCGGCTACAAGTCCAATCCAAATGTTAATAGAGAATCTATGTTGTGAACGGCATTCACATTTTGCATGTGGGTTTTCCTGGGCTCATATGTGAGCATTTCTAGAATTATTGATACCATTCCTTGTAAACTGCTTCTCGTCTGTAAATAAAGTTCTATAAATTACTCGTCGATTTCAGACTTCAGACTTCATCGCCTGGTGCAAAACGTTGTAAAAGATTAGAGAATTAACAAGATAGGACAGCTGGCGAAAAACCCTTTATCTTTTAGCAATGGCGCCATTGACCTCGACATTTATATTGGAGTTATCACGCAGTTGCCAGTCAGATGTGACAGTCAGACGGAGAAGGTAACATTAGAGAGAGCGAGCAATAGTGAAAAATTGACAACACTGTACTAATAGAACTACCGAACTCAGCTGTCAGAACCCAATGTCACTAAAGAAACAGGTTGCTTCGTAACATATGTATTTCGATGTTCATATTTTAGGTATCTATTTAGTTAGGCTAATGTTCATTGACAAAATAATTTTGAAACTTTTTTCTATAAAATTAAGAAAAAACAGCCACACGCTGATGTCATCGAGGTCTACACATAACGTATAGCATTTGCCGATTCTAATGAGCTAACATGTGCTTTAGTAAACTTGGCCAAATTCATTTAATGCGTACCCGACAAATCCCGAAACCGTTTTCGCTGAATGTCGTGGTCCCTTTAATTTGGAGTTAACAACGATCTTTGTCTATTTCGTCTTCTCTGTCTGACTGTCTTGTTATACTCTTCGCAGATACAAAACGAAGAGTATATTGCATTTGATCGGCACAGTTATAAAACAGGCAATATTGCTCGTAGAAAAAAAAATTCATATCACTGTGTTTATGATTGAATTCTGAACTACTCTCCGTCTGTCCGTCATGTTTCTTGTTCATCTTAAGAACGAAAAGTCCGATTGTATTGAAATTTGGACAGAAAATTAGTGTTAGCGCAAGGAAGAATCCAATTGTTTTTGAACAAAATCGATCAAAAAATGAAAAAGTATTTTTTTATGTTTTGTAATTAAACAAAAAGTGTCTAAAATTAATATTATTTACAAAAAAAAACTGCGAAGAGTATCCCATAGAATGTACAACAATTATATAACTAGTTACTTCTCTAATCTTTGGTTTGACTATTCAACTTCAACAGAGACAATTAGACAATATGTCATATGCAATAAGTGCAACATCAAAATTCGCCTTTTTTAAATCAGTCAAATAGCATATATTTTTTGACAATTTCGTAATTTAAGCACCGATATGTGAATGCCAACTCAACTTACTGTCCAATGTCAGGCCTAAGAATTTTACAATTTCTGGGGTATTACTCTTCGTGGAGAAAAGTGATATGTTTGTTTTGTTCGTATTTGAGCATAACTTAAACATCAAACCAGTCAGCGGCTTTATCATGTTATTTTTCAAGATGGCAACATTGCTGCCAGTATCTTACCTGTGTCGCCAAAGCAGTAATATTCGCAAAAGGGACCGCAAAAATTGACAACATTAATTATGCCATTAATATAAATTAAAAATAATAGCGGCCCCAATACACTACCTTGCGGAACACCGTGTTGTACTGTCATCATGTTGCTAAGTTGTTCCTTACAGAACATACATTGGTATCTATTGGATAAGTCCTCTTAAACCATAAAATTCCAGAAAACTTCATCGCCATATATATTATTTAGAACCTTTAAACTGTTAACCATATGCATTGGAATATCACGATTTAGATGTGCGAGCTGACCCAATACAAAGAAATACTTTTTGTTTAGGATATAGAATAAAACTTCAAATTACCAGTGAATTTAATACATCCGTAGTGTTCATTGTTAGATAATATTTTATATTATATTCCAATCACCAAACATAGTTTACTTAAATTGAAATATAGTTTTAAATTATGAACAATATTCGCTCGAGATTTTCACGAGAATCGAAGTTTAAACTAATACAAATAGCACTCGACAATTAGCAACAAATGTTCGTAATATCGTGGAATATTTCGATGTCACTTCTACAAAGAGTTATATTTTGCTACTCATACTAGCACATATTGGTTCATAAGTGCTGTATAATTATAGTACTTCTACAGCTACTGTAAGTGTAAAATGTTCCCCTTTTGCTAGTTGAGGTAGGCCTGAAGAAAGGAATATTGACCTTTCCTATTGATTGTTTAAAAGAAATTATTTTCTATGTTCTAGCATACAGGAAAGCTTCAAAAACCTGTTTATCCGACCAATGCGACAAAATTGCTGAAAGATGCATTTCCGAAAAACTTGGGTGAGAATGGAGCAGGACAAAGAAAGAGTATACCGTTGGAAGCTTCAACTCAACCTCCCTTAGTTCACAATAGTTCAATGTTTGTAAAAAATAATCAGACTGGAGGGGATGACTCTGAGATTGCCATATTAAAATCTCCAAGTGATATAGATGATATAGACACAGAGAGTGGGGAAGAGGAATTTAATCGAACACTAACAAACAATAATATTACCACCAGAACGGTAAGCTTTATGCTTTATTAGCAAGGGTATTAACTTTTTCAGCATTAAACATAGTCGGACTTAACTTGATATTTAATTTTTCAACAAATATTATAATAATCTTGTGCTTTGACAATTGTGAATTTGTAATTGTAATTTCTCTCTTCATGTTATCCCTGTATATAATATTAACATACTACGTTTCATATTTCTGTAAAGTTATTTTATTGAGTACAGACAGTTTTAATAATAAATAACAATCAGTTGGAATTGAGAAAGTGTATTAGAAAAGTATTTATCTTGGATGTTTGCCTCTTTGTGGTCAGATTTAGATGACATAAAAAAAGATACCAACAGCCAACTTCAGATAGATAAATGCAGCATAGTGGGCATCGAATGAAAGATTTATTTAAAATGTCTTATTCGTTTATATTATTTATGTATATTTATTTGCATGTTATAAAATCATTATTCTTTCCTAATTATCTATAGTCATTTTTTGATGCCTGTTAAATATCCAGTTTAATGCTGAAAAGGAGCGTTCTATTCCATCCAAAGGTTTGCTAATTGTTGCAATTCCTTCAAATCCAGGGTTTTTCGAAAACGTTTGATTCAATTTGTGGTATATTTTGAGACCTTTTATCCCCTCTGCTTCCTCGAGTTTGTCGAACACCGAATTAATTTTTCACAGAGATTGATGAATTGACAGCTCAGGGCTTTGTAGATATTCTATGCCTTTTACTATAAAATTAAAATTAATGTTTATATATTCAAGTTCTGTCTTTAGTGTTGCTTTTTCAAAAATCTTTTGCGCTTTACATATGGCAATAGATTCGCAGGAATCGGATGTGTTGATTGACCTTCTAATATTTTCGAAATTTTTGGCATAATAAAATGCCACCTGCAGCCAAGTACCCCACCTTGTAACATTAGTTTTTGGTGGCAGCGATATCCCTGGACAATGTTCACAGAACTGTGTGATTCTGTTCGATGCCTTTAAGAACATTTTGTTCACTTCTGAAATTAAGTCATTCACATTGGGAAATAAATCTCTGATTTCTTCTGATATTCGATTCAATCCTTACTCTGCACATGTAAAATAAACTAAATCGGGATATTTTTCTTGTAAGACCTTCCCTGGGGTTAAGCATATATCTCACGTCGTCAGTGACTAATAAAATAAACATGTTCGTATTACATTGCTTCGATTGCCGCCACTTAAGCGTGTCTTTTACTGTGGTAGCAATTGTGGCGTGATCAGTTTTTTTCACAGCTTCTCCTTTATCTAAACCCTATAAAAATTGGTAAAAAATATACATCTCAAAACTAGGTTCCTATTAGAGTAATATCTACACATATTTAAAAACGAGAAAATGTAGAACTTGGGGATAAAACATATATATATATTGAACGATATTAGAGTAAGTTTATTTACATTTGTATCATCATACAATAACAGTGTAATAATAATAATAGCTATGGCTAGAGGCCATATACATAATTTACACTTGAGAGATAAATTAACTCAAACAAAACTCATATAACGATGAGTTTCCAAAAAACCCCCTAGCCCCCGCATGTTACAAGATGAACAATCGTCAGTAAGACCAGCTGATGAACAGTGGCCGCACTTGTAGTCAGATGGCATGTGTTACTCGTAGTGCATTTTTTTTACACCATTTTGCATACTTTTAGACCTAGTACTTTTTTCTGAAAGAACCAGGTCAAAATTGATTGTTGATCAAAGAGATAAAGTGGTAAATTTTTAGGTGTATGCCTAGACTCAACATTATCCTGGGCTTATCAACTAAATTTCCTAAAAATATTTATTTTTATGGAACCTAGCTAACACTGTATCCCAAAACTTCTTAATTATGGCTTACTTTATGGCTCATTTCATGCAAATATGTCATATGGTATCCTAAACAGGGGGCACTTAACTCATACCACTAAAATATTTGATTTGCAACGCAGATGCATTAGGATATTCTCGCATTTAAAGTATAGAGATGATTGCAACGATCAGTTCATAGAATTTAAGATTCTAACTTTCCCCTGTGTCCATATCCTAGAATGTCTATTATACCTTAAGGTGGCCATTCCCTAGAAAGAGACATCCGATAAGGAAATATGTATTATTTTTGGCCATAACTTTTTTTTCTTAGTATGTATATTTAAAAAAATTATAAGAGTACCTAAGTAGAACCATAACAAGACTATTACTATGAATTTCCACTCAACAATTTCAATGGTTTGCAAAATAGCTCGATTTAAAACTACGAAATAGGAAGATTAGCTTAATTTCTAAATTTAAATCGAGCTATTTTGCAAGCCACTAAAATTATTGAGTGAAAATTCATAGTAATAGTCTTGTTATGGTTCTACTTAGGTACTCTTATAGTTCTTTTAAATATACGTACTAAGAAAAAAAAGTTATGGCTAAAAATAATAAATATTTCCCTATCGGATGTCTCTTTCTAGGGAATGGCCACCTTAAACAGCACAACACCTATATGTTACACACAGTCACTTACATGAACATAATACTAGAAACTGTGCTAAAATACATATATATATTCCCCGGCTCATCAAAACAAGAAATGGAACATGCTACTACTCTGCCAGATTCTGTAATGTTCTACCTAATTCAGTCAAAAACTCAGATTTCTTGAAATTTAAAATCAAAATCAAACACTACCTAAAAGTCACGGCCTTCTTCACGTTTAATGAATTTGTGGAGAATGACTTCTCTGATTTAACATAATACTGCCTATAGTCTGTTTTTAAACCAGGATGAGTAAACATGAAAGTTCCATTCACACCATAAAAGTAACTAGAAAATACACTAAAACCTTTTTGGCGTTTTGGGCAACCAACAATACATGACTACAGTGATTTTGTGTGTATTTTATTACATTATATAATGTGTCTACCTCTATTTGACCTCTAGGTATTTTATACAGCATTCATACCATTTACGCAATATAAAGGCACCAAGTAATTAGCCACTTTTACCTTCAGATTTATACAAAAAGGATTAAAAACTGATATATAATGTGCAAACGATAAAATAGAAATTATAACCAAATAATTTAGGACATTAAATTAAAATTTTTACAATATGTCAAAATTTACGACTATTGCCTTGTGTAAAACTGACGAGGGCTTATCCAATCACAGATGCATGATTTAGCGCGTTTAATTTAAAACGCTCCTTTTAAAAACAAACTATAGACACTGTATAAAAGCGTACTACTCATATTCTAATATACATCTTATATTTTACGTACCTAGTTATACTATTGTCTGTTTTTGGTTTTTTTATTTTATACGCTTCACTTCCAATTTGCTCTGACATGGGTAAATATTTTGATAATTATATTAGTACCAATATTTTATCTATCTATCTATGATTGTTATGAGTTGTAAGCAAATTTATTCATTCAGAATACTTTTTAATAAAGTAAAAAAACTCGTACTTTTGACATGACCAAATAAAGTGAATTTACAAAAAACTTTATTATGAAATTAAAAACTATTGTCACACACTAAATACTGCTCAGTACTCATTTTGCAGTTTTTTGTTAGGAATCATTTTCATGATGTTATTTTTAAATGAAAATGGTTAATTGCGAAACTGTTGAGTTTCACAGATTTCACAAAGTTATTGCTCTCTTTTAAAATCAATAAACGAAAAACGATTGGTTCACTATTAATCGCAGGAAAAGAGAATCATATTGACCTTCTTTTGCAAATTTCCTCTTTTAAAAACGAATTTAACTGAGGAATAAATATTTCCCAAAACACTTCTCTTCCAAATAAGCTACAGAATAATATATAATCCATAAAAAATTCATACAATATAAAATCTGAGTAATAACAGTTGTTTTATTGAAATATTCATTGTATACTGCCTTTTTAAATATTTTCTACACTTAAATAGGGGTGATATTTGCATTTTCTCAAAAAGGTAAAAAATATGTTCACCTTAAAATTCTTAGTAATATCTATTAAAAAGAAATCTAAACACTTGTCTATTTTTTAAAAAGTATAAATTCACACCAGCTCGAAAGCATTTTGCCCTTCGGATGTTCTCCCATGCTCCCAGCCGACCCATCTGAATGAACACCCACCTAATATTTAAATCTAAATGTCTTGACAAAAGAAAGATTAAAAATTAAGTTCTATTAAAAATTGGGATTAATTCACATATGCAACTGTATTAATGTTAACAATATTTATAAAATATGGTGATATAAGTCGGTAGGTACCCAGTACATAAACAAATAAGAAATAAGTACAAGAAACACGAGAAATCTCTGCTAGGATGTTTATTATACATAAAAAAATATAATTAATATTAGATTAGAATAATGTAAAAACAATAATCAATGTCAACCAGTTCAGAAGAATTAATTACTTCTATTGCAGTCATTACTTATCCTGTTATAAAATATATTTCCTATATAAAAATATTGCCGATTCATTAGGAAAAAATTATAATTCATAGACAGTATACTGTGACACTGTGTATTAAATTATTCATAAAAATGTAAATTTAACATACTTGGCAGATATACCTTGCCATTTAACAACTACATTATATAACTATAACACTTGTATATTTATCGGACACAGTTAGTTTATAGAAACAAAAATTTTGCATAATATGGAGTCGTTTGTATATTCTAAATATGCAGTGTCCTTGAATAAGGGTAAAGAGATTAAAAAGGTGTAGTACTCGTCAAAATAAGAAAAAAAGTTCCTGTATACATTGCTCCTAAAATGCTTCCAAAGAGGTTATAACTTCTGTTGCTGGCTGTCGAACCCCCCTAAAAGTGTTCATTTTTACCACCTCCATTTGTCGTCCTTCTTCAATGAGATGGGGTTTCATGGACTTGAATATCATATGGCTCTTGGTCTACTAAGATTGCTTAATATCCAGGATTTTACTCCTGATAGTAAAGTAGGTTTTATTGAGAACATCATCTTAGGGAATATGGAAAATCATTTCAAATTAATAGATAACGTAACCTAAATGCTAAAATTGACTTAAAAAGAAAACAGTTAGATATAATATTCCAAACATATTTAATATATATACTTTGGTTATATGACCATTATAATATTCCAGACATATTTAATGTATAAACTTTGGTTATAGGATTATCATCAGTACTACAATAGCTCATTTTATACTGACCCCGCAATTGGCCGTTTTCACTGGGTCGACATGGATAATCGGACAAATGTTAAAATCAATGAACTTCTCTCAAAATCACATCGAAGGGCTGCTGTAAGTATCATAATTATTGCATCTGAAACCGTTCTCTGAATAACTAATTTCAATTTCAGACCATCAAGTTGTCGTTTGAGTTTCCATTTTATGGCCACTTAATAAAGAATGTTACTATAGCCACAGGGGGTTTCTTATATACCGGAGACTATGTACATTCGTGGCTTGCTGCCACTCAGTACATTGCACCATTGATGGCCAATTTTGACACTAGTTTATCAAATGATAGTTTTATTAAATATGTTGACAATGGTACAGCCTTTACTGTAGAATGGGAAAAAGTGATGCTTCAGGAAAGACCAGGACAAGGAGAATTCACATTTCAAGTCACCCTACATAACAATGGCGATATAGTTTTTGTCTACCAAAATGTGCCATTATATATTGAGAACATTCCAGATATATTTCATCCTGTAAAAGTTGGTTTGTCAGATGCCTACATTTTGGATCGTACTGTACTGTGTAAGTATTAAAATTCTTTTTTAACAAATGGTAAAATATTCTCACTATATTGTATATTAGAGTCGGGTACAATTTAAGCTGACTTGTATCATGGTCGCTAAAACGTCTGAACTAAGATTTTATTTGATGCATAAGAAATGCCAGTATTAATTTAGTAACTTCGTCACTTTAGTGGAATTCTGATTATACAGCGTCTGCCATAAAGTTGGTTATATATGGGAAAGAATTGTATTATTGACATTTCTAAAAAACTCTATTGGGGTTCGTTTATGCATGTCCGACAACAAAAAATTACATTTTGACATATGTCATGTTATCACCGGTTTGGCAGGACTGTAAAAAATAGTTGACGGTGGTACCGAAAAATGGGTCAAACTGTTAAGATATCGAAAAATTTTATTAAGAAAAAGTGCATGGAATATAACAAGGACCTCATATATCAATTGAAGAAGATATGAGAAAAATAAAAGAGTGCAAATTTTACCCCTATCATTAATTACTATATGAAAAATCATAAATTCTTGTGTCTATTTCACAAATATTTTATTAGTTTCGACAAAAACTTTATGTATTTTAGTTGAATTAAGGTATTTGCATGTAAAAAAAGAAGCAAATCCCCAGTATAGTCTTTTTTCGAAATCTCAATAATACAAATTTTTTCCATATGTAGCCAACTTTATGGCGGACACTGTAGGTATATAGGCTCGGGCACAAATGAAACTGATAACAAAAAATGAATTGCCCAATTCAGTCAATGAGTTATCAGAAAAAGAAATCAAGGACTAATATTGTTACAGTCCAGAAAGAACCATGGGGAGGTATGGGCATTTCTTGCCAGGAGAGGATAGGATCGTAGTATTAGTAGGGAAAATGATGTTAGTGAAAATAAAATATTTCATATAATAAAAAAAAATCTGAAATCTCTATGAGAATGACGAAAATAAATTATTTTTCTTTTAAATAAAATATTCTGTTTGATAAAATATATATTTAAAAAATTAACAATAATTTTAAAACAAGTAAATTAAAACAATTCTGAAAGAACAACGCATTGGCACGTTTTCATAAACACTAAAATACTTGAACACTACACAATTTACGACTTGTTTTCATAAACAATACAACACTACACTTGAACAATTTATCTACTCGACGCACGTTTCACCATTCCTTTATTAATATATAACGTAAGAAAGTCGATTGTATCAGAGATAAACACATGCTAGTAGTAATAAGACACATTTTTTAGAAAGAAAATTATTAACTTTTAATAGAGTTTAAATAAAAAAAAGTAGAAGTAAGGATCGAGATCGAACTCACAACCATTTATTACTGCCGGAGTATCTTACCGATTGAGCTACGCAATCCTATGTTTGTTATATTCTAAAACGTGTAATATGTACATACTAGAAAATTGTAAGACAAAGTGGTTTGATATTGTTCGTTTGACGGATGAATATCCACTATTTACCACTAAAAATAACTTAAATATTTCATATGAAGCCGTTTTTCATGTTTAGAGTGGTGTTGGTTCACGGGAATAAATAATATTTGTCGTCAAACACACAGCTTGAGAATCTCTGAGCTTATGACTGTGTTTCTTACCCCTCAGTGTTCATTTCATATTTCCGTCTCAAAGGAAGTGTGAAAGAATCTTGGTAGACATACATTGACAATGTGTTTAGGCTATTGCTTTAAGTTTGTGTGCAAGAGATAGTGAAAACGTATGCACAACATTAATTCATACATCGATCATTTTAAACTGGACCCGACTCTATCATATCTAAAAGTATGGAGGTACAAGATTACCGACTTGAATATAATACAATACTTTACTCATCCTCATATTCAAGAAAATTGTCACAGCCTTGTCAGTACAGAAAATAGGAACCATACATTATGATAGGAATCTTATAATAATAATAATAATAACAATAATAATATAATTTCTGTCGTCTAATTCTGGAAAACTATGGTTATTTTCCAACCATAGTTTTCCGGAATTAGACGACATTTCCCAGTTAACAATTTACATGTCATTCGACGTCGACTGTAGGTCGAACAGGTGACGCCACCAATTTCGATAGGTGATATAGGACATAAATTCGATGTAGATAATCTAAATAGTGTTTTTTGACACGTCGTATTGACTTACAAAATAAGTTAAACAGGTATATTTGACCTATTAGGTTAGGTCACCAGACACCTATTCAATGTCGAAAATATGGAATTAACGTCATCGATTACTTATTTCTCACCATTCACACCTCTTATTTGCCTTCAAAATTCTGTTTGGTCGAAAATATAACTTAATGTGATAAAATGGTTCATAATATATTATAAGATACATAATTTTATATGACAAGTTGTTTCGTTTGTGGAGCGTTTTTTACGCATGATTCTCGTGAATATACGTGGGAAAGATTTTTTTCTGTTAATATTATATATTGTACCTTGAAATATTACAAAACCCCTCCTTAAAAACATCAATTATTATAAATATGTATAATATATAATTATAAATTGTGACAATTTAATTTTTCAATTTTCATTTTTATGTATTTTTCGTAATCCATTTTGTTTCAATTTAAAATTTAATAATCATTAATATGTTTAAAGATTATTTGCTAATTAAAATATGTTCACAAACAAAGTTTACATTTTCATGGCGAGTTTTCGCCATTCCATTTTTAAATAGATATGGTTGCTCTCTGCCTATATTACTTAGTAATAGTCTAGGCTATAAGCTGGAAAAATAAGTAAAAATGTTATAGAATTTAAAAACAAAATGCAACTAGCTCAGAACTCATGCGTCCGTTTTGTATATGGTATTGGTAGGTTCGATCATATAACACCTACTTATAATGCGAATTCAATTCTAAAAGTTGAGTTCAGATGGCTACTTCTTTTTGGAGTGTTTCTATTCAAGATTTATGCAAGTAAAAAACCTGAATATTTGTTTGATTACGTGGTACCCCGGCTAGAGCTGCACAACCTGAACCTGCGAAATATAGTAAGATTCGACATACCCAGACATAATAGCAAGAAATTTGAAAGCTGTTTTGCATATTTAATTGTTCACTTTATTAATAAAAGCGAATTTTTTAACTTAATGCAAACTAGGTCAATAAGTAGTTTCAGAAGAACCTACCGAGAAAATATATTAAAGACACAAAAAAACTTGTAGCGCTAGTAGTATATGTTTTGTACGTCTTATACTTTTATATGTATATCTTATACCTTTATATTTTTCCCTATGTATATTTTTTATATTGTTGTTTATACCTCATTTAGTGCTCTTGTTTACAATATGTAACATTAATTATAGTAGTTGTTGTAATGCAGTATTTGGTGGCATGGAAGAACGTTTATACGAATGTCACCTTTTGTGTTTGTATAATGTTCTTGTACATATATATAATTCACAATAAATATTTTTCTATTCTATTCTATTCTATTCTAAGGTGAAACCGAAAAAATTTTGTTTGCATGATGTTATATGGACCCCAAAGGTCATTGGACTAGATAACTACTTACCAACGCACCCCGTTAACCCCCAGAACGCCAAAATTGCCCCATTTCTACTCTCAATATTAGGTGTTATCTGATTTCTTTAAAAAAATTTAAATTAAGCTTCGAAAATGCTGTCTAGGAGGTTTATTGGGTCGCTGATCGCGAATCCGAGGTCGGTTACCCGGAAAACTCAACCACAGACCGGAGAATGGTGAAAAGTTGGCCATTTTCTAGTTATTTTTCAAACTTTTTATTCTTGACTTTAAAAATATCTTCCAGGGGTTTTTTGGGTTGCTGAACACAAATCCGGGGTTGGTTGTCTAGAAAAATCATCCGGAGTCTGGAAACCTGAGAAAAGTCGATCATTTTATCGTAACTTTATCAACTATGTACTTTTTACTTCAAAAATGTCCTCTAGAGGTTTTTTGGGGGTGCTGATTACTAATCCAGAGTCGAATTACTTGAAAAATCATCCACAGTTTGGAAAATCGAAAAAATTTGACTTTCCCAAAAATAGTGAATATTGTACCGTGCCTGAAATAAATATCTACAAAGTTATCTTCAAGTGGTAAAAAGAATTGTTTAAGAAGAGAAAAGGGAGCAGGGACTCTAAGTGAACCGGTTTAAAAGGTAATACTACGAGTCTGCATGTTTATTGCAACAAAAAAATTTGAACAGGTCATCATTTCTCTCGATGTCAACCGCATGTATTTTAACGACTGCATTCACACATATATTCTCACACATATAAAGATCATATACATTTAATAATTATAATCTCTATGTTCACACATGTATAGGTTTTGAACAGGGGCCCTAATTGAACCATGAAAATGGCCAACTCTTCACGATTTTCCGATCTGTGGTTGAGTTTTCCGGGTAACCGACCTCGGACTCGCGATCAGCGACCCAAAAAACCTCCTAGATAGCATTTTCGAAGCTTAATTTAAATTTTTTTAAAGAAATCAGATAACATCTAATATTGAGAGGTAGAAATGGGTCAATTTTGGCGTTCTGGGGGTTAAGGGGGTGCGTTGGTAAGTAGTTATCTAGTCACGAATGACCTTTGTGATCCATAAAACACCATAAAATATTTTTTCAATTCCACCTTCTGTAACAAGCCTTTTCAAAATTTAAGGACTAGAAGTCCTTATTAGGTACCTAAGAAGTCTTGTTCAAGAAATATGATTACCGTAGAGCGGGGTTACTTTGCCGCGATTTTGAGACCTTCTGTTTGATAACTTTTATTACTCAAGCATAGGGGGCTGTTCCAAATATATGCAAAATTTTCATGTTTACTCTTTCGATTAACGATGTTCCCTCGAGCGAAACATTTTTAATTCACCTATATTTTTTTGTCTAAATTTTGTGTAAAGTCATCATAAAAACAGGGTCACTTTTACATCAGGCTGTAAATCAGTACAGAAGTAATGTGTACAGACTGCATTGGTGCCTTTACACAAAATAAGTGTATTTTAAAAATTGTGTGTACTTGCTTCGTACTAATTTTGAATTTTTTAACCATTATAACATTATTAAAATACATTTTAAAATATTGTAATCTTTATTAAAATTATTGCAACAAAAAATGTTCCATATTGTTTTTTTAGGGATATTGTATAACTGCTCTGCTTCTTGGTAAGTTATGTGCCTCCTCTGCACTGGTTTAACTGCCCTTTATAATTGTGCGTCATCATAATTTCTATATCGCCTTGACCCAAGTTTCTTCTTATAAATTCGGCCCATTCTTGATCTACAAAAATTGTATACTTACATGCCTAATCATTTTTTGCCATGTGTAAAGCCACCAAAGAATGGCAACTTTTTTAATTAGTTCGTCATATCTCAGAAACACATGAGAGAAAAAGCATGATATCTTGCAAATGTAATCCTTATGCATTAAGTTTCAAAATATCTTAATAATACTTACCGCTCAAATGCCTGAGTTTACCCTCAGAAAACTTAGCATTCACCACTTTTGCGAACACGATTTTCAGAAATTTTGTTTATAACTCTGTATAACTTAACATACAACCCACATGACATCTGTTTTGGTACTAACGTGTTGATTCATGTTTATCGTTTGTTGGACCAGCTCGGACGTGCTGCGCCATTGGCTGATTTTCGACAAATCAAATTAATGCTATAAAAAGCAGGCACACGTAAAGTCACCCGTACCATGTAAAGTAGCCCCCGCTCTACACTACCTATTTAGTAATTTCAATACATTTCACCTATATCTTATATTAGGGTCTAATATACCTTAATAAAATTACTTAATAAGGTATTTAACAATCATATTACTTATTAGGTGACAAGTATCCCCTAATTAAGTTTACCAAATTTTTCCAAATAGGTCACTTTCTACCTACTTACCCTATTAGGTTATTAAGGCCATGTATTCCCTACCACTTAATTAGTCGCGCCAATATTCTTGACTAAAGATGACGGTCTCGGATGATTAGGGGTCGAGCTTGAGCTCTTTGCCCCAATCATCGCTGTAGACCTGGACCGGCATCGTAAGGGGTGGGCCTGCTTTTTCGCCTATCCCCCCCGCAAATGCGGATGGTATTGGCGATGTTAGCAAACCTCCCCTGGTCCTGGCTGTTGGACCCTGCCAGCTGGGTTGTTTCTTCTGGCGCTCTTCTGTCTTGGTCTTCTTTCTTCGCTGGCATGTATAGGCTCCCGGGAGCATCTTTCGTCTGTCGTTAGAGGGAACGGCTGTTACCGAGCCCTCTCGGAGTTTGAAAGGGATTTGGGGGTGTTGACTAGTCGGAAGCCCAGGGTGCCAATTAACATTATGTGCTCCGATTTCGTCGGAAGGAAGTGTAAACTGTGTAATTTAGGATTGTGTAGACAGAGACACTTTCTTAGCTTCAGAGGCCGGCACCGGCTAGGGTAAGGGCACCGAGCTGGTTGTTTGCTTGGTACCCCCGGGATCGGGTATTGGATGTTTTTGGTCATTGTCTCCTTGCGATGTGGCTTGCAGATCGGGCACTTAATTAGTGTGTTCTAATGTACACTACGTAGTAGGTAAAAATAGTAACAACAATATTTTTCATAACCTATTAGAGCATTAATTTTACTAATAATTGATCTGTACCTGATAGGTACCATAGCGACTTCCACCAAGTGAACTTAAACATTACGTAATTTTGACCTGTTTTGGTCTAATTTCCTTTAGCTGAAGTCGCCGACACTTAAATTGTTAGCTGGGTTGAATTATACATACAACACCTTGTAGAATTTGTGATACTCCACCCTTACATGATTGTTCGCTTGCAACCCTTCTTTAGAGGTGTTTTAAAACCTCATGAGCTGTGACCTTCATATGCGCAGAGACATAATCCGTCCTGTTGACTCAGTTACACTTCTTAAAAATATTTTATTTATTGTTTACAATTTATCCCGAGCTCTTGTTTATGTATACAGCAAGGCAGCCTCCAGTGTCTTCAAAAACATACTTATTACTCAGATTAAAGTTTGCCTTTTGCGCATTTCGCGGCTCATGAGATTCTGAAACACCTCTAAAATAAAGAATTAACTGTTGTGAAAAATATTCATTTGCCACGAGGGAACGAATTTATTTTATTAAAATAAATATTATATTCCAATAAATTATGTTATGTCCCCTCTCCCATTGTTAATTTTATCACATTTTCGGTAATTTCTCCCCAAGATTTATTTATATTTTTGTTGAATGGTGTCTATTGTAAATCTAAATATGTCCATTCTTTGAAAGATTCTTACAATAATGATTTTACAAATATAGCAAATTTTATACCTCAGAATATTTAGATAGTTACAACTCATTGTATCCACTGTATCTACAAAATATTTCTTACTTGACTCTTTTCAGATGTACGAAGGAAAACAATTTATGAATACCACCGTGTTAACTTTAAAAAGGAGGATATAAAAAATGGGACGGTTATTTATCTTAAAGCTTTACCAAATTGCCTTGATTACCATGACTGTACTTCGTGCTTAACATCAGATGTTGTATCTGCCGTATCAGGTAATCAGGTAATACATATTGATTTAATTCATTATGCATTATAATTGTATCTATAAAACTATTTTTTTAGTGTTTATGGTGTCCATCCATGAATAAATGCTCCACAGGTTTTGATCGGCACCGACAAAACTGGGTATCAAAAGATTGTGATAATAAACGAATTCTCAACGAAACAATGTGTTCACGTCTCAGTAGTTCAGACAACGTATATTTAGGAAACGATTACAGGTTATTTGAGCACCTAGGAGATTCCTCTACGGCGTCACGAGTATACACAAACTACAACACCTCAAAAAAGCAACAGGAGAATGTAGGACTATCTGGAATTGTAGCCATTTTGTTCTTAGTGGCTATGGTTTCTGGATTGGCAGTTTGGATATTTTATGCCTATAGAAATCCACATACCACAAGCGGGCAAATTTTAATAAGGGTGAGTTATTTAGAATTTTACAATGTAATACTATTTTGTGTCTGTTATTATTTTCTTGGCTTGGATGGATGGACTGTTAGGTATAGGGAAGGGGTGAGCTTGCAGACTTACATACACATTGTTTTTAAGTAAGAGTACATTGACTATCCTCTATTAATAAAAAGGCCACAAATTTTTACTTATTTCATTAGACAAGGCTAGTATGCGTATTCATTCTTTAGTCACTTGGCAATGAGCAATAGCCAATAGCTAGTATTAGTTGAGTACCTCCGATCAAAGAACAAGTCTAAAGTATATTTATGGACGGCTGAGACCAACAAATATGCGTGATTGCTTTGTGATCGTGACGTGTTCTATACCTATTGGTTGCATTTGTCAGGGAATGCCAGCGGTTTTCTCGACTTCAGTTGTATGTAATTTGCATAAAGCGTATTTACATTTATTCAAACATTTGAATTATTATAACTCATAAATGGTTTAGTGAATCCATTTGAAGTTTATGGTAGTGTATTATCAAGTTTAAAGGAACAGTATCCTAATATCCCATTGTTCTAAAATCGATCAGGAAACTCCTGGTGTATTCTTAATAATTTTACGCACGAAGGGCTCTGGTGAACTAAGCGCACGTGTACAGCGCATGTATTTGTTTTGACGCGGTGTCAACGGTCTGGGAATATACTATAGATACATAACAGCTATCTCTTCAATACATACCTTGTTTGCTCCCAACATAATCACATTATATAGCCATAAAATAGGATAGATATCATAACTTTCCCAAGGCAACAGTGGCGGGTATGTGCAGAAGGGTAAATATTTTCATCAAAATGAATTATTGTAATTCCTGCATTACCTGCTCTTTATACAACGTAATGTATAAGTATGTAAAATTACAGTAAGATAATGCTTGATATATTTCAAATTTAATTGGCCTAAACTTTTAAATATATCTATTGTGTATAAAATGTCTCATCATTCATAAAACTTACATTTCTCTATTCTTTCTAAAAGTTTACATATAAATAAGAGGGTAAATTATACATATTCACATGGTTAAATTATTAATATTGAATGTTGGTCATTATAATTTATTATATTTCCGCATTATTGAATGACATGTTTAATCAACACACCACAAATTAGGCCAGCCACAAATTCAATGTCAAGATTGTCTGGGAGGGAGTTGTATTTCAAGTAAAACAGACATGCATTCGTTACTATAGCCAACATTACCATGTAGAAGCTGGAAATTGAATTCAGTTATTGTTAGACAATGGGATCAGATATGCTACTCACAACACCCTTTAACTGAGCGAGTTACCAAGTAGGTCAAATATTCACAACCACCAGATGTACAGAAAGTTAGAGAAAAAAAATTATATTGTGGCAAAGGATCTTTATTTACATATACCAAAACAAAAAATAATTGATTTTTAAACAGTACAGTTTTTATCAAAATACTTTTTATTCTGGTTCCTCCTACATGTTTTAATTGTCTGGTCTCATAACGAATTCTGATCCTAAAATATTTGCTGAGTAAGTGTTAATTTTATAATTTCCATGTGATATTGTAATGGCTCAGTATTCTTCAGATATTTTAAGTCACTCGACTTGATTATAAAATCATTTGGTTTAAAGTGATCTGAGTATATCGAGCTGTTAATATTTTCTTTTCCCAAAATAGAACACCATGGTTATATCATGTTAGCATCATTTGAAAACCTACAAAGTAATGTTAAGGTGAGTAGCGTTCAGTTAAACTTTCCTAAATATTAGGAATAATCATTGTAAACTTTTATTCCCAATAAAATAATTTTATTATTACTATTAATAGTTGTATTCTGTTTATATATTAGTATAGCGAAAACATAAATAGTAATGAAATATAGTGCGTACATCACGTGTTGATATGATTTGGTGTGTGTCAAGATTGAGTTTGTATATTATAAAAATAAAAGATTTATCAGCAGAACAACTATTATGGCTTTTATTGAAATATTTTGACAGTAATTAATTCATACAGAATTGCAACCTTAAACTTACAAAGTAACTAAACAGTGTTACCACACTAACTTAACAATGAATACAAATAATGTAGAATACCTTTGATTGTTTTAATTCAACACTCCTTCTCAATCAAAGGTTTTCCAAAACTTTTTATGAACATTAATAGGTAATAACTAATAGTCAGTTCTCACTAAACCTAAATTGATTCTATGTTTAATAAATAAATCACCAGCAAGATTCTTTGTTAATACATCAGCAATTTGTTCGGTTGTAGGTACATATTCGATTAGCAATTGTTTGTCTCTAATTAAGTCTTTAATAAAGTTAAATTTCACATCAATGTGTTTAAGCCTCTTATGTTCCCACTTTTTAGTTAATTTAATGCTTGACTGATTGTCTTCAAAAATAGTAAAAACAGTTTTTGCAAAACCAAGATCATCAAGCAAATTCGACAACCAAATACCCTCCTTGGCAGATTCTGCGAGAGCAACATACTCAGCCTCCGTTGAGGACATCGCAACCGTAGACTGTTTTTTGGTACTCCAACAAACCGTGCCTCCAAATATTTTAAATAGATATCCAGTTGTAGACTTTCTGTCCTGTTCGTCACCGGCCCAATCAGCGTCTGCAAATCCTACTAATTTTTGTTCATTATTTTTGGGGTAAAAAAGTTCAAAGTTTGCCGTCCCTTTTAGATACCTTAAGATCCGTTTAAGACTTTTCCATAAATTTTCTGTAGGTCTGCTTTGGTATCTACTACAGATATTAACTGACGTACTTAGATCAGGTCGAGTTGCCAACATAAGGTACATGAGGCATCCGATTAATTCACGAATAGGCTTGTTTTCTATTTTTGTGTTGTCATTTGATTCTGATACATTCAATGATCCATTTTCCATTGGTGTTTTGATCTCCTTACAGTCACTCATTTGAAAACGACATAGTAAATCAAGAATATAATTTTTTTGACTCAAATAAATTCCATCTTCAGTTTCTCTTATATTTATTCCAAGAAAAATCTTCAAATTACCAAGATCTTGCATCTCGAATTCTTCCTTTAGTTTTATTTTTAACCAATGAATTTCATTTTTATCGCTGCTAACTAGGAGAATATCATCAACATATAACAGTAAGTATGTTACAATATTTTTGTTAGATTTTATGTACAAACATGGGTCATACTGGGACTTTATTAGATTTTCCTTCTTGGCAAATTGATCAAATCTTTTGTTCCAACAATAAGGCGCTTGTTTTAATCCATACAGCGCTTTGTTAAGTTTGCAGATCTTGCCTTCATCATCAAAACCTTCTGGTATTATCATGTAAATATTTTCATCTATTTTTCCATGTAAAAATGCAGACTTAACGTCTAGTTGCTGTATTTTCAGATTATTAAAATTAGCAACTGCCAAAAGTGTTCTCACTGTAGTTAGCCTTGCGACAGGTGCATATGTTTCATTAAAATCAAAACCCTCCTTCTGCATGAAACCTTTTGCCACCAATCGTGCCTTGTATTTTACAACTTCTCCCGATTCACCTCTTTTTAAGCGAAACACCCATTTACTTCTTATTGGCCTGGCCCCTTGTGGATTTTCAATTAGTGTCCAAGTGTTGTTTTTCTTCAGCGCATCGATTTCCTCTTTTACAGCTTTTTCCCACATTTTAAAGTCGGGTCTTGTTTTTGCATTCTGCAGGGTTTCGGGTACTTCTTCTACAAATGACTCAGCATTCAATGCTAAATGTTCTATGTCATCTTCGGTCACGTAATCATTAAAATATACAGGTTGTTTCTTGGTTCTGGCACTTCGTCTTATGCTTGGATCTGTTTCTTCTCTTTGGATTTTGCTTTCGTCATACGGATTTTCATTCCTTAGGTGCTTTTTCTCTTCATTTTCTGAATTTTCAGTAAAGCTAAAATTTTCATCGTTTGCTACAGTTTCTTTCAGCTCATTTCCGATTTCATTCACCTTGTTTTCGGTTTCATTCACTTCGATCACAGCAATATTTGTGTGTAAGTTACTAATATTCTTAGTTTCGTCAAAAATGACGTTTCTTGCTACAGCGATTTTGTCCTTAAAGGGATTCCACAGTCTGTATCCATTATTTGTGTAACCAATCATGATGTTTATCTCACCTTTGGGGTCAAATTTTCCTTTTTGTTTTTCTTTGGGCACGTGACTGTATACGATACTTCCAAATATTCTGAGATTTTGTAAATTAGGTTTCTTCCCATAAAACAACTCGGCTGGAGTGACATCTTTCAAAGAAGCCGTAGGACTTCGGTTCAATAAGTACGTAGCACAAAGTATGGCCTCGCCCCACAATGTTTTAGGCAATTTTGATTGCAACAACATTGCTCTTCCTTTTTCAATTAATGTTCTGTTTAGCCGCTCGGCAGCTCCATTCTTCTCAGGATTATAAGGTATGGTATAAAGAATTTGGATTCCCTTGGCTCTGCAAAAACTAGTAAATTGATTTGAACAGTATTCTCGCCCGTTATCGCAGCAGAGCGAACCAATCCTGTAACCAAATTTATTTGAGAAAAAAGCTTCAACATTTTTAAAACATTCAAAAACCTCACTTTTATTTTGTAACAGATAAACAACCGAAAAATGAGTATAATCATCGAGGAATGTAAGAAAATACCTCTTATTGTCATAAGTTGAAGGCGTGATTGGCCCACAGATGTCGCTGTGAACCAGTTCAAGTGGCCTTTTTGTAACTCTTTCTTTAATTTTTGGAAATGGCAGACGTGTGATTTTTGACTGAGCACATACCGAACACACTTCATTATTTCTATTCTCTACATTACTGAAATTAAGGCCTTCTACTAGTTTTGATAGTTTTTGCACATTTTGATAGCCTAAGTGACCTAACCTACTATGCCATAGTTTCTGACTTTCATTTTCACACAAGTTTACCTCAGACATTTTAACCAAGTCAAATTCAACTACATAAAGGTTATTAACCCTTTTGCCTTCGGCAATTAACATAGTATTTTTAAAAATTAACACAGAGCCTCTTTCAAAACTAACTTTTAGACCAGATTTCTCTAGCTTCTGTACAGATAACAAATTATGTCTTAAATTTTTAACATAAAGAACGTTCTTGATTTCTGCACTACCTGCTCTTAACTTAACATCAATATTTCCTATTTTTGTGGCTTTAAATGATTCATCTGCTTTAGCTACAGCAACTTTTATAGGATTATCAAGATTACTTACAGTACTAAAATAAAGTTCATTATTCACCATGTGATCCGTAGCTCCTGAATCCACAAGCCAAGTTATGACATTCTCCTTGCTCTCAATTTCACATTCCATTGCTGTTGCTACAAAGACAATACTAGACGATTCTTCAGACTCCACTTGCTGTGCCTGTTTTACCTGCTTATTTTTAAACCAACAGTGCTTTCGAATGTGCCCCAATTTATTACAGTTGTGGCACTTTACTGCTTGAGTACCTGCACCTTTATTGCTGCTGTTGGACGAATCGTTGAACTTTCTGCGATTTTTGTGTGAACCAAAGCCACTAGTAAATGCAGCTGAGTTTGGCTCATGGTAGTCAGTTTCTGTCGAATTTTTCTTCATTTCCTGATCTAACAATTTGCCTTTTACGAACTCAAGCGTTAACTTTGTCGGCTCCAATGTCTCCAGGGCTGTCACCATTGCATCATACGTTTTGGGTAGAGTAAGCAGCAAATGACACACAATATCAACCTCTTCCAATGTCGCCCCTACTGATTTAAGCTCCCTTATTGTTTCCTCAAATTTAATAAAATGTTTTTCAAGTGATTCACCTTTTTCGAGTTTCATTGTTAGGAGTTTTTTTCGTAGATATAACTGGCTGGCAACACCTTTTCTTTGAAACACTTTTGAAAGCGCCTCCCACATTTGAAATGAAGTTTTTTTGTCCTTGATATACTCAAGATGTGTGTTTGCAACACATTGCACAATGATAGATTTGCACTTTTTATCATCCTTTTTAAACTCTTCTGAAGGCGATGTTTTTTCCTCCTCAATGCACTCCTTTACATTTTGTTGATCCAGAACAATCTCCATTCTGAATTTCCAGTGATCGTAATTCTTTCCGTCGAACTGCACAATGCCGTATTTTTCCACTGTGTTGTTGTGAGCCATGTTTTCAGTGTGTATGAAGAAAATACGTGTAAATTCCAAACTCAAAGGTTCTTACTTGCAATGTCCTGGGCCCATAACCTGATAAGATTTGGTGTGTGTCAAGATTGAGTTTGTATATTATAAAAATAAAAGATTTATCAGCAGAACAACTATTATGGCTTTTATTGAAATATTTTGACAGTAATTAATTCATACAGAATTGCAACCTTAAACTTACAAAGTAACTAAACGGTGTTACCACACTAACTTAACAATGAATACAAATAATGTAGAATACCTTTGATTGTTTTAATTCAACACGTGTTTTGTGACAAACATATTTGTTTTTATGTAATTTGTTGGTTAAATTTTCATAAATTTCTAGCTACATAACCGCAGATTTAACAAATATGATAGGTAGATGAGTACACATGTTTAATTCTAAAGGGAATTATGTATTGAAAGGATATTAAAATTCAATTGCTATTTCACCTTATTAGAATTGTAAACAGAACCACATCATGTTACAACTATGAAGTTTATACTTACTTGTGAAATCGATTTACATCTTTTCCTAACTGTTTTTTGTAAACGGAACAGCACTGCACCATTCTATAATAACTATATTGTCACTAAACTGTATAAAATATCACTTCTTCATCACTAAATCGCTCTGAAATTCTAAAAACATCTGTTACTATTAATGGCAGATATGTAAATAGAAATATTCGTCATTACGGTAAACAAACCCGCACCGATCCTCTCCGAAACATTACGGATTTTTGACAACAATAGATCGACTAGCCAATCAGGAACTTTGAGAATGTTTACAACTGAAATGCCTCAGACGGTGATTATCTCAGAGACAAACAAACTAATTCATATTATGTATCTAGGGTTAAGTTCTTTGATCAGAGTTGAGTACTAATAAATACAATGAATGCTGACTCGACAACCCCTATCTTGATACCGTAAGAAGGGGGCTCTGCACCACTCTCAGATATTATCTAAAAACTTATTTAGTTAATGAATGAAATTGAGTGTATTTAATCGAACTCTATGAATATAATGAGAAAACGAGAACGTTATATCTTTCTGGATGGTGCGGTCTGACCAAATATAGGGGTAAATAACACATCGAGTTAAAGGAAAACTATATCGATGGGTTTTTGACAAAACAACGTAAGCGACAAACAGTGAATTTTACAGGAACCAACGTTTTTTATAATTGACGTTATTCTCAGACTAAAATTATTAAAAATGTTTGTAACACTCTTTTTTATCAACAGTAATTGAATTTCAGTATAAAATTTGAAATAAGTAAATATTTACATTAATTATTGCAATTTAAGTCAATTTGTCAAAACGGAATTTTGACAATGTTTTGTCAAAAACCCATCGATAATATCAAATTAAAATTGAAATTTTCTTCTTTTTTAATTTATTGGTCGCACATGTGGCAACCTGGTGGTTTGGTCAGTTTGTCCAAATTTATTTACTTAAAAGCTTTTAAAAAACTTTGTGAGCTTTAGAATTGCAAAATAAAGTTACATTTCTTTTATAATAGAGGCTCCTAGTTGAAGTTGATGTGCAAAAAAGAAACTGTTTAAATCGAATGCATTTTCCAGACTAATTTTTGTTTACATTACAAGCCTATCAACAGCATTTATAGGTTATGTTTATGTCCTACATTAATTTAGTAATATATTGAGTAACTATATGTGATATACATAATGTAGGAATCAACATACCACGTTAAAATAATAGTACATAAATATACCAATAAAATAAAGTAATACTTATGTTGCAACATTTCTCTTTTCGGCAACTATGAACTCCTTCACAGCAGATAATTTTCCAGAAGTAACTTTTAGAAATCCAGTATTAGTTATTTTTTATTCAGTCGCATGTAAATCGCAAATGGAGCTAGTACAATGCTGTTTACCTCTCGTTAAACACGATTTCAGCCATTTGATAATAAAGCCAACGGCATCACCACCAATCACACATTTTGTGTACTCATTGATTTACTCATATTTCTGTTATTTAATTGTTAACAATTTTAATTTAATAGATGATAGAATGCTGTTTAAATATTGGGAAATGCTTTGATATATCAAGTTCCTCATTTTTATATCAAACAAGCTTAATAAATATAAAATATACTAGCCTAATAAGACCTAATTGTACAAAAATTAGTAAATTATTCCTAGATATTTATCCGAGGTAAATGTCATACAGTGACACAATATTCTTGACCGATGCATTTGTAAATAATATGGTGATGTATGATATGAGCATTACTATTTTTTCAGTACCGACCAAGTCAATGGAGATGGAAGAGGGGTGAGGCGAGATACACTGCAGCGACGATACACATGTGATGTGTTTAAAAGATAGTGTTTTAGGCATCATTCCATTTTACATATCATTTAGAAATTAAAATTTCTGATATGTCTAAAAACTTTTTAAAATTTGTAATCTAACAAGTTAATTTTAAAAACCTAAATGATGAATTTTTAGATAAGAAGAGCGCCTTAAATGCTGAATACCAAAATTAATAGACCTTTAACGAATTGACTATTGTATGTATACATCGACATAATGTGACAGGTAGCCGAAAGGTTCTATTACCATTTAATTATGGTGGTCTGTGATAAAATTTAAAAAAATAATTGTTAAAATTAAATCAATTTGAATTACTGCCTTGAAAGTGCCCAAGTTCAAGTTTAATGTTGTAAATACATATTTAGGACTTTTATTATGATAAACATCAAGAATTCATAAAATTAGAATTTCAATTTACTGTATAATATTACCGATAATACGTATTTGTGTAGTTCTAATTATTACTATTTTTACAAGTAACTTTAAATGTTAAAACAAATAGTTAAGTATAATTTATTTATTACTGGTTTTACTGACCAAGAAAAATATATCACTTCCTATTTCTGCCTATAATACTTGTACGTTTTAATAAATTTTATACTAAAAGTTATCAAATTTTTTAGTTTCCTCCCCCATCATGTGCCAAATGTAATGTAAATGTAATGTAATGTAAAAGTAATGATTGCAAATAGCATCTGTACTCTCATCTAATAGTTCTGCATCAGAGATGTGTTCAGTGCTAAATAAATAATTGTAACAATAATATGGCTAGTTTTAATTGATATGACAAATAGTTAAGTATAATTTATTTATTACTGGTTTTACTGACCAAGAAAAATATATCACTTCCTATTTCTGCCTATAATACTTGTACGTTTTAATAAATTTTATACTAAAAGTTATCAAATTTTTTAGTTTCCTCCCCCATCATGTGCCAAATGTAATGTAAATGTAATGTAATGTAAAAGTAATGATTGCAAATAGCATCTGTACTCTCATCTAATAGTTCTGCATCAGAGATGTGTTCAGTGCTAAATAAATAATTGTAACAATAATATGGCTAGTTTTAATTGATATGTCAAAAGCGTTCGACCATACATGGAAATATTCTTACGTGACAATGCAACTGAACAAGATATTACCTCTGCATCGGAATACATTGCGGCTTGTTTGTATGGGGCAAAGACGAACATGAGTCTGAGCAACTGCCGATTTCTAAAGTTTTGTAAGCTGTCTAAAAATGCCAAGTTTTCTCTGACGCAATTACCACCAACACGTGATGCCATCAAACAGCATGACTTGAGGACTTATCGTCAAATGCAGCAGTGGAAAGGAAATATCTTGGACCCTCTGAGTTGGGGTTTGCTTAAAAAAGTTGCTTGTGGTTGTACTACAGGTTGCCATAGTAACTGCGGTTGCAGAAAAATGAATATTGCTTGTTCAATTTTTTGTAAAGAATGCATGGGGATTAATGGTGACAATATACAAGAAGCTGATATTGTAGAAGACGACATTACTAAAGATATAGATGATGATATCGATATGCAGTTTGACAATATTATTGTTGAAATGTAGTAGCACCATTGTTCCAAACATTAATTTGTTATAATTGTCATGTATTACTAAATAATAAACGTAAAAAAACTTTTTTAATTGAGTAAAACAATAATTTTTTCAATAAAATGCGAACGAAAACAATATTCGTACAAGAGGGATGAAATGAAAAAAAAAAGTTTAAATGGCCATATCTTGGTCAATTTTCATTCAAAAAAATTGTTCCGCCCACCATTTTAAAGGAAATTTAATCTACTTTTTTTTTATCTGAAGCAATGCCTATACCTATCTAAGCCCCAAAAAAAGATACAGGCGAAAAAGCAAAAAAAATCAAAAAATCGAAATTTTCGCTTTTTTTTCAAGTTTGCTTCGACTGTTTCGGCGTGAAAACATTTTTTTTAATATTCAGAAAATGCTATTCCGATGGGAAATTTGATTTTGTACACAAAGTTTCATATGAGATATATCGAAATTTTGCTTTGTTTACGAGATATATTGAAAAACCCAAAAGAGGTGGTTTTTCACCCCTATCGTCAATTTCCACCCTCTAATTTAATAGCACTCCGCGGTTTTTTCTTAATTTATAACTCATTGATCGATTCCTGAAATAAAAACCCGTGAACTTCTTGGTTCCTTTCTATATGACATAATCAATAGCCTAACAACTTTATATGCATATGGGTAATGTTCTCGCTTAGGGTGCGAGAGGTCCCGGGTTGCATATTGGTACTCACCGAACTTATTCCCACATAACATCTCATGGATATGTACATCCACAGCATATGTATTAGATGTAGGAATTTGAATATGTATTGTTAAATATACATATGATACGAAATGTATATTCAGCTACTGACATCATCCATTTATGGCATAGTACGTCGGCGCACCACGCATCATTTGTTTACGGATTGTAGTTCGCAACAGACGGCAGCCATTGCCATTAAGCCCAATAGTGCTGGGTACATATAGTGTTTATGTGTGATTGAAGTTAACTCTTTCTCATTCTCTGGATTTTATATTTGCTTGCTATATTATGCTGTTACATTTGCATGAAGCTCCCATGATGTAAGAGTATATTTATTATAATGCAATTCTTTAGATTTGTATACATACTCTTTTAGGGTTAGAAAATTTGCAAGTTTCATATTTAACTGATATATTGTGGCAGGTGTGTGTTTAGTTAAGATGGCGCAAAGTGACAGAGACCTAAAAATTTGCTGTTGTCAAGTCATATTGGGTATGTATTTTATAAATATAGTGAATAAAAATTACATACGTTCATATTATATAACTTACTGATGGTTGTGTGATAATGTCTTAAACACATAGTAGGACATGAGTAACTATAGTATTCTACATATGTTTACAATTTGTTACACTACCGGAAGGTAAAAAAGTATACGTAAATATTGAAATTTTTAAATGTATAATAATTTAAGATATTTTGCAAAGTTTGTGTATGTTTAAAATAGTTATATAAAATATATATTTCTTGTTAAACTATCTGTGTTTTATTACCTCTTATCTGGGTACCATTGAAGTAGTTATTCCCACAAACACCAAAACACTTGAATACTTTCATTCGATGCGTGCTACACCAATCGTGTGTTAGTATCATCGAGATGATTAAAACTGTTCGCTTTAATCATCTCCCTATGATGCCAACATGGCTGTAGCAACATGCGTCGAGTGCCGTGTTCAATAAGTATTTTGATGTCCGTGGAAACTACTTCAGAGATATGTAATGTATATTCATAAAATATACGATTGTGTATATGATGTGTGTTTCATATCCAGTGAATGTACATTGCATTTGTTTATGTACATTCATTGGTTATATAATAATAATAATAAACACCACAGGTAATACAACCCCCTTTATCCCTGAAAGCTCTGAAAGAGCCTTGTGCGGGAGAGGGCTACACATTTAGAGACAAGGGACACACATCCAATATCCGAGTATACTAGGATTAATTTCTTTCAGAAAAAATCCCAGTGCCACGACCGGGAATCGAACCCAGAACTCCTGGCTGAGAGTCAAGCGCGCTTGCCACTCATCCAAACAGTCATAAAATAGATACCTCAGGTATGTCATTACAAAATTAGAAATCCTGCAACAAATACTACCTTTCACCTGTTCGTTTGTTCTGAATTGTTTTGATTGCAAATGCTGTCATTTGTCAAAATCACCTGCTAAAATAGGTTTGTTCATTTGTACTGATTTAAAGCAGCTTCATCACAGGTCTATTCTGTAATTTTTTGGTTAAAAATAAACGCCCTGCTTAATTTTTAATTTTAACGGAATGCTAAAAATAATAACTCATTTTTCTATTCTGTATGCGACCATTTAACGGACCTGTTAAAGTAACAAGTTTTTAACGACCGCGCTTCTATTTGAGGTTATGATTACAATTATTTGAAGGCGGAAAAATAATTACTGAATATAAATGAGGAAATGGGTCGTCAAAAGAATCTCAAACTCATTGACAAACATAAATAAAGTGCCATTTACTGAATGATATTATACAAAATGTTATGAACCAAAAATAAAATACGGTGTTTTTGCCTCTTTAACGGTATACCGTTAAATTTTAGTGGCAGGTCCAAAGTCGCCTCTAATTTTAAACGATGTTGGTTAAATTTAACCTTAAAAAAAGTGTACAGAATACCACTGACCGTTAACATCATTTCGCTAATTATTTTAACAGTGACCTTGCCGTTAAAGCTTAACAAAAATGTTACAGAATAGACCTGTCAAGCAGTTAAATAAGGATAGTGCTGTCACAAATAGTGTGAGTGTGAGAGAGATAACGTGTTTCAAAGTCGCTATAAATCAACACAAATGAACAAACAGAATGTGATTTCTTAAAATCAGTTGATCTGATTCCAGTGAACTCTAGTATAGAGTTCGCTGTCTGATTCTAGCAACACAAATGAACAAACCGATTGAGTGCGCTTGTAACCAAAGCATTTATAACAAAATTTTCGCGAGTAACTTTAACTAACCAAATAGTTAGGTCTAGTAAGTTCCCCCACCATACCAACACTAGTAGGTAAGGCCAGATAGTCGCGAAAACGTAGAATCGTCAAGTTGGTTAGTTCAGGTTAGTTATTATATTTTCATTAGGGCATTTACAAATTTAAATGTATGGAAAATTTATTTTTTATGACGGAGAACTTAATTTTCAATATAAATACAGAGTTACATAATCCTCTTGTTTTAACAGACAGTAATATGTTGTTAATATGCTTAAGGCTGTTACTGAGAAGATATGAAGTGTACCCCTTCATTTTGAAAACTGGCTAATACACTGAAATAAAGTTCTATGAGTTTTTTAGAATGAAAAAAAAAATAAAAAATTTTTCTTTTTATTGCTAATAATTATACGCGAACTACCTACCCCAAAACAAAAATCAAACATAACCTTGTTAAAAGAAGTGACGTTTGGCCATCGTTTGATAAAGGCCGTTACAGAATAGTTAACCGTAAGACTTAAGAGTCATAAGACGTATGACATTAAATAGTGATTTTACACAATACTTTCTTTATGTTCTACGGCAAGCCAATCACAAGTCAGTTTTGTGAGATAATTTTTTAGGTTAGAAGAAAAACGGTTTCAATACCAAAACAAAGTAATAAAGAAGGGATTATTTTATTTTAATCATTAAATATTGAGGCGATAATGGATGAATTACCTCTTATATCGTTGGCTGGAAATTTAATGGGGATGTTTCTTTTAATCAGAAAAAGGAGAAAACGTTGGTTAAATAGAAGGTGGTGGACAACTTAAAATAGGCCTCAAAATTCCTAAACCAGTGACACGACTAAATGGCAGTGGTTAGTGACAACACGTTTCATTTATTATAGGTTAAACTTTCATTTTAGCGGGAATGGTTCTCATTGGTTGAACATTTTACGGCCAACGTAAGAATTCCACCATACGGAAATTTTCAACTTTCTGCGTAAGCTTTTACGTCTTAATGTAGGTTGTGTAATGGAACATTTAAAAGTACATATTGGTTTTCGTTTACGTTATACGTCATACGTCTTAAGTCTTACGTCAAGCAATTCTGTAACGGCCTTAAGTCTTAAAAACAATCTAACTAGAAGTGACTACCTCTTGAACTAGGTTACTCGAAGAATGATTTAAAATCGTTTCATGACGTCATGTATTGCCATCGTACGTATTCCCCTACCTTACTATACGTTCGTGAAAACGGCAAAGTATGCTTTGGTTAGCCCGTATTGCATACTAAAACATACCAAGTTACTCGCGAAAATTTTGTTTTATATAAATTCTTTGGTTGTAACTATATGCTTTCTTGGAGAATGTCAATATGTACTTCTGACCGATAGTAGAGGAAGAAGAGCTAATTTCATTCTCTATATTTGAATTTGTTTTGTCGGTTATAAATGTTACAACTTAACAAACAGTACATTGTATTTTATCTATGGTACATATTATATAGAGTTTGGAGTAAATAATTTGTGTTGTTATAACCGAATAATATATATTTCATGTTTTAAACGGCGTAAGGAACTTCATAGATTATTTAGTAATTAATTGTTTGTGCTCATAGTTATAGCTAGTACGATGGAAGAATCTTTTGAATTATTAAGCTCTATGTCACCAAAAGTGAAAGGTCGCCAAAAACATTTTAGAAAAGGTACTTAATAATTCAGTGAATTACAACTTGTAGGCGTTAATATAATTGGGATGATAATTAGTTACGTGTTTAAATTTCTTTTATATTATTTTTTAGGTCCAACATTGTTAGCATTAAAAAAACATTTGCGAAGATCTTCAGTATATGACAAATCAGTTCATACAGTAAATAACAATGAGATAATCACTCTTGAAGGTAGTAGCACTAACACTACAGATTCACAAAAATCCAGCAATTCAAAACAAAAACTTTTTAATAAAACCCCAATCGTTATATCTGATACAGATTCTTCTGATGCTGCTAGTTGTTCTGATTTAACTCCTAAAAAGGAAAAAGAACAAAAACAAGTTCAGTTTAAAAACAGTGTTAAAGCATCTCTAAGCAAAAAACATTCACCAGTAAATAGTGTTTTACTTTCAAAAGATAAATTAAATGATATTAAACAGTGGATCAATACTGTTAATTTGGAAATTGACAATAAAGAGAATATTACGACTTATAGTGACTTATCCACAATTTATGGAGATGAAATTGGCGGAAATTTCAATCCCGAAGGAACTGGATGTGCTACTAGTTCTACATTTGTTAAATCAGATTGTATGGTGCGTTTTGATGAGTTGTTTAAAAATAAGAAGCAAAATAACTTAAAGACTGATCATGTACCTTCTAATTTAGTAATTATTAATGACAAGTTGAAAGTTAAAAGTCAATCATTCAGTGATTCAATCATAGAAGAATCATTTGTAGATTCAAATGGAAATCTAACTACTAGTCTGAAAAGTGAGAATAGCCCTAACAAAGATAATTCTGACAAAGAAATTAAATCTGTTAATGCATTGGAGAAGAAATCTGTGACTAGTAAAGGTAAATTTTTAAACCAACTAGGTCCACAATTGATATTTATTTATTAATTTTTAGATAATGAAATTAGATATGATAAAGATTTGGTATCTATGTTAGATGATCTTTATGGAGATAAGTGGCGAGAAAAGGAAGAGCATGTATTACCTAAAACGGAACCTCGAAAAAGAGTACCTAGGCAACATGATGTTCATGTTACCAATACAGAAAGGTAAGAGTTATTACTTGAGTTATATTCTAACACTGAATATGAACAATTTGTATGCACCTTGGGTACAATATCTATTTGATTTTGTAATAAGAAATAAGAGGCTTTCTGATAATATATTGAGGTATAAATTGGGAACCTAGACCGGAACATTATTTTCAGAAAACCAGATCCGATCTCATATTTTTTTGTGAACGAGTACCACAACAGAACTCTTATTTCCATCCAGGCCCGACGAGAGGGGGGGGGGGAGTCGGGGGTGTTTCCTCCCGGGCCTGACGGTTGTTTTGTGTGGGCCCGGCAGTTTTTGAGGGTACCCAGCGGTTTTTGAGGGGGCCCGGCGGTTTTGAGGGGCCAGGGTTTCACCTGAAGTTGAAGATTAGCATTTGTATTAGGTAAAATGAGAGAGTTATACTTTTAAATATTGAAACCTAAGGAATGTCACCCCTCTGCTCTTCAAAATTTCGATCGAGACAGATATCTAATGTTGATGAATATTACCCCTAGCTTTTCAAAATATTAATCAAGATAAATACTTAATTTTAAGGAATGTCACCGCCTGCTCTTCAAAATTTCGATCGAGAAAATATTGAAGTCTATGGAACACTCCCCCTCTTTCAAATTTTCGTAGTGGTAAGTAGTTTATTATTATGAATGTCACTCTGCGCTCTTCGAAAATTTATATTGAAGATTGGTGGGAGTCGTACATCACTTCCCCGC